>OZ025186.1:11207830-11807830 GCA_964019065.1 Catostylus mosaicus
TAAGAAGTTTAAATGCCATGTCCAAGCCTTGTCTCCAGTCTGCAGTGCTTGTAGCAACCCATTGCTTCAACTTGTGCTTTATGAACTGAAAATGGCAATTTAACATTTTACGCCTAGCACGCATTTAAAGCGCGTAGAACTGAATATTGGATGAATTTTCTATAAGCAATGATGACGATTAACATGATCATATCCCTTGAACCTGTAACCAGTATCGAGATAACTTTTAGTATTAGTAGCGCCATCTAGTGTAAAGAAATATCATCAGTATCATCAGTATTAAAACCATCATCAGTATCAACATTAGTAGCAGTATTATTATCAGTATCAGTATGTCAGTATCAATTAGCATATTATTGCAAAAATGATTACATATATGCATTTAGAGATGGAACAAGTACTGTGGTAAGATCATTCTATGGTACTTGCTCATAACACTCGAAAGCATGTGGTTAATAAATGATAATGCCGTAAATTGACGTCGAAACATACTAAATTCTATCCACACACCTCCTTATTTTGCCTTGTTGCTTGTACCAACCTTAATCCATTTTCTTTGCAGCATATCAATTGACTTTCATTATTAAACTAAGGAAAAACCATCGTTAAAAAAATGATAGATTTGGAAGAGCATTGAAAGCAGCAAGAATTGATGGGTCAAGCTAAACTTTTCCGCGCAATATTGGCAAGCATAGTATCTTTAAAACTAATGAGGACAAGCGACAAGGAGACGAGCTTTTGAAGCTACTGAAATATTATTGAAATATGTTCAAACTTTATCAGCGGCAGATTTGGTCAGTTCTTAATTCTAAAACGATGAAAGAACTTTCCTGCCGATATCACAAGAGATGTATAGAAAATACTTGTGGCTGGATATTGACATTGATTTGGGCAATTAACTGAGCAACAGTATCAAAATATTTGCAGAAACTTACCAAAACTACATGAAAGAAGTCATTTGTAGACAATGTATCTACAATAACACTTGCAGCCAGTTTAGCGATTTGGGTTCGTAGACCAAGAAGGCTTCCGGATCTGTGCGTGCAAAGCAAGATTACATTTTAGTTTATGGATGCTTGTGAAAAATTTGCTAATTGTTATTCTGTGATGTTACGTGAACCAAAGGATCAATAAGATTGTAGTGCAAGTCCTTCGATGCCAAAATAATGTCTTATGAACCGCAAATCATCGTAAACCATCGTTAATCATCGTAAATCATAGTAAATCATCGTAAATCATCGTAAACCATAAGTGTCACGCAATCGATGGCCGCTGCATATTGAGCCATCCACAAAAGGAACACCCCTGACTTTTGTTTAGATCCTGAACCTTGACTCTTGAGTGACCTTTGTCTAGACTCTGAACCCTGACCCCTGAGTGACCCTCCAGTCCATTTCTGGGCTTGAGCCCACAAGATAATATTACCCGGTTTCATCCCAATGACAAAGCAAAAGTAGACAACATGAATATCTCAACATATTACTCAAAAGATGTAATATCAGTGATAAGAATTTAGTTGCAGGTGAAAATCAAAGCTTATATGGTATAATTCTGACATAAGAATATTGTGATAAGTTTTACCTGTCGATGAGAATGACAATGTCTTTCGGAGAGCTAGCACCTTGAATGTACCTTTGAAAGAAGAATAGCCAAGAATTGTATCATGAAGATCGATAATTATAATCGAAAGATAGTATTGAAAACCATTGATTCCTGCTCGGCACCGTCGAGTAGACATAGAACTAGCATTTTCAAAGACAGGATTCCGTAGCAATCTTTATAATACAGACATGAGTAACACGAAAAAACCTCTTATTTGCAAACTGGCTTTTGTTTGACTTAATGGTCATGGAAAGTATAATTCAGATCAGCACAAAGAGAGTAGGGAGGGGACCGAACTTGCAGGCGAATGAGTTGTCGAAGTGTTTTTTGGGTTGTTGAAAAAGAGCACAATGGAAACAGGAGAATGGGTGTGATTCTAAAAGAAAGTTCTCGATTCCAACAAAACAGTTGTATAAATATATATGTGTGGTGACAGCAGTGAATATTACTCTAAATTGCTCGAAAATTCTAAAGTTGCGAAAATTCTAGCGTTTCTCTTACCAAGGCCTTCGTCGAGCATCATATAGATCAGGTACTCCAGGAGTCACTGGCCAGCCTCTGCCTGCAATGTTTAAAAAACAACAGGTATTTCAAAAATTAAACTGACGGAATTTTTCTGCAAACAAACTATGATAAGAACCCAACATTAGCCAGTCCTCCTTTTGAGTAATCCACGGATTTTGGCTTAATAAAAGTCGTTTAGAAAAAAGTTTTCAGCCCGTGTTGAGTTCAAAGTGTTGTGATTTGAATCATTGAAAAAATCCATTGACGCACATTTATCTTCACACGAGCTTACATTAGACACGATATGATATCAAATAGATAGTTTAAAATTCAATTTCATGCATACCACAACCGAAGCTTTTTAATAAGCATACCCGCAATTGAAATCAAGGAACAACCAGAAAGACAGGACCTTCTTCATTGAAGACTGTGATGGTACATCGATAGGGAAGTTGTTGGCAGGTAATTTGGTATATAGGACTGCGGCATACAAAACTAAAGTTCAAAAGGTGGATCCCCTCGCATCAATAGCTCGCATTTCTCTACCTCATCAGTTCTATCAAATCGTATTGTTTCGAACGTAAATTAGTACGCTAAGAAACATACCTGGATATTGTCGGTGAATGCCCTCAGCACTTCCAAAGTACTGCCAGGACAAATCTGGGAACAACTCAAAGTTTTCTATGAAAACCTTGTTTAGATTCTTTGTCCATTTGATGTCTCTTGCTACTTTCGGGCCTAAAGAAAAATTGTTCTTAGAAACTTAAAGCAAACTTCTTTTAAGATGCCCATACAAATACCTTCACAATTCTTCTTAATGTTCTATTCAATTTAGTGTGATGAGTGGCCAATTACTTCTAGGCCAATCTTTGGGCATAGCAGGAAGAAAGGCCTCTCTTCTTTTCTAAGAACGTATTTCCAAGCCAGTAGAATATCACTTTTAAATGGTTTTAAAATAAACTTATGCATAGATATATAAAATCCACTAAGCCAGTAAGAACGTTTGCTGTAAATGCAATTGAAATATAAAAATTATCCAATCACATTGCAAATGCAGCACATTGCTAAATACAAAGCTGCTAATAAAACACAAAGTCAGCTTCAGTTAGTCCATAGAAGATTATTAGCTTACCATGATCATAAACTTCTGTCGGTATGTGAACAACGCTTGCAGATGTATTGATAGGAACACCGAAATGAGCATCGTATGACAAAGGAAGTCCTTGAAGCTTTTTGGCAGCATAATACGTTAGTTCCTAAAAATATATTTAAAATTTGTTCACATCTTTGCAAGGGGTATCATCACATACGCCATTTAATAAGAAATGTTTGTGCAAAAGTATTATCATGAAAGATTCTAATGCAACCATATTAGCGAAAATGGGCACTATGGCAAGCCCCATTTCTAAAGAAGGTACAATAAAGTCAGGGGTGTCACTTAAGAAGGGGGTGGCTCACCCTCCAAGCTATGAAAATGTGGTTCTATTCAGGTCATATTAGCAGTAGTAAGACAGCATTTCCTACATAAAAGTAATTTCAAAATTTGTCGGGGGAGACCGTAAATTTCGCACTTCAACGTATGAAGTGACGCAACTGAAAGCAGATCTAATGACCTTCAAAAGTCAGGGAAAGAGCACCATCTCCACCAGGACCGCCGAGAAAGGGTTAAGAGGGAGCAATTGGCCCCAGGGCTTCAGGGTCTAGAGGGCCTCATAAACTATTATCGCCGTTTTTCTCCTCTTTAGATGTATTTAAGATACCTGCCACAAACAGCAGCAGCTTAAAAGGTGCTTAAAGTACCCCCATATTCCCTTGCTTTCTGCTCCCTCTTCTCACCTCAAGTGCAGGGGGTGGCTCACTTTGCAATTGTATCCCTTGGTCAAACTACCTTCAAATAAGGCCAATTACAGAGAATCTCAAGTTTAAGAATTAGATTAATTATGGTTTTCCCCACGTTTGGCGCACAAAAGAACTGGGAAAAAGCACACTTTTAATTTGGTGCCCTTTTAAAAGCGAATTTGAAGTCAAGTGTGTAGAGTAGTTATTTACAGTTGAATCTAACAAATTGTTATACCTCGTCTGTATCTATGAAGTTCTTTTCTGCTTTCTCAGCTTTCTCAGCAAGAATCTTTGAAATAAGTATCATTATTAAAGCTTATCCAAATGATGCTAAAATTATGTTCAAAAACAGGAAAAGGGAACGATTTCAAGAACTTGGAAATATGATAAACTCTTTCTTTGGCTTGAAGGGTATGTTTTCAAGCGTGTGGCCCCAAGCTTAAATTTAAGGATCTGCACCAAAGCTCTCAAGGTGATTTCAATTCATAGAGCAATAATATGATTCTTTTCGCGTAAATTAATATCGCTGAGTTTTTTATCAAACTAAAATTTAGCGAACCACAAAGTAAAAAAAAAATAACAACGTAACCAACTGCAAACAGTATTCCAAGTAGTATTTATGATGAACTCAATATCAAAGACAAAAGAACACAAATATATCAGGGTTAGGTTTGTCAGTTAGGTTGAAGCATATACGTTGTTACAGCATTGGTTTAAACACATTCGTTCTTTAGGGTAGTATCAATGATGGGAGACCACAACCTTTAATCTTATTTTGAAAAACACAAACTGAACAAGGTATAATATTCTTCACTTTTCAACGAAAGACGAAGACAAAGACTTGAGACAAAATCAAGTAAGAATCAAGTGGCTTGTACCATACCCTGAGAGCCCAATTTTTCCAATTGAAAAACTTTTCCATCTGATTCGCTAGCTCTGCAGCCAATTCTGTACCGTTGACTTTTTTAACCACTATGTTATATGATTCATATTCCTAAAAGATAAACCTTCAAATTCACCCTAACATCTTAGATATACAAACTACAATTTTTGTCCATCGAATGGGCGGAAAATGTCTTTTTATAGTTGGATGGCAAAGTTTGAGAAAAACTTCTGTGTTATTAATATTTGTATAAGCTTCAAATTGAGAACGAAAAATTGCGATTATCTATTTATAGCAGTGACTATTCCGTTAATTTTTGTGTCTGATTCTTTTTGTTTTGAACTGTATTGGTAACTAGTTTTATTTCTAGTTTTATTCAGTTTCTTGTCTTTTTCACAGGGCTCTAATTATCAATCACTATGATCCTAAACTGAAATAAAATGAAGCCTTCATCATCTCCATATGCACATCAACTTCATCCCTACCAGTCATTTAAATATTTTCCTACATCTTCACCACCTTCAAACATTTCAATGCCATTAAGGGATTCCGACTTATCTAGCACATCATTTATGTAGCAGCCCATTAGCAGAGTAACGTTTAAAGCGAATTCATGTCAAACTAAAACTTTTTCAGACTTTAGAATTCATATTCATAGAATCCTTTCTTACATTAGATTATCATATTATGACAGATGTAAATAGAAAGGTTGAACTATGACATAAAACAACCAGAAAAATTGCAATTAGCCCGATATGTACGACAAATGTCTTAATGTAAAACGAGAATCGCTGGTGGAGTTGCTACTATAAGTCATGTGCAAAAAGAAGATATCTGTATAATGCCAATAGACGGTGAGTTCTAGCATGCACTGTCTCTAAATCAGTTTGGAATGACAAGGTTTTGACGGCAATAATAGTGATCTACCTTCGAGTTCAACTTCTGATTAACGAAAACGCATCCTCAGATTATGTTGTGTTTGATGAACAGGTGCACTGCACATTTTGACCGTGAGGCAACGAGAGTTTTAATCGACTTTGTAGCTCTGATCAAAACACGTCGTTGATAATTCAATTTCACCGAGCAGGTTGCAGTTTCAAGGGTTTTTAGAACAAATTATGCAGGATTATATGATAAGTCTTCTAGCATGACAACACTAAGATCATCAGCCAAATGCGATTTACTGAGTTCAGAACAAAAGGAAAATTAATGTTTCTATCATTTCAGCATTTCTAAAATACGATTATTTGTAATGATTTAAGAGGAAAAGTGCTTGGTCAAAGTTTTGAATATAAAGGTGTCTAGTAACTTTATTAGAGACTGAATGCATGGGTCACCAAAATAGGAATAATTTTGGCTTTATTCTCAAAGTGCCAACCTTAATTATTTCTTGATTATATTCAATGCTTTTATCCATTAACAATGCTCTGCCCAGGTCGTTTAAGCATGATTCGTATAATTTCTAACAGGCCTTTACTAGCTCTTTACCTGTCAGAACCCTATCCTGGGTTAACAAATAAAAATGCTTGTCTGCTTGCTTGCACGCTTCTTTATTTTGAGTACCTTTTATAATTCGTGTCTGCTGACATTCTTGGTAGCAAGAATGTATGGTGTTAGAAAAAGTTGCACCCAACTAAAATTTTGCCATAATCAAGTATACCCTTCAAAATCAACCTACCTTGGTGAGAAGTGAGGTACCCATCATTTCTTCTGCAAATTTGGATGTTTCATTCCCTATTCTTCTTGCCCAGTATTCCACTCTATATTGAAAATTATATGAATGATGTGAGATCATATAGTTTATACAAATGGTCAATGGAAGTTTATACAAACAGGCTTTTTTGGGAAATGATATTCCCCCCCCCCCCTTTGAAAGAACGTTGCTAATGGCATCACTGAAATAAACACTAACTTACCACAAATGCATGCTAACCACAGAGACTGGGAGCATGGGGAGAAGGCAGAGGGGGTCGAGCAATCATCTTCCCCTTTCCAGACTAGGCCAGGGGGCAAGTCTCCCTTAAAACCAATATAGTTAATATAAAGTTTAAAATAACTCAGCGGAATTGTTGATTACTTTTTGAATCACATCGTCAGTCCAAAGTACACTAGGCTTATCTTTCAAGTGACCTTTATGGGCGTAGACGCAAATCATTGCTACAGTTTTAACCAAACCCTCAATATTAATTAATAATGGTCTCGACTACTTAACCTTTTCCCCTTTATTTGCCGCTAGCCCTGGTTAGAGCACAATTAAAGTAAATTGGATACAGATTTGCTATAAAAGGTGGCAGAATGTTTTTATTTGTTCATTAAGCATGCAACTTCTATCAAATGCATTACCTCCCCTCAAAAATACTTTGCGCAGAAACCAGTCAAATACTCGCGTTTTAAAGGTTCCTTGTAACGTAGCAGAGGAAAGAGAGCTTGAAAAATGTTTAGAACATCGCAAATTTATCTTGAGGTGAGTTTGCTTTTATGACTCAACCTCTCAACTAAGATTTTATTTTCTATAGCAAGGCAGAAATGACTGCGGCATAAAACTTTCTCCCTGGAGATTTTACGGCATTTCCTAAAGAAAATTTATGCATCCTGCCGGCACAAATCGTGAGTTTTTTCTCCCAAAAGGCAATTAAATTAGAAAAAATGTCATTTTCATTACTTTTCCAATCATCATCAAATCGACTCTCTCCGCAATCCACAGCCTTTCTCTTTTAATGACTCAGTCTTCTGACAGAACCGTTTGAACAAGTTTTCATATTTTGGAAAGCTATTCTTTGTCATTGATACAAAGTCAGAAATCACTTTATCTATCTATCAACAAAATATGAACTTCGTTATTCACTTCAATGATAAATATTTATATTCTCTGGCTATCGCCTTAAAATTCACGCAAACCAAATCTTGAATAATTCATGAAAAATAGCTTTGTTTTTGTTATACAGAAACCTGTGTTTAGAAATGAAAATCTCAGATAGATACCATCTTTAATTCCACAGGGGAATGGTACCCATCATAGAAATAGCAGTCTTATTCCGCGCAACGCGGAGAAGTTTTTGGTGACTCATTAAACTCATTAATACTGCATACATACTGAAAGCAAGTCGATATCACTGGGGTGACTATGCGCAAAATAGGATGTCTATGAACAATCAAACAACCCAAAAAGTTATTAGGGCCCGATAAATGGTTTTGAAGTGAGAGGCTGGCACCGGAACAGTGGTCTTAAAAAAATGAGGGTTTAGAAGCTTGTCGCCGGAAAATGTTCAAGACCACGCCCCTAAGATCGTCGGAAAACCGCTCATAAAAAAGGAAATTGCTTATCTACGCACGTTTTTGTATATCATTCTGCCATTAAGCATAAACCTTTCGCGAAAATGCAATGACCCCTTGTACCTGTGCAGATTTTTTATTAATACCCAGGCACACAAAATGAATTCATTCCAGTTATAACAATAGTATCCATTTGCCCTATCAATTATGAACATACCCGTTACCTTTAACTTCCCCACTATGCTCCTACAGTGCTTAAGAGGACATTGTTTGCGATGCAATTTACAAAACGATGAATAATCTAAGGCCCCGTTTACACGGTACCGGACAAGTTTTTTTCCGCTCAAGTTTTTGTACAGATAGGGCCTGCGTTTACACGGGACCTGCCTATCCGCACAAAAATTTGTCCTGATAGCCGTGCAAAAACCTGTCCTGTTACACAGAGGACGAATTGTAAACTTGTTCGGACAAATATTTGTTCGGCACCGTGTTAACGCATATGTCCGCACGAATATTTGTACGGATCGATAACGAGGCCTCACAATTCTTTTAAGTGAGGCAATTTAGAAATTTTTCATATTTCTTTGCACTTTTGGCGCCTTTCCCTCTCAATTCTTGAAAAGTTGAAAAGCTTAATTTATTATTTGAACTAACAACGCCGTCTCATCTTCTGTCCAGACAAAGTTTTTCTCAGGCCATTTTTTTCATTTTATCTTATTCGAACTTGACTCTTTTCTAGTGTAAAATAACTTTAGCTAGCTTCAAGGCAAACAAGAACACAACACAAGTACACAAGAATAAGATTTGGGCGCCGATTGTTTATAAAACGGTTACTGCGCATGACCAGCTAGGAAATCCTGTAACCTAAAGTCGCCGTGTAAACGCGATGGCTATCCGTACAAATATTCATCCGGTACACCTATCCGAACAGAAACTTGAGCGGACAAAACCTTGTCCGGCACCGTGTAAACGGGGCCTAAATCCACCATTTTGGCTGCTGTCATTATGTTTTAGCCGGGGGAAGAAGAACTTTTGGCGATACAAAAATGTTATCTAGAAAAGAAGAGGGATACAAAAACGTTGAGTGACTTTTAGGGGGATATAAAACTTCCCGTGCATGTATGACCATGTGATTTTACACATAGAAGATATCCGGATTCCATAAATCGGCAGTTTTCTGGCCTCATTTCCACAAATCCACAGAAGAAATATACTTTCTTTGTTGGTGAGGTAAATAAAACTTGGTAGAATCAATGTAGCAGTATAAAAGTTTTCTAAAATTTTCAAGGTCATGGGTCTCTTTTGGAAATCGGATCTCCAAGACTGGAGTAACTCCAGACAAAATGGTAAAGCTAAGTTGCAGGACTTGCAGTAAATGATAATTATAGGACAGGAGAAGTCATATCCTTTATTCTAAAACTAGATTTTCCAAAGAAATTCTTAGAATTAGTGTGTTTTTATTGTGGAGTTGCCTATGATATAAATTTTTTTCTCTCAATGTGGAAATAGGCGATATCAAAATGCATTATGACTTCAAAATAGTAAATTTATCTCTCGAGAGTATGAGGGATCGTGGCTTTTTTTTAAAAAAAACAACAAATCTTCTCTCCCCCCAGATGATACATAATGGTAGCAGCCTTAAGAAAATGTCTTCAAATTCCGATCAACGCATTTTCCTCCAGAAAACCTTATGACTTTAAGCATATGGGACCAAATCTCAACAATTTCTTGCGTCTGAAAGTAGGTTAGACAATAACTAATCTACGAGGCAAGATACTCCGGGTTGTATCAATTTGTCAAGTTAGGTCCAATCCAACATTTAGCATGGAAACCTGCTAGAAATAATGTGCGCGACATAAGGCGAGTTCAGTCGGCAAGACTAGTTAACCTGCTCTATCACAGTGAGTTGGCTAAGTTAGCCAAGCTGACATGGGTTAGCTTTTCCCATATAACCAGAACAAAACGAGACATAAACATGTTGTGTTCTATAAGAGTAGGATGTGCTCCATCCAAACACCAGACAACTCGACACAATTGATCCGGGTTTTGTCACATCGTATAAAAGCACGCAAAACAAAGCAACGCAACTCGGCATATCGTGCAGCATGGCGGATTAATCTCAGTTCCATTCTATTTTCATTTCATTTCATTTCAAATTCTTTATACAGGGTAAAGTGTACAGCTTCAATAGATCAAATTTTCCAACTGCCCTGTTTATATCTAGATTTAATGACAATATAAAATACACAATGTAGATAAAAACATGTAAAAAATCAAAGTTAAACTATAAACAAAGAAAAAAATGCATTCAAGAGATATGAGAAAACAAGAGGAATTAAGAAAGTAAACGCTAGCCTGTTGAGTCCAAGCATTGGTGAAAGTATAAGACCTTGTAGCAGTTTTATTCTTTCATTCATTTGCAAAGTATTCTTTGGAAAGCCAAGTCTATTCTGGTTCTTTTAGCCTTGTCTATTAGGCCGTTTCAGAAACGCACCCCTCTATATCCGATGCACTTTTGGCCCGTAGAGGTCCATACACGGGAAACGTACAAGTCAGTTGAGAAATTACGTAACTCATTACATCATTGACATAAATAAAAATCTTCCACTTAATTAAAAGGCATAAATATAGCAATTTCATAAAACATAAATCTATCAAAAATAGTGTGTATGGTTTACATTTATGCAGGGGTAAAGTGCCAAATGCCAATTATACTCGCACATGCAAATCTTGTTTGAAGTTTCGCTATACTCATTTGACATATTATAAGAAATTGTAAAAAAGAAATATATCGCAAAGTATTAAAAGCACTCTGCCTGGGAGGAATCGGAATAAAAGGTTTCTCAAGTTATATCTTCGTGGCTGGGGAGTCGAGAGCCATAGCAATACGGACCGAAATTGGGCGAAATCGCGGCTAGAGACACTCGTCACTGACCATCATGAGCATTCCCCCGTGCAAAAAGACAGTTATTTGCCTAGTCCTTACCATGTCCCTCTCGCAGTGAAAAATATGTAATTTCTGCATCATTTTATTTGAGATCTATAAAAATCAGTGTATTTTTTCTCCTTTAGCTTGCTATAGCATGTACGAATTCATGTCTTACTATCGTTAAATGTTCGATATAAAGATAAAAAACACATAAAACTTAAAACGAATGAATAGATTAAGTAAATAGATTAAACAAATTTGGAGATTTCAATATCAAGTTTTTAAAACTGTCTTAAACAAATTAAAAATATATCCAAAGGATTTGCATTCTCTGGGCAGATTAGTGATACAATTAATTACACTATATAAATGTACAGTGGCTTTTAACTGAGGTTTTTCTAAAACTACCTAAAGTAATTACTGTAGCGACAGGGTATTCACACAAAAGCCAAAGGGAAGAGGCTTTATTAAGGTGGATTTCTTCGCCCACAAATAAACATTCCTTTCTATAAAACGTGGTTTATATGAAAAAAGTGCTCGGTTCCTTAAAAAGTTTAAGTAGTTTAGTGCCGAGTTTCTCCCATTTGAGAAAGTATGAAACCATCTTTTGTTTCAGAAATTGCTTTCAATTTCTTAAAAAAACTGCTGTATTAAAAAATGTCAAGCTTAATTGGTGAAACAACGCATTCAAGACACATTCTCAACTTTGTAAAAAATCAGTTCCTTAAATAACTGCATAAAACTTTAAGAAGCTATAGTAATGTTAATCTTTTGTTTAAAAAGTTTTGCTACTGAAAGTTTTGATTTCGAAATCCAGCGATTGCGAAGTAATGTGGAAATCAGGTGATTTAAAAATTTAGAGTCGATAGATGCATTACAGATTAGCAGAAAAGTATATCATAGGCCTCTTGGCTTTTTGAAATTTCGTGGCAAAAATTTTCTTATTTTTCTCTTACACACTTCATCACATTGTATTTTGCTACGTGAAATTTTTCACCAGAAGTTGGGAGTGGTCTTATCTTCGTCGCCCAAATCGAGCGTTGGTGGTTTAAGAAATTATGCCCTTATCAAAAAGCTGCAACGAATAGGAAATTATGTTTGCGCTAGAATAATGCAGTAAATGAAACGACAGTTTCTTGTGTTGCTCGTAACTCCTTAGGGGCCTTTTATAACGCATCAACTATCTCAAATTTGTTAGACTTGGTAACCTTCCACAAAAGCTAAATCACAATGTTTCGCCATAGTTAAAAGTTCTAGTGGTTGACCTAGTGAGGCATGTTTTTCTCAACTTCTGATAAAAGCAGCTGTTTTCACTTCCTTGCCGCTTAAACTGAATGTGTAAGCTTCTTTTATACGGACGTATCTGGCAAGTAGGTAGGACGGATTTGTACAATAAAACCATGGCAGCTGAACACGACTTAAGTGCAAACTATTTTCAACAACTTTTCTCTAGTGAAAATATTCATTCATATTCAGAACAGCGATGGAATGTATTTCCTATCACTTGATAAAATCAAAATAACACAAACGGGAGATAGATATGTAGCTAGCAATGGCTATTTAATAGCAAAGAATTCCTAAATAGTTTAGTCAAAGCGAAATAATTCTGTTTTGTAGCAGGTGGATTTTATGAACCCGAATTCCCATTCATAGAAACTGTAACAATAAATTCAAGGTGCAGGGAATTGCTTATGAAATTTTTTTGTGGTACTGAAACAAGGTCGGCACAATGCAAACAGTTTCCCTGAAAACATTGCATTCTGATATTTGAACGCGCTATAAAGATTCCCACAACCTTTTGTGATTGTATCAATGTCATAAATCGCGAAAATCGAATAAAAGTCAACAGTAAACAACAACTCACGTTTGCAACGAGACTTTCGTTTCTTCAGCATACAATAAACTGCAACCCAAAATTAACGTTATGACGAAAACATAGTTGCATGTCGGCCTAACTTTCCAAACTTTCTGCGCCATCTTCAGATGATGAGCTGAGTGAAGCTAGTGTCGTACTGACCAGCTGCTTTCCTCACTCAGTTAAAATACACCGTGCGCTCACAGTCAACACACAAACCTAGGGCTTGAAAAACACCTGGCCTTTGGACAAAATCAACATAACTGCAATTAATAAAGATTGACCATAACAATGGAATTTTGATAAAACGTTCATTAAAAGTGAAATCTCTGCAGGACTGCCAATTGCCATTGGAAAATCCAGCAACTTACAGCATTGTGGAATAAGTTTGTTTTTCAAGCAAATTCATAGAAAATTTCAATGATATCACATGCTCAATCGCAAATTTCAGTGTCTGGGATGTTGTTGTGGGAGGATGATGATAAGGATTTTTTAAAATACAATTTTACGTTGAATATTAAAGAAGGTAATGAGATTCTACATCATAAAACTTGAATCAATGAAAATCATCGCTAGGAGATAGGCTTATGAATTGGTGTGTTGGTAGGGTGACAGCGCCAATGGCCTGCTAAAACTTGCAAACTACCCGGTTCGAAAACAATTTCCTCAAATTTGAGGGGGGGCTGACCATCACCATCCCCCAGCAACTGTAGCCCTACTTGCAAAAGACAGAGACTTTGCGAGCTTTTTAAAAGGAAGTTCAGAACTATCTCAATGTGCTCTTAGAATATGCAAGGGTTGCAGCACTCAAACCAAGCTAGATCCTTTTCAACAAAAATATAACCCCTACTACCTTCAGCGTCTTGAAGAACCTTGCCATTGTTTACAATACTGACCCATTGATGCATAGCTAACAAGTGAGCAATGAAATATTTATACCAGTTGCTTTTTTCTAAAAACCCAGACTAATTTTTGAAACTAGCCAAAGTGATTCATTAGCTTCAAAAAACTCTGCATTGAACTTTGATTTTGTGTTTTTTACTGCTTTTTATTACTAGTTCAAGATATAAAAGCAAGGTCAAAGACCAATATCCATTCTAAAGATCTTTATTATTCAGAAAAATTTGCGAAAATCATGGCCCTATTTTGTATCACACTTGCAGAAAAATAATCTTACTGGCCAGGACGTCCCCATCCACTTATTGCAAACAATTTGTAGTAGGAAAATCATCGAAAAAATAATGAACTTACAACAAAGATGGAACCACCTAACAAAGAGAAAAGAAGTAGGACGAAGTCACTGCCGTTAGCTTGATCGATAAGAGTCCCTCAAACAGCTCTTGCATTCTGCGATGTAGGAACTGCTTCTCAACTTAAACGAAGGAAACAATCATACTACCTCTCTTATCTCTATGATCTAGCTTTTTGTTGCATCAATTTAGTGCTTCCTTACAGGGCCGTTGCTAGATGTCATGTTTCAGGGGGGGAGGAGGGGGCTGTCTACGATGAATTGGCCGACAAAATGGGCGTGCAATCTTTTATTTTCCGACAAGTTAACAAAATTTGCCGTTGAAATACTCCTCCATAGCCAAAAAAGCCTTGTTTTTGAAACAGCTTTTTCCCTAGGGTATACATAATCATGTGCCGAGTGTATATTAATCATTCATGTGTAGGCAGTCAGGAGTAGACCACTAATTGCCATGTGCCTGTACATTTGCTATTCTTCGGGGAACCAGTTTTGCGATATTGTAAAACGAATTAGATTTAGGGTTTTGGATGGACATTTACTGTGAAATTTTTAATTCAAGATATATATTTACGTGTTTAATTCAAAACAACTTGCCTGCGTGACAATCTGCACCTTAAATCCCAAACAGCCACCTGCCTTATCAACTTAATTTATTGTGATTCACTTATTCCATTACAAAAAATCGTACCATGGCTATATTTGCATATTTCATCGTAGGCCATTGTTAAAAACCCAGTTGTCAAACGCTGTTGTTTTTATTGCTCTTACTTAAACGGGACTACAACAACAGCGTGATTAAGAACATCGCTTCAAGATGACAGAGGGGACAGTTTATAATACAAAGCTTATGCAGCAAAAAAACATGGATGTTAAAAAAAAAAAATTTCATGTCGTATGTTGATGAGAGCTACAGGACTCAATAATGCGGAAATTTGAGCATTCGCATGCAAATTCTCTGGGGAACTTTTACATTTTTAAGTCCTAGCTACAGTTACTAAGACGAATATGATATTAAGCGGGAAATCCATTAATTGACTTTCTTGATCGATTGATCATCTTAGGCCATGTCTTGAGACCCGGAATTTTTAAAACCTCTTAGTATGACCAAATTTGTGACCACATGCGGTTACTAACTTCTTTGAAAAAGGTCTACAGAGCGCAAAATGTTGGGAGAAATAATATTCAACGTGCCTCTCATTCAACGTGCCTCTCTTTGGGAGAAATACTATTCAACGTGCCTTTCCATTTTGTTCAGAATATAATGCAATATGCTAGTCAAATGCAGTGAAAATGAAATAGGCAATGAAACTTGAGGCAGTAAAGACTCACTATAAAAAAATCCAAACTCAAGCTCTGAGGAATACAGCCTTTTATGATTGTGTACTCTTAGCTTTACAACAATATGATAATACTAAAGTCTTTAATTTAAAGTTGGCTAGGTAATGCATAAGACGGAACGCTTTGTGGACATACATGAAAAAAAATTAAGAGTAAGAACTGTAGACAGCTGCCTGGGTATATACTTATTACATGTTGTTGAAGGAAACAAAAAGGAGATGGGAATCATAACAAAATTAAACAAATAACTACAGGAACAATAAGAAAATGGCGAAAAACAAGACGTTAATAAACTACCTGTTATATGTTAATACTCTGAAAAAGTTCCGCATGCCGGAACAAAATATTATTTTATTTTCTATATTTTTGTAGTCATTTACTACTGTGAATCACATATTGATATGTTTTCCTCAATTTGCATTGCTGCTGTATTTTTTATTGATCTATTCTCATCGCATCTTTTGATCCCGTGAACGGCATGTCACCTTGGGCATTCTTTTATTCGTCAGAACGAAAACTTTCATTCCGGATCCATTATTTATTGCCTCCTGGAGCTAACATTTAAGCCAATCAGGTGGCTAGACGCGAGCGCAAGATAAGATGTGGAATTCAATGGAACGCTCTTAACTTCGGCTATTGCTAATGCATCTGCAACCCTTAATTCATGCGAACTCCATTAATTTAATTAAGTTTCTTTTGTCGGTTCTCAAATCAATTAAGGAAGCCTGTGTAACGACTGCATGCTCAGCCTACATTCGTGCTAAAAGGCTTCCCTACTCTGAATCCATCAAGAAATAAAATCCACCACAGTAATAGATTGAATATAAGTTGCTCTCCTCTTTATTGTTTTTGACTTTCATTTCTGAATCTCCTTGCTATAGCTTTGGGACCCAGGGTACATGATCTTGGGAGTTGAGTTGCAGCACAGTATGCTTCATAGCCCTGGGGGTTACATTATGTTTGCTTACTCCACAGCATCGTGATGGAAAAATTCTCTTAAAATCCACAAAAACCTTGAAGCGCAGCACAATATTCTACATAAAATCAAAGGTTGTAGTTGTAGAATATGAAAAAATTAGACCGATTAATACTACTATATATACTACTATATATTATACTATCCTCTTGGTATTACAAAGCTTAACAATTCTCTGCTGCAAAATAAATTTTGAAGATTTGCAGCAAGTAATAATAATTTGGTGGTGCATACAGTTACAAAGGACACGATAGAGTGCAGTTGAAAAAAATGCAGTCCATTTTGAATTAGATACCATTCAGCATCTCATAAACTGTTTGGTAAGTGCATCCATCCATTTCATTCTTGATTTCTTCGAATACTTCATCTGCCAGTCTCTTTTGCTTCTTATCTTCTGATATAAGCAGTTCTCCAAAAAGGTATATGCCCATTCCCTGCAAGTAATGATAACACGCTATTTTTTACTCTGTGTAACGTGTTCGGGCATTGCGATGTCAATTGTGTTCCCTTAACATAATTGTTATAGCTGTGATAAAGTGTAATCTTGTTGTCAGGTTTTATTGTCATGTTTCAACCTGTAGCTCCGCTATTGCGACTCTGCTGATTGAAGGTAAAGTGGCATAAAACTTTTCATTGTCCATTATTATATGATGAGTTGGTATTTTTGTAAAAATCAAGTTAAGAGTATATTCAGAGCCCTTCTTTTGGTGTCTGGTGGCAATTCCTCTTCACCTCATAGCTCTTTGTACCATTTCAAAAAAACTCACCGTCCAAAGGAGAATCCAATTTTATCGCATAAGGATAAGCCCAATATGCAAGGGTGGAATGACAGATTTGAAGTTAAATCTAAGGCACTGCAGGATTTTTCTATTCTGTTTTTTCTATATTTTTTCTGCGATTTTTATTTGATTTTCATGATTTGCGATTTTTCTGCGATTTCTGATGATTTTTGTGATTCCCCTGGGGTTTTTTGTCATTTTTGTGACTTATTATTATTGTTCATGATTTCTTCTCAAAGTATGCGAGATTTTCGTCAAGCGATATGCCCCTTAGGAACATCAACAACAACTCATACATTTCATGGATAATTCTAACAAGCATCAAGCTCCTCTTTAATTCTTCAATAATATTTCTCAACATTAGTTTGTTGGGAGTATGGGATAAAGATAAAAACAGAAAATCACAGGGCACCTGATGGTAGTCCCCTTTTGACACATGACAATTAGCAAAAAAAATATATATGATTCTGCACGTTCGCCACAGAGAACAGGATATCGTTCTTGGTGTAGACGGATTATGCAGTCGACGTCTTATTTACCCATTAATCTCATTACGAACTACCCAATCAAAAACGACATAAA
This sequence comes from Catostylus mosaicus, assembly GCA_964019065.1. Lineage (NCBI taxonomy): Eukaryota > Metazoa > Cnidaria > Scyphozoa > Rhizostomeae > Catostylidae > Catostylus > Catostylus mosaicus. Next base: position 11,225,640 of record OZ025186.1, read on the forward strand.
ACACGACGACTAGAAACATGAATCTGAAATAGACCATTGGCAAGATGCCAGAAAGCAAAATCTTCCCAAACATACTTTCACTGTCTTTAAAGAAGTATACAGATTAAAATTTCATTATTTAAGGCGATATTGGCAGATGCTGGCTGCATTTTCCACGTGAATGCTAAAAAAAAGTGACGTCCATCCAGAATCACTATAGGTGGGCAACAAAAACTCGTAAAAATCGTATTGAAAATATTAAGCTAACAAGGAGGGAAGAATTAATAATTAATAGAGAATAGAGGCATTCACAACTCATAAAAGCTATTTCGGTTTTGAATACTCACAGCAAGAAACAGACAGAAATTGAAGGAACCGACGCTGCAAGACCAGACCCCTACCCGTAATAGGGCGTCAAAAGTTGATGACCTTCGTCCTAATCTATATCTTATGTGACAGTATAACTAAGCATTTAGCAATATACTAAAGTAGAAAATAAATTTTCTGTCTTTGTGCGATTATCGGGATTTTAAACAAGCTTCAATATCTGAGAGGCAACTGTCATAAAGGAGCGACTGACCACCAGCAGGCAGTTGACATGATATTGTTCTGTGTACCTATAGATGATTTTTTTCCATACTGGATAGAACTACAAGACATAATGTAGAATTCGATTTTGTCGATAAAACCTTTTTATTTCTAGGTTTGTGAGGCATTTAAATTCAAACAGGAGAAGATGTGAAATTAAAAATTGAGACGTAGCATGAAGTAGTTACCTGGTCCTCAACTAAGAATCTTCTAACTTGGTCATATTCTTTGCTATACCTAAAATCAATGATGTCATTTCAATCTAGATAAAATAAGGGGACCTAAGATAATCTAACTCTATCTGGCCTGCTTATAGACATTTTGTAAAGCAATTTTCGTGGCTTCTCTTGCCCCAATTCCAAATCAAAGGACATCATTTGCCCGTCAAACATTGGCGAACTCTCTGAGACTAGGTTCTCCTTTTTTCATCTTTTTTTATGTCAGCTTAATCCTTGTGCCAAAGAATCTAACATCAATTGCAATTAGATCAACAAATGCCCGGAGGATATTCTCACAAGGAGGCGGACAATTATGCACGTGTCTTGCTATGACGCGGAGTTGCTCATGCCATTCAATTGATTAGATCTAGTTTCATGAGTTATATCCTGCAAAATCAGGGCTCCTTTTTGCACCGAATTGGCGCAAAGAAATTGCAATAGAGACAGGTAATCAGCAATTTAGGTAAACGAGTAAATGTTGCAAAATCTATATATCGATTTGAAGAATATCACGGAATCTTTTCTGACAAGTTGCACATAAAGTTCACTATAAGGTCACAAATGTCAATCTTCCTTAATCTTGAATGGAATATACCATGAAGAGTTTCCAATTCACTGGAGCCTCAGCATGAAATGAGACCCACAGCGACACTCTAATTTGTCCAAAACCTCCCAATGAGCTAAAGTAAATAGGTGGTTTTGGACAATCTTACCTGGCTTTTTTCCATTACTCTGGGTTTTGTGCGTGTTTCCTGCCTAAATCTCCATTTTCACTTAAATGATCAGTGATTTTCACTGAAATCAAGCAGGCTTTGGTCTTTTCAAGAAACAGGACAGTATCATTCGAGTTGGCGAATGTTCGCATTAGACCAGTTCCAATTAAACAGATTTGACTGTATTTCTTCAAGTACCACCCATCCCAGTGGCGACATCAATAGCAAGGAAGCATTATGATGTAAACAACGTTCAAACCATTTTAAGATGAAAATTAATAAAAAACAAGCTTAGGATTGATTTTTCTTGGTTCCCTGTAATCTCCTCTGCGAAGCACTATGCGCAGTCGGTAAATTCAAAGTTTCCTTTGGCGCGTGTTAATACACACAAATGTATATTGAATTTCCATCTTACTTGTGCTTCACTATCAGCTCACACCACCTATGTCGAATCTGTAGGAAACAAAAAATATGGAGTAAGATCAAAGAAAATCCAATGACCGCAGTAAAAAGGGCCAAAAGCCAACATTTATGATAAATTTCGGCGTTTGCTGAAAGAATTAAAATGTAATATCTAACTTTAAAACTATTGTTGTCTTTGGCCGACACAAATTCACATCATATCTTGGAACATGTTGGTAGGAAGCCAATTTTAGACTGCACCTGCTTTGCTCGCAGCCAACTGTGTACAGCGGTTCACGGTTTCAAGGCTGAATACTCTCCAAAACAACAAGCTTGGCTCAAAGAAGATTGCCTCTTGACATTTTCACCAATGAATCTCGTACAGGAAAGCATGAGAGGACGATTCTCTACCATCAGATTAAATTAAACCTATTCTATTTTGCAATAAACATTTCGCTGCTATACGCATTAGATTAACCTATTCGCACCCGGATTTATATTCATTCAACTGTTAAAACCCATATAAATCTACGCTTTTCGGGAGGTAGAATAATCAAGCAAAGTAGATGAAAGCGATAACTATTCTACAAAACTGCAATCAGAACATTTACAATATTTTGTACTTTAGCCCCTAAAAAATTAAATTTTACGGTGCTTGTCATTGGGCCATATGGCCCGTCCGGGGGTGAAAGGGATGCGAAAAGTATGCCTTGAGGGACGTTAATGATTAATATACATTTAACGCATTCATCAAAAATTCTTCCGGTTAGCAAATATGTACTCAAAGGCCACAGATCTTTTGCGGCCAAAGACTTAAAGTAGTGGAAGGAAGGTTATTTGCGTTTCAAGGAGAACAAACTTTTGCCGCGTGCCAACGAAATCCACGAATGAGGCTATTCCAGCGTATCAAAAAAGCAATACACGACCTTGAAGTTGTGACATTGTATACTAACATCACCAGCATTTAAGAACCATTTAAGAACCAGAACCAAGTTCCTTTTCCCGCCCTCTCTGTTCTTCTTACTCTCAACTAGCATTCTAAAAGACCTTTGATAATCCTACGCCTTCAGCCCTTAAAGACATCGCATCTGCATCTTGTTTTAAATAGTTGTTGTCTTCTCAGCCATCAAGAACATCTGCAACTTTTTACGCTGGTGTAATTTTAAGCAATCATTGTTGATTTCGCACAAACAGCAATTTCTGCGTTTTCTTTCTCCGTATTGAAGCACATATGTATTGATTTTTATTATTGTGACAAGATTGAATGGGTATAAGGGAAACAAAATACTGAAAAATTTAACAGCATTTCGACTATTAAAGAGACTGAGTTGCCAAATCTTACTGAAGAATAATACTGCTTTGAATAATTTTTTGCAATGAGATTATCAAAACAAACAAAACCATCTTTTCAGAAAATCAGCCATAGGAGAAACTCTCAATATAGCTCTATAATGAAATAGGCAAAGGGCTGTAAAACCGCTTTGTGTTATTCGCAGATATGTATGATTTACATACATTTATACATCATCACAAGCATTCTTCATAAATCTGGTAGGTAGCCTGCTATTTTGTTTCCTAATTACTTGTTACATGTTTCACATAAGCACTTCTGTTCAAATAAGTTCTATTAGGGCAAGAAAATCTAACCTAGTACTTGACTTACCTCAGAATTACACAAGTTAAGAGAATACGTCAGCTGTAAATCCTTCAGGGTGTGATGTGCCAATGTATCCCTTTCTAGAAGTTTCTCTAGAAGCAATATCACTTCATCAGCAGCCTAAACAAAAAAACCAAAATGCATTGATGTATGCAACTGTTATTCGCAAATATGTATGATTTACATACATTTATACATCATCACAAGCATCCGTCATGAATCTGGTAGGTAGCCTGCTATTTTGTTTAAGCATCATCAAAAAGGCGATACGATTGATTTAAGGAATCACTCTGCCATCCTGGAGACCTTTAATCTCCAACGAAGTGTGAGATTGACGCCGTGCCAAACCAATTGGAGATTGGCGCAAGGCAACGTGATGCAACTTATGCACAGTTTATCAAGCTTCTCTCTATGCCTTGATTTAGTGACCTTTAATAAAGTAGGAACATGAAGGGGAAGAGGCGCTAGAGATTTCACAGTTAAACGATTAGTTACGTAGGTTCATGAAATAATAGAATCAGGCAGATCGTAAAAATGCTCAGAATTAAATTGCTACCATTTAAAAGCGCAAAAAAACCATGAGGCAGAATAATCATAAAGCAAAACTATAATGCACTTTTTTTTCAGAGGGCGGGGAAGAACAATTCGGAAACTAAAATCTAGAAAATGAGAAGAGCAGCTTGGTATTTTTGTCACCCATTTCTTCACTGAATAGGTTTTGTGTAACAACCCTATGTTAAGGGGGCGCTTCTATTCTTATTCCGCAGATAACATTCATGCTAAATAAAAGATAGCTGATAACTAATGGCACATAAGCAAGTCAACTCGCTCGTTACCAACAGACGAGTGATGAAATACAGTAAAAGAGTCTTAATTAAACAGCTACAACGTTACTACTTTCTTCGTGGATGAAAATAAACATACTGCATTCCATACGAAAGGAGAACGATAACGACGGAGGCAATTTAGACAAAAATGCACTTCAAAGAGAATCTAGTAACTAAAACTAATCATTAGCTATATATAATCAATTCTCGACATGGCCTACCAGACAAGATTGATTGATTGGATCAAGTAAAAGTTTCTTCCTCTTTTGCTTCAGGGTTTTGCATCTTTTGTTGCCAGAATCGCGTCTCTTCCATTCTTGAAACTATGAGAAAAGTTTCGTTACAAATGTGCGCAGAGGCAATTGCCTTTTGCGCCATACAAAGAATAATCAAATTGATAGGAAAACTGCAAGAAAAACAAAAAATCGCTATTTGAACGCAAATAAGGTCAGTTTAGAACGTGGTAGAAATTCGATTTTCTTCAGGGGACCTATATTGAGGAATGCGTTAGGCAAAGAAATAAAGAATTTAAAACGGCTATAATGAGAGATAACTTGACTTTATTGGTTTTAATTTCAAGAAACTGCAGAATTCAGCAAAACAATACCAACAGATAAGTGAAAATGGACTAAATTCGATGTTAACATTTTCTATTTATTTCAGATAGGAGCTCGATATCGACTTGTCAAGCTGACAGCATATTAACCTATCAATTTAAGTGGTACGCATGTATAGCAAGAGTAAGAGTTCGACCGCAGGAGTACGGCCGCACGATCACTAGCTGGGGGAAAGACCACGCAAAATGATGGGCTCACCCAAGCCATGCCTATTATCTATTGTCTTGTGAGGAAGGTCTGCCTTGTGGTATCTTATTGTCTGGAGGAACATTAAAAGCTTTTCTGGACTTTGTGTACAGCCCTGCCAAAACTCTTGGAACACTAACCACAACCTTGACACACAAACCACGATTAGAACTTGATTACAATAGGCTATTTATAGAATCTGTGGGATCGCCAATTTTGACCTTGTTCATTCGCATTAACGTATTGCCCTTTGCAACTAACAATGCTTCATTGAGATAAAGAGGGTGATGCCCGTGTAATTAGATCGGAAACTACAAAGAGACTGGAAAGACATGACTTTTCATGCGTGTTCCAATGATTCGGGCGCGGATTGTATGTATGTGTGAATCGATGAAGACTTTTGATCCAACGTTCCCGCGCATCCACATTGACTCAGGCAGTATTCATGATGGCCTTGAAGACAATTTTTTCTCTTTTCTATTCACCATTGTGAAATCGAAGGCCTTTACTCAGCATGGGGAAATAAGCCGCGATTCATCCAGCATAGAATCCACGTTTCGATAGTCTGTACACAGATTATTTTTTCGTGGCTAAACTAAAAAGATATTACTAAGGGTTTTAACGAAAAGCTTCTTAATATAATAAGATGTATCTGACCGACACATCTGACACCTGGTCACAACATTAGCCTCAATCAGCTGGTTGATCACGCTATGCACTACTCTTAGCTTCAAGAGATGAGCTATAGAGAAACTGAAAACAAATATTAGTATTCTTTAAATTAAACCTTTTGGTTGACTTGCAAAACATAAGTCCCAGGATCTTCAGACAACATCTTCTCTACTTCCTGCAACCAGATAAAATTAAATTGTATTCTTATAAACCTACATAAATGACTATATAAAGTTTAGTTTCATGAAATATACCCTAAATGACCGCATAGCAGTCCTTGCAGAATAAGCGCTCCAAAGTCATTCTTTGTAATAAGCGACCTGCCGAATAAACGCCTCCACTCCAGAGGAAACCTTCACTCGAATCTACAATATACCAATTCAACAAATCTAACAGAATTGCACTTCAGTATCATTTGCTGCATACACAGAGATGATCATATCAAAAGCAGTAGCTTCACAATGATTGCTGCGGTAAAATCTATGGCCCAAGAGACGCAATCTGACTAGATTGACGGGATCACCGTGGCTAAAGAATTAAAAACAAGAAATATAGAAAGAAACAAAACTGCTATCAAAACAGTGATTTCCATCAGAATAAATATCTTATAAAAAGTTGGCAATCGAGCGAAAGCGCGTCTTACATGACAAGCAATGTGTAGATTATCATTCACTTACAGTGACGTTAAAGATTGTTCGTGCACCTTTTCCAATACACAGTACAAATAGAGTTTTCAGTAAGGCAATCATGTCGAAGGGTAATAAATATAATTCTGTACCGGTGGTATACCCAATGATTCCAACCAATCATTCATAATTTGATTTTTGTTCTGCCTGGTAGATGAAGAAAGCAATGCAATGATATTCAAACCCATGATAAATATACACTTTGAATATCTATACTAAGTCATAGATAATCATACAGGGGAATATTGTTAACCATCATAGAATATCCGAGTAGATTCTTCTCGCTCTTAATTGTTTTTAAAATGCAAAGTCAAATGGTAAAGATAAGTTTTAATTCTAGGCTCTTTAGTAAGCATAAGAATTAGCCTTGGGGAGTGAACACGGCTTTAACTTGAGTAAGGTAGGTAACTACGGAGAAAAATTTCAGCTAATAAAACAGGAAAAGACTGGGAACGTAAAACGTGTGAATGACTGTCAAGAGAGTAATATTAATCTATCCATTGGTAAGTAAAAATGCTTCATTGATAGAATTGAAAAGTCAAAAACATCAATAAAATCTCGAATCTCCTTGGGTTACAATCAAAATTCGAATACTTTTGATAATAAAAAGTATAATGGCTGAACAATTTCAATGTACTACATGAAAATGCAGGCATTTTTGGCTTCGAATTTCTAAATTTTTCAGCATTTGAAGCAGGATAAAGTAATTGGTTTTATCATTCAATACTTGACATGTTTGCCTTTTCCAGTACTGCATTGCTATTAAAGCAACTCCTATTGAAATAAAATGCGTGGAATGTAGTTCATTGGCGTCCGCAATGTTGAGATAAATGCTTTTGAATTATAACTGTTCACAGAGGAGGACAAGATTACAGTTTTTTCGGAAACGTTTGATGGACAGATGAATGAAGATAGCGGGCATCAGTTATAATCAAAATGAACCGCAGAAATCCACATACGAGGGTATCTTGAATTCATCTGCAAACATGCTGAAAAACATCTACAAAAAATGAGAGAAAGAGGGCAAATACACAGACTCGTTCAAAGATAAACTTGCTGAAAACGTTGAATAATTGTAATTTAAAACTTCTAATAAAAGTCAAGATAACTTCATGAAATTTGCCAGTATTTCTCACTTATGAAACACCGCTGATCTTAATATTGGCTAATTCGCCAAATCGTCAAAGATTTGCCTTTAAAACAATGCCGCTTCCATTTTCTAGACCGCAGCTACTTTCTTCCTTTCCACAAAATTTTCTCTACCAACCTTTATTGAACGATTCGAAATAGGATGAAACCACTGAATATGTATCTATTAACTTTAATTAACCAAATGCATCCGCGTTTGCATTAACCAAAGGCAACACAACGACTTTCCAATAGCCGCAGACAAAGTTCAGAAAACCATCAAACCTTCCAGAGGTCTCAAATAATTGTTATAAAAACCTAAACTCCCACATTTCCAGTGAAATTTTGAACTATTTCCTGCGAAACCATTTTACTTGGAAAGTATGCAAGAGTAAGCACTATTCCTCCTTTCTTTCAGTGATATTGAACTGAATGATTTGTTCCTTCCTTATCGCTACCACCAATACTATCTTTCGTTCACTGGTTTTACAAATTTTAGGTTAAAGAGTTTCCTTTCTAATTTTCCTGTCTTTCCCACGCCTTCTTAAGCAACCTGAGATTGCAGGGTCGCGTGATTTTCTGGACACTGTCCCCAAAAAGGTTCCCTTAATACGCTGTGTACGCATTAAACATATTGCTCGATCAGGCTCCATGAAGTAGATTTAAGTTTAAAGATTTTTTTTAACATGCAAGTATTTTGTCGTTAAGAAATTAACTATATTAATTTACCTCCGAGCTGACAAGGCATTCTCTGTACCTATCAACATAACGGCGCAAGAAGGTGTCAAAATGTTCTTATCCGACCATCCGGGACAACTGATATAGAAGAAAGTATCCCTGGAAAGTTATAAACTTATGTTAAGCTAAATATAAATATGATGTAAAAGTAATTTGTTGAGTGTAAAGCCAGATAAACCTATCTATTCATGCAATAAAATAACCTTGCTAAACGTGCAACAGTGAATTTTGAATTACTTATTTTATTATTTTTAGTACCGAAAAGCTGGGGGACTTAAAGCAGATTCAAATGAATAGAATTGACTGCTGATTGTCTATTGAAAGTACAGGTATGCTAACTATGAGAATCTTGTTGTTATCATTTACGTACAAGTTACGATGTAGCTTTCGATTCGTGAATTGAAATTTAATCATGTAGAACTTTAAAATTACCAGCAGGATCTTTTGAACGAGAGATTATCGTCCACGTCATAGAAGAGGGAACATCAACAAACAATGGGTCCTTTTAACCTCCCCCTCCCGATCTTTCTGCTCTATAAGATTGCAAACTTTGCAGGAATTCTCCTTCTGAACTGCTTCTAATCCAAAGTGGAGGAAAGTAACAAGGTTGCTATGGGAACTTAGCGTGGAAAGTGCAGGTTTAGCCTCAACTAAGTTTTCCCTAAAGATTTTCTTCCAAAATTGCTTTTAACGGGCTTGCTTATTTCCCAGAAGCAAATTTTCCCTGCTAGACCCTCTAGCTTTAGCTCCCCTGAAGATCTGGATTGGCAAAACAATCTTATACTTGTTTGGCTGTGATTAAAAAATCCTTCACAGCAATAGGCCATACAACGTTCTCTGCTTAGCTTCCATTATGATTTATCAATCTAAGTTCTTTTAAACATGGTAAACACGCTGAATCTTCGACCCCTATGTATACATTTTATGTCTACATTCTAAGGGAAGGGGTAAATAAAACTGTTACTTGATGAAAAAACTCCACATATCAATTACCTTTAAATAATGCACTTGTGTCCATTTTCTTGATGGAAGCAGAGCACTTCTTAGCAACGTATGTGGCGTTGGCTCATCTTGACTGTCATTAGCAATGCTTTGTTTTATTGCTTCAGCAGCTACAATGTAACTACTACTGAGTAAAGAGCCGTAAATAATGTAAGCATTGACAAAAACCAAGTCAAAATTGACCTTGAAAAAAATAATTATGCTCGATTAATTTCTACTCAGTTCCATATCCATGATTTCGGAAAATGTTTAATATCTGATTTCCAAGCAATTAGCACTAAAGATCTTGCACTAAACTAGATGATAAAATCTGCTGATTGCCATTTCTTTTTTTGAAAATTACACTAATGCAAACAGTCTAGCTTTTTGTTCAGAGCAAGTTTGATTTGAATTAATTGAAAAAGATAATGTACTACTAGAAATAATATGACAATTATCACGGATAACTTGGTTCAACAGCAGTTCTGACGAGTAAACACAAAGTTAGTTCTTGCACAAAGCAACGATTTGCTGTTCCTTGGCCATCCCAGCTATGCTGTGTTGTCCGTCGAACAAAAGAAAATAGTGTTGCCGAGCAACAAAAATGTGTTACCAAGAGATTCTGCCCTGCGCCACTCAGCGTCGCGTTGTTTGAACCTTTGATTCGCGGGGGATCCTTTTGGCCTAATGACCTTTCGCAAAAATTGATAGTTTCTTAGAAAATTGGAGGCTAATCCTTTCAAGATAACGATACCAGCCTGTAAACATCCTTCAAGATTATTGGCAGCAAAATTTTTAATCCTTATACCCGTTTGATATATGAGCAGACCCATTTGATGCTACTGTACAGCTCCATACTCATCGGAATTGAAAGGGTAAATACTAAAAGGATTACGCCTGTTTAATCTGTAAATTTGTGAAAAAATAGGATGCATGAAACCCTGATAAATAAAAGATAATATTGCATAATAAATAGAGAGGCTATAAAATTGAATAATATCGCCTAGTACTTTATATGGCATTCAAGCTAAAAGCAAACATACATTTCGAAAATCCATACCTGAGACATAACCTGATGAAACGGGACGTGGTCTGCAAAGAATATTCACAAATTAATTGGCACACAAGTAAGAGGCATTTTATCAGTAAAACACGTTCATTACTTGTAAAGAACGCAAGTATACGCATCATACGCTTTATAGAAAAGTATTTGAAACAAATATACCAAAATGGTTATATCCACTTCAATTGACAGATAAAGGGGTTCTAGTTTCAGGGACAAGGAGTTTTGAGACGAGAACTGACTTTGTCTGGAATAATAAGTAGTTTTCAGGACCTAACAGTCAATTGTGGAAGTCTTGCAAGATTAATTCTCAGTAATTGATTTTCGATGTCGTTTGAACTATAGTTTGTGCAGATAAAAATGCCTCGTTTGTGTCTATTTCGCTTTTACGTTCCTCTTTTAGGCCAACTAAAAGGTGACTGCATGGAAAGGATTATGTAAGGACAAAATTGCTACTTTTCTTTCAAGATATTCCGGTATCTGTTATTTTTGTAATAACAATAACATGATAAAGCTAAGGATAAGCAAGATGACCAAAAGAGAGTTCATTGACTCTAATTGGATCTTGTTTACGTTCTGGCATGGCTATAATTTTCCTTTTCATCATCATCGATAACGGTAGGCTCATAATTGAGTGGCCGTGAACCTCTCCACCATAATCATTGGTGTCGAGGTTTGAGGAGAAAAGAAAAGTTGAGTGGAATCCCCTAAGCTCCTTCTCAACTCGCAGTCTCCAGCTAAATAGGAGGGGTTATCTCCGCCGCTTTGGAACAGTTGCACTGCAATACGCCAGATATATTGTCTGTGAAACCAGTAATCAGTAGAACCGAATGTGTTTTCACCAGACATCCACTGTCCTGCTGCCGACAGCTTCACCGTAACCCTGGCACGGGGAGCTAATAGGGTGCTATCCTTGCTCAAGGGAACCCCAGGGTGCAGTTTATTGTCTTACCCAGGATATAATTTTCCTTTTACTTATCCTTAACTTCTAGGTTATAGGCTTTAGTTGAAAATCACAATTATTGATGAATAAATTTATCGAAATTATTACATTTTGTGGTTTTATTATGTTAGTTGATATATCAAAATCATCATTCGTATGGACCACCTTACCTCAAAGACTTCAAGCTCTCCTCAGCTTCTGAAAGTTCTGACTTCAAAGAACGATACCTGACTGCCTGGCGCAATCGCACACGATTGAGGTTTTCATCATATGACAACTAACAATGCAAAGAAATCACATTTAAGACTCACTTATCTGTGTGTTGATCGGTAAGCTTAGAAAAAGTGTGAAGATTCCTCTGCATGTATCAGTAGTTACAAAGTTAATAGCTCTGTAGTGACTCTGTATATTTCTGTTAACATTCTTTCTCATTCATTTAATAGTTCCAACCTCTCAGTTTGACAGATACACGAAAGTGTTTGAAGAAGTAGTTTTTTATTTGGAAATGATACTGTTTAAAAGGGAAGAAACAAAATTTCTTTAACTCAAGCATCATGATAAAGAAATAATTTAGCCAAAAACTAAGAAAGCTTTTCTTGACACAATAAGGACTTTTCTGTTCTAGATCTTTTGGAATGAAAATCAATCACCAAAATACACCTATACAAATTATAAAAATATTACAAATACAAATACAACTATTACAAACTGCATGCAAACAATTCGCTTGTCGATCACTGTGGCCTCCTTCATATTACTCCTTGGTTAGAACCCTAATACATTCACTAAGATAAGCGAATGATATGGAACGAGCCCTCATTAAAATTAATACACTCCCCTATTTAAAAAAATATATTGTGGGAAAATAAGACGGCAAAATTGTTGATCTGATGAAGGGCTTCAACTATTTGCCATTCCAATATAAATTGCATCATGTCTTTCTGATTTCCAATCTCCAACTTTCAACTTTCAACTTATGATTGGTGCAAGAACCCTTGCTTTGCTTTGCTTTACACAGCAATAACGTTAAAAAACGTCTTTGAGTCTTACTAGCCAAATGTGTCAAGGGTAATTCTCAAAACGAGCAGGGCAACTTATTACAGCAGGCCAGCTTATTTAAATAAAACCAAATTTGCAACAAGTACTGGAACAGAGTGGGGGCATCCAGAAAGTCAAGCAGTCAGGTTTCCTCATAAATAAGTGATTACTTCAGAGTTTATTATTCCCATTTCCATCTACCATGAAACAAACAAAGCCAGAAAAAAAGCCTTGGAAATAATAACTTGCAACGAAGGAAAGAAAAAGGGGAAAGGCTAATTTCAAGGCAATTCGCGGTTTCTTAAGGATAGTGATATTGTTTAGTGATAAACTGACTTACCTTCTCTGCATGTGCTTGTATCCTTTCCTCTAGATATGTTGCAAACCCTTCACTTAGCCACTCCTCAGTCCAGTCTTTTACACCAACCAGAAGACCAAACCAGGCATGCGCAATTTCATGCGCTATTCTGATCGACATACTCCGATCACCACATAAAAGAGATTGCGATAGAAACGCCAGATTTGGGCTGCAATGAAAAAAAATGACGAGCTCAAGCTAACGAAAGCAAACTTTTGTTTACAAAAATGGCTGTGAAATTATTTCACTCATACAATGGCATACACGATCTAGAATTCCATTATAACTTGCCAATAACCGTTGAGAGTTAACCCACACAATTAGGGGCAATATCCAAAGTTCCTAAAGTACCTGCACTTTGCATGAAGTATGCAACTAATGCCCAACTTTGCGAAAAATCAAAAAGAGAATATGGTAATCTAAATACAGCAGAGACATTGTTGCCGACCAAGGATTCCAGCCAAGGAAACTGTTGAGTCAAAGTTTGAATTTAAACTTGTGTTATGCATCTTGTGAAAGCAAGGACAAAAGTGATGCAAATAACACATCGTTATTTAACGCATCTTTAAAGATAATTATATTCACAGAAAATAAAGAAACTAACTGCAAAAATGTGGCTGAACAGCTTCAAGCTAATTCGTAGAATGAAACTATTAGGCATATATTTGAAAGAGGCAAAGCTAGGAAAGGCCTTATCAAAACCAGTTAGAAAAAGACAGATGGAATTTTTGGGACTGATACAAAACTTAAAGAATTATCATTGACAGGAAAAACTGAGGGCAAAAGAAGCAACGAGGGGCACAGGTGGACATTTCGAGGTACCTGGCGCAGTTTTATAATCTTGTTGAGGATAAAAAATAGCAAACCTAAATATAAAACCTTGATTGCAGATATCTTAGAAAAATTGCAAGAGATAACAAAAGAAGACAGGGTAGCAAATACCTCTCAAGTCCCATACATGCGAAACATCGCGGCATCAGCACAAGGTCTAGCCTGCTGAACGGGTAGTCCCCTAGCAAATCTATGGCAGCAGCAAGGTAATCACCAGCAGGCTCCATGAACTCATCTACAAAGCTATCAATGCGTGCTTTTGGAGCATACATTGCTACGGGGACTACTTTCCCTAAGGAACCAGCTTTTACATAAATTGTTTGTGATGACCTCACAAAAGCTCCAATTGCTAACGCCAATGTTGAACAAGGTAGTGGTATTGACATCTCGTAGTAGAATAAACCTACAGAAAGAGCAAAGTAACATTAAATGTCAGTAGACCTAGCATTAAATTCTTTATCAGAATACATATATGAATATATGCAGCCGATTGAAAAGATTGCGCGCTTGGGATAGGTATATTTTTATGAATAATTTGAACTATACCTAAAACTTTACTCTCATATTTAGATACACAGAAATACATTCAATGTATAAGGAACTTGCCTTGGACCGATACTTGTTTTCTAGATAAATGAAACATTTTATTTTTCCATTGAAAAGTTGAACGCTTTCTAGAGTAATAGAATCGTAGAACTGTATACAATTGCATACTATACAAAGCTACTTGATAGAGCAGAAAGATCCCCTATCAGCACTTGTGGAAAAACCACAGACAGAGAACCGTCAATTCGAGAAAAAAAGACGACAGTTTGCCTAAAGTATTTTTTGGGGGGGGGGGTCTATCAAAGAACAACATTTGATTGAATATAAAGTAGAACCCAGACAGTATTACAGCATATATAGTGTTGACAATTATTGGTCATTAAGGCAAGCAAGGTCATCTATACAGCAATACACCTAATGGGATTTGGCAATCAATATATTCATCAACAATTACCAGGATATTTGCAAACGGAACGATAATGTACAAGACAAATAAATTGGCTCCTATACTTGAACTACCTTTAATTACTTATGCAACTAAGTGCAACGAATCTCACAACACATCTAAATGATGCACATATTGTATTTCTGTGTAATAATGTTAGTGTAAGGTTAAATGATAGCATATGTAACGATACAAAGATACAGTCTAAGCATGTTGCTTCCAACTAATTAATTATGCTTAGTGAAGATGAATAGAAACTGAACGCAAGTTTTGCTGATAACCTAGAAGATATCTAAATTGGACGCTTACTTAGTGCATATCGTGTTAGGACTTTAGGGTAAATTCCCTTTACCTGGATCGTCGTATATTCTTCTCAATGTTCTTTCTTTACAACTGCAACGATCTCCACTCATCAGAACAGTTGCTCCATTTTTTACGTGAAAGTAGGCCTGCCATGTTGACATGGCAACAGGTGGCTCTTGGCAGGGCATCAAAGATCGATTATTGATGTATGCTCCAGGAGTAAAGACAGCATCACTAAAAGTAAACATAAGCCTTTAGTTTAGCTTTTATACAGAAATAATTAAGTACCAAGAACCGTTTAAATTGGCATATTCATTTTTTGCGTGAAAATATTTTCGTTCAGATTTTCCGAGTTTTGGTTTAAACATTTATGGTAAAACTATTTGATTAGTGAAAAACTCTTTTGGTAACATATTTTTATTTTCCTGCAGATATCTTAATTGAAGAATGCTAAGACCTCTTAGCAAGGCTTTGAACAATATTTTGAAGAACAAAACAAGCGTGAGTAGAGTCCCTTCGACTCTTGAACTACTCGGATGCACATGCACAAGGAGGAGAAAGTTCAGCGGTAGATTCCAATGATAATGCTGCAAATGGCAACTGATCCTTGCTTTGTTATCCATTTCCTACAGTAATGCGTTTGCAGTATTTCTCTTCAACCATTCATCGCTTCCTTCCTCAATCCGTCAATTTCACGATTTACTTCTTTTTCATGGAAACGCATACTATTTCGTCGTTCACGCATTCCTATACAAATAATCTCTTGCGTCAAAGTCATTGTTTAGGACTTTATTTCTCGTACTCAGAATTCCACATGCCTTCTTATAACAACCCATTTCCTCCATTGCTAATGATGTAATCGAGTTTCAATAACAAAATACATACATATATAGCTATAAAATTAGTAAAACTTTAAATTTAAAGTTGATAGAGGATAAAAATGGGAATGTATATTATTTGTCTCGGGTTTCATCCTAATTGTGTTCTACAAAACAAGGGCCTTGCGAACGAATATTCATAAAATCAATTAGATTGGAAATCGTGCTCATTTTTATTCAAATCACAGAAAGCTTTTGCCATCGAATGTAGCGTTAAGCATTAACGGTCATTACTTTCAAATCACTTATCTTACTGTTGCACAAAACCGAAAAAGATAACGAATCATGATCAAAGGCATATACCCTACTTTAGAATCATGATTGTAAAACATTATTATTGACAGAGTACTGATCACATATCTACCAGGACCTTTGAGTTGTCAAAGGCAAACTTGGAGATGCTTCTTTCCATCGCTCTCTACAATTTAATCACATACCTACGTTGGGAATGGGCTGATAACAGATGCCGCTTTTTAAACCCATATTCTACTTACTAACTCGTGATTGTGAGGCAATACTTAACTGCCTAGCATAAGCGACAATACTCACTTTCCTTCCTGGTCTTTAGCCCACATTATAGATTGTCCATCTGGGCTCGTGTGATACCAAATCTTGACACAACGCGGCCATACCTTCGCGTCTTCACCTTCTTTCCATACGCGAATACACCAGCCATGTATTGAATAAGCCAATTTCTTGAACTTCAAGGGATTAGCATTTCGATTAACTGCTTTGAGATCATTAAGAAACTGGCAATGCCTACATTTATACAAGAGTCTATTACCTACACCGTCTTCGGCATCACTGCTGCTGCAATTACATTTTGTCTCTTTGGTTTCAATCGAACTTCCATCAGACAAAGTTTGGCTATCAACCCTTTCGGTAATACTGTGATCAACGCAGCCATCACGGTGACACTTGGTAGATTTTTGTCCAGCTATGCGATTATTTTCATCCCCAACTTTAACAAATTTATAATTGTAATTATCAAACGTTGAGCTACTTGACAATATTCCCTTCTCTAAACCACCATGGCACTGCGAAGCAGCATCGCTGTTGGTACTACAAGGTACCTCAATAGTATCGTTCGAGATTTCATTGAATGTTGATTGTTTATGCCTCTCTAAATCATCAAATGTGGCGCAGCAGCACTTTTTATCGTGAAAATGTATCTCTAAATCATCAGGTACAGGAATCTCTACGGCTGATTCTACAGTAACCATTGTGCTATCAAGGCACATTTGAAAATTGCATTCATTCGCATCATGCCTAGCTGGTTCAAGAAACAAAATGATCGTACCTGAAATTATCTTAGTCTTAAAATCAACATCTAAATCCAAGATATAGTGTTTGACAAGGACATCATCAACGTTTGCCATTAACGGGAGGTCTTTCGAATGGATAGTGGAACTTCGATCAATTGATGATTTATTGCAGTTTTCAGCTACGCTTGTAGCTTGGTATTTCCTGCAAGTGCTGGGAATTTCCTCATGAGATTTTATATCTGTCAAACTAGTCTCGTGGGAATCTGGATCTGAATGACATTGAAAAGCGTGGCAAGAGCTATTAGTTAAGCTTATATCTAAGTTACATCTTTCAAAGCGAAAATCATCACTAGTCTGCTTGATTTTTCCAGATTCTGAAAATACATAGCTCTGGTTAAATTCAGCATCTAATTCTTCGGGCAGTCTATCTTCTTTGCAGCTATTAACGTCCAAAGATTTTTGTTCCCCAATATCACTATATTCTCTATGCATTTCTGATTCCATTGAGGAACGATCATCGGTAGTTGAATCCTTCAGACTGACATCCATCATCTTAACTTTCCAATTAGGTTCTTCATCCAAATATGAATTCTCTAACCTCCGCTTCTGAGGGCTTTTATCAATTGATATAACGGATGGTATGGTAGTCTCTACTGTGTTGCAAGACATATCTTTTTCCTGACTACAGTCACCGTCATTTATAATGTTCTGCTCATCAGCAATATCACTACTTCCTTCAAAATTGTCATTCATTTGGCAAATACTCGTGCTGGAAATTTCTCCATTTGAAGGCACTTGATGAATTGTACACGGTTCATATTCTATTTGATTTATTCTAGTATTTAAGCTGCTTTTAGTTCGCATATCTATGCTATCAGGTGATATAAGTTTCAGATCGCACTTCATGCTAAGACCAGAAAGAACATAACTTGTCTCCATGTAAACATCAACAAGTGACCATTTTGAAGGAATCTTGGCTTCTAAAAAGAACAAGGCACACGTGTTTTGAGGGATATGCACAAAGCTAAAGATATGTGAAACATTTTTGCCCTCAAGATAAGAAAATGGCTGCTTCGAATAGTTATTCCCACCTTTTTTGATACTGAAAACAGGTGAATTAACTACACCAACGGAATGCGCTATCTAAGAATGAATGTATGGGGATGGGTTGGTGTTGGGATAAGGACTTGAGTTAGGTCTAGGATTAAGGCTGGGATTAAAGTTACAGGTTCGGATCAGGATTAGGCTAAAGATTACTTTTATAACAAGAGATCCTCTGATTGAACATGTCAAGTATCATGGTCTGATTTTAACGAGCTATCAAAATCATTTTTGGGTTTAGCTGATCAAACATCCCTGCCAAAAATCTTGGAACACGAACCACAATATTTTTTCTACTACCTGCACCACGTTTCAAGGCTATCTTTTGCCAAAATCAATTGTAAGGAAAAGGTAAGTTATTCCCCTTATCAACCAATGTTTCTTTATTAGGGGAATGGTACAATAGACAAGTAATTCGTAATACGTGTCTTTTCAAAGGTGTTCCAACAACTTTTGGAAAGGATAATGCATACCAATATACATTCAATGCTACAAAAGCTACAGACCCGTGCAACTATAGCTTCTGATTGTTCTGTTTCTGTGACGTAAAATGAGTCAATGCTTAAAAATTGCTATTTTAGGCTACTGTTGAAATTCGGGGTGAAAATCACCCAATCAAAATGCCGAGAATTTTATGGGTGCAATTATAAAGCAGCAAATGCTTGAAAGAACATTTATGTTTATAAATTGTCTTTATGTCCGTTGTATGCTTTAAAATACCTTTTTGCTTGCTGTCAGCCTTTTTGAGTCTTCTCAAACCATTCTCTCCAACAGCCAAATGTATCAAATACAAAAGTACCGGGTATTTTTCCACGCATGATGCATTGGCATTAAGCGATCCAGTTACTGGAAAAGCACTTTTCTTGTAATCATCTACACAACAAGGTTTTCCAGCTAAACTCTTCGAGATATTTAATGACAGAGTTCTCCAAGTTATCGGTATAATATTGTGGAAATGCATGCCATAAAGTTTCAATTGAGATCCTAAACAAAAGCTTCGGATAGATTCATACATTTGCGTTGGCATCTTTCCGAATCTTTCACTAATAAATACAAGAAAAAACTCTCGAGAATGATCTGCTTCCTTTAACTCAGATTTCAGTTTCTGAATAATCTCATCATTAGTTAACACGTTACTCAACGACATTCCTGAAAAAGTTGCATTCAAATCTGAAGTTTTTCTGACATTTAGATTCTGCAAGATGGCATCTGACAGAAGCTGGTCTTCTTTTCTGTTCTTCGCACTGCTACTAGGAAAGGCTATTTCTTCGAACTCTTCTGCAGGGTTGATCATTGTGACAACAAGAACATGAATTGGGGAGAAAATCATTCTTGGCGGCGTGACCTGTAAGAGAAAATTTAAGGGCTTTATCAGAAATCAGATTGAATGGCTTAAATTTGACAATAGAAAATACGAGAAAATGAGACCCAAACGACTAAAAATATGGAAATTTCGAACTATATAAACATAGATGCACACCCCTTACAAAAGTACTGCACATCCATAATTGAAATGGCCACAAAAATTGACCTTCAGAACCATGCACCACCTTTCAAGCGGCAACTAAAGGTCTCTTATAGTCTCTTTGCCAAAGAATTTCAATATACAATCTGTGTATTGCAAATTTAGTTTTAGTCTCATGTTACTGGCAATCTTCATATCTAATATTAAATGAATATACGAAAAAGCACCTGAAAATAGCAAAATCTGATGTTTTTTGCTTGATTGTTTAGTGAATCTTTCCAAATTTCCTCAACATAGTATCAAACAAGATTTACTATGAGCGAAAAGGTGTTAGATAAGCTCGGTTTCGCATTGTATACGCATTTACTGTTCGAAAATAATGAACTATGACTGTTACAAAAATGATAAACAAAGCAAAACACCAGTTCCCGCTTCTACTGCTAGTTCAAAGTGCCTATTGTACCACCTTATAGGACTGAATGTTGTGGTTTCAACAGGGACTACTGATAATTCAAAAGCCATAAGTACGATCAAATGTGTGCAGTAAAACTGCTTTTAAGCTCCTTCGAGAAAAATACGTGCCATAGACCAAATCAAACTGGCAAGATTGATCGTACCTTCGAAGGGCAGAAAATGAGTATTAGATAAGCAACAGTCTGCTTTCGAGGCCAGCCACGGAGGTGCCGCGCAGCGAGGAGCCATATTCAAAAGGGAAACATTTAACAAAGCCAAAGCAGGAACACTAAAATATAACGCGATCAGAAGCATTAGGGGAGGGTCCCTCGCCAAAGCTTTCAAATCACATTACCTTCTCTTCGTCAGATGGCATCTTGATTGCGTCTTCGACACAGTTCTTATCTATGATAGTCAGACCCATTTCATTTGCAAGATCAGGCCAATCGCTCTCTACTGCCTTGCAAATGGCACAATTAAAACAAGCCTCCAATTGTCTTGCATGTTGATTGACAAATATTGACAAAGCCAGGTAAAGATCGGCAGCTTGTGATCCAGTCTCGTATACTTCGTTAGTGCTTCCAGATAAAATGCATTTTAAATCTTTACGGTACCACGAATAGCAGACTGGCCAATCCTGTGAACGATCGAGACTTTAAGTGTATAACGCCTTTAGCAAGCAATATTTTATTAACCTGTAAATCAAAAAAATATAGTAATCGCTTCAAACTTTGAAAAAACAATGTCTAATAACTTACAATTAGCGAGCTGTCAAGCTTTAAAGTAAAGCAAGAGGAAATATGTATGACTTTGAGCGTGGAACCTAAGGCATTCTGACATGATTTAACAAAATCATGAAGTGAACAGAATTCCTCAAATTTTGCATCAGCACTGATGTATGTTGGTGTGCATGAAAAGACCTAAAAAACAAAAAAAAATAAACACCACCATATCTTTCGTGTGAGTACCTTACTTAGAATATTATCATTAATAAATGAATATGTGGAGGAGTCTTCGGGTTCAAATAAAAGCTAAAGTAAAAGCTCAAGCTAAAGTCGAGTTTCTCATACACATCTTACTGCAAGTTTCCTTATATTTCAGGCTTTTTTTCTAGTTACAAATTATGTTTTACCGCATTTTGCGAACCACGTTATTGACTGGTACTATTTTCATATGATACTTGTGGCAATATAAAATATAATCATTCTATATTTTAAGACAGAATGAAAAGCGAAAACAAAATCGCTTCATTCAGAGTCCAACGTTTGATAATGACAGGAATTATTTTCATTGCCCAATTATTTGATGCTTATCGTCACTGTGTTTTCTAGGTTCTTTGATTTTTTCACTGCACGTATTCCTATCTTCAAGCCACATTTTGTCACCATTCTGTTCGTTCTATAAAATTACTGCCTGTATTTCCGACCACAAATGTTCTCCTACGCATGTTTATTTATGCTACTAGTATAACACTTTTTAATCCAATTATTACATTATGTTTTTCAATATAATCATTCTAAATGGAAGAAACTTTTATGCAGATGCAAGTATTGCTTTTTGAATGAAAAGAAGAATCAATCAAACCTGGCCTTGATTACTGCTATGACAACTAAGAACAACCATAACTTCACCTGAATAAGAAATTGGAGTTAAATATTTGACAAAATCACACCTTTTCACACAACAAGACACTACACTACACTGCACTGCACTACACACTACACTAGACTTCACCACACGACTATGAACTATACTACACCACACTACACAACACCACACCACACTACACCACACTACACTACACTACACTACACTACACTACACTACACTACACTACACTACACTACACTACACTACACTACACTACACTACACTACACTACACTACACTACACTACACTACACTACACTACACTACATTACACTACACTACACTACACTACACTACACTACACTACACTGCACTACACTATACTACACTACACTACACTACACTACACTACACTACACTACACTACACTACACTACACTACACTACACTACACACTACACACTACACTACACACTACACTACCCACACTACACTACACTTCATTAAAAATATTATAAAAGCAGGATTACATACCATTTGCACAATTTTCTCTGATTGCCTTTAGCCTTCTTATGCAATTGAGCAGCTCTAAACGACTAGCAAATGATATTGTAATCGTACAGAATGAATGATTGAGATTTTCTGCAAGGGAAACTAAACCATGCAAAATTAAGAAAAACTGGCACACAGTGGCGCCGTGGCCGGGGGGGCCAGGGGGGGCCATGGCCCCCCCTGAAAAAAATTTGTCGGATGATTTCGACGCTTGTCGGAAATTTTGAAATTTATAATTGTTAGATTAAAAATATTTTTTCACAAAAAAACAATGCTTTAGGATTTTCATCTCTTGTTATAAGTGTGAAGCTAGAAGTGACAGTATGCAACATCAAAGCCAGTGGTGTCGTGGCCGGGGGAAGATCCCCCTGTTAAAATTTCATCATTTTCTTCCCATTGTCGGAAGAGCCATAAATCAATTGATCTAGTTCTTTTCATCGTTCGCGTTCAATTTTCTGTCATACGACATAAAAAATCAAATACGGAAGCGCCGCATTCTTCCAAATCTAGAAGGCCGAGGAGAGACGTCCTTGAAAAGGTGCAAGAAGAAAAGGGCATCCAAAGAATCCATCGTCCACAAAGGGTTGCAATCACTAGATTGTGGTCACACCAAAAAGCACTTGAGAATATGTTTTTGCAAGCTGAGAGGACTTTTTTAACTGCTTCTTATATACGTTACAGCAGTGTCAGTAATCAAACGAGAGCGGCGAAACGGTCACTGACGCTGATGCTCTTGAAAGCAAGTTTACATCTTTTGAAACCATAATGACAGCACATGATCTCCGGACGACTTTCGACATCACCGATCTTGCTTCAAATATTCTTCAGTCAGAGAAAAATCGGTCTGTTAATTGCTGTAAGATTGGTCGAGACGTCGGAGGGGCGGTTACGTCAACTGCAATGTACTGTAGTAGACACAATCTAGCGCAGCAAGATTTTTAAGCAAAACGTGTCAGGAGAAGGAAAAAGGCGAATGACGAGCCCTCCAATGACGACATTGAACAGAATCCAACCGCCAAATACAGATGGGAAATATTCAAACATTCAAATGATAAAGCCTTGGCATCAATAGAGACACAATTTTCTAGACATGCATTCCATAATATGGCCAACAACTGCAGTCTCAGTACATTCCATTTAAGAGAAGAATATATATCTCTTAATCGAATTTACGAGAAGATCAAAAGAGAGAGACCACCTTAAGCAGAAATGGAAAGAAAGGATAAGGACCTTGCGAGGGAGAACTTCATTACAGCATAAAGATTTATGAAAGAAAATGTGATCCCGAATGCTTATCGCGATTTGCACTTTTTATATAGGATTCTTGTCACTCTCCCTATAGGCTCAACTAAATTTGAAAAGACATTCTCAAAATTAAAAATTGGTTGCAGTCAATCATGGGACAGGATCGTTTGAATTCCCTTATTCTGTTAAACATTGAGCATAGTATGTCGAAAACATTCAATTTTGATTAGATAATTGATGTGTTTGCAAATACAATGCTAAGAAAGTTGTTAGTACTCTGAAGTCAAATGTTACAAGACTAGAATTCCCTATCGTGCCGACAATCTTCAGTTTTATAATTAAGAATTCTGGCTGCCCCATTTTCTCCGGCCTTCAGTGCATCTCTAGATTCTTCATTGACTGTGATACCTTGATAAACTGCAGATATCAAAGGGGGGTTCACTGCTGTTGGTTTTGTCGGAAAAATTTTCTCTTTGTCGGAAAATTCGAGCCTTTGGCCACCCCAAAAACTGTGCTCCCACGGCGCCACTGCTGGCACACAATTTGCTAACTATCACAGTTGCAGTCCCAGACTTTGGTGAATAACACCAAATTGTGTGGTATACGAGAGTGGTCCCTTCTGTTTATCTCTTCTGTCAGAGGAAAAGACTTCAAAGATAAATCAAAACACATAAGATGTAACACAATAAAAATCACATAGAAACTTATAAATTTGTACATAGAAAAACTTTGAACAAACCAGCATTAGCAGCAGCTGCATTTAGAAATGTCTGAATCCAAAGACCCAGCTCTGCTTGCTGATCTCGTAGGTCCAGGAAGACAATTATCTGAAAATTTGATGCAATACTTTCACTACACATGTGATAAATGTTAGGAGAGCTGGATTATTCAAAATGATTGCTTTGAAACTGTTTGGGTGAGTGGTTAAGGCACAAGTCGATCAGCCTGTGACCCAAGAGGTTTCTGGTTTGAGACTAAATTTAATACCTCTGTCCCTACGCTGCTCAGCCAACCTAGCTGACTATCTTTTCCAGGTCAACAAAAAGGCAAACTTAAGAGAAATGATGTGCAATCTTAGGGCGATGCATAAGAGTGCAGAAGTCAGTGGATTTAAATATCAACAATAAATAACCTTGACATGTTTTCATAATTGTATATAACCAGAACGCAAATGCGAGGTTAAAAGTCATGATAGTTTAAGGTACAAATCTCTCCAGAAGGGTCATCGAAACTCAAAATGTTACTACCAATGGTGTCAAGCTATTGAACACAATGGTTAATAGGTGAGAAATGTGAACGGTTAAATTGCCTCATTAAATTATGTATACAATAATTTTAATCGATACGCAATGAACGTAGTTGATAAAAGTTAAAAACGAGCTGAAACGACCTGAAACGAGCTGAGACGAGCTAAAACGACCTGCAAACAACCTGAAACGAGCTGAAACGACCTGGTTCTTTTCATGTAGTGTTCAAAGGCCATACCGACAATTGCTATCTACCCTAGTCATATCGAATGGATGCAAATGAAACAACAGGACGAAACAGGAAACCCCATTTAAGGTGATAATGTTATTTATAAGTCGTTAATTAACAGCCGGAGACAGCCCCGTAGAGCACACTTGGTATCACACGCACACAGAAAAAGCAAAGATATCGCAAACATCATCATCATAGATCAATTTCAGTGCATATTTTGTAGAAAACACAAATGCAAAGGCCACCACGCCTCTTGAGTTTTCCTGGTACGCGTCAAAATCATCATAACCATTGTCATTGTTGAATTATTGTCATTATGGTGACCATAATTATCGCTGTTATCATCATTACCCTTATCATCAGGGGCGGAGCCAGTGGGTGTCGGGGGCTCCATCACATTTGAGTCGACCAACGCGTTTTTTGCTGAAGTTGTGGTGGTAGTGGGCACACATTCTCCCTTTTTTCATTAATGTGCCCTTTTTCTCGTGGTGGTTTTTCAAGAGATCGCTGTTTTCAGGGATGCCCATCAGGGGGTTGCAGGGGGGTGTGACACCCCCAAACCTTTTTGATGAGTTGGCCCAAAAATTTTTTATACATGAAACGAATTGGTTTACAGGCCAACAAAAAAGGCCCACAATTTAGAAAAAAGTACCACTTTGCCAAACCAAAAATCAGAAACGATAACAGAAACAGCAGGCGGCGAAAAACAACATACAAATCGCATTTTTGTGTTTTACACCCAGTCGGTCCAAGAACAAAGATATAATGAAAGTCGGTCCAGCTAGGGTATACAACCCCTACAAAAAAATTGGATGTGCGCCCCTGGCTGTTTTCTCAGGTTAGCCGTTCTAATACATCAGCTAGCTTTTGTTAAATACTTTTTGTGATATTTCTATGCATTTTCCTCGATGTTTTGGGTTGATTTAAATCGGGTTTCAATTTGTTCTTCGCAATGGAGATTCGGGGGCGTTTTTCGCATGTGCTTCGACCGATTCTGCAGGCGAGGAAATTCGTGCTATAAATTATGTTTTCTTTTGCTGCAGCAATTCTTATATGTAACTGAACAGTTTAACTATTCCACATTTATCTGCTCTCCGCTGGTTACCCGAGAAAAATTGGCAATTGACAGTTATTGTCGCTTTGAGTCCCGCTGTTTGATTTCAAAAGGTAGATAACTCTGGCTCCCCCCGTCTAAGATAGTCATATCCTGTCATGTCAGGTCGTTTGCAGGTGGTTTCAGCTCGTTTCATGTCGTTTCAGGTCGTTTCAGCTCGTTTCAACTTTCATCAATTACGAAGCAATGAAATATGTTAAGTACACATTGAAATATGTAAGGTCATATCATCACTAAGCATAGAGAGGTGTCTGATGGTAGTGCAAAATCATCTCATGAAAGGCCTTAGCTAAATGAACAGCTAATGAATGGTCTCAATGATCTGCAACAATTGCTCAGCATTTTGTTGAATGAAATAATTTGAATAATAACCTTTGAATACTTCTCTAAAAGACTTGGCATTTCAAGAAGATGAACATTAAATTCACAAGATTCTCTTCTGACAACATCACAGGCTCTTTCATATTCTGATACATAGTCATGTATTTTTTGACCAACATGCTGCTCAAGTATTTTCACATTCTTTGCTGTGTTGAGTATCCATTCTTTAAAAATGTGATGCAACAATTATTAATGTAATAACAAACCAATTAAAATGCAGATTTTAGAATAATGGAGGTAGTTTAACATACAAAAAATGTTAACCAGGATGATAGTATACTCATGTTTCTATCAGACCTAAGAATAGCAAGGATCATCTTGTACAATATAAAGATGCTGACCTAGTGTTCCTGATTCTTGGTTATGTTCTTTACATTGACTGAAATCACATCGCAGGTAGCGATCATCAGCTGATGTGTCACAGGCAAAAACTGTGCTTACATATTGTGTGCTACAGCTCACCTACAAAGAGCAACATTGAATTTGTTTTCAAAAGCTACTGACCACTACCTTGTGATACATTTAGTTCACACCAGGGGTGGCACCAGAGGGGGCAGGGGGCAGGGGGCTGCAGCCCCCTTCTCAGGGAGTGTCAGCCCCCTGTTGTGGGAAAATAGTATGCCTGTCGGAAATTTTTCACGAAAAACATTGTGTTTTTATGCTTAGAAAAATACCCTCTAATCTGTTTTATAGCCCCCTTATCAGGGAACCTAGCCACCCTTCAGGCAGATCCTGGCATCACAGCTGGTTTGCACTTATTCAAAAACTTGATTTTGTGAGGGCATTGATCAATTTACTAACTTTGAGAGCTTCTCCTGTATTGATCAATATCAATCAAAACAACACAATTTCCTTACATCGTTTCCTTTTGCATAGCAAGCAGCTGGCATGGTACACTAACAGGACAAAAGTATTGCAACACAGTACGCAAAAATGGCTGCAAAGTTTGCAAATGGTGTATCTGAACCCTTTCTGCTACCACATAACATTTAGTAAATGTCATTTACATATTTAATTTTTTTGTGTTCCACCTGCTCAAACCAAACTCTTATGTCTGGGGCTGGGAAACCTTGCTTTGAAAGCTGACAGTGCATCTCAAAGATGGCATGTATTGTTAGCAAATGTATCCTGGATATGCCCCTGAACCAATGAGGGTTCTGAAATGAACCCTTCAGTAACTGCAGTTACACATTCAAGTTGCTTATCCTCAATTTCAGGCTGTAACCCCAAAAGCTTATGCCCAAACTTTAGGCAAGTGAGGGAGCGATTGCAGTTTCAAAAATTTTCAGTTTCACCTATTTCAAATTCCACTACATAAGATTTACATGTAATTATGGAAACACACTAATATTATAGAAAATGAGTACATTGATGCCAAAAATTAATGCAATGGGCAAATATAGAGAAAAAGGATAAATTCTTGTTTGGAGGGATAAGTTGTATGGAGGGCATTACTTAGACTTACAGCATTTTATCTCAAACGGCTATACATGCAGTGACTAATTGAACTTCATCAACAGTGCCCTCAACATTGAGGTTGCTGTTTAACCTATGTAGATGTAAACTAATTCCTGTTTTTTGATAGACCTATGTGAAATCTAGTGGTATCTGAAAGCATTTACACAATCAAACAACAGTTTCCACATTATAAACTGTAGACAGTATAAGCAACTTTCCTGATACCCTGCAAAGATCTTTGTCAGAACATAGGCAGAAGCAGGTATATGCAAATATATATTTAGATAGAACATACAATTTTGGGGCATGCCAGCAGCCAGATCGATAACTTTGAATAATGGGAGCCGTTTGATGTGCTAAAAATTGCACAAAAAGTCTGGATAAAAATTTTGCATGGCTTAGATAATGGCCATAAAAATTGTGGCTGCTAATGCACATATGTATGTGATTTAATGCAGAAACTTAGCAGATAGCAACACCAATTTTGAAAATAGTGTGTCTTATGCACTTAACTTCAAGATCATACAGTCATAGGTAGTATGACACTGTAGGTCAACCTATATTGAGCCTATAATCATACCATGCGCAGATGCAAGACTTAATATTAGGGTGCACTTCGATCTGCTGCAAATTGTCTTGTGCGTGCAGTTGCCACACTCTGCAGACTGGGCTAACCCTAACACTGACCCTGATCCTTCCCCAAACCTTCTGGGTAACCCCAACAAATATAGTATGAAACAGCTCCTTTAATAATGTTTTGTTGTAATAATCATTTTAGAAGAATTATACATACACGTTTTTCTTTGTCTGTTTGTTTGTCCATTCCAAAGACATCAACATCTGTATTTGACACTGGCCAAAGGCAAACTATTAAACGATAAAACTTTTACTATTAATTCTTTTGCAAAACAACATGTCGTCCATTCTTTGCTGTTGTTGCTGTCGTTGCTGCTGTTGTTGTTGTTGCTGCTAAACCCTGAACGCCATTAGTCTTTGACTTCACGAGTTTTCCAATCAACTCGCTAAAAGTTTTGAAAAGTAAAGTGTTCTGTGTCACGTTTTTCATCAATTTATGCTAGATATGATTTTGCTTTATCATCTTAAACAATGAAATTGCAGCGATTTTCCATTTTTTTACTATTTGTTGTCCCATGATAAAAAATAACTTCTTGCATGCCATTGGTGATTGTGAGCTACCTTTGGTTGCTTGAGTGTTTGCTGAGATCCTCTAAAGTAATTTAACCTCCATTATGTTAAAAAGATTTTGTGGCGAGGAGCAACTTTCACCCTGCATGGGTCACTCTTTGTCCTGTCATAGCCATACAAATTACCTATTGTCTCACAGTAGCCCTGAAGGAAGACGATATTTCCCATTGGAGATGGTGAGCCACCTTAATCCCATTTCAAGTACCGCACCTGGTTTTTTCAGAATCTAAACGGCCTGGCACCGGCATACCTTATTAATGTGCTTACAAACAATTAACAGTACTCATCACAGCAATAGCCAGCAGGGCACCTAAAAAATCTTTACAAAATTCCTTGGAAAAATAACCTTTAACTGACCACAAATGCTTGGCACTTTAGAGACAAACAAGTAGCAGAATCCCTGAAAAAGTTCTTTAAATTTCTAAATGCTCCTATAAATTTTAGTATTTTTATGTATGTGTTCTAGGAAGTGAAGGCTTCTTTTTAGAGTTCCAACTGCGTACTTAAAATAACAGGAAGTAAAATAACTCGCTATTGCCCTATTTACGACTTATGGAATAATTTGAACAAATTGGCCAAAATGTGATTGGCAGCTATTGACACATGCTTGAATTCTTTTGAAACAAACGTTACAATGATTGGTAGAGAAGCCTCGGAGATACTAAGTCCCATTACAGAATTTGAAGCAATACCGAAAAGTCGATGCTTATTCACAGGACTTTAAGCAAATTCAAATTAAATCTATGCAAGTGTCTAATCCATTTCAACTCCGTCTATTTAAATAAGAAACAGCATTTAAAATTCAGTGAAAGAAATTAAAAGTTAGTCAATATATTTTTCAGTAATAAACTGGTTTTACAAAGTAAACTATTCCATTAATCTGCTGCGAATAATCAGTGCCACAATTTATTCGACCAATCCGTTCAATTTTTACAAACATCCCTACAAAGTTCTTCTTGTTCGACTTGCTGTTTTGTTGGAGAGATGACGTTTCCGGGTATATTTTTGCATTCTTTAATTGATATATTGAGATAACCATCTGAAACCTACAAAGTAACATCAAATGATTATATATATACAAGAGACCAATTAAAAAAAATTGCAAAAGAATTGAAACGTTCTTTTTATCGACTGATAATTTCTTCACATTTTTCCTTGAATGACGCAACGCAGGAGGCTATGCAGGGTTTCCACAAGTTCCAAAAACCAAGGGCTTTCTGTCTTTAAAATGACATTAGATCGTGATAAATAGACTGTGTATACGACTGTAAAAATCGAGCCCAGGAAATGCGGACAGTATGTATGCGGCAATGAAACTAATCAATTCTATAATCCTAGCTAAGTCTGCTGCGTAGGCTACTATCATTCTTTCTGCCCCCAAAGAAGCAGACCGCAACATAGACTAAATAAGCTATGCCTACTGAGCATGAAAATATATTTCATGATGTAGATTTGACCCTAATGCAAACGCAGCCTTTCGTGAGTTTTTCTTTTAATGGTGAACAGTCGTCAAGTCTAGGGCAAAAGGCCTAGCATACGCTTCCTCTACGAAAGGAAGTAACACTAAGGATAGACATTTGACTTGAACATGCGAGTAAATAACAAATGAACGACATCGACAACCCAACACGCTACACAAAACCATAAAGTGTTTCGATTCAACCCATAAAGGTGATGCCCCGTTCTGCTATGTGCCATGAGATTGTACTAATTCCGTTCAAGAAGAGTGGTGGACCAATACTGCTTTGAATGGGTCCTGGTAGCAAAATAAAACTAGCCCCATTCCCTTATCTACACAACCTAAGCCTTACGAAATGTCGCTTTGATAAATCATTTAGCAGAGGTTCTCCTAATTCCTAGGCGCAAAAAGTATTCGTAGCTGAACCCCTCTTTCAGTTATTGTGATGCTAGCGTTACATAGTATTGAATAAGTGTCTCCTGCTCGTAACAGTTGCTGGTTGTAAGCCAAAAACACCACCTCATTGATACGTGTGAGGTACAAAATTTTCAAAAGTTGATAGGATCCTGGAGATACTTTTCTTGTAGAAGTATCAATGATGAATGTTGTGTATATGAATGCAGCAGGTTCATTTTGGTGAGCAAGTCTACTTGTATAAATATGGCTCTTATTATCTTTATTATCAAAAGACCAGAGGAAAAACTTCCTGCACATATTCAATATTGCACACCTTTAAAACTGAATAATTTGCATGCATGTTGAATTAATGTAGCTTAGAACCCAGCACGAAAGGCGGTTAATAATAATAATAATAATATACCATTGTATACAGGATGACCTTTTCAGTATAATACTGTTGCATATAAAAACACCATTTACCTTCTCCGTATCCTTGTCTTTTTAGCACAGAACACATAAACAATTCTATTGGTCTTGCTGCCAGGTCTTTACGCGAAACAGTGCCCTAAAAACAAACGAGCAAAATATTGAAAAAAAAACAAAAAATAAAAACGGATATAAACTAACTCTAGCTCTTTGAATGGTTTAGCAATCACCTTAACATTGTATGGTCAATCATCTGATCCTCAAAATATTGCAAGTCTTTCCATTACATTTTAGATTTAAGTTTGGAATCATTAATGGATGGGTTTAAAATGCTGTATTACTTTAATTTGTAAGCGCTTAATGCATCTGTGGCATCAACTGAATTTCTTCAACTTCTTCAAATATTGGCACTTTTTATCTTAAATGTTGTACTCTCCTGCCCTATTAACTAACATGGTAAATTTTCCTCCAAAGAAAATTTACGGAAACGTCGATTTCTCTATAGACGTATCAAGAGGCGCCCATTCAAACATTAGGCGTATCAGGAACATAAGTAAAAAATCATTTTCCTGTTGATTTTTTTTCTGTTTTTCCGTCAATTTTTGCATATGGAATTAATAGGTTGAATTGTAGTGTAATCATGGTCGGGCCATATGCCCTTTTGTCTTTCCCTGCTATGAATAGCACTTGTAAATACCATCTATTTCTATTTTATTAAAGAAAATAGAATTAATATATGAAGGAATTATGTGAAGGAATTAATATATATATTTGTATTTGAAAAAATTGGGACAGAAATTTCAATGATATGGTCTTTTTGACATGAGAATGCCACATACCGATCATAAAGACACCATATGTCTGCAACTGCATGGAAAATTCACTCAAACAGTTTGAAAGCAGCATTGGACCATGCAAAAAGTGTAAAATAATTCAACAATACCTTTCCTGTTGTTAAACCGAATAGTCCAAAATACTGTCGAATTTGATCTTCCCCAAGTGCACCATTTGCATCGATTTTATTCCCAAGAACAAGAATTGGAACATCAGCTAATTGCTCATCGCTTAGTAAACTCTACAAGATAAATCACAGCATTACATTGAATTTGGTGATAAAATGGCTGATGGTTCTACTTTACACAATATCACTTTAGTAACAGTATGCAGTGCAAACTTTAAAATCACACCAAAACGCAGAAGCACAATTTACTGTGCTAAATAATGTTCCTATTTTGTGCAGTTCCAATATTTATTCAAAAGTTTTAAGGATATCAAAGTTCTTCTGTAAAGATACAAAGAGGCTAGTGTAGAATTCTAATGTCAAAAGGCTTGAAAAAATGCAACCCATGCTGTTAACTTGTAACCTTTTTTACCAATAAACTAAATATTGCACAATAAAAATAGTTTTCTTCCAATTTCAATCGACGCTTTACAAAGCAGTTTATCATTTTCAAGGAGAGGACCAAACACAAATGACTATCTTATGCAATGTAGATTTATGTAATCTACAAATTATTAACCAACTGCAAACTCGAGCCTCTTACTAAAACCTTTAACAACAAGGTGCTGCAAAATCTAAAACTTCAGACATACATGAAGATTTCACAATGATTTATTACTGTTTTACTTTCTACGTCTTAAATCTTTTAAGTTAAATTTCCCTATTTTCTTTCTTAGAAATTAGAAATATTGATGAGATTTATAGAATCATGACATGGCATAGGTAAACATTGTCATGATCACTGTCCTGATGCTGAAGTATATGATAAATGTTACAAAAATATGATTCTATGAACTTAATTCCTAAACAATAACCTCATTCAAATGCCCAAAGCATTGATTGTGAATATAACAAAACTGCCTCTGTTTTTAAAAAGGGTTTCAAAAGATTGATACCACAGTTGATTCTACATAAATCAGATGATGGAATGGCAAAACAAGGAATAAATTAACAGCACTCACATCAAACTCTACTTTTGATTCAGGTAATCTTTTGTGATCAGCAGTGTCAATGATGAATACTATCCCATCAACAGCTGGGAAATATGATTTCCACAATCTTCTTGCTAAAAATGTTGAATTTTTTTGTCAAAAATTGAAAAAAAATTATTTCATTGTAGAGAGAAATTAAATATAGGGCCTATTCACATGAGGGGGACTGACTCACCTTATGATATCACAATTGATTCTTTTGTTAAATCTAATCATGTTTATGCAAGAGGTGGGCTAGCCCTGCATGGAGAGATTTGTGCTTTGCAAGATGGGATCTGTCTCAGGTGGAATGAAACTTCCCCATGTAAACATGATTTGCTGAGCCAGCTTGGGTGGGTGGGCCACCTCTCAAAATCAGGCCAGCATGCCTTAAACAAACAGGCACATAAAATATCTTATATATATGTGAAAAATGATCAAAACATGTCTCAAATAGGTTATCACAAAATGCACATTTACATGAAGATCATTCTGACCATGGTGCACGAACCACCACTGGATTCACTTGAGCACATTCTCAGGGTTTGAATGTTGAATTATGTCAATAACAATGCAATCCCTTCCAGAAAGTTGAATAAACTGCCTACTAGTTACCTTGTTTGTGCCCACCAAGATCAAATGTTGTGAAATTCATCCCACCAAGAGCAAGCTCTTCTGTAGCTATAATCATAAATATGTAGTATAACACAACAAATATATAATATATAATATAATACAGTCTAGACTGTATTTATAGTACAGGGTGAAAAAGATAAAGAAATATAATGACAGTGAAGAGCAGAAACATGGTCATAACCTAGAGATACACTACCTGAGAGACTAGGCCTGTGGTTGCACCAAAGCTCATAATGAAAATATTGGACAATGTGTTTACATTGCCTCTCTGGGGGCAAGGTGGACTATGTTACAAGGCAGTATTCAATGCCTGAGACATATTGTGTTGGTAAAGCATGCACCTGGCGACACTCTCATGTCAGGCAGTTTGAGTGTCTTGGTATGCCTCTTGTTCCTGGTCAAAAGCAATTCCTTATGCCAGGGCTTTACAAAAATATAACACACTGGCATCATAATTGATAACAAAGCTATTGCTATGTGATCCATAATCAAAATTCCAAAATCAACATAAAAGGGTTGCTTTTATCTCACATTCAACATCTACAATGAAGCAATTGCCAATTATATCACATTAATAAAGCAATATCTTCATGGTAAACATTATAGGAATTTGTGTGAATGTTTTTCATAACATGATACAAACAGACAGATCACTTACTAGGGTGAAGAGTGGGTACTGGTTGTGCCATTCTATTTCCTTTCAGCATATGCAGAAGTGTTGTTTTGCCAGCATTGTCAAGTCCAAGAAATACTAATTTACCAGATTTATTCATCAAACCTGGTAAGTAAGGAAATTGTAATCAACCTTCTATTTGATCTGACTTCATCGTAACTAAGCCAATTAGAAGGGTTTATCCAAGCTAGTTCAATATCACACCTTTTATATAAACATAACTAAAACTATCATCACACCACTGCAAGAAGCTATACAACAGCAAATTAGGAGCCAAGGTGTGTTGAATATTATGCTCAAGAAATATGTCGCAGGACCTTTTACCTCTGCGACAACTATGCCACAGGCAAGATTAAATGTTAATTGACAGCTTAGTATATCAGTAATCTGGTGTGCAACATTATATCACTATGTTGGAATTAGTAATTATTGTTTGCACAAAAGGCTTTCACATCATTAAAAGTATTAAGTAACATTGGCCTATGATTTTAATTCAAATTTGATTATTCTTGGCAGCTTTAGTTGTAAACCCTATGTTAGAAACTGACATAACATGATTTTCTCAGCAATGTAAATTTTAGATTTTCATAAATACTTTAGCTATGAACAAACACTCACCTAGGTACTTCAAAGCACCAGTGATATAATCCCAAAGCCACATTCTGCCTAAAACAATAATCAGCAGAGTTTTAGTAAACAGGAAAATAATGTGGCAATAGGTATGTCATTCATAAACACACATATCAAGCAATGATGAGATGGTCAAAAGCATTTAGTTCACAAGACTTTGTTACTAAGGTGGTCAAAAGCATATAGTTCACAATTTCTTAGATTACTTCTTAGATTCTTAGATTACTTTTCAAGAAAGAGGCACTTTTCCATATCTTGGTATTTCAATTGAATGTTCTTGTATGGTTACATCTCTCATCGCCAAAAACTTAACTTGAAACATAAAATCTGGTTAAGTAGCGACAATAGTGTGCACACTCTTGACTGAAGGAATCAAATAAAGAAGCATATTTCATCATGAATCAGGGTTGAGAAAATATGGATTATTAGGCTTTTAGTAGGAGCATTGAAAACCATATGCAACACAAAATGTGTTAAGCATACAGGTAAGTGACACTTAGGCTACGCAACTAACATAATTTGAAAACATCACTAGTTCTTAAATTTTTACTGGGAGAAAATACCAAAATTATATTATTTGTTTGCATGTTGTATTCATTGCAGAATTTTAACCTTGTATATGAGCCCACAAATGAATTGGTCACCAAGAAATTGTTTTCAATGAAAATTAACATATTTTCTCTTCACAAGGCTTAAAAATGTAGC
This sequence comes from Catostylus mosaicus, assembly GCA_964019065.1. Lineage (NCBI taxonomy): Eukaryota > Metazoa > Cnidaria > Scyphozoa > Rhizostomeae > Catostylidae > Catostylus > Catostylus mosaicus. The sequence continues at coordinate 11,261,645 of OZ025186.1, forward strand.
TGCTAATATTCATGTGGCATAAAATTCCTCGTTTTTATCTAATTCATTGGAATAAATGAGTGCTATATGATGATTTAAATTTAACTATGCTCTAGAAATTGCACAAAAAATTAAAAAATTGGAAAGCTTTCTGTCTAATAAAATTCTATGATGCTTCTTCTATTGTTTGATCAGTCCCATAAAAGAAAGATCTTATAATTAATCAGTAATCATTGCCATATCTATCTATGCTTATCAAGCTTCATAATGTAATGAAACAATCAATGTACCTAGGAAGTCCAGAAATTATAAACAAGCATATACGAACTGTCTATTTTGAAAGCAAAGGATGAAGATCAAATGTGATACAATTCAGCTTTCCTCCTTCCTTTCGCTGGGTGCATTGGTGACATTTGCTAATCTGATAAACTTCTTACGTTTTAGTCAACCTTATTGAAATGCCTCAACTTTATTATACAGTACAAAGGTCTTTTCAGAGACGGGGTATTGAGGGAAGGCCTAAGACTACAAAAGGAAAAACAATTGCCCAATAATTGTTTCCTGGGTGGCCGATGGAGACTTCCGTTCTCTAGTACAGCTACGACGAAAAATTAAGACAACACATATACAAACCTCTCTATTCTGTCATCAATTATAAGAAACTGCTTTACAAATTAGTATCACGAAGAACCACTTTTAGATACCCTGCCAAAATTTTATAATATTGAAGGAAAAGGACTTGAAATTTCAGGGGTCTGGTCATGAGTTACGCGTCAAATTTATGCCGCCATGTTGGAACAGTCTCGATTTGAAATTGGATTACAAGGGTTAATTGCCAAAAATCATCCTTGGATCTTTTTTCCTTTTAATTGCCCATTCGATACTGAGTACCTTTCTTAATTTCATGTCGAAAGAAGACGCAGAAGGACCATATTGTTTGCATCCTCGACATTTCCTTCCATTGATTGATTTAAAGAAAAGTGTTTCTCCCCCCGCAACTCTGGATTCCATATTTCCATAAATGTGCATAGCAAAGGATTTCACCTATTTTGAAGTTTTGGTCAGAGCAAAATAAATTCCAAGGGTGAATTGCGGCAATTGGCGTTGTATAAAATGACATATCCACTTCAAGTAAACCTCGAAGACTTGGGACTTGACCCCTTACTAAAGTACAGCAGGAAGATTGTGACTATGGAGAGGCATCAGCATTAGCCTCCCTTAGAAAAATGGTAGTTATTTACCGTCTTCAAATCCCTTAATTTTCGTCCCAAACTGCATGAACCCTGCTTGTTCCCTTGCGCTTTCCATATTCGTCAGGAAATACAATCGGGAGGGGAACTAACCCATGACCAGTAAGAGTTGACTATAGATGGATGGATAAATAAATTCAATTAAAGGGCTCTAATTTTAGGTACTTACTGGCCCTAGACGAACCTGCTGTTAGGGAAAAGAATATTAGCCTCAAGAAAAAAAAATCATCAAGTTTTATGTTGTAATTAATTGTAGGGATGCCTGTTGCACTCCCAGTTTGCAGAGTATCACAGATCTTGACAAGATCTTGGGTCCGCCAACAGTACCGCACCTCAGGTACGGGTGCGCAAGAACAGTTCAAAAATCATCAGGTGCGCCACTCCCCTATGGGTACCACTGCACAATCCATGAAAACTCCAAAATCTGAGGGGCGCTATCTCAGGCATTTAAGAATTTTCTTGAGTGCGCCACTGCCATGCTCTGCACTCTTGTTGCCAGGGATAGTAATGTCAAGATATTGCAAAATAGGAGCAAAAAACACTAACAAAAGGAAAAAATGATATTTAATTTCTGAAGGCAGGAGGAGCAATTTGTGTTATTCGATTGATCCTTAACGTCTCGACACTGGGTGAAAAACGTTTCTTGATGCTTAATGTTTATGAAGAACTAGGGTAAATCCCAATGGCTGAAGATTCTGACATACATAAAGTTTAGTTTACTTGACGATTGATTAGATAAGGGACGCTTGCTGCTCCAGGTTAAGGGAGGCAGGACAACGAAAAATTAGTGCAAGACAATAGCTAAATAAAAGAATCTGGTTTAATTTCTGAGGACTGGAGGGGTAATTACCCCATTGTTACATTGCAATAAACCATTGCAATAACACTTGCAGATAATACCCATGGTATGAAGTCTAATGCATCAAAAAATTATTTTCATATTATATAGTACTGGCTGCTCCCTAGCAATGCCAAAGTTAGGTTCGTAGCATCAGAGGGGCAAGGGGTGTGACACCTCCCTCAAGGAGATTTTTTTTGTCAGTTCAGTAGAAATCAGGGGGTCCGATGATAAATTTGTCGAGTACTAAAGAAGTAGAGAATTTGAGGCTGGATCATGCCTAATCTTTAGTCGACTTAAATTTGCCGGAGGAGCACAATGCCCTCCGGGTGCTATGGAGTTAGCAATCTTTCCATCAGCTCGCCAAAATTAGCTCAAACGAAAACTAGGCAAACATTCAACCTTCAATGATTCCTTGTAATTACCAAAATCCATCCTCTTGCTACAGTCCCTATCGGCCTACGAGTTGACAAATATGAATTAAATAAGCCCATAGTAATTAGGGGTCCTTAATAGCCAGCACAATTCGTTTTAGCCGGAAAATTTGATAATAAACAAAACTGACAAGGTTAGAGGTAAGGTATTTCCCCTTCAGCACCGATTTCTGTGAAGGATTACTAAGGGAAAGTCCAGGACACTGGGGGAGTAATTTATGTGGATAGAAATTGTTCTTTTACCGGGTCAAAAGATCTACTAGCATATGACAGCACATTACAGCTTTTTGATGCCAAAAAATCTAGATAAACAAAGCAACGAGTTTGATGCGATAAACTTTGGATGTTTTTGTTTTGCTTTTCTGGTTTGTCTATACAAAAAACCGCGTTCCTAAGCTTTGTCTAAGATACTGCACGCCGATTGGTTAACGTACCTTTGCTTTGATAATTGATTTACGTGTCATGTACGTCCAGTATGTGCGGAGCAGAATTCTGAAAATTTTGCGAAGCAGAGAAATCGTCACGCTTATCTTCTGCCACATATCACCGCTTCAATTCAGATCAGGTCTCGAGGGGCTTGAGCCAACTAGTTATTGGAGCAAAAAGTAAATTTCTAAACTATCGTATTGTGCTTTGATAAATTTCGATAGAACCCAATTATAACCCCACTATTTTTGCAGCTCCACCCACTGCCCTTGGCATCAAAATGAAGTCCAACTACTGGTTGTAAAACCACATTTTAACTTTATGCATGATCACTGGACTATATTTTCATTTAAAATCTCACATATGATGTTAGAGGATTGGTTTGTTGTGATGATTTGTTGTGATGGTTTGCTGTGTATAATAAGTATAATAATTATCATCTTGTTCCTCAGCTCCATTATCTATGTATATCTTCGCAAGCATTCGTGAAGACTCCGTTAGGTAGGCATCCTTTTATTTTTTTATATTCATATTTTACATTTCAAATGTAAATTTGCCTTGATGTTACAAGCATAGTGTGAAGGAAGGCCGAGTCATGCAAATGAAAGATTTTTCAAACTTCCCCCCCTCCCCCCCCCCCCCCCCAACAAAAAAAATTGCAGATCGCTCAATCCACCTTTTAATTGAGCTCTAAAGTGAAATCTAACATAAGAACTTGAGATATTGCAAGGCATAAAATCCCGAGGCGAAATTATCAGTTTACTGTAGATCAGATAGACAAGAATATGACCTGATAGACAAGAGAAATTTGAAGGATGGTCCATGTGATCTACTTTCGAGATGTGAGAAAATTGTCTTTAGCAAAGTCTGCCTGATGTTATATGAAAACGATTTCTCATGGCCTTACAAACGGTGTCCAAAGGAGATTTACGTGAAAGAAGTTAATGAAACCTGCGAAGGCGGAGATCGGCGGGGCAAATATGACATTTATTGGCATGGCAACCTCTGTCCATCTGTACGAGAAGAAAAATTATTCAAGCTTTGTTTTGATTTAGGGTTCAGAAGAAGCAGTTGAGTTGGCAGCTTCGGTGAGACAGTTCAGCTTCCTTACAAACGTTTCACTCATTTAATTCTTCAATAACACATTGTGTCAAAGAGCTAGTCCTTCCTTCAATTTTTCTCACCAAAGCCCCGAAGCTGAAGTTGTTTTAGCTCACCGTCCGTGCTGATCGAGGGTAAAAAATGGCGTTCATCGAAGTACAACAAGCCATCAAACTTTTGAGAGATTTCCTTGAAAGAAACAAAAGAATACATCCTGAAAAAGTTGATTCATTCTGTAACCAACTCGAAAAGTTACTGATAGAAAAGTACAAGGATCACTGGCATCCGCAAAGACCTCATAAAGGCTCAGCTTTTCGTTGTTTGAGGTTGTCTGATAGGCATATGGATCCCGTTATTGCAACCGCCGCAAAGGAAAGCGGAGTCACAAAAGACGAATTAGCAAGTACACTGCCAACAGAATTAACAGTTTGGATTGACCCATTCGATGTTGCTTACAGGATAGGGGAAGATGGCTCCATTTGCCAGCTGTTTGAAGCTTCGAGGGACGATACCAACGAAGGAAGTAAAACAAATATGGCGTCGGTAACCCCGCCGCTCTGTCGAGTTGAATCAAATTCAGTGAAAAACTTTAAGCATTCAAATAAGACATTACAAGAGTGCATTTCTGGCTGATGTGCACTCTTTTCATCTTTCTCTTGTAATTTTTAATTTTAGGTTGAAATAAGTGTGAATAGTTTTTGTTATCAATTTTATCAATGGGTTGTGAATACCATGATTAACAAAGCGAACTATATATTTCTTGCAAATGTAATCATATTCTTTTTATTTGTTACAGTCCTTTAATTTCCTCCCTGGGGAAGGATTGTTCGCGTGAATGCAGAAGGGATAAAACTATTATTGCCATTATTTTGAATTTGCAAACCCAAGGTCAACCTTTATCCCTCTGTTTATTCTGATTTTACTTTTTTTATTTTCCAGTGTTCCCATTTTATTTTCCCTAAACGTTGACTTTTGCAGCAATAAGCAAGTTTTCAAATGATGATCACTGATGTTAAAGGGATATATAATTTGAGGCCTCAGGGATCTATGTTCCTTACGAAACTGATAATGCTGTTTCTGAGTCCATGCCTTCTGACAACTTTTGACATTTTACCAATTTATCAAAGTATTTTAGTATTTCCATATTACTGGCAGTCAAAGAACGGGAGATGTTTGCCATCATTTATTAGCCTATCTCGCTTACTAACAGTATTAATTATATATTAGTCTATAATTATTGAAAACAGTATAAAATTAATGTGTGTACTACAAAATGTTCATCCTAGCCATTTGGAGTGCCATCTTGTGCATTATTTTGGAACAGTTTTGCGATACATGATTCCTTTCCTTTCCTGGTAAGACAGTAATAGTGTCCAGTTTGTAGATAGAGTTCCCCTGCCATTGTCATTGTTTTGCAGCCATTTTTTCCCAGGATGACGTTATCATTATAGTTGGGAGGGTTGGTAATCTCAAACCCTAATTTGATGTAACAAGCTGCTGCAATTTAAGTGCCACTCAGAGGAGGATTAAAGATATAGTTTATCAAGGTGCAGAAATTAACATGGTTGATGCATATGGTTCATCACAAATGCATAACAAATGAAATGCACTTGAAAAGCACTGATGGTCTTCATAAAGTAAAGATTGGTCTATGTGCATGGTCTTTTTATCTTTTATGGTTAGAGAAAACTTGCTGGGATGCCTGAGATAACTGTTGAACAATTCAGTGGAAAACATAACAAAACTGCTCAATAATCACAAAACCCATTATAGGTAGCAGGTGTTTGGCACCTGAGTCTACACTCAAATCTATTAAAATTTTTAGCAGGCCAAACTTGCTATGATGGAGCTCAGACCATTTATGAAATCTACCCTGAGAGAATCTTGTTAGAGATGTTCAAAAGTCTGGTAAAAATCGTGGATACCAGGTTTATAAAAGGGCAAGGTGACTAAATAATAAGTTTAAGGCCAAAACAGTAGTAGACTGAGGGTTACCCAACACTGCACCCCTCCGCTGCTCTAGGTATCGTAGGTAAGAGCATTTTGCCTTGAAACAGAAACAAAATTGCCATTAATGAGCAGTATGAAAAGCAAATGTGAAGATTGAAAAACAACTTGTTGCCTTTTATGCAACGCGATTCAATGCACAAAAAACTATGAGGGATATGACAATATCATGCCTGCAAGGTTAAAATGTCAAGCAATGTTACTTAAAGTCAATAATCTCCAGTATTTTTGATCGGAAGCTCAAAAAAGTGGTTTAATTGCTCATTTGAACATTATAACTAGGCAACAAAGAGTAGCAATCAGTGTTTATTATAATTGCAAAGTTGTAATTGCGTGCGTGTTGGTAACTCCCACGCTGAGCAAAGGCCGCCTTCCTGAGGTGTCCGTGAGTTAATGCATCCTTCGGGGAACAATGGAAGACCAGGAAATCTCATATATTTTGGAGTAGACAGATTCAGTAAATTTATTATCGAGGAATAAGGCGTGGATTTCCCTTAGGGTTATGATCAGATATGACGTCACGCAGGATCAAATGCAATATGATCAATTTTGCTGTTTGAGTAACGATGTGATTCCGAACTTCATGTACAATAAAGAAACTTTCTCTTATCTTATATAAGAAACCTAGAAAGATGTTAGTAAATAAAATTTCTAGATATTTGGTCGAAATGAGCAATTGAAGTTGCTGTGAAGCTTTTTACATGTTGAGGTTAGTTAAAAGGAATCAAGAGAATCAAGGCTGGATAAGAGTGGGTGAACCCTTCAACGGGTTAGACTGAGACATGATCCGTAGAAAACACAGCACATGTAACTGTAAATCTTTTCAAACTATACAAAAGCTTTAAAAATCTCTAAAATCTCCTAGGAATCAAGATTACAATCACATATTACTATTTATACAAAATGAACATATAAATACAATTTGACAAGGGATATTTGTCAAGCGCAAATGACAAAATTTGTGACTACTCTAAGGTGGATAATAACATTTTCCTAAAGTCGCCAGTAAGAATCCTCTCACTTAAAATTTCTCGTATTTTATCCTGAAAAATTGATGGATAATGGAGCTGTGAGCAACCTTACAGGGCCCTTTTGAAAACAGTGTATTTTTTAATAAGGAAAGTGTCATCCTGTATAAATATTCGTTTTAATAATAATAATAGTTATTTTTATTATTATGTAAAATCGAAGTTGACTTTGATTTGAACAAGTTGCAAGGTTCTTGCATATGACGTAAATGCGTCTAGGGAAATCTGTTTGTTAGGTGCTTTTAGAGACTCTGCTGCATCCCCTTGTTTATTGCATTTTCAAACCTAACTAAATTTCTTTTAGGTATTACCTGAGAATCAACGCCTGTTTATTTCAATGACCACAAATATAATTGTCCTTCAGATCTCAACTATTTTTCATCCCAACCCTTTATCTATGGGGCAATTAAAAGTTTACTGCTCTCATAAAAGCTGGAATAAGAAGATTGGATGAAAGAATTGGGACCTAAACCAATACTTTTATAGATATTTAGTACTTTGGGGGAATATCATGAGTATTTTTGGTCTTAAATAATGATATGGTTTGGGAAAAGTCGGGCGCAATACAGGGGATATACGGCATACGGGGGCATATAATAAGCCCTGCGGGGGCTTCTCATGATTACCCATGCACAAATGCAGCGAGATAGATTAGAACTTATTAAAATTGCAGAGGCTTTCGGCACCATATTCACTTTTGTAGGTTGGTTGGAAGTAGTGAATAATCTATTAAAATTCGTATAAGATACCGTCAAATAGGAAGCTACCACAAAACAGGTCATGATTTCAAGTATTTAACGAGAGCATAAAAGAATAATTGATTAATTAATAATCTGAAAAATGACATGACCTGCAAATAGAGTTTTATTCACCATTGCGAGAGAAATTGCAGTGAAAGTCACAGACCAACTTGCATTTTAGGGGTGTCATGTATTTACTTGTGATAAATAACCAATGGGCAACTATCGATTTGGGAAATAAGCAGGAGAATAGGGTTTGTGTCAAAGCTTAGAGGGGTCAGCTTGACCGGTATCAACATCTAGCAAGAGCCAAAATATTGTAGAATAAGGAAAATTTGATAAACTTAACGTGTTTTCAGTCTCCAATGGGTTTATCACGATGGCTCCCTTTTAACAATCTCTTCATCTCTTGCAATGGTATTAGGAGTGCTTTGCCCATCAAATTTTTCCACTAGATAAATATACTTACGAATCACTAACAACTTTACTTGCCCTGCCTGTGATTTTTTCATGTTTGGATGCTCTCTTTTGTTTTATGTATAGAATTAAGTCCTTTAACCTAGACTTTGACCTGGTAGCGGATTTACACGAAAAATCAAGGGAGGGGAGAATCGGTGCACTGAAATTGAAATTGCGATGGAGAGGTTTCCAGATGAAGATTTCCAAGTTGTTTGTTTGGAACTTTTTGTAATCCTGTTATACAATTTAAGATCAAACTTTATAATTGATTGAAAAATTGCCGACTCGATGACCTTGGATTGCACTTTCCCCAAGCTCCCTCGGCCCCTAGTAACCTATATTGGAGAGGTCTACTTTATACCTAAGATACACCATAGTCATTCTAGACGCATTAGAGAAACCGCAGTTCAATGAACGCCGATTGTCTGCGTGCAGGCTATCTGTATCGCGCATCGTACGAAAAACTTGGCAATAACATACGTAGTAGAGTTTTTAAGATGTTGCTACGTTGCATTACAACACTTCAATATAGCATCTTAGTCAGACCTCTGATGTCATGAAATCTTCATCTAAGTAAAGAGGCGGTAGTTGATACGACGGAGGAGGCCGCGAATATGGTGATTCATAATTGCTTTCAAAGTCATCAGTGTCCGGCTGTTGATTATACGCTGGCGGTGGCTTTGTGAAGTTACTCAACCCGTAAATCGGATTATCCATATAATTCTTGTCGTCCTCGTACCCATCGTCAGATAGCCGATCAGAATTGGTAGATAACCCACCATCAGCGTTACTAGAGTTGAAGATATAGTCCTCGGGCAGGGTTACTGCAGGACCCTTGAAATTGTCTAATTCGTATTCTTCGGGGAGCAGAACTGGCCGCCCTTTCTTGAATGTGCTTTTCTCTAAGAATGAGGGCTTGGTCCGTCTTCGTTTCGATAGAAATATAGCAGTGCCAATGATCAAAGCGAGCACTAATGCAACGGCAATCGTAGGTACAACGTAGGTTACAAATACGTCCTCGGTTCTCTGCCCTGCTACAGGCCCAACAGGAACAGCAGGAGTAGTTGGTGTAACTAAGCAAACACCATGGTAGCTCAAAGTTACGCCAAGAATTGGAAAATCTGGCAGCATGGCTTGTGCAAATTGGGAAGTCACACTTCCTGCGGATAGCTGTACATTTCTGAAAATTGATGCTATGGCACTTCTATTGCAAGTGGATCCTGATATTGTTGTGTCACTCCAACTGAAGATGACTGATCCATTAGTTAATGATGAAGCATAGTAACTGCTAGAAGAACTGGTGTTGTAAAATCGAATGATTCTATTAAATAAAGCAACTTTAAGCGAGCTATCCGCTTCAAATTCTGGATATCGTCTTGATATTCGTGCTGTTAAAGCAAACTGGATACTGACAACAAGACTTTCAATGTAAACATTGAACACATCTCTAGCGCTGCCTCCTGATTTGTCTGTCGCTATCACCTCAATCTTTACTCCATCTATACCTTGCTTGTTGTATTCATCAATAAATGGTAACCCCGACAATGTTTGTGTTGTATTATCGTATACAATCCAAAACGACTTCTCCAAAGGGCGCCCGTCCGCATAACGGCAGCTTAATATCAAATTCGGTGTATAGCCACTCTCTCGGTCGTAAAAGGTATCAAAAGGTATTTTATAAGCTAGTAACCTTCCAACGTATGCCGTTACCCTTCCAATACTATTCACTACTATCGGGTTGGTATTTGGTGCTTTTGTTGCTACTGTTGAGCTGGCTATGCTATATGCCCGTGTTGGAGACGAGAGAGGCATTGATAATGGTACTATTGACAGGTTGCTAAAATGAGAAGTGACAATAGGGCTTGATGCCGGTGTTCTCTCTATTAATGTTGTTCGATTACTTTGAAAAGTGGACTCTAGCCTTGATGTCAACGGTGCAGTATGGTAACTTGAAATGAAAGTGGAGGCAAAAATGTGGCCAGATGGTGCCAGCCCTGTTTCCGATATCTTTGTGCTCTCCGCAGTGCTTCTTGTTACAGTAACTAGCGCACTTTGTGAAACATGCGACGATAACGATCCGACCAGCGTTGTCTGGGAAGACAGCTTGACCGATTTCGAAATAAGCGAAACTGAACTTTGCAACGGGAAGCTAGAGACCAGTGTGAATGGACTGCGATCTCGCAATTCTGACGATAATGTGCTGGTATCTGTCGCTGATAATGATGGTGAACTTCGAAACACATGTGTGCTTGTTGCAGTCGATATTTGAGCTGCAGTGGTGCCGAGTTCTGTCTTGAGAAAATAGCTTGTAGGTATTTCAGTTGAATTTCCTGGAAGACATTGAAATTGAACTTGATAAGTGACAAGAATTAGAAAGCTTAATAATAATAAGTGTTTTCATATGATTCTTGAGCAAGAAGATTTTAAGTCATTAATAAAAAGAGGCTAAAGTAAGCGGTCTGGGTGGACCAATCATTAAACCAATCTGTTGAAGACTTTATCATGAAACTAATCCCCGTCGCATTACTTCTCTTTTTCAGGAAATGTTGGCAATTTCACATTAGCAAATATCCCATAGCGTTATTGTGAAGACGCAAAACAATAAATTATTTCTAAAGGGTAATAAAAGTTATAGAGCGATGAATATTTCGGGGAATTTATAAATAACCTGAAATGTTTAGTTGACCTTAAGAGTTGTTTATTAATTTGCTGTATTGAAAATAGGACGTTGTCAAGAAGGCAGCTAATATAATCTCAAGAGAAAAAGTTGTTTTATAAATCTATAAAATTCTATCAATTTGAAAAAACATGTTTGTGTTACCAATGGTTAAACAGGAACGATTCATTTTTAGTTGAAGTCAAGTTATGGTCAACTGGACATGAATAACCTAAGACAGGACCTGTCAATATAAGCCTCTTTAACCGGTTATCATTTACCAACAATTTTTCTCTCCCAGTCGTTGATAGAAACAATATTTTATAAGTGTTAGTAAGGCAACTTAGTTTTATAACTATCCAGCATTAGTGATAGACTAACATAAAGTTTAATTAGATTCAAAGGCAAAATAGGGGCTATAGCTCCTTCTAAGAAGTACCAGAGCTTCTAAGAACTATTTAGCAGTATTAGAACCCCATGGCTTTAGTGAAAAACAATACTTATAAATGCATTTTCGGTGAATCACCGTGTGACTGGAATTGGCAAGGATTTCCTCTTACGAAAAGCAGCAATAAAACTCCTCTAAACGCCTAATCTTATTAAAGATTCCATCATTGTTTAAGAATTGTTTTACGTAATTATCTCTTTAAACAAAGCTTCAGCCAGTACGAAACCAGCATTTCTGTCTGCTGTGCCAATTTGAAAGACCTCAATGCCATAATGCCATTCACCTAAGCGGTGGAGGTATGGCTTGGGACACAGACTGTCAAAGCTACCACCTTTGGGCACTACATGTATTACATGCTGTAGCAACTTGCCCGTTCCTACAGAACTGGTCATGATGAACACCTTTTCACTACTGAGAATGTATTACTCTTTTTCCATGACAAGGCAATCAATAAAAAAGGAATATTCAGATGAGCCAATGAAATTTTTATCTGGTTGTTGGTAATTGACACGTTACCAACACATGTAGCATTTTCAGTATCAAAGACAATTGTTCGTGACATTCATTGGCTGCGGCGCGGACTCCAAGATGGCGGCAATGAAAAGAAACGGGAAATTTTTAAAGAAACTGTCAAAGTGAATTACCTTGGATTGGTATACTTCCATGCATCCTAAAGAAGAAAAAACAGAATGTTAGATGTAATGCCACAAGGAATTAGGCTAACTGAATTGTGATAAAGCGTGGATCGATAGAAAAAATGAGACAACCGTTGGTTGGTGGATTTGCTGCATGAAGTCTGAATTTCAAGCAATAAGCGATCTTTAGACAGCATAACTCAACAACTTATTTAACAATACACTTCGTTATTCTACAATATCGTAGGTCCACAGGAAAGTTAGCAACGAACGGTTATTTTTACCTTCAATAGACATTAGTTCATCAATCTGCACTATGTGCCTTAATGTCATGCTTTATATATGCTTCACTAAGATCCTGAAGCAATTGAGGTCAAAAAGGTTCTAAGAACACTGCTTCACTTTTTCCGACTATTTCAAAGTGAAGTGTCAATACATGGCGGCTAAAAACATACAAAGTAATCCAGAAAGAATTATATTTTGTTCGCTATTGCGCAAATAAATAATTTCTAAAAGCCTATCTTATCTTGAATGCTTCATGGCAGACTCAAACATAGCTGTTTGAAACTAAAAAAATTGCACGGTTAATAACTTGAGCCTTCAAGTAGGCTTCCCACTTGTATGTGTTCGATCGAATGCCAATAAACGTTATCTTCATGGTAAAAATGATAATGACGGTCAGAGCCATGTTTCTGGTAATTGGCGAGTTAGAAAATGAAATATTCCAAGCGCTCAAATATTGTTAAAGTGCTTGTAAGGTCCAAAAATAACTTCGTCTTAAAAGATACCTTTTATCAATCTAAAACATTATTCCGAGTTTAAGCAAGAAAAATCTCTTGGAACTTTTTTTATGTAGCTTTGAAAAAAGAAAAAAGTGCACTGCACCGATGAGCTCCTGTGACGTAACTGGAGGCATATTATCACGTGATCTCACACACGTCAAAGCCGAACAGATGAACATCGCTGCCCAATTAATCGTAATTTCAATTTCAAATTTCAAATTCTCAGCAGTTTTACAAGCGTTTGTAAGTAAGCTTCAAGATGTTTATTTTAAAAAATTGTAACACAACAGATTATCATAATACTACCTAACAAATTCAACGTCTAAATCATGAGGCTGCATAGGCCTAGGCCTACTGCAAAAAATTTTTATTTTCGTTTTTGATAATGCCCCGAAGATGCGTCGTGAAAGGTTGCAGGGTTGCAAAGAAGGAAGGTGCATCGCATTATAGATGTCTTCAAAAGTTGAATTTCGTGAAGCATGGGTGAAATGTGTTCAGTGTACAAAAGTTGATTTTGCTAGGCCATCGCCTCACTCGACAATTTGTAGCTTGCATTTTACTCCCAATTGCTTTGAAGACAATGCTGTATGCTGTTACCGTAAAAAATTTTGCGTTCGTCAAATTCAGAGTCTGTGGTGGTGTTTGATCTGTTTTCGCCATCGCTCTCACTGCGGTCACTGAGTCGATTATCCTCCATCTTGTAAGTTTCTCTGTCGACCGCCAATGTACTTAACGCGCAGTCGCAGAGTAATTAAATGTGACGTCAGCGGAGGCAGTGTTTGATCCCAGTTATTTGTTGAAAACACTGCCTGTTTACCTTATTTTTATTGCATTCTAAGTGTTTCTCATAAGAACGGTCACACAGATCAAAACCAGCGTAAATTTCTGCACAGGAAAAGTTCATAAAAATAAGATGTAAATTTTGGACCTTACAAGCACTTTAACTTTCAGATTACCTAGCAAAACAATAAAATCTGCACGCAGTTCTCCTAAAATATTCACTTTAGTATTTCGTCAAAACGATAGAGTTTCAAGATTAGCGGTCTTTCCACGCTTTATTTGAGTAGATCCAGTAGCGTGACTGGACCGAGGCTGCAACAGCGCTACAAGAGGTTTTTTTCAGAATGAAACTACTAGGATACAACCTTTTGAAGTTCTGCTGTACTGCTTATTGACAGGACGACCATGTTTCAAAATTGTCAAATGAAATCAAAATATTGCTGTTGCCGGACAGAAGCATACTGGAAGCTCTCTTTTCAAAGTTTTATATTGCCAAATTCAAGCGAGAAAGACTTCCTTTTCAAATAAAACCATTCCCACACTGAATGAAATCACCCACCCTTCAAAAGCGTACGCCTGGAATAACATGAGCTTTGATGAAGGGATAACTATGCGGAAGACAGTTAAAACAAGCAACGCACGGTACTCTGAAGCTTTCATTGCCTCACACTTTTTTTTCAAATTGTCATAAAGGCCTAAAACAGTAGTGGCAGCTTCCTACAATCATAGGCAAAATTAGTTGAGACAGTTTTGATTTTCGTGGATTTTTAATGGAGATATTTGCATACATGCAAAAATGAGTTGATTTATCTTTAAATGTTGCTATTCTTCGTTATGGAGTGTAGGATTTTTAAAAAAGAACAAAATAAATACAACTCAACATTGATTCTGGAAGAGGGGTCTTATTAAGGTATAGTTTACAAAATCGAATCTAAAATAAGTTCTGCCTCTAATAATTTTGTCTAAGTTTGTAGCTTAAACGGAAACAAACAATACACACAAAACCTTCAGAACATCGCAAGAAATCTTCAAAACATCAAAGACATGATAAAATTGTCAGGGATGCTAAATACTCACGTGGTAGACTGCAATGGTGTTAGAAGTAAATATGAGGTCAACGGGGACGAAGTAACCAGGCTGCTACCTATTGCAGAAACTCTGTCAGTAAGGAACAACTCACTGCTACTTTTCATTAGTCCAGAAACTGTAACTGCTTGTGTAGATAAATCCATTGGAATGCTTGTTAACTGAGAATGGGCTTTACTGGTCCCTGGAATCGATGTTATTGCAGATGTTTTAACAAAGGTTAAGCTACTAGGATGTATTACCGTGCTATTGTATATGGAGGGCGGTATCGTACTTAATGGACCACTTGTTTCAAGTGCTGACTGAGACACCTTCAAAATGCTGGAATCGGGCAATGAAGAAATGGCGATCAGAGATGGCGATAAAACATTTACAGAAATAGTTGTTACACTATAGAACGATTCTTTTGATGCGCGAGAGCTTTCCATCGGCGTGAAAATAAATGATGCTGAGATGCTCTCTGTCTGGTATATTGAAAAATTTCCGGTTTTGGTTGATGAAACCCTTGCCGAAGATGCTTCTGCTGGTGAAATAATTGAAAGATCTGAATAAACACTTGTATTAGCCAATGCAGTGCTAGTAGATGGTGAAATTGAAATGGAGGGCTTGGAGGCTGGCCGCGAGGTAGTAAGACTGGTATCTCTTCTCGAAGAGGCTGGCGTAGAAAGAACGGTACTGTATCCGACAGTAGCAGTGTTTAAAATTCCACTATAATTACGTTGATATGGGACGGAAGACATCTTTGTAACTGAAAATCGTATTGTTGAGGATGGAACAATCGAAGACAAGGATTCCATCCTTGTTAAGCTGGAGACGCGTGTTGATAATGACGTTAAAGATGTTGGGTTCATTGAAGTATAAAATGAGGTCTCTGCCGAAAAATATTTCATAAAAGATGTATTGCTATGTTTGCTGATAGGGCCAGTGCTTGCAATGATACTGGCTGTCACAGTGATAGAAAACGGAGTTGATTGCACATGAGATACATTCGTTAACTTCAGTTTACTACTTGTATCTGCGAAAATTCTTGAGCTGCCATTTGCTGGAGAGAACGTTGATGTGCTTCCTAAAGATTCAAGAGATATCGTTGCTAAAGTGAATGACCGTTCAATTGCACTTGAATTCCCAAAGGTAGCTGTAGGATACAACGATGAATGAAATCTTGATGATGGAAGCGGGGTAAACGAAGTTTGAGAAGCCTGGGCTAACGAAGACGTGGAAGAGGAAACAAATGGCAGTGATGAGAAAGGCAACAATGACGAAAGAGACCTTGATGAGAAAGACTGAGGCAAAGAGGCCAGGGATACCAATGTTGAAAGAGACTGCGAAGTCAAAACTGATGCTGAAGGTACAGCTGACGTCGATAAGGGAATAGACGAACGAGGGGTAAGAAGTGGCATCGATGAAAGTGATGCAGGTGACAATGTTGCATTGTTAGATCCCGTTTGCGTTATCACAAACGAAGATGGCAGGCTCGGTGATATACTTGAATGTGTGGCGTTTATGGTGTTTCTGCTTCTCTGCGAGACGGTACTGAACGCGCTGCTCAAATTCGTTGTTTCTAACGAGGATGTGACACTGCTGACAGAGCTTGATAGAATGATATACGATGTATTTGAAATAAATGTTGTAAATGCACGGGTACTGTTGAACGATTCTGTAGCACTTATTGAAGTTACTGATGTAAAAATGGCAGACGAGAAAATCTTTGTAGGCACTGCAGATGTCTCTAGGGGGGTTCCTTCAAGAGCTGTTATTGACCCAAAAAATACAGCTCGCCGCTTTCGTACCCGTATCTCCCCATTTATATTTCCAGATGTCAAGTGCCAACTATTAACCGTTAAATCCTTTGTACTCGACAAACTTCTACGCTGTAACGTATGAATGTCACGCAAACTGACCTCCTTTTGATCACATCCTAGGGGCCATGATACAACATAGTTTTTGCCATTCCAATCATTTTTCAAAACATCTTGATATTGTAGAATTCGTAGATTTTTTAACTGCCTGAAAAACGAGATTGAACTGGAGCCATCAATGACTTGGATTATTTTGTTTGAAATAGTTAATGCCTCAGCAATTGAATTTGCAAGTTTAGTTAGATGATGTGTTGATGCTCCCGGTTTTAATGTTATGCTTAAGGTGGCAATGATTACTGAAGGGTGTGTTAAGCATCTCAAATATTTATCACCTTCCTCCAGGTTATCTGTTCTGTTTTCAACTTGTTGGCTCAAAGCAAGTGCTAAACTATTAGATTCAAGTTCAACAGTTACTTTCCATACAAGTTGTTTGCAGACAAACTCTTGTTCTTCCCCATTATTACCAATACCAGTTATCAACAAAATCATTGATCCAACATCATTCTCTTGTGGGATTCCATGCAAAAACCCACTTCTGAAATTTAGTGTTAACCAGGAGGGCTGTTCATGGCTATAAGCTTCTGATATCTAAGACAAAAGAAATACATTAATTATAATAGCTTTGTGAATTCTAATTTTTAAAGCATGTCACTAGATGCTACGGCATGTATCTAGAGAAAGGTGCCATACATCACCCCAATCATCCACCATCTGTGGACAGTACAATCAACCTTATATCTTGTAAATATACACATGGTATAATGTTCCAACTCTCAGTTTCCATCTTTAGATCCTGATGAATTTTAAAAACCTATATGTCTTCTTTGGTTTTCTTTCTTATCTATCTTTTGATTCATTAAGTACATTTTAGAAACTAACTGGATCATTCTATTGCTCTGTTTGCACATGGAATGTTATATATAAATGCTACTCTGCTGCTCTGTCCCTCAATGGCAGTTGAATACCAAAACATTCTTACTGATGCTTTCGCATTCCTACAACTATTATCAATCCTTCAAATGAAATTTTAGCACAACTAAACAACTTGTTGATTCAACTAAGACCATTTTAAATCTGCCATAATCATTGCCATCTTCATCTACCTCAATCAATTCCTTTGTTGCAGAGTACAATCAACTCTGTTTCAGTATTTTGTAAAAGTTTATGTCCAGTGCAAGTGGGCATATATGATATATTGCTCCTCCTAATCACCATTTGCAATTTAGTATAGCAGTTCTCTCATAAAGAGAAGAAAGCATATGCCTAATAGCACATTCAAATGACAAATCTTATGTGTAGTAGTTTGAATAGACTTGGTCCATTTCAATTCCCATCTCACTCTGCATATAAAAAATTTCTAAATAATGTCAGAAAGAAATGGATGAGACTAAATTACACTTGATATGACTCTTGTCATAGGTTTGAGTGTAGTGCAGATGTTTTACTGACTTCTCCATCAATAGAAACCATTTGCATTTCAAATAAATATATAATATTAAATACTACTAAATAATCTATCATGGTTTTATATGGAATGGTCCTATTCCTAATCCTAATCCTAATATATGTGAACAAGAAAGCATTCTGGTAAAAGGTAAATAAGAAAACTATGTTTTATTTTGGTATTTTTTGTGACCACCTGATCCAAACTTTAATCAAATTCAAAATTTGTTGTTAAAAATGATAAGAAAAACTTTTTCACCTTTTAATAAGAATCATAATTGAACAATTATGCATGCATTTTTGGAATTCTTTGTTTTATTGTGTAACCAGGCTTGTGTGTTGCTTGGTTAAAGAACTCTCTTCAAAGATCTAGCAAAATGCTTGTCAGTAAATGTAGACTTATGTGAAGGTAATGTATTCAATGGCCATGGCATTTTGTCTTGTTAGTCCATAGCACTTCCAATGGTTTGAGGAATCAAACAAACAGCAAACATTATAGTATCTTTATATTGGTAGAATGTTTTAATATTGGAAGAATATAAAAGCTTCATACCTGCAACCTTGACAGGTTGCAATTAAACTCTGTGCCATAATTGATGGTAGTGCTGAAGTACTGCCCAACATAGGCTTGCTTTTCTGAGTGATAGCCATTTGGCAAATCATCAAGCACTATTTGTCCATTTACAATGATGACAATTGACAACAAGAAAAAATTTCTTAAGGAATCTTCTGCATGGATCATGGCATGATCAACAGTGTGCCATATGGATTATCTGTAAAAATAGGAACAAACTTTCAAAATATTTTTAATTTGGTATCATACCATATATATATCTTACAGAGAATTGCATTTGAAAGTCTTTTTGCTTAGATAATGAAAACCATTTCCCTTGAAATGCTCAGTACTGAAGCGGTTTTTCTATCAAGCATTTAGATTGGAGGCCTGCTGTAGAAGGGAGGATTCATTTTGTTATGCGAATTGGAACTTCACTTGCACCAATCACATGTTTGGTAGAAAACCTCTTGAAAGCTGAAATCTTGACAAAATAGAAATGAGGCAACTTAACAGCTATAAAAGGCCTACTGTGATGCAAGACTCTAATCAGCTTTATTTACACTAACCTTTGAGGAGGGGGCTAATTATCCTCAATTTCTAAAGCAACGTGCAAAGGTATCAGACAAGGTTAAGGGAGAGTTAAAATGTTTTATCCATATGCATTTATGATGAGACTCGTCTGGTCTTTGTCTAGAAGTATTAAATTACCTTAATAAACTCCAATTTTCTGAAATTTCAGCCCTTAAGATTGCTCGAAAGCTGCTCAAATTCATCAATTTTTCATTCTCGTAAGAATCTGGACAATGAAAACGCATCATGCTGCTGAACTGAATTGCAATGACGATTCAGACAATTTGCAATGACATTGACGATTCAAAAAGAGGTCTGAGGTCGTCTCTTCATAACTTTTTTGCTATGCAATAATTTTAAAAAACCCTGTCACATTTCAATTTTTTATAGATAAGATAACTCCTACATGTATCCCTTAACTATTAAAATTTATGATAAAGAAAAGTGATTAAGGGGCGACCTCAGACCATTTTCAAGAGGATCGTCATTTCGAATCATCATTGAATCGTCTGAAACGTCAATGCAATTCAAATCAGTAATCATGCTGCAAGTGCAGATTTCACGATTTAGGCCAATCTCGCAGATATATCATGTTTAGCTTTACATGTGCAGAATTATAGAGGACATCTACAACTTGATAGGCTGCAAGAAGACTGTTCAAAATTCTATAATTTTGATTTGTTATAACTTTTGAGCTGTTTGCAAGAAATCACTAAACCAAATTAGCTAGAAAAATGTTGAGGAGGCATACTAGGCCTAAGTCAGGCGCGGGACACAATCATCCTTTGCTTGCATTAATATTTAAACAGGCATTGTGAATGGAGATCAAACCACGATCTTTGATCAGAATAGAAGAATATTTAGGGGCAAAATATTCCTGTTCTAAGTGAAATATACTTACATATCAATGTTCAGATTAAATGCACCTCAAACTGCGATATCATTGAAGCAGTTTACGGTTTTAGCAGCCATTATAATGTCGTTCCGTATTTAAATATTGACTTGAATGTGATCCTCGTGATTTATTCAAACCAATAGCTGCTCTCCATTGCGCCTCTTGTGTTCATGACAACACGGTCTTGAAAACAATGAGTCATCCAGCCACTCAACAACAACAGCAAAATGCAATCTCTCTTAACTACTACTTTTGTTGACTCCAGTTAATTAACTGGTTTGCTAGTTAACAAACCCTTTGAAACAAAATTGAATGCTACACAAATTTTTTTACAAAAGGCAAAAAAATGAGATTCAATCAATGAGTTTTAGATTAGTTTATCGAATCGAGGCCCTTTTGTCGAACACCAAATTTGCCTATAGAAAAATATTGATAGAAAAAAATTGGATAACATCTCCACTCTTCTACCTTATTTTGAAGCCTCCTTTTGTCCGGTATCTCTACCTTTTGACTATTCGACCTCCGGGCAGTTAGGGTACTGACAGTGATATGCGTGAGCAGGGCTGCCGAAAGGTTTCCGAGGCCCAGGGGCAAAACTGTAAAATGAGGCCCCTTGTGTCTGTGATCGAAGTAAGCAGAAGGGGCAGGAAGCAAGGGAATCCGGAGAAACTGAACTTGGAGGCACTCTTAGAACCTTATAGGCTGCTCCTCTCGGGAGTATCCTCGAGTACATTTAAAGAGGCTATAAATGAAAATTTTGATATTGGTTGATGAGACCCCCTGCACCCTGAGGCCCTGGGACAATCTGCCCCCTCTGTCCCTCCCTCTCGGCGGCCCTGTGTGCGAGATCCATACTTTGCAAAGGGAGATCTGTTTCAGAGATGGAATTAAAAAATTTCCCACGTAAACGCGATTTGGTGAACCGGGTCTGTTGGGCAGGTTGTAATCGACCCTGTCGGGCAGGTGCAAGAAAGGCTGGCTTCGTTTGACGGGCTGGAACTCCCCCGAGTAAAAACAGGAAGAAAATCAGAGTGAGCCAATCGAATCAGCCCACCTCTCAGAGTAAAAGACGCTTATTGGAAGTTGCAAGGACGGAGTATGTCCACAGAATGGTTTTTATATATTCTGCTAGGACCGGCGCCAAGTAATGCGGCCTTGGTTTAGCTATGTTTTTTAACCCTGCAACCACTGTAGTAGAATTTCAGGCATAACTGCATGAGGTAAAAATTTCAGTGATAAAAATAATGTTGATAAAAATATCAATTATAAAAATACTTATAATTTTCCTTATATCAAGAAAATACTTGTTACACATTTAGCAAATATGTTCATATCTAATAATTCTTTAAAAACGTTTTAAAAGTTGATGGTTTCATCAGTTTGATCATTTCTGTCAGATTAGACTTTTTTAAAATAAATACTCAATATAGATTTGCGAATATTCTGATTGAATTGTTAAAACGTTTGAATTAACTGTTATAGCTGCATGTGAAGCATTCAGGTATGAAAATTAATCCATTGCTGCCATTTCATGACAATGTATCAAAAAGGCGTGAAATACTGCTTTGCAAACTACTCAGCTTCTTTTCTCAATTTGCTTCTCACTGCTGATGTGTGCTTTTTTCGTGATCTGCAAAAGTCAATTTGATGTTAGAAACCTGTGTACAGACACGGAGCTTACAGACACTAATCATACATGGCAGTAAAACTAATTATTCTTTCTTTGAAAAAACTTGCTTTCTGACAGAACTGTTTACTATTGGACTTGGATCAAGAATGATTGCAAATTGCAATGAGTTCTTAAAATCGAAAAATAACTAAAAACTTGGCGATTTTACATCAAGAATTCTCGACAGCAATCCATGTGACACATTCAATGATCTGTTGAATTAGGTTGGACAGAGGACTGAGCTTTCTCAAATCATGATTGCGCACCTTACTGCACAGGAATGAGAAGTCGACGGGGAGCTAAACTTTCCCATGCAATCGCAATCAAAAATCAATCTCGGGTAATCATGTAATCAGGTCCAGAAAGAAGTAGAATCTAACAGCTCCTAATCCTTAAAATGTGAGATCATAGCATTCCGCATGAGCTGGTTAAGAGACCAATATATCTGCGACCTTGCAAAGAGCGGAGCATTCTAGCTCTGACATACAAGGGCGCCGTAGCCACGGGGGCAGCGGGGACAGCAAAGTGCCTTTTCATATTTAAATGCTAATAAATCCAGGTTTAGAATGTGAAATTAGAATAAAATTGAAATTAATAGTAACATCAAATTGGAAATATACACAGTGACAGTGCATACCAGTAGAACTTATTTGCAGTGAAAGGATATAATCATGTCTCGTTGTGAAAGGACATTTTGAAAACTGAAGAAAGTTGAAGATTGCTTTAACAATTTCTATAAGGAATAACAATTTAATTTGCTGCACTTGTTCTTTCTCTCTGTTCATTCCACATTTGACAAAGTGTTGCACTGTACTTAACATCACTGGCATTAAATCTTTCATTTAGTGGAAATTGACAGAGAATTGCTTCGATTCTGCAGCCTAATGTGAATTTTCTGCAGAAATTTTGTGCGCATTTGTTTATCCATACAAGTTCAAGTATTTTGAAGCCGTTTTTATTTTCGTCTGCAGTCACGATAGTACATCCAGGGCCAAATTCAGGCAACTCCGCGCAGGGGGGCAAGAAAGACAAAATTTCCGACATTTTCCGACAATTCACTGTTAAACAATAGACCCATTGTTTTCAGAACATTAGCCTATTGTTTAATCAATTGTTTAAAGCAGGACGAATTTCCAAAGAAATGACAATTTTTTTGTCCTTGAGGGGGTGATCCGCCTCAAGAAATGGCTTCGGCCCTTAGTACAGCAATCTTTTCAAGCTCACAATATGTTCTGAGGATTTTTCAAGGCTAGGCAACAAATTTTTTACGTATTTTATACCTTTAGATCAGTATGATGCGTCGCCATATCATTGACTTTAGAGGAGTCCATTTTATGACAGCTTGTCATGAAATTGGGAAAGTGCTGTTGGATTGAGGTGGATCCAGGCAGCGCACCACATGTCGAGTTTGCATTCATTGGAGTAGCATAAGACCAGATGGGAGCTGGTTGTGACACTGTTTGGGAAGTCATCTGATACGGTTGACTGTGTATTAGTGGAGGTACGAGACTTGATGTTGCAGGATGGCTTGCGTAGTGTGGAACTTGATACATTGTCGTCCAATCTTGTGAAAAATAAGGTTGATATGCTGCCCCATGGTGCATGTAGGAAGGACAAAACTCAATCTGCAATGAAAAGAATGATTTTGGTTATCTGATTTAAGCAATTATGACATGGGGAAACAGTGGAGGGCACAGTTCCTTTGCAAATATTTACGGCGACAATTGGAGCTCAAACTACCTTAGAAACGTGGCGTTTTGAATGAAAAATGTAGCAAAAATTTAGCTGCAATTGAAACAATTTATTAAGGCCTTCAAGCATAATCTCTGCCACTCTGTTCTTCGTGTATTCAATTTGGTATTCTTTGGCTTGGCCAACATTCAAGAAAATTAATTTCCTGACAAATCAATTCAAAAGTCTTTAATGAACAATTCACCACATGGTCAAGACCTTGGTTTCTTTGGGTATCCTTCAACCTAGCAGTGGGCTTGATTCTGTTCACCCCTTGACAATACAATGTGGAAAAAGACTGATTGATTATTGATTAACTGATTATGTTTTGACTATTTGATTGATCGACTATTTGACTTCTTGTTTGATTCGATGATTGATTAATTGATTGATTGATTGATTGATTATTTAATTGATTGATTGACTGATTGATTGACTGGCTGATTGATTGACTGATTGGTTAATTGACCGCTTGATTAATTGATCGAATTCCCAAGCAGGACATTTTTTAATCATTTAGCAACAAACAAATGTCTTACCATTGGAAAGCGTGGTGCGTTTTGCACCGTTGGCAATTGGCAATTTTCGATTGTCTGGTATACAACACGTGATTTAGTGCCAGCATTATAGGTTGCTTCATCGTAAACTAAAGTTGCAGGTTTGCCTTTGACATCATCATGAAACTATAAAATTGATACATTACATAAATAGATAGAAGTGTGTGTTTGGCGGCATGACAAGCGTCACTGCAAATCCCCCCTCCCTCCCCAACTTAATGTCATTGTGCAGTAAACTCTTTGTGTGATAGCATAGTCTATTTGTCAGTCATATTAGCATGGACATCGTCAGTTATATTACAACTAGTGATTAGTTAGGAACTAGTGATTAGTTAGATTGAGGTTTACTGCGTTTTAACTGCATTTAGATTGCAGTTTCTTGCTTTTTGAAGCCTGTGCTTTATAAATAAATTGACTGTTCTAGAATAATAGAAGACTGAAACAAATTATCAAGTGGACAACTTTCTATTTCATCGTAAGTTTGGACTGCGCTAAAAACGTATTTGCAAACCATATATTGCCACCTGAAATATGTCTAATGACAATAGCTAGAGCACCTTCCTGACTAGTTTTATGATACAATTCAATTAGAAAAATCATTTCTCACTCTTTTCTTCACTGCAGGCCCGACATTGATCTTTTTGCCCCAAAAGAATATAGAGCCATGTTTCAGTACAGTGTTCACATCTTCTTCGTTCCCAAATGATACAAAACCGAATCTGGGCAAGAGGAAAAAATGATAGTGTTCATGTCGAAAATAATATTGAACACAAAACATCAAGTTAACTTATGTAACATCTTTATTTCTATTCCTGCGTGCTAGATTATTTTGCTGGACGGATTGCTGTTCATGTTTTATAAATGAAATAAAATAGAATCTCAGCTTTAATGTTACTAAAAGAGACCAGTTACCTTTTTGAGCCGCCGTTCTCGTCAAGGACTACCTTTGCCTCGTTAACAGCCCCGAAGTGGCTGAAAAATTCAGCTAGATCTTGAGCTGTTGCCTAAAAGAAGTAAGTAATAGCTATCTTCAGGCATTGATGAGTGAGGAGGAGAAATAAAAGACTGTAATTGTGTCTGGCTGTCAGTTGTATCATTAGGTGAGACTTAGAATATGCATTACTTTTACTGTTCTAATAACTATAGAAGAGCCTATTGGGATGTCTTTATTACAAATGGGTTGTTGTAGCTGATAGTAATAGTAAAGACAATTAAACCAGAGAGAATGGAAAAGAAGTGAAGCCACATTGCAAATGCCCAGTCCATTTTACCTAGAGTCATAACTGAATGGTAGGATAGAGCTTTTATATGACGCTCATTGAAAGGGTGTTCGTGCCAATTGCCTTGCAAAAGGTCGATTTAAAGTGCATTTAATAGAGATTACAATAAACCCGCGGTAGTTTCGCCCTTATAAATGCTATCATGAAAAACTGTCTAAAGAATTATTTACTCACCTTTGATGGAAGACACCCAACGAAGATCCTATTAGGGAAATGTGTTCCAAAAATGACTGCGGAATGATCGGCCTGCAAATATGATATAATATGGTGAACAATTTATAAAGACATTAGTATTATAGATGGAGAAAGACAGTGCTGTCCTTTGAGAAATGAGGAACTTGTCCCTAAAGCTAACAAATTCTTTAATTCTAACCTTTCTGTGTCTAATGAAAAGGAATACCGGAAGAAGGTTAGGACAAGCAACAAGGCGAAATAAAAATAAAATCAAAAGATTGAGCCATTTTGGCACACGAATTGAGCATTTCAACTGTGTGCTAAGCAAGTAAAGCAGCTGAACAACTTACGATTTTAACCATTTTCACTTGTAGATTCACTCACAATGTTGATTCGATCCAGAATAGAAAAACCGATGTGCTTGGTTAGAGTGCTCGCATCTCTTTTATACAACACGGTATATTTAATCATCATTGTACGAAAAATGTTTTGTTTTCAAGAGATATTTTGATACAAAGAGGTAGAGACTTTCCAAACTGATGATTTAACAAGACATTTGAGAATTAATTTCCTTATTTTGGACAATGCTCTTGTTTGTTAACAATGCTTTCTCACCTCGCACTTTCTTAGTTTCGAATGCGGTGTTAAATGTTACCAAATGAAAAGTCTCCAGGGCCTCTTAGGTGTCAGATAGTTAAGCAATAATCCCTTTTTTTTATCAGCAATTTCTAATTATCTGTTATATAGCTTGTTACTTTTAAGAACTTGTCGATTCCGTCCATTGCGCTTAACTGTAACACTTACACGAAAAGTTGTGACGTAACTCAAAGAAAATTCAAAGGCTGATGCGGAATGAAAATTGTATTAAAAGGATGCGATGTCTTCCAAAGACAGCTTTCCTTTATTTCACTTAAGTGATATGAATTATTTTTCATACCATAGCGAGCGGGATTTTTACAGCCTTTCGCTTGGCTTCCCATTTATCAACTTTTCCGGCGAGACCTATCGTTCTTTGCTTGCCGCAAAAGTAAAAATTGCTCGCGCATCTTCGCAATTAGGCTTGCTCAAAGTCCGTTTCTTATGTCGGTAAGGAAATGTTTCTCAATCCTGAGTTCTTAATCTTTCCTCAGCATTTCGCCCAGGTGCAATGTTCAGTATCAATTCCACTAAACCCGCAACCAGACCAAACACATTTTTTTTAAGAACCAATAAAATTGAAAATCGAACTGGCTGTACTTAATTTTTGCAAACTTTTAGTCCTAAATTGGTCTTAATTAATACGTTGTAGGTGCTTCAGCCATTAAAAATGTTTTTAAAATTTTTTTAATAACAGTAGCAGAAGATGGATGACCTTCTTGATAACAACGTTTTGGCAAATATAGAGCTTAAAAAGTAATTTTTCGGACAGTGCTTCAGCCTCAACGTGTTCTCAATTTGTTCTTGATTTCTGAGCAGTTTCGAGGCTTGTTTCTCTTAAAACTTGTCTCATAAAATTATTGCTTTTTATCAGACTGACTCTTTGCCGAATCTAAACAGAATTTCGCTTATGAGTTTGAATTCATCCTGCAATTGTTGTTAATCGACCAAAGTGTGAACCTTCCTAGTGATCTGAAAGCTCCGTGTTTAACGAGGAGACAAATTCTAGTACTTCATTTTATCTAGTACTTTGAGCAAAACTAGCATAACAATCAAATTTGTCTTATTTATTGAAAAACACAACATCTCAAAACATATATCTCAGTCCTCAATTCATGGTAACTTATGCTACATCTGAGCATTTCCAGCCTCAAAACCCTACTAAAAATATCCTTCTATAGATGGCTTTGTGTTTTTGCCAGACAAATAAGCTTCTTAAACTTGTTTACGCAATCAATTTTCTTTGCTTTATCATACGCAGTGGGCTCAGTGATTCATACTGCTGGATTTTAAAGATAATTACGAAAAAATTACGAGAGATTGGGTTGACGATATTCCAATCTGAAGAAAATTTCTCTATTGATCAGGGCTTTATTCATATTAATAAGGATGAAGCGAGACCACACCTGTCAAAAGGCCCACTAGAACTCGCCTATATCAAGGCCACTTTTCCCACATCCCGTTGCTACGTAACGTGCACAACGTAATGCTTGCATATTTCGAATCAAGTACAATGATTTTGATCCGCAAATCTTAACTAAGACACCGTTCTCAGCAAGAAATAAAATTCATACGGGTGATGAGGTAATAAAATTTTTAAAATGTTATTGTGGAAAATGTTAGAGAGAAAAGAAAAAAATATTTTTAATTTTATATTCCTTTAGAATAACTAATGAGCTTTTTCTTTCTCTCTTTATTTTCCTCGGCACAAACATTTTTCTATCGTAGCATCTATGTTGTGCCGATCAAACAGCAATGCCCCCACAATGTAACTGTTGCCCCGTAACAGGGAAAAAAGTAACGAAGTCAAGGCTTTAACTCTAATTTCAAACTTCAAGTTTCAACTTTAACGCCTGTTCTAAGCACCGGCATATCATTTTGCTCAAATATAGCATTTTGAGCAAAGCAAGCCACTGTTTTTACTAGCAAAGGGTGAAATAACAGTTTAGGTAAGGCTTTTTGGATAGAATGATTTGAAAAAGATGGCAGATGTGGCAGAGGTCAGAAAAGAAAGCTACGCAGAGAAAATACAGACTATTTTGGGGGCAAAAAACATATCAGCTGTCAGACTCAAGCCCTAAATCAAGTGAAAATGAAATGGATTTATAACTGCATGAGCCCTACTGAAGTGAACATTCAATTGTAATAACTATAATGACTTGACTAGAACTTTTAGCCTGACATTGATCTGAGGAGTGATTTTAACCACGACAGACCATCGCACCAACATATCGCCTGATGTAAACAATCATCAACGCTAAAAGATGACAAGCATAGCATAGCTCCAAACCAGTGATAAAGTAACTGGTCTGCTGAAAACTGCTTGTCCAAGGCATCCCAATACTCACCATTTACTCACGATTGAAGCTTTCAATTTTTTCCTGGGATTTTTCATTTACACCTCTTGTTCACTGATATTTTAAATCATCCTCTCGAAGGTAGAAAAGGTATAGATTAACCCCTTGAAATTTTCAGCTCTTAAAGAAAACAAGACGGCGTGAATTTCCTGAAACAAGAGTTGCTGTTCATTTATCAAACTTGCATTGCATCGGTGTATCAAGCGCCGGTCAAACGCATCCAACGTTTCATCCAACATGCTGAAATGATCTTGAATGAAATGTTGGGTGCGTTTGACCACCCATGTTGGCTCATTCAAATTTTCCAAATTGATGTTGGATGAAGTTTGATCGAGATCGAAAACAAATTATGTTTTCGATTGTTGGACTCAAATTCTGATGCGTTTGACCGTCTGATCCAACGTTCAAAAAATAAGTTTGAGGTCACCTACAACTTTCCTACTGGATCCTTGTCAATTTTGCACCTTGTTTAGCCTTTTTCCCCGCCCATAATTCTGAGAATAAGCGTCCTTTGAAAGCAAGGTCAGGTGAATCGGCTACACCTTATACAGCTAAAGCTCGACTTAAGAATCACATCAAACGCAGAGGAAGCTTGAAACTGGTAATGTTGGGTAAAAATTTGGTAATTTTCTGAAAAAAACAGGTGCCACTGTTACCCGTATGGTTTTTATCAAAGGTTTCACGCATAGAGAAGTCAGAGAAGAAAATGCTTTCAATATACTGCGCTCTTAACCGCTTTGGCGTGGGACTGTAGTAGAATTTTGCAGTTAAACATTGAAATTCTTGAAGTGAGTTTACCGATAGCAGACGAAACGACGCCCAGATCGCCAGGCTTTTGCCATGCTTTGATAACTGCAAAAATAGAAAGTAGAATGGAATGTAGAATAGAATGTAGAATAGAATAAAGAAAAGAATGTAGAATAGAATGTAGAATAGAATGTAGAATAGAATGTAGAATAGAATAGAATAGAATAGAATAGAATAGAATAGAATAGAATAGAATAGAATAGAATAGAATAGAATAGAATAGAATAGAATAGAATAGAATAGAATAGAATAGAATAGAATAGAATAGAATAGAATAGAATAGAATAGAATAGAATAGAATAGAATAGAATAGAATAGAATAGAATAGAATAGAATAGAATAGAATAGAATAGAATAGAATAGAATAGAATAGAATAGAATAGAATAGAATAATATAGAATAGAATAGAATAGAATAGAATAGAATAGAATAGAATAGAATAGAATAGAATAGAATAGAATAGAATAGAATAGAATAGAATAGAATAGAATAGAATAGAATAGAATAGAATAGAATAGAATAGAATAGAATAGAATAGAATAGAATAGAATAGAATAGAATAGAATAGAATAGAATAGAATAGAATAGAATAGAATTGATTGAGCGGTGTATTGAAGATGTATTCATCTATTTTCAGTCAATAACCACCTAAAATTTGACCTGAGTAAAAATGATATTAAACCGTAATCAAATGATAAATGAATTGTAGCTATGATCACTATAATCAGAACGATTTTCTGTCTAACAATTGGACGCAGATGGCCTCGAACTAAGGAAAAAGAATGTAAAACAGACAGATTTTCAATTGCAGGAAAACAAGTTTAACACTTTCAATTAATAAACGCAGATGTTTAGTCCTGCATTTAGACAACAAACGTAATTGCGTAATTTCAAGGTCAAGGTTTATCAAATTCCGAAGTTTGATTTAATCATGGCAAGTGTTTTTATTCACAAACTTGCTAATTTGCCCATTGATTGAAAATGACAATAGCGAATTGTTCCTTCAATAGCATTTCTCTGATCTCTTGTTCAAAGAGAGAGTTTTCTTTTATTAGCAAGGCGAAAATTTATTTCCTGACAAGGTGAATAATTTCGAAAGCAATGAGGCACCTTTCAAGACTGATATATTCATGCAACGTTTCCCTGAGATGTCAAGCAGCCAAAAGTTGGCTTAGATTTAACTGTTAGGTCCTCGTTTTTTAAACTGTTGTTGACATAGATCCATTGCTAATTCAGTAAAGGCCTATGCGAAACTTCATTGGCAATTTTCGAGTCTCCCATTTGACCTAGCATCATACACCTATTCATTTCAGAGTCATATGTTCTAACATCCATACTGATTAGCTATACAGATTAAATTATGAGGAATGAGAAACTAAGTAAAGTCTACGCTAGATAAAATTCTCCATTTCAAACAGTTTTTCTGAAAATTTCTGGCTAGATTTTAATCGAATTTAGTGTTTTTCAAAGTTCACAAAGATCTGACTTCACACAAAACGTTTTAAAGAAATGTTATTGGTAAGCAGAGACGCCTGCAGGAGAAAGGGGCAGGGGGGTAAACTTTGTGAAAAAGGGCACCAAAAACTTACCAAACGTCACAACATTCTTCAAAATTCACTGATCTATGTACAGTTGCTCACGAGTGTATGCAGAAGCAAAATGGGGTTTCCTGCTGCAAAAGTTTCTTGTGACATTTCAACGTATTAGAATTATAAGCCCCTAAATCTAAGTATTATTCAAAAAGAAATATCTGAGAATTTGTGGTGGTACTACCAATGTGGAGGAAAAGCGTTAGATTGTGCCAACACAATAAAACGAGCTATTTTAAAACCTGTGAAAGAGTTGCTTTACTCTTATTTGAAAGTATAACACCCAATCGCATGCTGCAGTGTATCCAGGTCCCTTTGAATTTCAAATGTGTTTTTGTCAACGAATTTGACATATCTCCAACTCATATCATAAATGCTTCATTTGCTGGCACGAAATCTAATGCAACTTGCACTTGCGACGCCATCCATCCCTTCATCTTTAGTACCCTCTCAAGATTCGCTGGAATTGTCGCAACCCATTGCAACAAACACTCGTCCTATTCCATTTGATATGTTTGTATGTAGCGCTCGATACTCGAGTTTTAATTACTCCATACAAGGAACTGTTTCCTATGATTAAAATTTATGCAGCATATTCTTGAAGAAACCCCTAATAAATGCTGCATGATACAGAGAACATAGCGTTAATTTAATCAAAGAAGGGCATATCTTGCCCCCGTTGACTGAGGGCAAGGGGGCGGTCACCCCCGCTGTCCCCGTGCTGCAGGCGTCCTTGTTGGTTAGCCATTCAAGTGAAGAATTGCATGCTTCTAGGTATGTCTGCAGTGAGGTTAGACAGAGTTGCAGGATTTTTTCTCTCACAGTTATTTTATTTCATCTGCCAACGAACTTAATGAATAACCCTTAACACCAAGAATACTTGCTGCACTAGAAGGCAAGGGACAAATCATGGAATTTATAGATAAAAATAACAAAATCAAAGCACTTTTTTTCAAAGAACCTCTACATAAAGGAGACTTATGTATAGCTCATGATTCATATTGATTATTACACAAGATATAACCAAGGTGATGCCAATGCTATACTACGCTTTCAGAGGTGCCTCTCACCCAGGGGCCTGGGTACATCAGGGAATCAAACTAATATTTAATATGAAAAATAACTAAACCCCCCTTTTTCTGCGCCTGCTTAGCAACTACCATAACTTCTTTGGCCTTACTTTTATTCGGCTAAACCGATGTATCAATTGGTTTTTTCAACTGACCATATCACAAGCGGCAGTATTTGTTCAAAATGGTTACCCACCAGAGCTGAAAAAGGCCTGAATATTTTACAACCGTGTATAGTTCAAGATGAAATAGATTCACAAAGATGATTCTAAAACTGTATTCCAAATATTGACATGTCACCTGAGACCGACTAAAATTTAGAGCCTCGCTGATTGATAAATTACTCAACAATTCATAACACATTGCCTTTTAGTGTGAGATGGGTGTCTCTGCAATCAAGCAATGTCCTTGCCACAGAATAGAAATTCTATTCTGTGTCCTTGCACACATCCGAGGAACGTTCAAAAACATCGAGAATATTTCCCTTGAGAAACCAGGAACTAGTCTAAGCCCTCTTCCAAAGCAATGTGGCTCAGCGCACCAGCTATTGTAATTGTCACAGTCAGATACAACTTTTTTGGTTAATGCGGCATCTTTAACAGTGTTTCAGGCGCTGTGAGCATCTCGTTGACTTTATGACGGAAATGTGTATTACAGCCTATTTTCTCAGGCCCGCATATATTCGAACCGATTTTAATGATTTCAAATTTTTTAGCCCTCAAACTGTTGCTTTGTATTGACAATATTTTTTATGAACATTCTCTCTCAAGTGACCTAAGCTTATTCAAAAAAACTTTTTTACCCATCAACAATAACGCTAGAAATAAAGAAGATGAATAAACCACTATTTGCTTCTGATAAGTACCGAATTGAACGAAAATTCGGGACCTCTCATGGCTCATACTTCTAATATTTCATTTTTAGGCCTCAATTTCAGACACAGTATACTACAACATGCATTTATCTGTGCTGTAGTATTAGAGCCTAGATATTGTTTTCCGTTCTCAAAATATTCCGAAAATTTTAAACTGTCGTAAATTCTAAACCCAGCGTGATCACTTTCGTCATTAAGGTCTTGTCTAAAATGATGTATCTATGGTAGGCAGTAAGCAGATAGATGGAATTCTGTAACGCAGTGGTACTGTAAAATATTTCGATAGGAGTATGCAACTGATGTCACGCATCGCAAACACTCCAAACATATTTCTTTGACTGATATAAAAAAGTTGCTTTTATAGGCAATGTATCTGCTTATCATTATCAGGATGATGGTACAATTTTTTGAAAATAGGTTCATTAGTATGTCAAACTTTCTAATTTAGAATAGAAATTATATTGTCTAAAATTAAGAACATTGGGAACATCGACGCTCGAAATTTTTCATTTTCAAGACCTGAATATATATAAACAATTTCATCGATAGTTTGACATTACATTTTATATGCATGAGTTTTTTGGGCAAACACGACAATCATTTATTTCATGATACAAATAGAGGTGCATTCATCGAATCTTGAGGTTAGTCTGTTTAGGTCCCTAGTAAATGAAAAATCGGACTTATAATAAAATGTCGTTAGTAACTAGGATATCAATAATTTGATTTTTTTCCCTGTCTTTATGAAATGTTCAGCTTGCGTGGCTTAAGAATACTTCAGGAACACCTTGAGTCTTAAAGTAAATATCTCTATAATCTTTGAATGTTGAAATTCAGAAAAATTAGGGTTTGTTATATGTAAATTAAACTTTTCAACAATCCAATGATCTTTATCCAAGAGGAAAGAAGAATCGATGTAAAGAAAAGAGATGAGGGTTTAGATAGGGATTTTTGTAATTGTTAACACAATTGAAAGCTATTGTATATGGCCAGGAAAATTTGTGATCAAGGTCTAAACTGGACGCCCATTGGACAATTTTTTTATTCTCGACGAAGGTCGTTGGTAGACATTGTAAGGGCACGCTACATGGCATTTGAATAAGAAAAGCTGCTAACTCCTAGCCTATGCAGCCACCATTTCTAAAGAAAGAACTAGGCGAAAAAGCACGAGGGAAGGGTACTTCTTCGTAATTGCCTCCCTTCTTCCATTTAATGTCTAGGGTAGCATGATGTGGAAAAATATTTTGTTTGACCAGCAAATAACTTATGATATAGTTGGAGATTGCAATGTGCGAGTTGTTAAAAAGAATGCATGGGTAGAGATGGGTTAGGAAACATTTTGGCCGTGGATGAATATTTATCAAAGGTAGCGTCAAACCCCTGTTTAATTATACCATTTTATATCCCGAACCCTGAAGATGTGAAACACAAAAACTACTATTCTCTTCAATATATATATACACAAATTACAATACAGTTAGCATCAAAAATGCAAGATATCCTAACCGTAACTTAGCGTATGACAGAAAATGCTAAAAGTCTAGTTTTGAAAAGGAATAGATTTTCTGAGTGTGCCATTTATTGGTTTCAATTAAAACACAAGACATGTAATAGGAATCTAATTTTGATCGGCGCAGGGTCTGGTACAGCGCGAATATGCCCTAACACAAAGTATTTGGGCCTCAACTGTTTCTGTCACTGTGCTGCATTGCTGAAAAAGTCCATAGCACTCTTGTTTGCATTCTCCTTTGCTAGAAAGCAATACAAAGCCGAAAATGAACAAATTTGCTGAATAAAATGATTACATCTTAGATTTACTTACAGAAAATCTTAAGATTAGAGGTGAAAGTATTGATTGAAAAGACTAGATTAGTACAGAAGTTAATTGGACCCCACTACATGATAGCTACTGAAACTGCTTTTATGGAAAATATAACTTAACAGTGAAGGGCGTCGAACATCAGAAGGTCTATCTAGCTAGTAAGAATTCAATCGAAGTTTTTCAGGAAGAAAACAACCTTCCTGATCTTTCAATCCATCTTCTTAACCTTAGATTGACTTTCAATAATGCTTTACAAATTGCATTTGGCACCTTTCAAACTATAAACTTTGTACTGCAGAGGCTGGAAATTACACGAACTAGAGACATGATATAAAACGACCGAGGTTCAACTGATGTATAAATTCAAAAATTTGAACGTTGAAAACAATTGATATATTATGAAGTCAACCATACGTATCAAAATACCTAACATGAGAACCAAATACACAAATGATATCAATAAAATGCTATATAATTTACTTTTTACCTTTTAGATTTGCTTCTTTTAGCCTTTGCTTCACCTTCATCGCAAAGTGCGCTGCATTGTTGGCTTACTTTTTCGCATACATTCTTTTCACCACCCTTTAGCAAACAGTTATCAACAATGATGGGGCATTTCCATATGCATGGAAGTGCTGCAAAACCGCTGATCGACTCTTGTTCTTCAGCATCAGTTGGTAGAGTTTTCAGCAAGCATACAACTCCAACAACATGCAACAATACTTTAAATGTAAATCCCATGGTGTTTCAAAATGTGTTTTTGATCCTATAAAACAAATAGTAAGCATACTATGAAACCCAAGACCATAAAAGATTTATATACACCCGAATAGAAGTTCTGAAGAGCTTTATTTTGAATGTTCTAATAAAAAATTTTTTAAAACACATATTGAATAAATGTGGAATGGAACGCCATAGCCACTAGCTGACTCTATTCTTATGAAGTTGCACGGCTTTTACGACATTTCAAATTGTGGATCTCGAAATTAAATTCGTCTCCGGAGACTTAGCTTCAAGTAATGCATTATAAAACTTTTAGAAGCCTAATGTATTATAACTGCATGTTAAGTGATAATAGAGTCAAATGAACGTTCTGTTTATCTTCAAAGTTGGGCAACAATTTATCTGGAGTGTGCTTTAAGCACGTTTTATGTATCTATCATTACCTGCAGCGTCTTGTTCTGGGAGAAAGTGTTTCCCTTTCCGTCCAATCCCGGGATGGACATTAATGACTAAAAAGCGTCAAAACATGAACGTTACTCGTCTTGCACGAAAACAATGATAATTCATCCAAGAGATTGATAACCAATAAAAATATCTCGTTCAATATCTATTTGGAACTTAATTGTAATAAAGAGCTGAATAGATTTTTTTCATGTATCAATGTTTTTCATGTTTTAGGTTATAATACCTATAAGAGCTAAAGGAAAGACAAATGCTCACGGATATAACCTTGACACATAACAGTGTCCGTTAACCAAAAAAATTATTATTGAGGCCAAATGCGAAGGAATGAAATGCTTGTTAGTCATATACATTTATATAATTTACCATCTGCATGGATACCTATACAGTCAAGAGCCCAATGAACTACAACATCATGTGACGTTTAGGCGGAGATAGCAGAAAAAGATATAGCTTCTCCTGGCTCTGGTGATAATCGGCACTGCATGAAAGTTTGATCAAGCAAAAATGAGCATATTCTTTCTATCAATGCACAATAATGAAGTGAGACACCAGCCGGAGGCAGAAAACTAGATACGAAAGTCCGTTAATTAAAAAGACAGGCCAGTTGCCAGAACGTGGAAACTTTCGCATGGTGGTACAAGAGAATTTGAAATCATAGATAAAGCTCTCAAAATTTAATTTATTTTCAAAATGAGCCTGAAGTACACGTCAATATCAAGATCACTGACCGTCATATTTGTCAAAAATACCATGTAACTCGACTTTACTTAAATTGTGCGCGACTATAGCCACAAGTCTCTTTATATATTTCTTCATTCTAATTTATATTACCCTTTCTATATTACTACTTAAAATGGTAATTGCTTAAAATCTCTTATAATGTAAAACTCAAACATAAAATTCAATATTGAAAGTGACTGAACTATTATGTTATAGCAGAGTCGCACTCACCGCTTGTGGAGTTCCTCTTCAACTTCAACGTTGACTGAACCTCTTCAGTTAAGTTGCACCAATCTGAACGCACGTAAATAAATAGTAGTGGCCTGCGCTGGGCGATAATAACGTGCAAATCACCTGCGTAACTCCATTAACCGGCCGAGCAAAACAATTATGCACAGCAAAAGGAAATGTCTCATCGAAAATAAGTACGCCTGTGATCTATGAGTGGCGTAATCGCCGCAATTATCATGCATAAAACATGAGGTACAATTCATTAAAAGCCTGTTATACAACAATCATTTTGCACGTAGGGAACATGACCACATGTAAACCAACGTTTCTTCATATCTAGCCCCACAAAGTTTAGCAAATTAGACATCTTTTACAAAGGTTCTTTGGAAGATCCTTCCGCCAACCTACGCATATCATACGCAAATGGAATTATCGCATAGTTTCGATGTTTTGATTGCAAACGGCAAGGAAATTCGCATATAATTCTTGCAAGGTCGATATGACAGCGGATAGTTTACTGAGTAAATAGCCATTTTCCTTTAGATTCAACACCAAAGTCCTTTTTGATCTGCTCTACGTTCTTAAGTTATACATTTTGCATAAAGGGAGACAAATAAGCTCAAGGATCTAAGTGTGAGCACATGTTATTATGAAAGAAACCCACAATTTTTTCTTTGACTCACACTTAGAAGCCTCATCACTCAAGCAACCATTTTAGATTTAGTTGGAATGTGCAGCCTTTCATGTACCATCCAAACTTAAATTTGCATAATATGTGCTAGAATTTAAATACCTTGAAATGCTCGAGCCGCAATTTCTAACGGCCCCCCTCGTGAACAATGAAGACAGGCACAGCCGATAAATGGGGCTTTGCTGCTACAGTTCCTCACTATTGCAAGCCTTGTTCTAATCAATGTCTCTATTCCATACCTGAGCAAATCTCAGTTTTATTCGCTTTGATACATCATTTTGATTTTTAGATTGATATAGCCTAGTAATATTCGTTTCATATACTTATTTGGGTAGTTCCGTGTTAGATATTGCTTTAACTTATTCAGCAATCAATTTAGAAACTGTAATTTTTCAATGTGAGAGTAAAGGTTCATTAATGTGGCAGTATGATGCAAATGTGTAGATAAATTGTCTGAATAAATGGAAAAGGACCTTAGTAAATGACGCTCATTTCCTTGGCCACGGCTAGGCCTAGTCGTAGCAATAGGCGAGGACTGTTACAATTAACGGGCTTAAGTATACCCAGAAAGAAACCTAACCAGAAGATAGCTTGATTTTGATGAAGGATCCTTGAGAAAACCAAGGGTGATATACAAGTTATGAGTGGCATGATAGAAAATCATCCTACGAGATTAGTTTTTTATGAGTTCGCTCCACGAACGAGCAAGTAGGAGCAATGTTTAATCTGTTGAAATAGCGTCACGTAAAAAGATAATTTCATATCGCCAGGTACAATAAGATTTTGTCAAATTTCATTCTAAATCGTCAGAGGCAATTTCTTGTTGTCAAAGACCGCTGGATGCATTCAGATACCCTTGTAAAATATTATTAGAAATTTTCAGTTATATTTTTTCAGATATATTAGGGAACATCAAAAATCAAAGAAATCGTCAATAATCAGTAGAAATCATCCTAGACTATTCAACAGCATCAAGCACCATTAGATGTTTTCAGATATTGTAGCTTTGATCACTTTCATAGAAATCTCTCAACGTTTCATTTTATTTGAGCTAATTCGATATTATCTGGCATCCTTAGTCAACGTCAGGTATGACTAGCAATTATCAAAGATAAATAGACATTACATTTCTCCAGATGTCTTTAAACATCATTAAGAAAAAATAATACATCACCTGACACCGTCAGACGCCATTAGATATCGTCAGATACCGTCAGATATCACCAGGAGCCGTCAAACACCGCCAAGTATAGTTAGAAATGATTAGAAGCAATGATACATCATCAAACAATTGTCAGGCGCCATCAGCTATAATCAGATGCAATCAGATGTCATTAGATGCCAGTAGTAATAATGGACCATCTGCCTACGAATACTCCTAGTGAGATCAATATTGCTTCTATAAATCAATCTTGGCAAGCTGAAACGAGAAACATAAGGTCTACTCAAGGTTACAAGCTTGCGTAATTAGGGTCTACTCAAAGTTATAAACTTGCATAACTCAAGTGTTTGGTATACAATGCTGCATTCCTAAATCAATTTTGTAAAATTATTCTAATGCTGGAGATTGAAGGAGCTCGCTTTGCGTGAATAAAGGCGTCCAGTAGCAATCAGAAAGCCACAACAAACCTTACCATCTCTTCTATACAATACTTTAGCTAATTATTATCCAGAGACGCATACAAATCAGTGACAATTAAGCCCCGTTAAATAAAATTATTGAACTGTTTGAAATAAATTATTTTGGTGAGAATTTTAGGCCAAAATTGAATTCACACAGACAACAGTTTTCTAGATACATATAAAAACTTATAATGCAGATAATAAGCTATTACACGTTTAAACTAGTTAACAGAACACTGTGGCAACAGAAATCCTTCAGATTAAAAATCTTCGACTGGAATGGTTAGGTCATTGGGAAAGGTTAATACTTAACCTTATAGAAAATCGGAATAGGAAAGGTTTCTTTAAGTGGACCCTTTATGTAATCCATTGAAAATCAGCTCTTCTGACGACCACTCAGCCCCAAATTACGAAAATGAAATGTAAATTCGCGCTTTTTCAATCAAATACCAGAAGTTACGTCTAGCTCTTTTCCTTGAAACGTTTGATTTGGAGCCTGAACTGTGCTGAAATCCTGCTGTAAACATGATAAAACCACAAAACGTGTAAATGTGTTATGGACGGAGCAAGTAGATCAAATCATCGATAACCTACAGCTTGAGAATCAAGCTAATATTAACTAATAAAAATTTTTACTGCTTTCTTACTCTGTCCTTCAAACTCTATACCGTTGTTTCTATCATAATGACATAACTGAATACGAAATTTCGCCATTAATTGGTCTTATTTTTTAAACACTACTGCTTTTGCAATAAAACTCGACGGAAACTTTTTAATTACATTTACTTTATGTACATGTGAATTGCCCCTTACAAGAAATTGAGAATGACCTAGGTACTCAAACGTTCTAAGCAATCGCGGGATTTTAGTTCTGCAACCTCAATGTAAACACTTTTTTTGATGAATTACAACTATTTTCTCTTACTTCTCTTAACTTTTTAAGGCACTTAACATTTCTTTAAAGAATGGCATCTTCTATAAAAGCGTACATCAAGTGCCTTGTTTCGCAAGTAAGCAACCAAATTTGTCAACTCAGCCGTTTTCTAAAGACCCTGTTACACTGTGCAATTGTCTCTGTAGCTTGATTCCCATTGCTTTGCGAGAAAATCTTTTGAGAGGATCGAAGTCCCTGTCACTTGTCTAGCGATATATTGCGGGACAAGGTGCTGAGAAAATTGCACTGTGTAACAAGCATTTGATATTAAATGAGCCCTGCGCATGCATTATTAAAGAAAGTCCCGTAAGAATTGCCATGAAAGTTGCTGCGGGTGTTGCGAATAGTAGACTTGAGTTCTACTTCGTGCAATGCTGCGCGAAGCAAAACAAAAAATGGCGAGAAACTAGTTGCTGAAAATATCAGAGATTTGAATATCACATACTTTTAGTCCGCGTTTTATAATTGTTATGTTGTTGAAGATCGAACCAAATGTAATTGAACGTATTTTGAAAGCATACCGTATTTTCTTGAATAGAAGCCGCGGCTCCTATTATTTTCATTTGGGGGAAAATGCGGCTTGTATTTAAGGGCGGCTTTTATGGTTTTGGTTGCAACGCCTTCGATAAAAACTTCGCGCGGATTTTTAAAAATGTGCTAATTGCGTCAAGCTCTGAGATCTATCGGGAGCACGTTATAGTTGCAATGTTCAAGTCTTTCAAGTTCAGTGGGTTGTTGAAGCATGGAAACAAATCAACAAAGAGATCATCAAGAAATCTTTTGATACGTG
Source organism: Catostylus mosaicus (assembly GCA_964019065.1). Taxonomy (NCBI): domain Eukaryota; kingdom Metazoa; phylum Cnidaria; class Scyphozoa; order Rhizostomeae; family Catostylidae; genus Catostylus; species Catostylus mosaicus. The sequence continues at coordinate 11,302,360 of OZ025186.1, forward strand.
CGGGATAACGACGATCGAGCCGGACAAAATTCACTGTCTGGGAAAGGGTCAGCCAACAGAGGAAGCCAGGATACTCTTGGGTAGCCTGCGTGCAGCCCCTACTGTTTCTCGCGAGTTCAAAATTCGACTCAATCGAGTTATTTGTCTTTTGTGCAGTGGCGTAGCGCACGGTGTGCACCTTTAAGCGCAAAACAAGGCCGTTTAAGGGCCCCAAAACAATTGCTCCCACGAAATTTTGTGAAAATTTTTTCTGGATAAAAGCGTTTTTTAATAATTGCTATATTGATGTTAGTTAATATTGTTTAAAAATTGCATGTAAAAAATTTATGCCGCAAGGGTAATTTCGGGCTTAGCATGTAAACTTGATTTAGAAAAAAAATAAAAAGGGGCCCCAAACCACTACTTTGACTAAGGGCCCCATATGCTCCGTTACGCCACTGCTTTTGTGCCAATTCTTTTGTGCACATAGTGCTTCGCAGAGGGAATTACAGGGAATCAAGAAAAAAGCGAAGCAGAGGAAATGATTTCCGCAACAAGCCATCCATTCGATGGAAAAATTTAATATCTCCAATTACGCATGATTTTAGCAACGTTTTTGAATATTATGTTATGCTCACTTCGCATAAAAGCAGTCGCTGAAAGTTTCATTTTAGAGTAGTCATTACGAGTGAGCTCGCGCGGTTTTCCAACACAGTGTAATAGCGCCTGGAGGAGCAGAAAGTCATTCCCGAAAGAAAACATGGTTAAATACTCACGCGTGGTGGGGAAAAAAGTTCTCAACTTTCTCAGCTGTCAAATAGCCCATCGTATTTCGATTAGGGAGGTATGTGTTGTGAAAGGACCTAAAATTGAACTTCTTACGTAATTTTGTAATGGACATAGTACGATCTATCACGTGATGAGGAGAGGAAGGAGGCTCCGAGGTGGCAGAAGCATCGAAGGAATCTGTTAAAGTATATCGAAGGAATCTGTTTACGTATATCGAAGGAATTTCATGAAAGAAGAAACTGAACATAAAATTTACGACTTATAGGGAAGTAATCTTAATAATCTCTCTTAAATTGATGTATGAATCTTGTTTTGAATCTGAATCTTCAACTCTACATCGTGTTCATAATTGTGGATATTGAAACTTCATTCAGTCACAAGGAATCAAATCGGTAGTGTTTAACACACGCTGTCATTCAGTGAGAAAAAAAACATGCATGTCTGCAATTCACTGTATGGAATTACATCTATAATATAATTCAGTATGCTTTCACCACAACATCTAAGCAAAAAGTGTGGGCCAACAGCCCCAGCCCCCCCAGCCTCCGGTGTGCCTGAAATAAAGAACAAAGTTCATAACAAATGAAACGAAAATTAAAAAAGGCTCAAAGCTCCAAATAGCAAAATGTCCCAAGACTTTGTCCCAATAATGAGAATTCAATTCTCTGACCCGAACCCTATCCCTTTCTTAAATCCCCTGTTTAACCACAGCTCGGAAATCTAATTATTGACGCATTCAAGTTCACGTATTCCTAACCACCTTGAATAAATACTGATCGACGTTTCTGGAAATAAGAGATCTTTTTGATTAAATTTTGATTAATGAAGCTGTTAAGATTGAGCTAACTGTCAAATTTAACATTCTATTAATTGCTAGAAACTTCAAAATGAGAGTAAATAGTTTTCGAGTGTGAGCAAATTTAATCTCAAATTCTTATCAATATCTGTTTTGTGACCAGTCTGGCAAATCAATTTTATTTGTAGGAAGCAAAGGCATGTTTGACTTAGCTGGTGACCATGGTAATAAGTGTACAACCAGCACAACAGGGAAACCAGCTGCGAAAAAAGCACCTGAATGTCATTTATCAAACTGATCAAATTAACTTCGAGCCACCCTGTGGATCATCTTCACGTAGCAAGGAATAACCTTATTTTATTTTTTGACTATTTATACTATAATTATCATTGTGATAATTGCCACTATAGATAATAACCGATGTGGGAAGCATTGTTTTATTATAGCGTATCTTGTAATTTGCTGTTATGTATCACTGCACCGTTCTGTTCTATTTAGACGGTTTGGCTTTGCTGTTTCCATTAGAAACTGTACAGAAAAAGCTTAATTAAGCCCCCCTCTCTATCAAGCGCTACTCTCTTATAAGCCCCCTTTTCCAGCAGAAATTTAAAATAAGCCTCCCTCTCTATTAACCCCCCCCCCATTTACATATAAGGAATTCTAATTTCATGTGCTTTAGAGTCAAAAATTTTTTTGTCCAGTTCTGTTTTCAGTTTTTCTAGAAGCCATTTTAGATAAAAAAACGAGAAAAATAAAGAGAATAAAGATGATTTTTGAGTTCTTAACCTTTCAAATAAACCCTCTCTAAATGCTCTCCTCTCTATAAACCCCCACTTTAGTACTTTGAAAATTAAATAAGCCTCGCGGGGGCTTAAAAGAGCTTTACGTATATTAACATGATTTCGAATTGGAAGCATGGGCGTCACGATATGTTGTTTGTTAGGAGGATGATGGCACTTTTAGCCGGAGAAAGTCACTCCTCGCCACTCTCAAACTGTAAAAATTACTCATTTTGTAGCTAAAACATGTCTTGCAGCACTTATTTCTGTCCTGCACAATTTTCATAGTTGGAATGGGAACCTACCCAAGCCCAAAACAATTTAATGATGCTCGTGATTAAAGCCTGGTTTCCATATCGTCGTAAGCGACGGGGAGGTGTCCCAGCAGAGGATCGGCGATACTGCTGGGACGCTGACGACTATTTGGAAACGCGTTTATAGTGATGTCCCCGACGTCCCCGTCATGTCGCCGACGTCCCCGTAGAGATAAAAAATGTTGAACTTTGTTCAACTTTTGAGAACGTCCCGATGCATCGCCGTCGTGTCCCCGCCGATGCGGGGACAGTCTTCTAAATGGAAACCACAACTATATGATCGGTGACGACGGGGTCGCTCAATTCTTCACTTGGAGATTCATAATAATGCATTCGAGACTCAAAATTACATTATCAAATTACAAAAACAGCCCTCCGACGATATCACTGGGACACGTCCCCGTCGCTTACGACGGTATGGAAACCACATCATCGTGAGCGTCCTAGCAGCATCGCCGACCTCTGCTGGGACACGTCCCCGTCGCTTACGACGATATGGAAACCAGGCTTAAGGGTTGCAATTGATGGCAACATGTCGCTCAACCCTTGATGCTTATCTCCAAATCATATCACCGGTTTTCTTCATATTCTTATCATAGTACAACATTGCATACAAGGGTAAGGGGGGAGTGCGACAAAAAGAAGCATTGTGCTCCAACACATTTGGTGGACATTGTTCAATGCCTTAATTCGAAATTCTGCAGTACAACTTAAAAGAAGCCAATGAACCTCCTTAGATAAGGGATCGAGGCTACACGTTCTCATCATAGTTATGGTTAAATTTTGCCGTTTGTGCATCTGCAAGTTGCTACCATATATAAATCAAGCAAGAGACGTATCAATAACATAGCAAGGAAACCCATTTTTTCAACAAATACCCACAAGATAAATGCAATGGACGACAACGAACTACCAGAAGCTAGGCCATTGCATGCGGTTACGATGCTATAGTTTGGAGTCAGTATAGAGTGCAAATTACTTTCAAATAACATTATATATTTTCCATCAATAGTCTTAGTATCGATCTAAATCTCTAATGGGTTGATATACAACTAAAATATAAAATTATAAGTAAACTTTTATCTAGCTTTGTTGTATTAAACGCAATAATTGCATTTAGGATAGTTTATAATCTAAAAAAGTGTCTGGGAGCACTTGAAAGCCCACAAATATTTGGAACTCGAAGGCCAAGCAAAAACATGTAGAAACTGTCTGCGTGTAATGATTAAATTTGCAGAAGAAATAACAAGCAAGCAAAAATACAAAGCATTTATTAAATAAAAGTTCTCTTCTGGGGAACGCTTGCAAAAAAGGCCCAAAAGAGTAATACCTAAAAGAAGCGGACGGGTCTAACCTACAGTAAAATCATTTCATCAAAATAATATTGTCGCAGGTACTCTCTACTCTACTAAAACGAGAAGTGCAAAAATATTCAATTCAGGAGCCGATTTTCAAAAAAATACGCAGGCAACTTGGAATCCACAAGGTCTCAGATTACAGAGGAAATTCTGTAATTTTGCTGCTCACTACTGGAGAAGACATTGGGCCTACTGATGAGCTACCCCCAGAATTAACACTGTTAAAAGTTGCCATGCAAATATACTACCATAAAGCCAGTTGAATAAAAGGACCTGCAGTTAAAGAAAAGTCGTGACACGAAGTTCAATCATTCTATTAATCTAATTGGACAAACATGTCAAATCTACAGGCATGATCGAGAGCAGTAGCACGAAAAAGGTAAAACAAAGTGTTTATGACGTAAATTAGTTAAACATGCCTGTCTGGTGTCTCACGATCTGTGAACACATTTGACATTATTTGTGAATTCAACTCTAACAGCCAACAATTTAATTTATCGTCAGGTGCAGTTTTCTAGCCTCATTTGTAGCCAGTATACATGACTTTCTTTTTGTGACAACAACTTTTATAAGAAGTATCACCAACACGTTTACACAAAACATAATTAAAACATAGCAGCAAATATAGCAGCAAAATAACAGAGAAAAAAACAGACCAAATAATCTTATTGAAATAGTATTAGTTCAACACCAACAATATCATCACTTTTTAGATGTAGATTACAATACAGAAATTAGAATCAAGCTAAGTAAAAACTTGATGCTGATATTTAACGGAAAAATAAATAACGCCAGACAGAAATTGGGATCAGGTGTTCATATAAAAAAACTGTACCCTAGATTTAGCTGAGTGCAGCAACTGAGATGGTTCTTCACTATGTTTTTAAGAATGAAGGTAGCTTCAAGGGCAAGACGAGTATTTATGGCATAATAAAGAATGGCAAAGGATAGATCTCAAACATCGACAAATAATACCAAAAATGTTTGTGGCAGCACTAGAAAATTATCTGCATAAAATGGTGAAAACTGCGAAAAGAAATAGCTATGGTTAGGTTTGTCTTTTCAAGCGGATAAAACTTGTACAGCTTTTGAGAGGGAATGCCGATATCTAGGGCAAAGCAGCTTTTCTAGCAATGATAAATTCTATTATTAGAAGCTTAAAGCGAGCAGTTGGTCAAACGGTTCAAATGTCAAAGAGGAAGAATATTTTGATTACATCATCATAAATAATGAATTCAGTGTATGAAACAGAAGTGGTGTACTAGCTTGGTTCCAAAGCAAGTTTATTTTTAGTTCGTAATTTTGGTGGTTTTGAATGTATTTCCTTAAAACTGGTTTATAATCAGCCTGTTTGAAGAGATTTTTCCTCAATTCTTGTCTTATTTGCAAGGATTTCCTTTGAATAGCTGTTAAGATAAGGTTGGGCACCATCTGGACCAAAGCAGGGTTCGGAAATATCTAGAAAATGAACGTTCGGGCTCTGGGACTTCGGAAAAGGAAATGTATAATAAGGCATTACAGTGGTTCTAGATAAATTCTCTCACTACTCCTGCTTACTGCCCTCGAAGAAAATATTGCCTGCCGTAATGGCCTAATTTGCAGACCAGTTTAAGGGAAAGGGACTCAGGCATTGGAAGCTACCATTTGGACACAATTAACAAGAATAAAAAAATGCATGCCAAGAACTTCCAACCTGTTTCAACTGGACTAACCTCAACGCAACATTCATACGAGAATTTTTGGCAATTAGGCACTTTTTGGCTTCGATCAAAAGCTCCGAAAAGTTTGGAAGAAACCCTCTGTCGTTCAGAAGTGGAAAAAAAAAGGCAAACGCTTTCAACAAATTCCATTTAGATATTCGTCAATCGGACGGCAGAAATTATTCGCGTCACATTTGCACCAGAAAAACCGTCTAATTTTATATCTATACTTTTTCATTAATTAATGGCCGGGCTATATTTGATAATTTTTTGTTTTGATTGTTCTTGTAAAGTAGTAATATAAAAAAATATGATCTATGAATCTAGCGAACTCATAAAGAACTCTTACTGCGAGTATCTTTTGATAAGGCGAACGGCCTAACACTGTGCTTTCTTATACTTCAGAGTTTTCAATAGTTAAGCACTGCTTTTTTGCCAACTAATATAACTAAACTTCGATCAAAGCAAGCTTTTTGATAAAGAGAGGTACGGTTTGTATTGGCCCTCTGTTGTTCCAAGCCCACAGTCAATGATCTTAAAGTCTATGCATCAACTGCTTAGAGCATCATTAGAAAATACCTGTAATAGCTCCCTTGCGGCAGACTAGGCTGGATAAAGGCTCGACGCTTTTATGAGCTCTGTTTACAAGATAGGTAAGGAGGTTAGTTTAGTACAGCGCTACTGTTGATAGAAAACTACTGGTTCATCATTGATATGAATAAAGGTTCTAGATTTTTTGGGAAGAGCGAAAAACGTCTAAACCCAAGAATATACCGAAATATACATATTATATGAGTCCTCAGGAGGAACGTATCCTTGGTAACAGCGTGCTTTCAGTTGTCAATATTTTATTGGAAAGCGTAAGCATATTGCCCAAAAGTACATTTTAAGATAGTGCTTCAGCTCAGGCTTTTTCTCTATGAGGTGGATTTAAATGAAGAAAAAATGCCGAATGGACATCTAACGGAATTATTTGAGGAGGGATGCTGTTGTATGTTGCTAATTGACTTCTGGGGGAGAAAAGGAGCAAGTAGGTACCGTTCACTGGCGGTTGTAGCGACGCGAGAGTGATGACATCTAACAAAAAAGATCACCGCAATCATGTAAACAAACAGAAAAGTAAGCTGATAACGAGTCGACCGCAAAATTAATAGATGATTACATTTGTAACTGTGCTAAGAAAATCCACTTGAAGTCAAGTCAATGCGATGTTATTTGATGTGAGTCTTGCCGCCTGGCATCTTTGCGCATCTGCATTGGTTCGCACCAAATGACAAATCTTGATTTGAGCAGCCTACTCTTTACTTGAAGTGAGCACAGGAACAAGGCAAAAGTGTCACGGACACCCTGGGAATATGGGATGTACACATTCAAGTACCGTTGAAGACCAAAAGATGACCAAAGCGCAATACCATAGAGGTTTAAATGATATCTTTTTTTGCCAGTTCTTTACTTCTTTTTTCTTAAACAGAACTTTTTTTAGCTTACCTCCGTGTCATCTCGACGACAAAGTCCTTGACTTGCCAAATAGCTATGTGTACCTGCCTATAACAATTTTTTTTTGTTTTGGTTTTCTTACTGCCTACCAAGAAAATTATCACAGCCCAACTTTGATGGTCAATAAACCTTCGAAAATGCACGTCGTTAGTATGGCAGATTGCTCGATTCTTGCTATGAGATGCATGATTTGTTAGGATTTGTTAAAAGCTAAGGTGGTAAGTCATGCCATTTAATGCCAAGAATATATGTTTTCATGAAAGTTTCCCTCCTAGCGAATGGAGTTGAGGCCCATATAAAGAAATACCTGAAAATTGCACTCACTTTTACTAATTTCTATTAACTGGTTAAATGACAACGTTTTGTTGAGGAAAGCCTCTAGGAAAAGATTTAATTTAATCTCTCAACCAGTAAAATGTATGCACATTGTAACATTGTGAATATGCTTTTTTCGTAATACAGGGGTCCCAATCAAGGACAGATGCAGCAGGGGAGTAGTGGGGGCATTCACCCCCTCCTGCCCTCAGAAGATAAGCCTAAATCTTCCATCTTACAATTTTTTCACCTTATTTTTACTGTCTTGCTCCCTTTGTCATTGAGTGGAGCAGGCATCCCTGGTTGTAAGTTAAATCCTATCAGTTATGTGTTCTTAGAATTAAAGTTTTTGTGGCTACTGGGGTATCCAAATAAATAGGTTTAATTAGTTGAAATGAACTTATGATAATCAACTAAGTCAGCACAGCCAAGGATGGCGTGGCCCACAAAGACCATTTTCCCAGTTATCCCCAGAATCCTACCAATATGGAACCTACTTCATGTCTAATTTGTTTTTTTTGGTTGTTTGCAATTTGTTGCATTGATGGTTGTTATAGAACATGAACTGCATTGAAATGTCAGAAAAGGGTATCAGAATATATAAGGCCATTTTCTGGGAATTCTTTGGCCTCTTATTTTTGCCTTGCTGCCCATCACCATACACCAGTTATCTGTTGGACCCAAATAAGCTACTGATCTGGAATTCAACCATGACATTTAGCATCAAAAGCTACAGAACTGAGCATTAGATTTGGGGCCATGATTTTCAACATAGAACTAGCTTATTTCTGCTTATTTGCTGAATATAAATGTTCTTTTCACTCATAAAGTGGTCTATTTAAACTTTTTTAAACTCATCCCATCGTTGAAAAAAATTAGTAAATTAGTAGCCAAGATCATATTCATAGTTGTAAGCTGAAAACTTTCTTGAAATTAATATTTCTTATAAGTAGACTCCTTCATTTGCATCAGTGATGATACATTGATATCAAAGAATAAAAAGCTTGACAGAATTGAATTCAAATAGAAAAAACAAAATGCGAGATAAATTTGACTTTATGATTAACTAAAAATCTGAAAGACAATTAGAGCTTCAACGAAAAACATGACACAAATTACCAGGGTAAAGGCAAGTGGCTGGCTTTTTTAGCTGACATCAACATTTGCATTTGACAGAGGAATTCAACCTGATTTCAATATTTAAATTTAACTGCGTAACAGAAACTATAAAATTGCTTAGCAACACAATTGAATAGTAGAGATTATTCCAGTAAATTGCATTCCATTAATTGATATGTATACAGATGGATGATAATCATTCTGGAACAAATGTGTATTTCCAAGGGTCAGCAATTATTGCAATCTATTTGGGAGGGAACTCATTCGCCTCTTTATTAAAACAGGAGAAATTTGAGAGAAACTCAAATTCCAAGACTTCACCTATTCAGCCTACACAAAATGGTATGACTCTGGTCATCACAATTTACAAAAACTGTGATTTGCCAATTTCACCTCTAGCTCTGTAGATGTGCATGTAGTACCAACAATTCCATTATTTCTCCTTTTTCTCCTGAGTACCTATTTAATGATCTTGGAATGATAGACAGCTGGGTTGGCTGAATGGTTTTAGGAGAAATGTACTGACTGAGGTCTCAAACTGTAGAATGCCAGGTTCATATACCAGCACCTACTTTGAATCAACTAAATATATAAATATTTAGTCAAATTTTAGGAAACTCCAGGCCTCCGTTGCCCCCACTTAGAGTGGTTGACAAGTACCCCTTTTTGCTTCTTTCGTTATCTTCCTACTCTGCACCCTTTCCAATTGAATTTACATAGTGACAACGTAATTATCTTTCAAGGTATTATTCTCGCATAGCTTACCCTGCTGCATGGCTTATTAATATTACATAAGATAATTACATAACGGTATGGTGATAACAATGAATTCTTCACAAAATGCAAACTTCATCAATAGCAGCTGGTCCTGTTCCTTATTTATACGCGTTAATGTTGTTAGAAAACAGTCTTAGAAAACAGTCTTTGAAAGCACATCTGCGTACTTTTGTGCCTGAGGATAGATATGGCTAATGATTAATTGCATTCATCCGATGTCTTGCAGATTTGCAATTTATTTATAAAATAATGAATGAATAGCTGGAAATGCAAAATTTCGAAATTGCGCAAGAGGCATGTTTTACAATTGACTGCAAAACAATACATCCATGGTTCACAGAAAAAAAGCCTATTGTTTAATCTATTGTTTGAATAAGGATAAATTTCCGAAAAAAATGACAATTTGTGGTTTTTGAGGGGTCGCTCCGCAAAATTACACGACGCTTATAATTTACATGACTGCCGTCGAAGACTTGAAATTGCCAACAGAGATACAAATCGAAATTTGCGGAAATCTTCGGGAGGGGGCAAAGTGATGATTGGGAACCGGTCACGCCTATCAAATTTAGTGACACGCCCTTTGGAACATGATGACAAGATTAGAATGGCCAGATCGTTTTTGCGATCAATTTGCAAGACAGTACGACTAAAAAGATGAATCTCAATAATTTCCACCTTATCCTAACTTTTTTCACAAATCTACATTTCCATATCTCAGGAAAGTAGGAGTTACTACCCTCCTCCCTATCTATACACCCCGTGGCCCCGCCACTGGTTACGAGAAATACGTCTTTATCTACAGTGCGTTTGCAGTGATTTTATCTTTTTAGAGTAGTGCTAGATTTATCATGCCATAAGCGAGTTAAAAAGTTGGAAAATCTAATCGAAATCCAAAAATACTGACTATCAAGTCTTTTGCCCATGGGAGAGGGGGCCTAACTTTCTTCAAAGGAGCTTTAGCAAGTGCCGACATTCCTGAAGAACGGAGCAAGAGGAAGCGACGGTACCTATGTATGATAATGGTTGTCTCTTTATCTTAAAATTCCAAATTATTCTTGTTTGAACGATTAGGTAACGTTTTTCAAATGCTTGTAAACTTCACAGCATTTTAAAGAAGAAAGAATCAATAAGAATGCAGCGACGTAGAGAATTAATTTTGTGTCTCACGCTTGTGTAGTTATGAACACGTGGGATACTGATGAAAATTGAATAAAGTGTAGATCCAAATTCACGTTAGCAGAGTAATCCATCGTTTAGTTTGCTGCTTTTTTTGACCCATCAGTACCCACTCAGTTCTCCCTGATTATAAAACGCCTTTTTATGCTGTAAGAGGTGTCGGAAGAAATTAAGTTTTTTCATTCTGCAAAACGGTATTTCAATTTTTTTTCGTGTGGTGTAGAAACTTCTCTTTCTTTCCGACTCCATGGTTTCTGGTTTTGTTTGCTTCGCACCATCATATAATTATCAATTTTATATAATCATTCTATATCATCATATCATTATCATACATCATCATATCATTATCATACATCACCATATCATTATCAAATAAAATAATCATACAATTATCATGCATTATCATATTATTATCAATTATTATATAATTATCATACATAACCATATGATTCTGAATTTTAGTGCTAAACTCATCGGTTGTGATACAAAAGTGGTTTCGACGTTATAAAGCTCGACTTGAAGCAAGACGAAGATGCACGTGGAAGATTTTTGAAGGCATTGAGTATTCTGAAGAGCAGGACCAGTTGAATGTAAGAATTAAAAATATTTGTCACAGCCTTTTGAGACTGGCTATTTTTATTTACCTGGTTTTTTCGATCATTGTTAAAACAACGCCATGTGCATTTTCAAGATGGCCTACTAGCCTTGAGTTTCGTGAACTACATATCATTTCATTAATTCTATTTTATTTTGTTTCATTTCCTTATATTCATTTCATTTCATATTGCTCACTTTCGGTATCGCGCGGTTTAATGTGGTACAAGTAATTCCTGATTTAACTCTTTGCCGAGATTTAAATTGCATTTTCACATCTCATTATCTGTCCAAATTAGCGTGCACTTGTCACAGTTAGAAAAACCACATTCAGGCTCCCATTTTACTCAAAGAGAAACAAAAGTCGGAACAACTTTGATTGTGGCTCATTCAAGTAATGTCGAATACCTTACGGACTGTGCATGCCGATAAAAAAGTCTATTAGAGTAAGAAAATGAAAAGACCTTGATAATGATACAAGCATTGAATACATTGCGCTGTTAAGAATAAGCTTTGAATGTGCGACGCTTTGACAAAAATTTGCGACAAATCTGTGTATGGTTTGACAAATGCAACGATTTGCAGTACAGCGAAGACCAGTAACTTCAATGGCCCTTTTGTAACCATGTCACTGTAGATAAGAAAAAGGCTGTCATTTCTCAAAAACGATATTTTTTTGTCATAGGCTTATCTATAGGTGATAGAATTGATATTAAACTGTGTCGTCTTCTCTTGTGCCATCTATCAAATTGTATCAAACTTTGCATAAAATTGCATGACTCTGACATCTATCTTTATCAATTGTCTTACTTAGATTCTAATTCATTACAGCTATATAATTTCTTCAATGAAATGGTTGAAAAAGTCAATAGCGGTATGTATTCTAAAATATCTCTTAGTTTCTCTACAATCGAATTGAGCACTTGATTACGGAGAGTTTCTTGACTAACGGACCTAAAGTAGCCTTTGGAAATGTTGCCTTTGCCATTGTTCTTTAAACTTATTCTGATTAGCTCGATCCGATGTAAAGTAAGGTAAAGTAAAAGCGGATGTAAAGAGGTTGAGGAAATAAGACTAGAGCCAATTTCATTTCATACCATACTATTTTGTTTGATTTCCATTCATTTGATTATTAATTAATTTATTTCATTTATCTATTTTATCTAACCTATCTACTTAGTCTAATTTATTCAATTCATTCCATGTCAATTTATTCTATTTTCTTTATAAGCTAATTTCTTTAAGGTATTTGATGTCATTTAATTTTGTTCATTTCATTTAATTTCAGTCATTTCATTTCATTTCGTTTCAATAACTTCATTCCTTTTCGATTGAATTGCCATTAAAACCGTGCTTTGTAATGACTCATGTTCATTTGGAGCAACTGTTGCACCAGCAGTAGTTAGTCGGAAAAAGAATCAAGGTGGGAATAACTTCAATTTTTATTTCAGATAATCAAGTATCAACCTTTAGAGAGGTTTTACTAAATGGTGAAACAACTTTAGACTCCTATGCAAAAACTGAATCGTCCTCAATCAAAACAGAAATTGACAGAACTGAGGTACCGCAAGCCTATTCTGGACCACATATTATCATGCCACTTACATTAGAAACAGTTCAAAATATCTTAGATCATTTCAAAAAAGGAGGGGTAAGCAACGCTAAAATATTTTTATTATTTTTGTTAGTTTGAAGTTTTTGTCCTTCCAAAGTTTTTAAGGATCTGTTGCTTATTTTATTGGCATAAAGAATAACTTGTAAATAAAGAAGAGATCGCTCAGAGCACGATAACTAGAACAATTTATGATATTATCAAGAGTTTGTAAGTCAGTTACGCTTTGAGAAATTGAGTAAATGCTCTCTTTGTTACGATAAACGTTATGTTAGCTAATTGACCCCGCCCGGCTCTTCGATGCGGTGGAGTATGTACCAGACCTCCCTAGAATATCTGTATGCTGCGTCTCGGGCGCTCATGCCGGTTTGGTTTTTCTGTTACAAAGTCGAGATGGGCTATTTTGTGTATTTTTTAGGAAGGTGTTGCATAATTGGAATGATTGTAGGACACGAATGCAAATAATTTCTTTACCAGGATCCTTCGTATCGTACAACATGCAGCATTAGAATCATTTGATTGTCATTCAGTGAACCACTAAGATATTTAATCAAGCAACGCTATTCATGCAGTTAAGGAACAACCTTCCACTCGATATTTTGAGATCCTGTCTGTTATAGTTTAATCGAGCTAGGAACGGAATTAGATGTGGAAAAATTCACAGAAGAGAAAAGTATTACTTTGGCCTAAGTGGTCAAATCTGGATAACTTTCTCAGTAAGCAAAAGAAGCGGCGTGGCATTTCGCTTTCAACAACTTTCATTGTTGTAGCCAGCTGTGGAATCGTACGATTTTCTGGATTCATACTAATCCTGTCGCATAGAAAACATGACATTAATACATCCTTTCCTATAAAAACAATTAGTTAATCATCTATAGAGTTTTTTTTAGCCTAACAATGCGACGCGTTTCCTTTTTCAATACCTCAACTTCAAGAAATTGTTTTAATCTCAAGGAAAAATTTATTTTCAGCATGAAGTAAAAGTTAGTTACAAGGTATAAACAGATACTGACATGAAAGTTTTAAAAGTTGGAAAAACCTGATGGAAATTAAATCGTCGGTATAATATAACAAGAAATAATGTACTGAAGGAAACGTAGAAATGATTCAGACTAGCTTTCGTGCTAGGTGCCTTTGCTTGCGTATTATGAAATTTATAGATGTATTAAAAGGTAATGGTCAATTTATGGAAATTATACTATGAAGTTGATTTATTAACATCAGGCAACAGAAAAGTCAACAGAACATTCTACTTTCAAATCGAGAATGGTGTACTTAGTCTAAAATATGCAGAAAAGTAGTTTTTTTGCTCCAGACATTCCAACAACCTGTCAAATAATTTCCACTTCATTCTTTTGCATTGCCCCGTAATTTCCCTATGCTTTATAGTCCTTTTGTTCGATATCAGTATCAGCAAGGCACCTTGTCAAGGGCACTTGAGGTGAGGAACATCCATGAAAATTGCCCTCTGCACCCTTAATTGATTGGGGCTTCTGTACTTTTCTGCTGTTTGCTCTTATTATTCCTGATTTCAATTGCTCTTTCTTGTTTTCTATTTTGTTACTGTCCTATTAGTTTGTAAAGCCAATTGGAATAGCTATGTTGAGAGCTGAGTACTTGCTCCAGTTACTACCGCTATTGAGTAACATATGTCCTTGATTAAGATAACGAGTATCCAGGGGTGGCCATTTGAGATTGCAGAGATTTTTCACTTTTGACCCTCCAAAACATTTTTCGCTAAACATTTCCATAGCCTCCAGATTTAATGTCTTAGCATAGCAACACTCATTTTAAAAGGCCGGCTTCCTCGATGTAGATCTTAACAAAACATAGTTTATTTTTCGACTATTTTATTAGATGGATCACAGTGTAATGCAATAAACTCAACTTCAAAGCTAAAGTTGAGATTTTTTTTTTCAAATGCTTGATCTCAGGTTTTCAAGTCAAAAGCCAGTTGCCTTGGATTTATTTTTGAGGATAAGTCAGAAAGATAATATTTCCTTGTGTGGTTAAGATTCCGCCGTAAGATGCCACACTTTTGCTCTGCAGTTTTTAATTAAAATATTAACAATAAGTCGTCTGTTTTAAAAACAGCAATGTGTTTTTAACGGTGACTTCTTTGATCTGTGTCCAGGAAGAAACAATGATTATACCTAGCAATATTATTTTACTTATTTTTTAGCTTTTACATGCAAAATACGTCAAGCTCATTTTATGGGAAGCTACAATGAGAATAAAACAGTTTCCAAACATTCTGAATGCAAATTTAAGCATTTCAAAGCAGATAACAATATGTGGTAAGTAGAACAAAATCTTTTTATTCATTCGTCTCAATATTTTTCACTTTTCAGCACTAACTTTATGATTGTGAACTTGTGTGTTCTGCGCTGCTTTTGTTCGCAGATGCCGCTGCTGATGAGACTCGAACAATTGTTCGTAGAATTAGTTTGAACTAGCGTGAGAATGACCTATAGTGTCTTGTTCCCGGCAGTCTTTGGATGACAATAATAAAAAGGCGAATGTAGGAGAAATATGAGCCTTTACGCTTGTAGGTGGTTGAGTTCATTTCCATCACTTGTTGCGTTTTTGAAGGGTAGGAGCTCAAATGCAAGGGTTTAAGAATGTAATACTCCCAATGGGTTCACCGTCCTAGCTGCCATTTAATCGAGACAAAATCAATCCCATTCTCGCACTGAATGAAAATTTTCTTACTTTTTGTACGCCTTTTACCAATCAAATGGTAACATAGTCCTGCATTACGATGAGCCGTTATAATAGTATTTCATGCGGATGAAATACATCCAGCTTGAATTATCTCCAGCTGCATCTACTTTGCAAGACATCCGTCCATTGTGGCAAAAATTCGGTCTTTTGTTGCCAAAATTCGGTACATTAAGCGCACACCTCCTAATGTCCTAACGAAGTTATGCATTTGCAACCCTGACATATGAGCATCACCACCTTCTCACTTCTATTCTTTCGAGGTCTGATTGTCGTTTTCATTTTCATCGTTCTTTCCCTTTTATATGGTTTTAAATTATTTATTCATGGCAACCCAGTAAATCTTAGCAGACAGCCAGAACTGCTTGCTTGATTATTTAGACCACATATTAAATTTTTTCTTCGAATTTAAACGATTGATGGAAATGATAACTGCTTATAGCTTCTAAAATGGATTCTTGCATATATTGAGTGATCTTTCTGCTTAACTCTAATTTAGGTGATATTCATGGAAAACTCGATGATCTATTAACGGTTTTTCACAAGGTGAGCTTGACACAATTTTTAAGAACCCTGTTACTTTTCAAAAAAATTGCCCTACAACAGAGTATATTCCAATTTGTTGGCTATTTTTCGAATGTCAAAATATCAGTTTTAAAGATGTCAGTTTTTTCTCTTTGTGCTATATTCATACAATTTAAGCTATTGTGTCAGTGATCTAAGAATCATTCGCGATATTTGTTTCGATAAATGTAAAACCCTTTGCAAGTTTATCGTTGTGAAAGTATCGAGAAATGGGTGGTAATTCAAATGTAACAGCGAGATCATAGCGTTAAGCGTATAAAGGCCAGCTATATATAATCATCACAAAAAAGTCTAATCATAAAGAGCCTAGATTTTCAATACAGTTTAATTATTATTTACATACAATTGCAGTCAGTTGGTTCTTAAGCTGCATTTACTGTATGGTGTCTTATTTCTACCGTAGAATGGACTTCCTTCTTCTGATAATCCATATATTTTCAATGGCGATTTTGTTGATCGTGGACCTTACTCCATGGAAGTACTGCTGATCCTATGCTGTTTTTTCTTGTTATATCCAAATGAAGTATTCTTAAATCGTGGCAATCATGAAGACCACATAATGAATTCAAGGTAAGTTCAAAATTTTGTTTCCCTCATTCTTTCCAGTGCTGTCATGAGTAAAATATTGATGGGCTGAAAGTGTTTCAAATTTAAACGTTAAGTTATGCGGTCGATGCAATAATGAAGAAAATACCCAGTCTCTGAAAGTATGCCAAAATAATTTGCTGGTCTGCGAAAATAAAGAAATTTTTGTCTCATTGTTTTCTGACCCTTCAGGCCCCTCTGTTGCATCCAAAAGACGACCTTATGAAATGACGACTATATTTGATCATTAGTCCGTAAAATACGGCACTATATCTTCTAGTTATCTTCTGCACTATGAGGCATTCTAGATTTTCTATTATGTGTTGTTTCACCTTTCCAGCATGGGAGGTGGATGAAATTGCTGTTCAGTGTGTCAATTTTCATTTCTTGTATACATTTTCACGTATAGTTTTAAAATTTTTCACTGCCAAGCTGTCATCCGCTCTAGTAGAAATCAAGATCACAAAAGTAATAATCAGACTGAAAAATTGATTTTTTCATTAAGAGTTGGGTAGAAAGGCTGGTAGAATCTAAAAATTGTAAAGAAGAATTTAGGAGAATTTATAAGATGTATAGAAGATAATTAGAACAAGTTGCTTTGCCAGTCTTTTGCTGAACAGAGAAAAATTAACATCAATCTTATTTCAGCTTAACCTCTTTAAATGTAACGAAATAAAGTTGAAGTTTTCTTTCATAAATTTTGTTATACATTTTGCACTGATAGGGAAAATCGTATACTTTTTTGGAAATAACGGTAAACTTTAGCCAGCTAAAATAATCCCACTTTCTCCAATATTCATACAGCAGCTCTTTCTGTCGTAATAGAAGGCTATATTTGCTAAAATTACAATAATCCAATCAGCTGTTGTGTAATAGGGCAGCCAGCTGTTCTAATACCGTTAATGCTACGAGGATTTAGGTCAAATGGAAACAGAAAGGGAACGCTATTCATTAATCCGAATATTTATAAAGGATTAACAGAAAATCAATTTGCTGCAATAATGCTTTGTTTGGTAGTTGCTCTAGTTCTTTTTACCTACCAAATGCACCAATATCACTTGTATATAGGATTAAGAAATCCTTGGATTGTGAATAAATTTCAAGAAGGCTTTTTACCTTAATCAAGAATTAGCATGCTCTCCAGCTACTCATAATAAGATTTTTGCGTTCTTTGCCATTAAAATTTGCAAATCAACTGCTTGATTGCGAAGGTTAGCCAAATTACTTAAGATATAATTGATCGGTCTAGGAAAAGAAATTTTTGTAACAGACCCTCTCACAGAAAAACTGAGAAACGAAATGCTTAATTTAACTCAACGAATGCCATTCATGATAACAACTGAAGGTCTTGGTCTTGCCCACCATGAATTACATAAAGTTTACCGTAAATGCGTATGCAATGTAAGTGTTCTTTGAAGCCAATATTTAATAGGATGCCTCTTAAGCACGGATTATTTCTGCTCCTACAGATATGGCTTTGTCAGGGAAATCCAAAGTAAATACAAGGTAATGTTTTAGGTTTTTTTTCTTTACTAACTTGTGATTTTAACCATTATTTTATCTTATGCTTATTCTTTTATTAAGATTAATTGTAGCATGTTGGGCTACATTTTGATAAGTGCTCCTTCGTTGCGTTTTCAAGTCAAATGTTTGTCGTTAGTGCAACTTCCTTCCAAGAAGCTTATGCTGTAAATGTCAACACTTTGCAATGTATCGCTTTGATACACTAACTAGAACTTTTATATTCACACATTGAATAAATCCTCGAAGGGGGGGGGGCTAACTAAGCCTGGTTTTGGACGGGGACGTGCCGTTTTGGTTTAAAATTTTGACCCATAATTGTGCACATGTCTTTATAATTAATGCAATATTTTTCCAAAATAGTACCCATAATTCTTCTTCAATTGGTAACCATAATTTTGCACATATTTCAATAACTGTTACCGATGTTTCCGCACTTTTGAGAAAAGTACCCCAATGTAATGGCACGACCCCGTACGAGAATCAATCATAATCAAGTATGGTTAGTGTAAGGCCTATTGATGTAGCCTCGGTGACTGTTTTACCATCATTAGAAGAATCTTACAACGTTTCATTATGATCAACTTTTCAAGTTAATTGTTTTCTTTATTATCGTCATCGCCGAGCCTCTGCAAAAGCAGTAGTCCGGTGGGTTATTTTATAAAAATGGACTTACGCAAATAGAAAACTACCTACCTCTGCCAACTTTTTAGGACTGCTATTTTGCAGACTATGTGATACCCAATTGAAATCCAGATCATATTATTAAAACTTATTCATATCTTTTTATTTTCAATCATTTGTTTTGTATAGGGCCTCTACCCAAATGCTGAACTTTTCCTTCCAAATTTAACCCTAATAGGCTATCAATTTAAGACCTTGGGCACCATTTCTATTTGATGAGTGGTGAGTGTCTATACGTGTGATGCTCCAATTGTAGTTTGTTAAAAGTTAATGCCAAGTTTTACATCATAATACGTTTGCGCGATTATTACATCATCATCACATTTATGCAATATATGTCTATTTTTCGTAGCATTGGTGAAGATTAGGGGCAGATATTAAAAACCAATTTAAAAGTTTTTCTATTTGAAGAAAATGACCTATGTTTCCGTAGGAGGTTGTTTCTTCCAGGCAGTTAGATGCTGAAAAATTCCTGCCTGTTTTTGATTCCTGCTTCATAATAAAGCTTCATCTATATGTCCCTGTTTTTATAGAAAGACGCCGCAATGATCAAAGACCTTTGCAAAAATCTATTTACTTGGCTGCCATTAGCAACCATTGTTAGCAAGACAATATTCGTCGCCCATGGTGGGATTTCAGACAAAACAGATCTAACCCTCATAAAAAATTTGAAAAGATACCAGGTAATATTCGTTTAAGTTAACTTATGACAGATCAAAGGCATGCATGGATACTTTTTTCTCTAATATTAGACTCTTATAATTTTTTTTGGCTCCTCGAGTGATTTGATATGATTTGATAGTTGTTATCAGCAGTGGCTATTTATTTTAGATAGAAATGCGCAATTTTGCACATTTCCTTTGGTTGTTTTGGTACAACGTGAATTATCCAATTTGACTGCTTTCTATTTAAGTGAGTTTGATTCTATGTAAGGGAAGGTAAAGATATTTGCAGCAAAATTATATGATTTTTTGTTCAAAGGAATGGTAAAGAGATATAATGTTGAATATGCAAAAGAAAAAGAAAATGTTGGCAAACCATGCAACAGAAATTCAAATAGCTTGTATTTGTGTACTATCTTTTTTACCCTTGAAATTACACAAAATAGTTTCAAGTCTGTTCTGAGCATTTCTGATGTTGATTCTGCAAACAGAAAGGACGGTAGGCTGAAAAACCAGAAGATAAAATTGCTGACATTGAATTGCAGAAAGGCAATGCACAATTGATATTGAGTAATATCGCTGAAGATTTTTCAACTGATTCAATTTCAGCTGCATGCCTTGAACAAAGCTAAAATGGCTTACAAAAAACGTAAATGTACTCTGTATGACTTGATAGTTACATCACATATGTACTGCAATGCTTAGCCTAACGACCGAATTTAAGTTGTGTATAAATTTTGTTGTAGTTTGCGTCAGTACTGAAACCATCGCATATTGTCATTGAAGATGATGTCAAACCAAATCTAGAAGCAATTGCTGAATGGGAGCAGGTAAATTTTTCATCTTGGATTGCTCTTCTTTTGTGTGATCTAGCTAGTGTCCATTGGCACATTGTCAACTACCGTTCTTTTATACTATGCGCAATTTTCAAATGAAAGTCTTGATGTTAAGAGTTCTGGTAACTTTTTAAAGAACTGTGAATGACTCCAAGATTGAATAGCACATACTTAGTTACATTTTGGATATAGAATGACCACAGGTCATTAGACATCATCAACTTGGCTTTATCAGCGGTAGATTGAAATTGATAGAAACTACGAGTTGACGCTGATTGGTCAATGAACTAACCAATTACGTGTGCTTGTTCTCATTTCGCATACTTTTCGATCTATAACTTTTGCAGCACGTAGCATATCATTTGTTGTCATCTTCTACCATGGATGGTAGCATCAATTATCTCAGCCATCATCTCTCTCCCTTACCTTAAATCTTTCCTTTTATTACAATTTGTTCCAACTCTTCTTTCCGTATCACATGACCTATAAATAAATTTTCTTTGCCTTGTCTGTTGTCTGTCTACATAGGTCTTTGTATCTCTGCTCTTTGTTTTTAACTGCTCTTCCAGAGCTAGAATTCGCTCAGTCTTACTTGCGTCTGGCGCTGTCTCTTTATTTCTTTTCATTCTACTTAATGCTGTTCATGCCACTGATTGTGGATTTTTAATCCAAGGATATTTTTCTGAATTTCTGGCAGGCTTTCTCGGTTATCTTCAAACAGTTCTTTGATATATTCTTCCCATCGCTTCAAACAAGCTTAGTAAGGAATTAAAGATTTGCTAGTAAACGGATAAAGATAAATTTTGTATGCACGATTTTTTTTCCTAAGAAAGTTTTTGATTGCTTGCGTTATCCAGGGTGACTGGCGAGGCCTAATTGTTTTAACTTTATTAGGAATGAAATTAGAATATATGTTCAAAAGGACTTCGTTGAATAGTTCAACCAGCTAATTAGGATAAGTCATGTTTTGAAGTTGCTCTTTCCAAGCAAACATTTCAATACTTTTCCTAATGGCCACAAAGTCTGCTTTGTCGTAGTACCAAACCTTGCGAGTGTTTGGAGGTAGTGCTATGTTTGAAACAGACAATTTACCGTAAACAATTTGATGGTGGCACTGCTCGTGCAGCGGCGTATGAACACCAGACTCGATAATAAGGTTAGGTTGATCAATGAATATCAAATCAATACAGGACTGGGACTCACCCATGAAATTGGTTGGTTGAGATATTAGCTGATGAAGACCATTTTCAGCAGTTATTGGCTCGAATAGTTTTCCCTCGTTGTTTTCGATATCATTTTCCCACCACGGAGTTGATCTACAGTTGAAGTCACCAGTAATGATGACGCAAAAGGGATTTTCAGCATACATCCTTGATAACATCAATTCGAAGTTCTTTGTAAAGTTGTCAAACTCCTCAGGACCCTGACTAGGACTTCTATAGATTACGGCGTAGAAATACTTTTTACTATTTAATTGAATTTCATACACAATACATTCAGGAAGAGTCACCAGGTCAGCACGATTTTTTGAAGGAAGGGAATCTTTGATATATAACCAAACGCCACCCCTTCTCATGTGTTGCAGATGATTATTATTAATAAACGTGTCGCCATTTAGTGCCAGCTTTTCTTCATCAACTGTGCTGTCAAGGTGGGTTGGGAAACTATGCGAAAGCTGCAAATTAAATTCGTGATGGCTATGTTCTCATATTTTACAAAAATGAGCTGGTTTTCTTGAGAGCATCAAATTGAAATTTTTCTTATTGTTGCACGGATTTACCCACATGGACTACTCATAATTTCATTTTGAATAGATACTTGATTTATTATGGAGTGATCCGCAGACGGACAACGGACGAATATTTAATCACACTCGAGGAGGTGGATGCTTCTTTGGTCCGGATATTTCAAGGCAGTTCTTACAAAAGAACAACTTCAATTTGATAATTCGATCGCATGAATGTAAATACGAAGGATATGAGTACTCTCATTTCGATAAAGTAAGTCTATGATCTTTCCACTCCTCACTATATTTTTCCAATTGTAAAGCTGACTATATCCACCGTTACCTAACAGGAATTGTTAATAGCTATTTAATTATCCATGTAATTTGCTTATCTGCACTGTAGTGGTGGCCTCTATATCTTCAGTTTAATAGGCGAATATGGCTGCATAAAATGCGCAGAAGTGTTTTGAAAAATGTCTTATCCTTTTTAAAAACATTCAAAATAGGACAAATTATTCTTCCAACGGAAAATTTTTGACGAAGGCTCTGACGATGCTTAAAAGGAGCTTTCAAAACGATTGAAAAATGATAATGAGTACCTCAACTCATTGCTGTTATTCATAATAGCTCCTTTTCATTTATTTTATTTACACCTCTTCTTTTATCTGTATTTTAGGTTTTAACTATATTTTCAGCGTCAAATTATTACGCTGAAGGGAGCAATTTCGGAGCCTATATAAAGTTGAATGAATCGTCGAAGCCGTTTCCTGTCCAGTTTACAGTTTCAAGAGGAAGACGGTCACTATCATTAAAACAAACGTGGGTATCTTTCGTTGTATCTTACGGTTATCTAGAAAATGATGACGAAATCACTAGTGGGTTAGAGCGTTTGATGGATGTGTTATATCTCCTTACTTTAGATACAGGTTGGATGTGAGACTTCAAAGGTGTTATTCTATCCTCCTTGCAGTAAATGGATACCTTGTGACTGACTAGGAAACTCAGGAATAAAACAACTTCCCATGATGTTAATACTCTATACTTTTCATGCAGCCTGTTTCATCTGTTCCACATAGAATAGTAACATTTATTTACATCACAAAGAATATATTCTTTCTTCTTAACCTAGCAACCCCTGTGAAACACTTCTATTACTGGTATATCACCTTTTAATTTTGTCTGTTTCTCCCCTTAGCCAATTAGATTTACACAGAATGTAGATTTTTAAGTTTAATCATGCGAATGTCTTCCAAGTAGTATTTCTTCAGATTATTGAACCCAATTATATTCTACCCTAATCTCGAATCTCCATAGTGTGGGGGTCAATGAGAAGTCTGCTTTACGGGAACTACGAGAAAGATTTTTCTACCATCGAGAAGAATTGATTGCAATATTCAAAAAATATGATGTTGAAAATACGGGTAAGGCTAAATGTTTTTCTCATTTATCAGTCGTTGAAAATGAATAATCAGTAGCATTTAATCAGTTTATTGCTACATTAAATGGGAATGAGTAATTTTCATAACTGCCTTTGGTAAAGAGGCTGCTCAAGAAGAAAATATCAACCTTTAAATCTACGTTTTGAATGGCCGCAGATCTCCATTCTTTCTCACCAACAATAGGATTTCACTCTCTGAAGTTTTTTTGAATTTTCTTCACGAAATCTGCTAGTTTATACCTTTTACATTGGAAAGTACAACATATTTCTTTGAATTATTAAACTTTCTAAAAAATCCACAAAATCCAGTCTTAAATGTCATGGGCCATTAGTTATACATTTGATTCTTCGTACAGCTAATTTTCTAAGTTTTTGTATACAAAATGTAGTTGTACACCTTCGGAGGTTTGGCAAACTCAGTATTCACCTTGACCTTCATGGAGAGCGGTACACCTATATTTAATAAGCCATTTTCTTAAAAAAGTTCGTTTGCGTCATTTTGCATTATAGGAAATATTGGTTAATTTTTTCTTATAATAGCTACAGGCGCCCCATTTAACCTTCCCTTGCGTCTTAATTCTTAGATACGTTTTTTTATTCATGTAATCTACGTTTGGGCATTTTTTTCACAGGAGCCATAAAGTTGAATGATTGGGCCTACTGCATGGAGAATATTTTACGACTTAAACTTCCGTGGACGCTGCTACGAGATAAGCTTGTTGCTTCTGATGAAAATGGAAATATTTTGTATATGTCCTGTTTAGAGGGTTATAAGTTTGATTCAGCATTACCACAGGTAGCATTTTTGTATCCCTTTGCCTAGGATTTTGCCTACTAGGATATTGAATGTATTTTCTACCAAAAGCCCTACATTGCTCTGCTACGCCACTGGAAAAGAATCAAAGAGTAAAGAAACTTTTTACTTAACTCTTAACAGAGTTTAGAACATATTTGCAACAATTTTGATAATAGTATAGGGGCAAGTTGATACGTTCTAAGTTGAAATGTATTTAAAAGTTTGAATTGCGGACTACGGACTACTGAATGGAAAAAGTCTATCAAAATCTATAGAAATCCTGGGAACAGCGAAGCCCCGCCATCATTGTTAAATGAAATTTGCCTTCTAGTCCGTTTTCTGAAGGTTAGCAAATTTTTTGACTCTACAAAGAAGCAAGCGAGATACCCTCTAGATGTTTGAAAATGTTATCATAATTTATGGCATTATTTCTTGTTAATTATTCATTCTTAATACTGATTTAATTCATCATACTTATTTACAGAAGCTGACTAGTATATCAGAAGTATTGTATAGGAACAGAAGCGCATTAGAGACGGTATTTCGACTAATTGATAAAGATTGTTCAGGTATGGGTTTTTTCCGTTCATTTGTGCAAAATCTTGATGCTTATTGTGTTGATACCGTAAGTTACTTGCCAGCCTTTATTCGTCTTTTTTCTCGACATAAAGAATTGTCTTGACATGGTTTGGTAGATTTGAGATTAATTGGCGATCTCTTGAAAAACATTATCCAATATTTTCGCTACAACTATAGGGACCATAAGTAACATGTAGAAAATATAACTTTGCAGTTTAGTTATTACTCTCTCATATTGGATTTCATGAAAAATTGACCAAATGATAAACTAAACGGCCCAAAACTACTGTGTCAACTTTCATTGCCCTCAAAAGACTTTCTCTAACCTGCCTTAAAAAACATCAGTTGTTAAGGTCCAATTCTTCTAGAAAAATTTGCAGTTACACGATGGCTTCTTGACCGAAATAACTACGGATAAACAGTGTGTGCAGAGAAATTTCATATCTCTGCCTCACAACACAAAACATTCAACTAAGACAGTCAGAAACATTCGTACTATTGCAAGTAATAGATTGCTTTTAAAGATAATTCCACAGAATTAAAATTCTTGCAAAGAAATAAGATCTTTGAGATTAAATGCATACAACTGCATAATGTATAAGCTTTTTATGCAAAATTTTGGTTTTTTTTAGATTTGCAAGTATTTACTGATTATTAGCTTATATTTTCTGAAAATGTGGGCGGCTGAAGTTAAAAGTGTTTATATGTCTTTTATCATAATACAATGAGTTTGATATGTGCTGTGGCGCACCTACTAGCTTGTGGGCAGTATTGCAATGATCAGTAGTTTCCATAACAACTGCCCCAGAGAGTATGCCAACCCATTATTCCAGCTTTCAAGCATTTCCATTCTTGCAGTAATCCTCATGTGTACCCATGTACCGCTTATTGCGACAAATGAATAGTTTCTATTTCTCTTTCCTATAGTGATAATTTTTTGACTGAAAAGTTTCGAAGAAGTTTGCCTGGAATTCTACCATTTCAGATTAAATATGTTCCCTGTCAGCCTTTACCATGCAATATCCCCGAAAGGATTTTCTTCTTTAAAATTGCAGAGACGATATTACATTTTATTGCTTCTTTTTTAGGATGCATTAGCCTAGATGAATTTAAAAATGCTTGTGAGGTTTTAAATCAGTTCTCACACCGACAAGTTCCTCTTGAAAAGATTAATGACCTTGCACGATCGTTAGACATCAATAAAGATGGTATGATTGATTTTAACGAATTTCTTGAAGCATTTCGGTTAGTATCACAATCAGTAGAGAATACAAATGAATCTTAAACGTATTAATTGCTTGTAACAACTGTTTAGCAATTGTTCAAATATGTTATGTTCCTTTGATTTCATACCCCTCCCTATTTTAAATTTTTTGCCAATCATTTTTTGGTTCAACCAAATGAACACTAAATCTAAAATCTTTTGCAAAATGTTCTGCTCCTTAAAGACATGGGTAAATTGGACTAAGTGGGAATAATATTAGAGTCACAGCCATCAGAATCTAGGTTGATAGCAATTTGTGACATGCCCATTGGTCACTGACGATTTTGCATTGCATAACGTTGTTTGGCGAACTCCTTCCCATCTGTATTCTTGATATCGTCCGTGCTGTTTAATATGTTTGGCTAGATGAACAAGGTACTCATCTCTGATAAGCCTCCTACAGTAAGCCCCCCCCCCCCCCCCCACCTCAAGTGACAACCCTACCTGTTAATGATAAGGTGAAGACGACCCATAACAAAAATTAGAACGATTCCAGTAAGATCGAGAAATTTGGGGCAAATCTACGTCGATTTGACAGATGATCTTTTGGGTATTTCTGTGAATGATTAAAAGGTATTGTTTAATGTTATTTAATAGTCTAAAAGAAAGGTCGCTGAAGAATACTTTTGTTGATATTTTTTGTAAATAACCTGTAAATGCTTACAAACTTTAAAGTATGCAAGTTAATATAAAATGTGTATCTGTCTTGAAAGACATCTTGAAAGATAATTCTTCTCCGTCAAATTTTACATGATTTTTCTCTCTTCTGTTTATCTCAATATCGCTAGGGTTATGAAACTTTCTATGCAAATCTTCCTATAGTTGGCAAAGCCATAGGCCCTGTTTAAACAACAGAAGTGCAATATTTTAATCGATTTAATCTGTCGCGCGTTTGCCGGTCATACCTTTAAGCTTAATCAACCAGTCCTTTCATATATCGTTGATTCAGTGCGATACGATTGAACAGTCGCTCCTGGGATTGCGACGGCAAGACCTCCTTTCGTCGTTTTTGCAAAGACATAAATCGCTACAAATGCGTAATGAGCGCGCGTATCTTTAACTCAGAAACTAAAGGGCTTGTTGGAAGACTCGTACTTTATTTCGTGTACAAGTTGTCTTTAAACCATTGTGCTTTGAAGATTGATTTGAAATATTCGTTTTGTTGAAGGAATAAATATAAAATGGAGAAATGATGGAATGATGTTGCCTGTTTTTACTCTTAAACTTTCTCTGGTGAAGATTATAAAAACTTATACTGCGACAATATGTTACCCATACTCCCAAAACTAACGTCCAGTTGTTTGATACTTTGGTAATACGCTACATTTCCCTATGTACTTTTATTTTGCTTTTATCATTCATTGAGTAATTCAGTTTTTTCTATTAAGTTATTTGGCTATTTAGTTGTGTGTGTTCATGTCATGGCTGTAGGTTTTTGCTTTTTGCAGTACCGTCTCTTTGATGTTGTAATGTATCGAAAGGTACTGAGCAATGTCTTCAAGTGAATTCTTGTCAATTTAAGAAACAGCATACAAATCGCCTTAATTTTCACTAGTCTTTTTATGAAGGAATCATGCTATTTTTGCAAGACACTTACAACCAATACGCGATTGTAAAATGGGGAAATCTGCCTTTCAGTCTATAATCTAGACAAAGATTGCGATAAAAACCCAGATTGATAGTCGCTACGCGATGGTAATCCGGGTAAATCTTGAAAATGCAATAGCACAAGTAACTTCTCAAACATTTCAATATAAAGCCACATTGATAATCGAAAATACGAGGTTTAGATATACACTAGCAAGTAAAACCTCAATAATCTCATTAAATTTGACCGCTCGGTGACAACCAATAGAATTGTGAATAAGTTATGCCTGGGAGGCCATTTGGATGAGTAGGAAAGAGCTAGATTAATCCAAGAATCTGCTAAAGGTCCCAAAGTTTATATCGCAATATTCCAAAGGGTTTGAGTTTTAAAAACAATCCAAATTGAGGATTGCGATGTTATGTACATAAATTATTTTTAGGAGAATGTGTTTTATGATAAAAGTCTTGCTCAAACAATTAAAATTTTTAACAAATGATTCCAGAACTAAACTATGTCAAGATGTCTGATTTTTCTTGTTTATTTTGTTTATTGTTTGTAAAATGAAAGCATTGTCATTGTGAAACGTAAGAAAGATTTTTATGTTCAGCTCGGTTATAGGGTTCTTTTGTCAAATTTTACAGTCGAGTGTTTTTTCGCATCAGTGTATAAAACTTGCAATCAAATGGATCCACGATAACTTGCGTTCACAAGTGGAATTTCGCTGTTAAGCTAACCCTGCCGGCTGGGTCAAATTCTACAATATGCATGGATGAAACAATGAAAATATGTCACGCAATGAATGATCTTCACAAAGTGCTCTAAAAGAACAAGATTGAAGTTATGTTGACTATAACGAGTATAATAGAAATTTTCACCAAAAAAACTGGTGTTTTTCTAAATTTCCCAGCAATTTTTGCGAATTTGACCGGAGCAGGCTCGATTTGAAAGGAATTCTAGATTCTTGGTGGAATATTTGCTCAAGGTTACCTAGAGTTTGAATTAATGATGTCAAGTGGGATTCAATGCACCTGGAAATTAAAAACCGAATGAAAAGGTTTTCGTTTGTTAGAAGAGTGCCAACTTTGAGTGCTTGCCTATTTTCATGTTTATCTGTAACGTATTTATGTTAAAAAATTTTGCGGCTTCCCGCAAACAAGTTATCGTTTAAAATGTAATTTTTGTGACGTTGGCCAAGAGATACGTTTTACATTACCGTCATCGTCGGCATTGTGTGAAAGCAAATGTGCGGAGAACAAAAGGCAGATGATTACAATACACGATGGGCATTGTTCAATAACAAAGAGAATCATTTGCTGTTTAATCGCTTTTCACGATTCAGTTACAAATTTAATTACGCTATCACCATGGCTAGCTATGGTAACAATATTTCCAAGTGTAGGCCATGTGTGCTTCTACAGAAATATTGTAAACAAAAATATCAAGAAGACGCTCATGCTCGTTGTTGTAATGGATGGTCGAGAAATACAAGTTTTCAATGTCTTAATTCATACATTTGCCAAAATGTTGACGGTCTCAGAGGTGCAAAGAGTAAAACGAGAATTGAGAGGGCACATTCGACAAGAAAGTTTGGATCCAGTGAAAACGGGAAGAACTCTTATGGCATTATTAACAGACTATGGTTTCTTGAATGAAAATAAATTGATGTTTTTTAAAAAGATTCTCAATAATTCACACTTGCACGAAGCAGAAGATATACTAGGGGAATATGTAGCTAGGAGAAAAAACATTGATGCAAATGACCCTGTATCTTGCAATGTTGAAAATGGTAAGTTCACTACTTTACTTCTTGGTTTTCACGGAAGGTTTCCACAGCTCAGGGAGATCAGCACCATTTAAAGAAAGGGGGGGGGGGCTCCGAAGCATAAGATTGTTCTAACAACTGGGTGCGTCCGACAATACGGATTTCCTAGAAAACATCGCTCACCTTAACTGACCCTTACTCTACAAATAATGAACCCACCGAACCCGACTTTACACGACTTTTATGACAGTGTTCTTACAAGGAAGTTGTACCCAGCTATCAAAAGCTAGTTTGTGATTTTTTCCTACTTAAGCAAGTATTAATAAACATATGCTCTGTTTTAAAAAGTAGTTTCTATCTGCAATAAATTAGCCGCATAGAAAAGACATACTTAAGATATATAAGGATATATTGCCCTTTTTGTTGCTTTCATATCTTGCTAACTACAAGTGAATGAGGCCATTAAGCAAAAAAAATGGGAATTAGAAATAATTGAAAGATAGGAAGAATTCTGTTCCATAGATTTTCTGACAAACTCGTGAGTGGGAGAACGAAAAATAGAAAGGAATCTAAGATTACGCCAATTAACACGTATAAAGAGTCTAACAAGAACACAAAAATCATCTGTCGAACAGAAATGTCTCTAATAATTTTTTTTTTCAGTTAAAGTTATTTTCTTTTCACTTTATTTGTTATAGAAATTGTCTCACTCATCTCTTTAGGAATGCATCTTTGTTACTATGGTTGTCACCACCAGTAATCGATAAACAATCCGGTGTTGTTGCCATGGCAATTTACCATCTTTTATCTCACTTTTCGCATCTCATAAGAGTTTAATGTCTTCATTGAAAAGAAAAACAGAGAAAGGAATGAGACCAAAAGTTTGCCGTACCAATTTGGTCGGCAACTGTGACCAAAAGATCCTTATACCTTATACCGAATAGTTAATTTCAATCTCTCCAGCATGTCGCTGACGAAAATTTGTTAAATTTACTCAAAGGATAGGGTATAAAGAATGAGAAATAGAAGTTAATAGCAAAACTGCATCAAACTATCGGCCTTTGTCCCAGCGAAAATCTGGAATTAGGGAAATTGAATTTGGTGTGTCAAAAGGCTTATATCTAGGCCCCTGCTTGCTTTTTTCGTTATGTAGGTATGACTGTATAACTTCCCAAAAGCAGTCCAAGTCTCGTTGGTGACCATGTATGTTGGTGATACCTTTGGCTCATCAATGATTGGGTGGTACAACTGACAAGGCAACTCAACTTAACAAGGCAATTAATAGATATGTCGTAATGATGGGTACGTGGCTAAAAGAGGATTCCCTAAATGTGGCGAGGTCGCAGCAAATTTTAAGTTGAAAAAGACAGTAGTCTCAGAACAAGAAACAGGCTTTGCATTGGACAGCAGAGAAAAAACTAGTCTCAAAGATTGAGCGTTTCCTGGTTTTAAAGCCAGGAGTAATCATGGATTATCTGTTCTCTAGTATTGTTGAATCCAGCTTCCTTCGTGATCTGAAGCAACATCGTGTAGCTGCAATCAGTTACACTTGAAGCTATTAATCAGCTAATAAGTATATATCATATATGAGAGGGTGGTTATTTCCCGGCACATATTTCAAATTTTGATCATGGAAAGCCTATAAAATTGTTGACATTCTCCTGATTTCCATTAAACTATTAAATAATGAGCCTAATTGGTGATTTATAGCTCTTGTATAAAGTCTAAAACTGCTTTGATTCATTACAGAGAATTGGAATTACGCCCATTTTACATTCGTCTGAATAATGCTCCTGTCTAAAAAAGATTTCAAAGAAATAAAGGTCCCCTTCCTCTTGACTTTAGCCCTGCAGTAATGTAAAGTTTAACAGCTCCTAAGCTATCTGTTTTTTTTTCTATAGGATTGGTCGACAAAAAGACACAACGCCGTCTTGACGAATTGGAGAATTCAATTCAAAGAGCATACACCAGCATCAAATACAAAAAGGAGCTGCTTGATTGTGAAAATGAGGAAATGGAACAACTGAGACTGGCCATTGATATGATACGTGGGAAAATAAAACTTGAAGAAGAAGAATTGGAAAAGATAATCACGAGAAGGAAAAGCAAGGAAGCGGATATTAGGAAGTTCAAAAGTCACCATGATGAAGTATCACATTTAGTATCTCAAAACGACAGAAATAAATCTAAATTGATTGAAGAGATCTCAAATAAAGAAACCGAAATAAATGCTCTAGAAAAGGCATCAAAAAGAAATATCAACAGCACCGTCACTTTTGATATCCACCATGACACGATAGAGAAAGTGCAACAGGTAAATTTCCTTTTATATTCAGCTAGTTCCAACTTCGAATGTGAATAGTATACAGCATTCGTTCTTAACATGTTTCAATCAAATATACTGCTGTGGATGCCAAAGCTTCAAATAAGAATTTTTCCTCATTGTTGAAACATACGATGTAAAATACAAAATTTACTTTTGTTTTTATATCATAAACTTATTGGTTCTCCGTTTTTTGAAATATTTGCAACTTTTTTTTTGAACTAATACCTTCTAACCTCGTCGCAATTATCTTTGAGTTTTGATAAATTCCGACTAGCAAGTTGGTGAAGATTTTATGAAAGATGCTTTAAAGTTTCACCTTAAGATTTACGGCATTTTTGCAGAGTTATAGCGAATGAACCGCCTGCAAGGAACTTCCAGCCCATTGATTTTTTTTAAAAACATCGCATCGGTCGCATCTCTCAAATCACTAGCCTCAACTAGATTGTCTTTCAATTTTTATCTTGGACGAGGATGCGTAAACTCTCCATAACAAATAAACATTGGCGGCACTACTTCTTGATAAAAAGCTGATAGTTCAAAAGCCCTACATCTGTCAGAACATTCTTATGAAGGATACGCATATCTTATTTGCTGCTAGTTTTATTTAAAGCAATATATGATTCTTCCATAAACACCCAGTGTTGTATATTGGCTAATGCCTAGATTGCCTACACCATAATAACCATGTCAGCAAGTCAGCCCCAAACAGTTTGGAAAAATTAAAGCAGCCAGTTTGAACCTCACCTTTACTGGTTCTTGTAGAAAGCAGTAACAATATCTTCAGTACGTTTGACAACAATATCTATAAATATATAAAAAGGTGCTATCATCTTATAGAATAGAATTACATGTAGCATTATAACGGAACAATTTGTTCTGAAATAACGTTCTTAAGCGGTGCTCGCCTTAATCCTTTACGTTCACATTAACAACCTTCAAGTTCATCAAAGCTATATATATGTTGATATAGGACGGCAATACGTTCTTGAGCGTTACAAGACTATGCAGTTAAATTCTCCACTGCACTCTATGTAGAATGAGCCCTTCAATTAGAAGCTTTTATAACAGATTCTCTTTCATGACAAGTCTGATCCCTCTTATCTATACATAAGTAATCTTACCTTATTGTTACTTTTAGGCTATTGCACGACTTCGAAAAGAGATACTTAACGTTGCAAAGGAGAGAGAAAGACTTGAATATAAACTAGACCATATCATGATAAGACAAGAACGACACGGTGATTCTCTAAGAGTTATTGAACTAGAGAAAATAGCAAAATTGAAAGAAATTGTTGCATTGGAGGACAAGTTGATAAAGGCAGAAGAAAATTATGTCGAGCAGTCTAGAAGAATTCACAAAGAAGAATTAGAGATTATAAAGCTGGAAGGGGTTATGGAAGAGAGTGAACTCGAAAAAGAAAGGACAAGCAAACAAGGACTTCATTATCAATCAGAATATGTTATGAGGGCATACAAAAAAATACAACGAAGAATTTTAGCCAAGCATTTTCAGGTAAGGATACCTATGAACTTCAGTATTGAGTACTGGTATCCCACGAAATCATAAGAATTATCTATTTGCTCCATGTACTCAAACTGTCTTAGTAATTCGGTAACCCCAGAACAACTCAAATTTTTAATAACAACGTTGAAGAAATGCAAAATAGAACATTATAACATTTTGAGCCATAGTTAGAAGTGCGCATAGAGCGAGATCTCATTCGTCATAGGAGACTTTATTTTGGCTGGTTTACAAGTGTACTCCATTTGATCTGTAAATCAATATCAAGTTAGATAATTACCACATGCATGAAAAATGGAATGATGCACATTTCGAGTGGAATAAACAAACACACAAATCTATCAAATCTTGTATATCATGCGAGATTGAATGAAATATGCGAGAAACGAGTCGTGGAAGGTGGCCGAAATCTATAAAAGTAACAATATCCCATCTAAATGAAGCCCTATTTGATTGGAACTTTTAGGCCTGAGAAATGTTTCAAGATTTGATTGAAATATTTTATCTACAGGTTTTGGATTATGGAAACCTGGATGAACTTGACTGCTACGCATTTGGTGAAACGGGATCGAGGCTCTCTCCTTTGCAGTTCAGGTCTCCAAGCAACGTTGCGTTTAGCAGGAGTGGGCAAATTTTCATCTTAGACAAAGGAAACAAGCGAGTCATTTGTACAGATGTTGTTGGCAATGATGCACATTTGCTAATTGATCTTGGAAATGTCTTCGAACCTGTAGACATGACTGTAAATCATAAGGGACAGCTCCTTCTAATAAGCAGTTCTTTGATCAAAGTTTTCAATGAAAAGGGCGAGATTCTGTTTCAGTTTCTACCAAACCTCGAGGCAGAAGATGAACTACCTCAGCTTAAAGGAATTGCAGTTAATATCAACGATGAAATTTTCGTCTGTGATGCTGCCAATAAAAATGTACAACTTTTTACGGAAAATGGCGACTTTACACGATTTATCAGACTCGACGATTCATTTTACAACCCAAACAAACTTATAGTTGTTGGAGAACATGAGTTGGTTATAAGTGATAACTTCGACAACAACTTAAAAGTGATAGATCTATTACGTAATGAATTCACAAAACCAAGAATAATTGGCTCGCAAGGGGTCTGCTTTTGCGAATTTATTCAGCCTCGTTCCCTGGCGCTTGATAGTGACAATAATGTCCTTATCGCAGATTCAGGAAACAATCGCATCCAAGTTTTAGATAACCAAAAGGAGGCTGTTGCTACATTTGGTAGGCTTGGCTCTAGGCCTGGATGCCTTGATAGACCATCTGCGATTGCAGTTCATCCATATGGGCTCATTGCCGTTGCTGATACAAGGAATGATAGAATTGTTATATTCAGTTAATAAAAATGCATAGTCTTTCTATAGCTTACTAGATACTTGTAATTGCTTTTGATTTATGAGAGCGGTTGCCATTTTCTAAATGAACCATGTCCCTTAGCCTTACTGGGACTGTTATGTGACCAGAGTGTAAGGACCATGTTTATAGCCACACGCATTACTCTAGCTCTTCTTGTATTGAGCGAGTTCTCTAAGCTAGGTTATTTAAAATCAATGTAGAGCCAAATTGTTAATGTAAAGGAAAAGAAAATTCTGATCACACAATTTTTTGCACTTTTCCTTCAATGATCCTTGAAACAAAAAAGGTACTGAATCCAAAAGATCTTCTTAGATCTCAATAAAAGGACTGGGTCCTCTTGAGCCACCTCCCAGAACTGTAACCATTTCCATGGCTCCTTACCCCGAAATCCAGGTTGAAAAGTTGTTTACTATGCCAAAACGTAAGGCAGAGATTTAGCTTATCCCGTCATGGAATGTTATACTAACTATTGTCCGCAAACAATAATTATCTAAAAATTTCATCGCTCGCTTGCATTTTCAACGATTAAGATAGAAAGCCTGCAATTTGAGAAGAATATCATGAAAATATCAGAAGGGCAGAGGGCAAATTATCTTATTTCACTTAATGTTGACAATTGGAAATTAAAAATCGCACTTTTGACCATATATTTAAACCATATATTTTTGCGATAACATGTTTGAATTACTGTATGTTGCATTACTTAAATTTACAGTTTATGTTTCTTCATTCTATGTTGTTTCAACTCGAAAGGACTTCTATGACAAAATTTGACGTTTATATTCAAGAAATTATTTCCATTTCATGTATTCAAGGCATCTACCTGATTTAACGTGGCCATGTATACCCGTTTTGATGACGTCAAATCACAATGTTTATCGAATATCTTCAATTCAAGTCATGCGGAAGAAATCTCTTTTGCAGACTACTTTATGTCTGTCGTTATTTTAAGTAGACCGTTAGTCATAGTGCTTTGATTTGTTACATAAATCATATAAATGAAGTGTCTATATTGGAATTGCAATAAAATCATGACCTTTACATAGCCACTAAATGATAGCATTAAACCTAACAAATTCAATTACAAAATTCAAAGCCTAACAGAGCTCAAATTACCAATGTTTTCTGACACTCTGATGCTGAGGTGGAGGGGGGGGGGGAGCATGTGACCCCTGCCCCCAATCACGATGCTTCTCCATAAGAAATAGAATTTGGTGCTGCGACGCCAACACACAATGGACACCGTTTTGGGACATCTACCCTCCAAAATGCTTTGCGCTGCCAAACGGCAGACGAGCATCAATTTTGCAGCAAAACTTTCATGAACTGGTCTGTTTTGCCCCAAAATATGCCAGTCATTGTTGAGTGGGTGCTAATCATTAATTCCAATAATGGGGATGGGAGTTTGTGTTCCTTCTATGACATCTGGTTAAGTTGTCGTTTGTTTTTTTGTCGTTAAGATTATCTGTATTTATACTCTAATATTAATGTAAGTGCTGTTGTAGTTGGAGCTCGATGACACCATGTCTTCTCCGGCTACGGCAGACACAGAATGTTTATATGTAGTTAATTTTGTGTTGTTTTTATTTGTGATAAAAAAAAATGAAAAGAGGGTGAGCCCCCTCCCCTCACCAAACTCATAAGTTTCAGGGGGGTATTAGAAAGAAAATTATGCGCGATTTCTTGTCCATTGCCCTTCAGCCATGCTAATTTCAGGTTCTCTACATGAATTTCTTCCAACAATACAAACTGTTATGGCGGGAATAAAAATAAATAGCTGTGATTGCAATTGCAATAAATGTCCCACATTTTGAAATATCACTCTGATCTGACATGTCTAATACTAAAAAGCAACATTCTAAAGATGCAGGTAAGGCCTTTGCCACATTTTTTTAAAAGAAGGTGCGATAATATGCTTTTCTAATAGAGCGAAATGCGAAAAGATTGGGTCCTCAAAGTTTAGGCCCTCTAATCTAGGTAAGCTAGCTAGCTTTTTAATAGAGGCATGATAAGGTCAATTCTGAATTCATTTGAAATTTTATTTATTGTCATATAGATCTTTCCTATACTTGCATTGATGATTATTTCGATTTTTTAGAATCGGACCCGTACCAGTGGTTTTATTTGAGTTTGAACTTTAGGCTTTTTGGGTTGTCTTGACAAACATGGAATGACAAGCATGAACCATTGTTAAGTGTTTGATTTTTACAATGCATAATTTTATGCTGCAATATTTAAAGTTGCAAAACTGCAACATAACTAGAATCTATGTCTTTGTTTGTACTTGCATCCTTGCAATAGCTAATATATTCTGATTTAAAAGGAAAGATGTCCCTATTATCCGGGTTGGAAAATATGCCTGTTTTTGCCTACGCGTAGTTGCGACCAACAACAGTTTTTCCGATGCGTCATGCGAGCAAAGCCAATTTCCTGCCAACATGCGACAAAACCTAAGGAGTTGCTAGCAAAACCAAGCCAATATTTAATGAGCGGTATGCGTTATTAGCCCTTTCCCTTCTTATTAGTACTTAATTCAAGCAGAACCAGCCCCCCCCCCCCATTGTTTGCCATAACAATGTTCGTTTTAACAAAGGCGTGAAACGCCTATATTGTACCACTTCATGTAACAAAATAAGGTGCGACAAATGGTAGGGGGCGGTGCAACACATCGACATCAAGGGAAAGTGTAGCTGCGAGCACATGCAAGTTTTCCAGCCAGGCCTATTATGACGTGATTTTGTTTATAGATGAAAGATACATTGTTCATGGTCGTCGGTATCATAGGCTATTTTTGTCCATGTTCAGTTCCTGCCCTCAGAGCAAACTGACTAATGATATTATTAAGTCAATGCCACCAATACCGTCCTTAAAAACATAGAAAATTGCTTGATAGGCAGTAAATTTACATGTCCTAAAGGATTTGTTTTACAGATATTGTAATCACAAATAGTTTGCTTAGATGCCAGCTTTGCCTACCTTGGGCTCCTTTTATAAGTTTAAATTTTTGAATATTTTTTAACCTAAGTTAGTCTTGGATGTATATCACAGGTTCTTCTATCTGGCTTTGAAAAAATCTAATTTTGTATTGAATGAAAAGAGGCACTGCTGATCATCTACCATATTATATCCCACAGTTGAGGAACACCAGGCCACAATAACCAGCAATGACATTGGCCCAAGTCTGCCTCCATTTGTCGAAGGGCAGCTTAGGTGTTTTCTGCATCTGTCAGTTGGTGATATTAAATGGATTGGAATTCAATCTTTGAAGAACATTCTAGTCAGTGTCAAATGGTGGGGACAGCAAAGTCAACAAATTCTGCTTGAGTAAGTTTTCATCACCTTTTATTTTGGAGAAATCACTAGTAGCTATGGGAACATCAAACATCCATCCAGCTCTACTTCCAGCCACTGCCTTGAAAATCTTGTACCAATTATTTGAAATGCTTAAGAATGAAATGCTACATAGCATATTGAGATCTGATTATTTGTGAAAAAAGTTGTGTTGTTTTTTACCTTTTTAGAGTCTAAAGTTGTTTTAATTGAAAGCACAGATTCTTGTATATTGCAGAATGTAAAGTACCACCTAGAGCAAAATGGCATTCATGTATTCGTTTAAATAAGCTCTCATTGAGATACTTGAATAAGACTTGGTCTTAATATGTTTTCTTTACATTCAGTTAAATGAGCTTAACACATTGTTTCAACTCTAATTAGATGTGACTCTTTTGAAATGGAAATTAATATATAATTGATACCTGCCTTGATTTTAGGCCTAGATCTCAAACCAGGAGAAGTGCAAGATCAAAGTATGAAGTTAAATATCCCATCAGGTCTGGACCAAAACAGTTCACTGCATATCTGAAAGGTAACTGTTCATTTCTCATCTTTTTTTTATTGGCACCTTTTCAAATAATTTCAAGATTTCCAAAATTTTATGATAAAATCTGTAAAACTAGTAACAAAATTATAACTTTTTTATTGTTCTGTATGTTTCTTTTATCTAAGATAATCCTTTTCTTTTAAGATATGGGGATCCTTACCCTTGATGTACTAGCAAATGGGAATACCATTGGGCAGGTAAATGTAACAAACATTGGCCTTCTTTGCCACAGCAGACCAATTCAAGGGTGAGTCAAATGCTTTTCTTCTACTTTTCATAAAAGACACTTTTGATTGAATAAATAGTCAGAATTGGATATTTACATGGTTTTGTTATCTTGTTTTTGTTCTTGTTTTTGTTCTTGTTAATTGAAAACTGTTCACCAAAAGTTTAAAGTAGTTTTAACCCCAATTTTAACTGCTCAATTTTACCTTTTCAATCTTTTGCAGAATTTTTCTAATTTTTGACTTGTACTCAGTGCCATGCAGGATTTATTGAAAATGTAATATTTAATGTGTAAATTAAAATTTTCTAAAAAAATTTCAGATCGAGCAATTTAGGTAGACCCTTTAGACACATGCATGTCATTTCTGTTGCTGGAACAAATATTAAGCAGATTTCCCCCTTCAATTGAAATTTTTCTGTTTCTAACTGTTATTTTCTAGCTATGGCAAAGGTTTGACAATATTTCACTGAATTTCTATTAAATAGATTCTATTCAATAATCTCAAGTATGCAAGGTACAATGGGGAAAGAAATTGGCATGCTACATGTTTCCTTAATTTTCCATTCTGTCTCAGGTAAGACACATTTAATGTAACAGTAACCTATAACTTTACAACACCATTTTTCTGACACTCATCTTTCTTTCCTGACACTCCTGTTTTTCTTTATCCATCAACTCCAAACACAAGAATCTTTGGATCTGGTGAGAATCCTTTTACTGCAGAAAATTTCTTTTATTCATCACATTATTATTATTATTTTTTGTTATTTTCAAGCTACATACTTTATTGAAATTATTGGAGTACTCTTTTGAAGGCTTCTAGTAGACCTTGTCAGGGTATCTTTTTGTAAAAAAGGTTTTATACGCAGGCAACACACTACAAGTTATCAAATAAAAAGCTCATGGATTCAAGAACTTTTAAGGGAACACAGGTAAAATGCCCTTGAATTGTACATTCTTTCTCAACAGGCAGTTTCAACATGACATCATCAACTATCCCTACAACTGATATTTCAAGTCCTATAGTTGCAAATGAGAAAACAGGGAAGTATAAGCACAAGAATGAAGTACATGGTAGCTCAATGAAGAGAGATTCTAAAAAGAAAAAATCAAAGGTAACAAATATGAACATGTTCATCTGTATGATCTATTCAAATATTCACTTGTGTGTGTATCATTGGGTTTTCAAAGTCATTCAACAGTTGGATTTCCATACAGCCAATTTTATTTTAAAAAGATATTTTTGAGTTTGAGTTTGGTACTTTCCTAGATTTATTTAGTGATCTGTTACTCTTCCAAGAAATACTTGAGAGTTTCTTCATTGTGACAAGTTTTCTTGAAGCAAAGTGATGCATTTCATTCCACATCTTTTGTTTTAATGCTCAGAGTTGCAAATTAATCTTTGAAGTTTTTTACAAGTAATGTCATTGTTATAAGGTTGTTTAGTGTTGAATTGCATAAAAGGATAACTAAAAGAAACTAGTTAATTAATTGTAACTTTAGAACTTTAAAATACAAATATTGTGCAAGGAAAGATAAAGAATAAGATATGCTGAGTAAAATATTAATGGAAAGTTTTGAAAATGACTGGTAATGCTACAAAAGGGTTCTTAGTTTGCTCTGATCCATGTATGGATATATGCAAGCTAGCATATATAGTTTATTAGGAGTCTTTTGGCAAAGTTTGGGAACATCATTATTGAAGAAAACTCTGCTTTCAATTTTAAATCCAAGTAGCTTCTGTTCAGAGCTATTTAAAACATCACCATTTCCAATCTTTACAGTAGTTTTGATAATCGCATCTCAGCCCAAGAACCAAATGATGGGACTTATATGCATTAAATTTAAAAAAGTTGTTCTTAAGCTTAATCATTCTAAAGCTACATAACATTCATTTAATGAGCTGGCCTATGAGAAATATTGTCTTATCGCAGCCAAAAATGTAGTATAATCTGCATATTTACATTTTTCTAACTTTTTAATAAATAGTAAAACATCATTTATGTAGATGTTGAATAATAGAGGTCCTAAGACTGACCCCTGAGGACCACTGCGTGTGACGCGTTTCTAAGCACTGAATGACCCAATAACTTTTGACTCTTTATTAACTTTTTGTATTTATTTGATGTTGTTGACTATACGTACAAATTTCGATTTTCCTGGGAAGCCAAAGCTCTTTGACTTTGAGATATTGAGTTCCAAAAGCGCATTCGTTATGCACTGTTCTGGCGTTTGCCTTCCAAACAGCAAATCGCAAAAGATAACTGTTGTTTCCCTTTGTTGACTTAAACAGTTTCTCTCGGTCCTCGTTATACTCGTGATGCCCCAAACTACGTTGAAGAAACACCGTGTGCGCACGACTTTATGCAATACGTCAAATAAACCCAAGAACAATTTTCTTGAACGAAATTTTATTAAACTGTATGAGTTTCTCAATTTTTTTAGGGTGTCAAGATATCGTCAGCTCCACCTGAGAGGATAGAATACAGTGTCCAAAGCCTTGCAAGCGATGCACCAAGTTTTATTGTTGGACCTGGTTACAGACCTATAAACCCTGCTGCAAACAAAAGAGAAGATGGTAAGATTTTTCTGCCCTATGCACAAATGCATGCTTGTTTCTGGCTAGTTTAAAATGTAAATAAAACATAGGATTTTATTAGCGAAAAAGATATTTCAATATCCACCTCTGAATTTTTTCAAGTTTTCGTTAGTGGGTCAAACCTTTTCATGGCACCAGGAAAATTCTTGGATTTCTAAGCGAAAATTACCAGAAAGACGTTAATAAAGTCATTTTGTTAAGGAGATCCAACTTTTTTTACCCTATTCCAGGGAACTAACGCAGATGTAACGCAGATTCTAGAGCCACTAATTCTTAAATTCAATTGTAAAAAGCATAGATGAGTTTTACTTTAACAGCGGTAAATTACGTTGCAGCAATCAAGCAAAGTTGTCTCAAATCGTAAAGGAATTAGAGCCACCAGAAAGTAGTATAGTGTGCAAATATTCTTAGAATCTTAGAACTCTCAATGTCGTTGTTAGGAAAGCCCAATTCTGGTCTCCCTCTAAGCCAGAGGAATTAAAAGTTTATTTATCATATTGTATTTTGAAAAAGCCCCTGGCTTCTTTTTAAATGCTTTCCGGTCGTTTCCTAAAGGTTATAGAAACGGATATTGATAATAAGATTCACTCCATTTCCTAGATTACTTCAGTAATACCGAGTTGGAG
Source organism: Catostylus mosaicus (assembly GCA_964019065.1). Classification (NCBI taxonomy): domain Eukaryota; kingdom Metazoa; phylum Cnidaria; class Scyphozoa; order Rhizostomeae; family Catostylidae; genus Catostylus; species Catostylus mosaicus. The sequence goes on from OZ025186.1 coordinate 11,344,470, forward strand.
GTGGAGAAACCTCTTGAAGCGAGTAGAAGCCATTCTGAAACTCCAGTACACTCATCAAGAATGTCAAGCCGTGACGTCAGTGATGCTCTTGCTGAGCTCATAGCACGTGGTCAGAATCTTAGGAACCAAATGCTGCTTTCAACGATAGAAACCCCACACAAAGTGGACGAGTATAATCAAAGGTAGTTTATCGTTTAAGGCAATTTTACCTAGGTAGTCTATTGTTTAAGGCAATGTGCCTTGGTTGTTCTGGAGAGGATTGCAGAACATGTAGTAGCTTAACATGTTACCTTCCGATGCGAAAGCTGCGTATCTCAGAGCAAATAGTGCTAGGAACCAATTTGCAGTTATCAAATAAGCCTTCTTCGTAGAAATTCGAAAAGGGTCTTTTTTGGTAGTTATTGCAATGGACTAAGCTTATTCTTTAGACAAAATGTAATCTCGATTTTTTGATAAGCGTCATCCTTTTAAAGGGGCTTTTTGCTGATAATAGCAAAGTTTTACCCTTTATGTCTCACGATGGGGCTAAATTTGCCTGTAATCAGGGCTCGGGCAAGGTTGAAGATAGGCCCCAATGAAAGGTCAGAATGTCCGTATGATCACTCTCCGTTGCGCCCCTTCATCCTAGCTTCACAGGTTCACATGGGTAATCATGTATAGCATGATTGTCCATTTTTCGACAAAAATTTTGTCTATGTGGCAAGTCAAAAATATGATATCAGCCACGTTATTATAATTTGTCATTGAACAGAAGGGGGCACGTAATTGATGTTCACGTGAGGCAATATAGAATAGGGGGAAAGAAAATGAATTGAAAATCATTTAAGCCCCGCTAGAAACTTTCTTGCTTTGATTTGCTTAACTTGTGCTAATTTCTAGCTAAATTGAAAGTTGAAGACCAAGTAGTTGTGATATTTATCTTCAGCATTTTTGCATTTGTATCTTTAGTTTTTTCCTTTCATTTGTTTATATATTTATATTACAATTGGGTAGCACCCTTATGGTTAGTATTTATACTCCCTGTCAGCCATTGGCTATTTGAATTTATGTATAAAGCTTGGCTCTGACGAAGGCATTAAGCCGAAACAAGAAAAAACAAGTCTCCCTGGGTGAGAACTGCGTAAAACCACACTGGAGTTGCGCGACTATTTCATTGTGCCTGTGTGGCATAGTGGATTGGTTGCTTGACTCCGGTGACGACAAATGGGGTTCGATTCCCAGGTAGAGACTTTTAATTTACAATTGGGTAGCACCCTTATGGTTAGTATTTATACTCCATGTCAGCCATTGCCTATATATATATATGAATGTAGCTAGATATTGAAATCGAATTAAAAAAAAGTAACAAACAAAAAAGAAATAGAGACATCTTTTTCGTTTTGTTTGGTCATTCAGACATAATGAATTGACATAGATCTTTATTATGTCTGACTTATCAAGTCGAATAAAAGGAAAAACATGTATCTATTTCTCGTCGTCCTAGTCTTCAATGTTTTCTCAAGTTGCGATTCCCAAGAACTAAATTGAAAGTTTTTTCATTTGGTCAGATATGCCTAAATAAAAATTCGGCCAGTAATTGGGTGAGTAATGTGGCTCTACATCTGTCGAGTCTTTTCAGAAATTGTCTCACCTTTTCCCTCGATGGATGTTTGCTTCACATGTGGCATGTATTGATATGCTTGAGCGTTCAAATATATTTCTGCCTTTTAGAAATCAAGACCAAGAGAAAGGAAACTTCATTCAGAATATCCTTGACCAAATCGATGACGATCATACAAATAATGTCTCAAATCAAGGAGGCTTCTTTGATCAGGATGTCTATAGTGTTGACAAGACCCTTGTAGATCTGGTCACTGGAGGTGAAACAGATCGCATTGGTCAAATATTGAAGAAAATAGAGCGAGATTCGGACGCAAGCTTGTCGGATGAGTTTAGTGACACAGAAGATCCTATTCACGAAGATTCGTTGCTTACTGACCTTTTCTATACAGGGAAAGATGTATGTTACTTGCTATATTATATTGGTGTAGGAAAAACGAGAATGTTTTAACGTATAACCATAATGTTTCAATCAAGGAAAGTGAACATTAATCTGCGGCCTTCATAGTTCAAAAAGTAAAATTTGCATCTCATGGGGACAAAGCATTTTCTACTGCAGCCCCTTGACACTAGAACAAACAGCCGGTTGAAATCTCAGAGTGTCGAAACTTCCAAAACAAGATAATAAAAATGCATTGATTTTGTAACTTTTTAACATGTAAATGTCATAGCGCTTTTGAATATGTTTATATAGATTTGAGCAATCTGATGCATTTAATTGTTATTATCAGTACCTCTGCAATATCTCGACTTTATCTGAAATTTTTTGCTTTTACCAATGCTGTAGAGCTTTTCTATGCATTCGGGTGCAATACCATGGAACATAGGTCTCGTGCAAGAAGGATACGAATGGGATCTATATTGTGGGCAAATGCCACTAATGATACCTTAAAAAAGCTCTCCTATTTTAGCTTTAAGCAGACAATTTAAACGAAAATTTTCATATGGGCCACGACCATGCTACCGTCGTAGACCAATTTAAAAAACTGATTGTAAATCATTCATTTTAAAAAGGCAACGCCTTGAAGGAACCCTGATGTAATAGAACTATTGATGTTGTCTTTCCTAGAATACATCAAGTGAAAGTTCAGTAATCATGTCTGACGAATCGGATGGAGGAAGCAGAGAGTTAAGCCCAAAAAAATCGCCTTTGGAAGACGCTGGAAATAAGGTTAATATAAAGTATATTTTTCTTCCAAGTATAAGGAATTTACAAATAGAGTTTACTATTGATTTATGTCTTTGACTATTGCCAGTTTTGTTGGCTTACCGTGGTGTAACATATCTTCACTATACAAGACCTCAAAGTTTAATTCCAGTCCATTTCAGCAGGATCATATTTTTATTCTAAATCCTGCTACAAATAGATGGTTTTGTTGATGTGTTAAGCGCACTCTGCTAAGGTATATTATGCCGTCCTGTTGAATGTATCATTTACTTTTCGTGTACAATGTAGAGACCAAGAAAAAGAACGAATCGCAGGAAGAACGCTAACACTGATATTTCGGCAAAAGATTCCCATTGCGATGAAGGTGATGTCCTTTCTTTGACGTCAATAAAAGATACCGACAGCATGGCGTATCTGAATCCAAATTCAGCTCAAGACGGTATTTGATTTATTCCTATCATTTAATAAGTGAAATAACTAGAAATTGAAATATTTCCAGTCTGCTTGTTATTTAAGCACTGATGTCTCAACAAATTCGAAACAAACAATTGTACGCATGATATTTTCCCATGAATTTTTGTTAGTTGTTCAGGTGGTACCATGTGTTTCGGTATGAAAAAATTCTAACAGTTGTCGGTAGTTTTTCCGTGGGTATGATGCATTGCTTACGTAATATTCTCTACAGTGTAATGATATCAGATATCTGAGAATGGATTGACCCACTGACGAAAGCTTAAAAACAATTCACAAGATGATATTTCATCCAGTTTGCCGAGTCCTCCTTTCTTGCGCTCTTTTTACTTGTAATGTCAGTGGCAACTGAAGCTGAATTACTATAGGAATGTTCAGTTAACCCTTTCACTGCCGCTGATAATACAATTGTACATTAGGAACTGATACGTTTGGTCAGATTGCAAGGGGTACTATAATTGTGACTTTGGAGCAAAAAAGCCTTGCAGACGTTGAACTACAAATGAATCAAGCTAATGACAACATCAGGCATCCTCTTAAGAAATAACCAATTTCAGCTGATAATCATATTATCTTATGGTCCCTCCAAGAATGAAGAAAGGTTAAGCTCAATCCTGTTTCGATTTTTAGCATATCCTCTACTTGCCAGCAAATTAATTAGTCATTGCAAATTACATCTAATTGGAAGATGCAAATCTTATAATACTGCACCGGAAGAAAAGCTAGTTGATTATGATGTTTGGTTTTTCAAATCTAAAGAAGAGCAATTCACATGATGTTTTGGCAGAAATTTTATTTTTCTGCTCAATTTCTGCTTCTTTCGAAATGTTATTATTAAGTTTGTCACTCTTTTAGGTTCAGCTGGAAATCACAAATTTGGCCAACCAATACAAACAGGGAATGAGTTTGTTAAAAGCACCGAAAAACATGTTCCAGAGGGGATGGATCTAGATACAGTAACCATCCTGGCTCGTGTTCAGTTTGGCCGGGTCATTATACGGACGCTGGACCTGCTAGCTAATGTGGCAGAGAAGTACAGCAACTGGTATTGCATTTTTTTATGTTTGTTAGTGGTTATTTTGGGTTCTGCAGAGACTCTGAATACTAAAGACACGCCACCGATAGGGAGACAAATTTTCTTTCCAGTTAGAGATGGTCATGGAAGGATGTTTCATGAAGGAACATGTTTAAAGTAGGAAGAAAGTAGGCCGTGTTTAGAGCAAATATCGTTACCTTTTCTGGTTCAAACCGTTCTTCATATGTTCCTTAGTTTTTATAAAATGCATTTGCTTTACATGAAGAAGATCGATCAACAAGAACATGTTAGGAAAGTGTGGCAGTCGTTTGTCATTTGGCTATCAGAGAGATGATGATTTGCCTCTATCGATCTAGGCCTGCTCCGACAGAACAGCAGCACCTGCCTATAGTCAGAATAAATTACTCTGCAAGAAATGAATCTGCTGTCTCACAGATTGTTATCGTTTGGTGCCAAAAGCCAGGACCATCCGCTGATACTTCTTTTTTATATCGGAAATAACATAACGCAAGTAGACAAATAATAAGACAAATTATGAATTTTATATACGTAAGCTGTATCTTGTCTTTTATTTAATCCTACAGTCTGTTAGCATTCATTGAAAACTGCGCCTACATTTAGGCATAATCGTGGTTTAGAACTGTAGACCAGTAGTGCTTTGTAATTGTGGCCTATTCATTGCAATAAAAATGCTGTTGGCACTGAAATGTGACAGAATGACACCTTGATTACTCTATCAAATTTGAATACGTAATTGCATTTCAGCACCTTTTTTGTGGAATATAACTTTCCAGTTACATCGATGGAAAATGGATCGAAGACAGCTTCATATAGTGAACTCACAAGATGTGCATCGAACAAGTGTTTAGACCAAAGTAAGATGGTACCTTTAGTTTTATGAGCAGTTTTCTAAAACCTGAACTTTTGGCGATAGAAGGCCTCGTGCTAACGAAACGGAAGGGAAGTATAATTGAAATTCATAAGAAAAGCATTTGATTGCTAGCAGCAAGGCAAGCTCCGTTTTAAAATGACCGCCCTTTGTTGTTGTTACGTGGTAAATAGGAAATCAAGGTTTGAAGTTAGCCTTTAAAGATAGCAAGGCTGAGAAGCTTGCCGTTATTGTGTCAAATGAAGCCATAATTGAAGCCATAATAGCATAATTATAACATTGATTTAAGATTATTTAAAGCATAGATACCTTGCTTGTGTTTCCGTTCATGTGGCAATATTCCCATACGAACCATATTTACAAAACTATAGCTTATCGTAAATAACCCTCGTGAAAGTTGTGAAACTTGATGCCAAAGTGAAATAGAAGCAACAATACTTGCAATTGATCATACAAGTTCTATGGCAATATGATAACCATTTTAAAACTTTACCAGAACGTTTTCAATATTATCCTCCCCCGCAGCCATGATGCTTTCAATTTATTATTTAGCTCTACGTAATATTCCTCTGCAGAATCATTCCCTTGATATTTTTCCCCATTGTATCATTGTATAGCTATGCAATTTTGAATGATCCCTTGTGAAGGTAATGGTTGGATTCCCGTACCTCTAATGTCAATACCTGTCGAAAAAGACTTTGAGATTTGTTAATGAAATTGAAAGCTGATCAAATATATCAGGGTTTACTGCGTAGCATTTTGCCCAAATTCAAGTTATTAACACAAAAATGTTATGCGAGTAAGGTGTCTATAATTTATATTCATTAAAAACCAAAAAGCTCAATACTGTATTTCCATTATGTATTGCTATAAAAACGGTTCTGTAAAATATTTGCTTCACAAGAAGTTTCATCAAACTATGCAGAAGCAAAAAATTCCTGCATTTCACGACCAAACAGGCACAAAAAGGTGTATCCAACTAATAAACGCAATTCACAACTAAAAAATTTGCAACTTGATTAAAGTATTTTAATCCATGAATTTTTACTAAACATTTGAAAACAGGGCGCCCTCTCAGTTTAAGTACTTTGATGTTTGTATATATATAGTATTTGTTTTATGTCGATTAACTTGTATATGAATACTTAAAGCTCTGCCATTTCTGGTCAATATCACCTAGCTTTTGTATAACATGTTTTAATTTCAAGCTCTTATGCGTCTACTTTAGGTATACTGTTCAATCATCGCTCAGTTTTCCCCGTTCGCTTCGATGGTGCAACGATCACGAATTGGTGGGACCGGCAACTCACCTTTAAGATATACGTTCGTTCACGAGCTGAACAAACGGTAAGTTGAATCAGTGAGAATTTCATTATTCTAGAGTTTGATATATTAGGTTTTCGCCGGTAATACAATAGCACCTGTGTTTTAACTGATTTTAGCACCTAACTTAACTTTATTTAACTTAACTTTGATGCAATTGCATGGATAAGTAAGATTTAACTTTTGTTCTTTAGTACGTCTTAACTTAAGATTTGACCTTAAGACTAGGAAGCTCTTGCGATGTCTGATATTTTAATCATGAACCAGGCACCTATGCTGGCTTCAAATTTGAAGAAGTTTTCAGTATGCATTCGTATTTAATCTGTGATAGTACAACTGCTCTATATTTTTGTTGTAGCTGAATCTTTAATGTTTGTGGTCACAAGGTCGTCATTGTTTCCCGCTAACTGTGGTCCCATCCCGGTAGTGTTTTGTAAAATTGTTTAAACGTATAGTTAACGTAAGGTAAAGTTGATGTGGCTTTCCATCTTTTCCTATTAATCAAAAGATTTTAGGAAAATGGATCTTTTTGACAAGATATTTGAAAGCCATTAGCGTAGCAACAAGCATTGAAAGGAAGCAGAATAAAATTTACTGTTGATACCAGTAAATATTCTCGATACGCTCATACCAGATTCTAGAAATTAGAGCACTCACTTCTGTCCACCGAACCCATTTTTGAAAAATTATGATAACTGAAAATGTGTTCTTTAATGTAAACCTTCGATTAAACGGCAACTTTGCTATCAGTTTTAGTGATTTTGGCAGCACCTAATTTATTGGATTCTTGATTCTTTCTGATGATTTTATACATAGTAATGAACTTTTTGTTTAATATCAAGGCCCCCCTTGCCTTGCAGCCAGTATTTGTTGGCAAACAGTCTTTGGCATTGCGAAAGGTTTTCTTTACTGAAATTTTTGCGGTTCATGAAAGCCTTAGTGTGACCAAAAATTCAGAGGGAACGGAAAGCGACGGTGATCGAAGCGAATTCGGTACTTTGAATGTAGGTAACAATTCTTAGTTGGTAATTTATTGATGCGGTAATTAAGAGGAACGGTATTTCATCATTTTTATTTTGATGACTTGATTTGATATCAATTCTTTGAAGCTTTGATGCATCAGAGATTTTTTGGTTCAGTTCATATCGCTTGTGACCTTTCATATGAAGTAGACTTATCCAGTTTAGCGATGGTCTTTGTTTGAGGTACCCTGCCACGAGAGCCGACACTAGCTGTGATATATGCAGTGACGTCATCGTCATCGTTTCCCAACGATCATAATCGTCATAAGCCCACATTCAATCTTTGCTTCGTAAGAAACGCTGAAAATTTTGCGACAAGCATCCAGGTTTCCCGACAAACAGTCTTATGGAGGGGCGGTCCGCCCCCATCCCCCTGTTGGCATCGGCTCTTTCCAGTCGCCATATTCCGCTGAAATCAACTTTGATGTGCCCCGGTGATTACTTTTGTTAATATTCGTTATCATCAGTGTTATGCTGAACATTTTAGTCTTCGTCCTGAATCATTCTACATAGAAATAAGAGATCTATTAATTCAATTTTTCATCCTTTAGTACAATCTTTTTTCTACTACAAACTAGGTTTCTCTAGAGCTTGCTTCAGAAAAGGGCGATATAAAGAAGAAGCAGAAAGTTGAAAGTACGTCTTTAGACATGGAAACATCTCGAAATCAGCAAAAACCAATACGAATTCACACACAACAAATTGAACGGCCTCAAACTACGGAGCAAGTTGCTGCTACCAGTCAAATAATAGAGAAGCAAAAGCATGACATGGGATTGCCTCGTCCCTCACGTGCGATGATAAAAGACCCACTGCCAAAAGAAGAGTTGCTCCTTAAAAGTCTCCTGTACATTCCAGAAGGCCGATGCATAACCAGAAATTCTAATGAACACACCGGAAAATCACCAAATTGTTATCTTGTCTGCAGGATGTTTTGGGATGAAGAGGCCTCTAAAAGTCAAGTGTGCTGGAATGCAATGGATCCTGAATTCAATTTTAATCAAGTGAGTATTCTTCGCAGAATCGACGTTATTGCAACTGGTGCGTGTGTTAGATTCTTTTCTCTATTCAATACAAGAAATAAAACAACGGATTACCTCAACTATATACTATAACAGAAACTATCATACTTTATTACAAAGAAGACAAAGGGGAACAATATACCATAGCTTCCCCCTAAGCATGAATCTAAGTTACATGTGTAGAGGCGGACATGTATTGCGTAAACCCATTGTAGGGTTAGCACAAGTTTGTTTGCGTTCAGATCACTTTGGAGATCATGATCATCAGCCAATGAAAGTCACGTTAAAACCTTATTCAAATAGTCGATTAGTCGCTTAAACGAAATGGCGTAATAATGCGAAGACACAAATGAGAAGATTTCGATTCAAAGAAATTATTTTCTCCACCTTCGAACATGGAAGAGGGAAGTAGATGGAGTGAAAATATTCAAAAGCGTACACATTATGATTTGTTTCTAAAATTTCTCCTCGACACACGGGGCTTCCCAAGAGTATTGTATATGAAATGTATAAATATGCCACAAGCCCCCATTATCCCATAGGCAGGCCGAATGTTGTTCTCTTCTTTTGATGTTCTGATTATTCTATTATACTTACTCCAAGTATGCTGTAAAAAAGTCGAGTCTGAACCTAAGTACAGAATCACACGTACAACAAATTCATAAGAAGTCACTCATTTTTTGATTAGCATGCGAGAGTCTATGGCTTGACCTAAAGATGTATTAGTTATTACACAGCAGTTTCATCACCAGCAATTGACAGAAACCCATCTGCAATTCAGGGATGGCTTGTTGATAGTGTGCATGGTCTACCTGCTTCACAAGATTAGATTCAGCAACCAATCAACCAATGTGGAACGAAAAAATTTAAGCACATTGTGAAGCATAGCTTCTGTACGATCGTTAAACCATGTATAATCCTTGGTCATGTTGGAACAATCAAAATCAATGACATTCATTAAGCTTACACTTTCGGCAGTGCTCAAATGCTTGGATCTGATATTTTCAGGTTGCCACTGGAAGTGTAGAAAAAGTCATGAATCCTTGGAGATTTTCGCCCATGTTGGGTCAGAGAAATTAAATCTTTTGCAAAATAGTTACCTCTTGTAATCGGCTCTACTCTCTGGTTAATGCTTAAAAGACATATTTTAATATGGTCATTGATCTGATGTTGACCTGACGTTGATCATAAGCATAGCATCATTACTGTATTCCATACCCTAGTCATTGCAGTGTAATACGATGCTGGTATGCCATATTTATATTTGCTCTTGTTTACATATTCATAGGTAGTATCAGTTGTTTTGAACAGTGAGTTGTTGGAGAGAGCAAAAAACAATTTCATGGTCGTGGAAGTATGGAATAAATCACTAACAGCAGAAGATGATAAAGTTAGTGTATTCCCTTCTCAATGTTATATTGATAGCTTTTGACAGGCTAAATACAATGCTAAATACAGCTATATAGAGCTTTATGATGATTGTTGCCCTGTCTTTTGCGTGTATATGAAAACAGATGTATTATGGTAAAAGAATTTTCTGTCCTGGCCCTCGCTGATAACAGTCCATTCTGTGTTGTGATTATACCTTGCATAAACTTATTATTTTATTATGAAGAAGGGGAGAATTAGAAATTTTGTAGAAAAAATAGGAAAACATAGTCTGTCAAGACTGAGTCAGTCAGGTCTGGGGATCTGGAATTATAAATCTGATCGCCAATGTTCTACAGACGGGACCGTTGCTTTGGTTTAAGACGAGCCACTACCCCACTCCCACCTCTGCGTAATCCGAAATTATGGGGGGTATGGCCAATAATAATGAAATGCTATAAAAGAAGTCAGTTACCACATTGGTTATGCTCGAGATGGCCCAAGTAGATGCTCTGAGTCATTTTAAAGGATACTCTGCTTTGCTCCTCTCTAAATCTAGAATAAATAGTCTCCTACCAAATTTACGATAGATATAGATATATAGCTGTAGACTGTGAATCATTATATTTAACAGCTGATTGGTATCGTGAAAGTGTCTCTGCATCCATTTTACTTGTCATTCAAAGACACAAGCATAGTAAAAACGTTATTGAAATCACAGGTATATTTTTTATTTACAAATTATATTCAATTAATTGACTTGACAACAATACATTTTGTATTAGTTTGAAAACTACTGAGTTTGTTTTGTGTTTCATGTTGTTTCTGCAAGAAAGGCACATGGCAGAGGTCAGATTTTTCAACGAGTGATGATAGCACTTTTGTAATTTTAGGGTACCTGAATATGAAACATAACTGGCTTCGAAACCTAAAATGGCTTTTATCCTTTTTGGATCAGCTAATCTTATTGCATCAAATCTGACAGCTGGAGCGTCAGTTCTGTTCAGCGTCATCTCGATCTTTTGTTGAAATATCTATCCTTGCTCTGCACCTTTCCTAATAAATGAAATTAACGGCATGAATTTAATTTCAAAGTTTATTGTTAGCTCTGATGATGGATGGATGCACTTTAAAGAATTCAAAATACCAGCAAATTTCTATTGCATTGGGGCTTTTTCGAACAATAAAACTGACGCAAGTCATCCTATTACATTTCCGCAGTGAAGTGAATTGTGGAATTTTTGTTTCATTTCCTCCATAATATTTAATTTTATTGTATGAAACCTGTTGTAAATTGGTAAATACATGGTAGATATAGAGAACAACGCAAAGCGACAGGAAAACCAAGTAAATGCGACAGAATTACGATTCTAATTGTTTGCCAATATTTCGCCACGGCATACGGCGCTATCAGAGTATTATCCAAAAAAGATGTGGTGCAGTGAAGTAGACTGGGAGTTACGAATGTGTTGGTGCTCGGTTTTACAATGGGATAGCACCTTTATGGATAGCATATATGTATATATATTAACATACAGAATAACGTGCATATTTGTAGTATATTGGTTTTACCAGTTATTTCCCTATGAATCGGTTACCCCTTTTAAAAATGGTTAAGCATGTGTTATTTCACTTTGCTTTTTGACAAAGTGGTATCACCTCTATGTGAATTTCATTGCAGTACCCTGTCATTGCTGTTGACGGTTTGGTAAAGATATCTGACTTGTTTCATAACACAGATGGTGGTCACTTACAGGTTTTACTTGCGCTTGGCACCGAAGATCAGGTAGTTTCTCATTTTTACTTCATTATGTTGAGAAAACGCCCAATTGATAAACAACTTCTATATTAAGAACGAGAATGAAAAGGCACGAAGTTGCTGTAATGATCCAATGAAAAAGTTTAAGGGAGTTCTTCGATGCAGTAAATTTTGCATTTCATCAGTTTTAGATATTTTTTACGGGTGCGACTAGCAAGGCTTTTTAAAATAGACGAGCGACATTTTCCACGTTTCGCGTGAAAATTTTCCTGAATGCCTTGAAAAAAGTTTATTTTGCTCGATATTGATAACCAACCACATCATTTGATCTATTTTGCATGTTTCATACTGTTATTCCACGAGTTAGAAAACTGCTTCATGATGTTTTCAATTGGTTGAAAATAATTTCTTGTGTTCTGTTATAAATCATATTACTAATTTTAGAGCGTACCGTTATACATTACTTCACTAAAGAGAAGAGAAATAGTTGTTCTGTGCGGTACCATGCAGTCACGATTACGTTTACCAACACTAGCTGTTCACCTCCATAGTCAACCAAATGTAATGACCCTATAACATAACATTACATTGCATTACATTACGTTGCATTCTTTTACATTACATTGCATTGCATTACATTGCAGTACATTACAGAACATTACAATACATTGCATTACATTACATAACTTTACATTACATTATATTACATTACATTACATTACATTCCATTCTATTACATTAAATTAAATTGCATCACATTACATTATAACCAAAGATCACAAAACAGTTTATATTTGTTTGATTCTTGCTAGAACATCAACTCAGGAAATATTGTCTGTATTGTGCTTTGGATTCCTAGTAATTATATGCTAGATGGTTGGGGTTAAGGTTGCTGCATAATTGGAAACCAATTAAGGCCAACGCATATTTATCTATTTTCCTGTCTTCTAGATTGGTAATCTGGTTGCGATCAAAAATCGACAAACTTTAAAACCGGCGGTTTTAAATAGGTAAATTCAATACAGTTTTTTCATAATACAGTTTTCAGCAGGTATATTCTATCTGCATTGGTTCATTTTTTACAATTTGCAGTTGCGAATCAAATCAGTGCTCACACTTTTGATTAAATTTATTAGATTCAGCAGCTTATAACTTTGTAGCAGTGAAACTAATAGAATAAATAGCTTTTAAGTATCCTTTTAATCAGCGTTTTTTTCCTACAGTAGAAATAGCAAGAAAAACGTAGAATCTTCTTACAGCCCAGACATAAAAAGAAATTTTGAGCCAGAAGTGAAAGGTAGTACTAGTAAGTATTTTGTTACTTTTTTACTTTTTTAACTATAAGTAAGCCTTTATCAAATGTTTGCATACTTTTTATCAAGGAAATTGGGGAACATTTTGGGCTTTTAGGGCCTGTTTTTTTCTTTTTATATTAGGCTCTGTAAGAAAGCTGCATATACTACAAGTATTATTCAACTATCCAAATTATAGCGTAAAAAGGCATAAAGTCATAGAGTTTCCAGTTTGAATGACACTTACAATATGAATTAATTTTAAACGACAAGGATATTTAATGAAATTGAAAGAAAAATGCAAGCCATGAGAAAAGATGTATGAACACAACTGCGAGTAACATGCTGCGTTCCAATAAATGCTTCTTAGACTACTGTATATTTATTTCCCATGATTGTTCATTGCTTATGAGCCTGTCTTAACAGCTTCTATTACACACGGGAGTAAGTTAGCTTAGAATAGGGAGCTGCTGGAGATGCATGCTCTATTCTCAGATAAGAGAAATGAAGCGAGTCAACTTTGAAGAATAGAACATTATTGGGAGTGCTAACAGATTTATATATGGCACTTTGTTTTCGGTTTGATCGATTTCTTTCTTTATGTAGTTTAATTATTTTTTGGCTTTGATCTATCTTGATCATATCATTTTAACCAATTTTAATAGTCATTTTGGAATGGAGCAAATAAGTTAATTTATTTGATTTATGGTATCACTTATTTTCCACAAAAGTAGTGATTGAATCGTCTCTGTTAAAATCTCACCCATAGCTTGTTCATATGGCCCTTATAAAATTCGTTTTAATACGCTTTCGAACTTTAATTTTTTCAAAATGTTTGATAAGCAACTGTGTTACTTACCTTTAGTTGATCACCTTTTCGGGATATCAGTTGAAAATGCAAAGAATCTTGGAGCAAGCACTTTGAGAGAAACCGGAGAGAGAGATTGCTATGTTCAATATCAGTTCCCGGAACAAAAACGAGCCAATAAAGGTTAGGGGATTTTGCCCTTTACCTTCTATTTTTATCATTGAATAAAGATAGGCTAGAATGTGCTTAAAATAGAGACAGAGACATGCGAAGCCATGGCAGCTCCCCTTTCGCAAACTTTGCAAAGCTTTCTTTCCTAATCCAAAATTGCCCCATCTATTGGAGTGATCATGTGCCCTTCCATGACCTGCCCCCCCCCCCCCACCCATTTTAGCAATGCTTCCTATGCCCTAGGATATAGATATAACTACAAATGTAGAGCTAAGGAAAATGCCATTTATTATCACCTGGCGAAAGCTTTTCACTGACTAAATCATGTGCCCAGTTCATCTAGAAAAACTAAAACACGAGTTTATTTATGTAATTAACTGCTTACGAAAATCATTTAATCCATTTTTCAACAGCGTGACCTTCGCAAAGGGCCTGGCAAGCCAACCCGCTGTTTCACAATACTATTCAGAATGTTTTCGTATACTTTTCATCTATAGGATAGTTGATGTCGATAGGTTTTCAATCCTTGAAAGTAAAGTGTGACCGGCTTCTTGGAGTATTATCTAATCTGTTATCAAAACAGTTCACAATATCTTGCAAAATCAATTGAGAATGATTTGGATATGGGTTGCTTTAGATTGTCAGTCTTTTGCAGTGGCTAACAAATAAGCAATACTTCCAGTGACTGTAAGGAAAAATCATAAACATTTCAGTAAACTGTAAAAGGACCCACACATTGGAATAAAAATGTTTCCATCAAACTGCCTTTGACGGCCTGCCAAAGACTGCCAAACGACTGCAATAGATGGTTGAAGCCTAAATAACGAAAACCAGGAACGATTTTAAACGAAGACTCCCCAATGACCTTCAAAGGGCATCCAAGACTCTCAGAGGTCTCACGGAAACACATTATTTGAGATTATTTTGAACGTATTGCTACAACGGACCAAAACGGCATGGTATGGACGAAGGCCAATAGTTATACTATTGGCAAAAATGATAAAATACAACGAAAAACACGCACCAGAGACTCAATTGACTTCAATGAACATGTTGAATATTTGTTGAACACTTAACTTTGACCTCTCATTTACGCATTTTCTACTCATTTACTCGCTCGGGTTTTTTAACAGTCTTCGGACAAAATAGTTTCACATGCTCAGATGACAAAACCAATTACATTTTTATCATGTCAGTTGGTCCTTGACGGTCAAAATATTAACTAGGTATCTGCAATTAAGCCCCTTGTTGACTGACTAACTCTAAGACCATTGCATCTTAATCACATGGTCTGCATAGCGTCAATCAATACTTTGTGCTCTAGAGAAGTTGTTGAAGCGAGGATATTTCAATGAATTTGTCTCCATACTAAATGCGCTGAGCGTCACTGTACATTTCTATTGCACATTTTCATTTATTGTACATTTCTGTACACGTACAATACAAAATTCTGCATTGTTTAGGGTTCTTATACAAACGAATTTTCTTACGTTACCCATTTTGAAAATGTATATCATAAGTACATAACTTCCAGATTATTTTCGTTATTTAAAATAGATCTTTATGACTCACGATGCTTTCTCTTTTAGACTGTACCTTGGCCTGGCATAAAACACCAACAACTCTCTTTCTTGATAATCCAGTTTTTGGTTATTCGCAAAAGCACGTATTGACAACATTCGTAGATTCTCCTGTGCAGCATTTATTTCTGAACTCATTTGATCATTCAAAGAATTCGTCGGGCATCACATTTGAAATATGGCAGAGGTCATATTTCCCCAATATCAGAGACTGTTTGCTTTATAAAGTGAGTTTGACGTTATAGCTTAATTTGTGTTTACAAATTGAGGTATACAAGTATCATAGAACATTGAGTTGTGAGGCGTGCTGTAGCATACCGTCTCATTTTTTAATTCTCTGAGTTTTTCTTCTTAAGCAGAGAATCGATGATTTTACAGACTGCATGATTTTACAGACTCCTTTCGCATTCTTTTACTTTTTAATTACGGAAGGTGGTTGCCGTTGATAAGTGAAGGGAATAACCAATCTTGGACGTTTTTCCATCTCTAAAATCTAGATGCACATCTAGAGAATGCTCGTTTCTTTCTAGAAAATATTGTTGTTCCATTTTTGTCACGAAAAGTCGCCAATTCTGCTAGCCTAATTTGCCTTTAACTAGCATATTATAACATTGAGTTTTTCCCATATATTCTCTGATTGTACATGGATCTTGCGGAAATGCAGTTCTGAGAAAGGAATAGGATTATTAAAGACAGGAAATAAATTCATTTTGTGTCAGCTAGGCGCAATTAGCAGCAGCTTATCGGAAACCGTAAAAGTCAGGTCTCCTCACGGGTGGTATCAATCAAAAATGATAACATTTTCATAAACCTTGGTTATTTTGTCGTTTTATTTTATGAAACAAACTTCTGTTGCATAACTCAGTGTCCATGTTGCTCAACTGTAAGTAAAGGTACCTTTAAATGTGAAAATGCCTGAAAATGAGTTTCAGGTGCGAACTTCATATTTGACTTTTAGGCTGTGATACCCATAGCTAAAATTTACGCAATGATGGCGATGAACAGAGCACATGATTCATCATTTCAAAGTTTCAAGCTACCATTAACACCCACAGATGTCAATGCGGGAACACATGACCATGATGCAAAGCTTAATGTCAGCGTTAGTTATCAGCAGAGGAAGAATATTGACACTAACTTTGAACTAATCGAGTCCAAAGGCGCCTGTGTCTGCATTTCAGTTAGTGTTTTGCGAGCCTGTGGTTTGAAGGTAAGACCCTTCAATATCTAAATCTATGCAACATTTTTATGGGTAGCGAGGTCCTAGATAATTCTTGACCCTACCTTTGCCCAGTATGTGCAGGTAGAGCAACTTTATACAAAAAGTTATTCGAAAGAGAAATGTGAAAAAAGGCCACGATTTTGGGACAAACCAATTTTCTTTAAATACATTACTAAATTAACAGAATGTATTGATCGACACTCCAGTTAAGGAAATACAAAAACCTGCTTTTGTGACAACGATTTCACAGTTTTGCAAAAAAGCCAATATTTTGAGCAAGGCTGTACCCTTTATTCTATCTGCCGTTAAGTAACGGAATATTTATGGCATCAAGTTTTACGTAATCAAGTCTTTGCCATGCAAGACTTTTGCATAATGTGTGCAAACAAGGATCTTGTCAGGTCGTTAGCATCGTTTTCTCCAAATGAGCTTAACAAGCTGTAGCCAAATATAGCCAAATATTTACCAGCCTATCGTAATAGTTTAACAAGCTATAGCCAAGTGCGCTTAACAAGATAGACGCAAGTTAGCATCGCTATAGCCAATTGAACATACTTGAAACGCACCTCAAAGGATAGGGGGTCCTATTGTCATCGACTCCCTTTTTCAACACTGCCACTAAGTTTCACAACTATCAAGTGGCCAATTTTAAGAGGTTCAAAAATGTAAAATATGTTGCTGAAGAGGACATTTCATCAATTTTGCGACCTTTCACAAGAATTCGAAGTTTGTTTCAGCGATGCTATTTATTGTCTTTACAATTTTTTGTGTTTTATGATGTGTCCCAAATGGAAGACATTGCTAAACTTGCACTTAGTATAATGTCGTATTACTCTCTATTCATTTTATGCTTCGAGGCGTTTATTATAGAAGTTGGTAAGATTTTGTTAGCCAATTGACAAGCTAATGTACCGCCTTGAGACTGGATGTAAATAATGTTAATAATGAACTTTGTGTGAGTAAATTTCTCGTTGTCCCTCGCCTATTTTTCGAAAGGGTTGCCACTTCCAACATTTGGCCTGTTGACAGTATTGGGCTATATCCCTCATAGATTTCTAACTCCTATTCAAATCGATGTTGTATGTAAGCCTTACTTGCAACCATTTCATGGAGATTTAGAAACGTTTCAATGTTATCCCATACTTTGTGCGGTCCAATAAAACTATTCTACGGCACATCTTCTAGCACCAGTGATGTACGATACTAGAGGAATTTGCTATAATGGCTATACATATTCAGGTACAAATCTGCAGATTCAACTCAAAAAGACTGCAATGATAAATTGCAGCCTGCAAGAAATTGTGCAGCTTTTTTGCTGCTCAGTACGATCTGCAAGTGTTCAAATATTCCGATTGTTCGAAAATTATTGATATTTAGTGTTGTCATTTTCTCGCAAGTAAAATGAGCCGTTTCATCTGTTCTCCTTGCAGGCAAAGTTTTTAAACCAGTCAAGACGAGGTCTTTTACTAGCTGCAGCTCCATCAAGTATTAATACATTTGTGAAAGTTTCGATTTCATTTCTCGGTTCTGAATCATCACGAATTTCTCCTGTCATCGCACGTTCATTCGCACCAACATTCTCGTTTCATGTGGATTTTCCCGTCAACGTAATCCAAGATTGCATCGAAGATGACGAAGCAGATGATTCATCAACTTTGGCATTTCATCTGGAATCTGGATATGTTGATATTGAAGTCTTGTGAGTTAGATATTGTTGATTTGCACCAGCAAATGTTTTTAGTATTGTTGCTGTCCTGTATTTGGTTTCCTTAATTCGTAATTGTGCTGTTGTCAATGATTCTTGATTCTCAAATTAGATCATTGAAAAATATGAATTTCAATTTGTTATATCCATAGATAAGTAATGATTGCTTACCTGGGATGCAGAATTGTTTTTCTTAACTCGTCTTAGAAAAATGTGAATACATGTTTGGGAGACAAACTCACTTAAAACTATTTTTAGTTGGCTATAATAGTTGGAAAAAAGACTTAAACAGACAGGGATGGAACAAGGAAACAGCGTAAAGCGAAGTTGCTGCAAAATGTTTCGTTAATGCCTAAGCCCAAACTTTTAACGTTAATGTTAATAGTAAATGATAATCAGTGATAAATCATATTTATCAATCATTTTTGGAGACTGTTGCTTCTGCAGCATGCGAACAACTGCATCGATATTGTGCTCGCTTCATTTCAGTTATATTTGTGGAAGACATAGACGATAGGCATGCAAGCATGAAAACATGCATTGATACATAACATTTGTCATGCTTAAGCTTCCCGTTTTCTTCTTTATCTTCTTTGACCTAAGTCATGTTTTGCTTTGAGTACCTATCATTTTCCTTTTGTGCTTCTCTTGTAGAGTTCCCATTTTTAACAAAGGGGGAGGGGTCGATGAATATTGAAAAGCAACTGGTACAAATTGAAGTCATTACTGATTTTTTTTGCATTTCTTGCCTAAATTATGCCTGAATTTTAGACTAGTTGACAAATACTTTTATCTGAGTTTTTACTTGCTTTTTTTTTCACTGTTTTCCCCTGTTTTCATCATTGTTAACGTAAATTTTTTTTTACCGCTGATCATTTTTGCAGTCAGAAGAAAGTCAAAAGTGGATTTTTGTCTGTTAAACATGATGAGCTAGGGGTTGATGATTCAGTAGCCTTGCTTGGCAATTGCCGGATCCCACTTGTTGATTTGTTGTCACGCATTTCAGGTATAGTCAAATTCATATTCCAAGTTTCTTCTCCTCTCGATAAATGCCATTCCAAAGTAATTGGCTAAATCATTGTTGCGCCGAGAAAGCACTGTTTTTAAAAGTATTCTTTATTTAAGTTATGTTATAATACATTTATGTATTTTGATAGCTCTATGTAACGCATTTATATTTTCTTAAAGTATCATTTATGTATGCTGATAAATATTAGTGAGTAAACATCAAAGAAATGAAAAAATACGTGAAAAAAGAATGAAAAAGTTAAAGGTAATGCTGGAAGCATTGCGCAAAATGCTGGAAGCGATCGGGGAATTTCGACATTATTCGATCTTTCGCCCTAGTAGAACTTTAAATAGTTCTGATATGTAGCTGTCTAGTGAGGACTTTTGTGGCAATTATTGTTGCGGGGCGACCGCATGAAATTTTATTTGCTGTAGCCCCCTGTTATTTTAATACACCGTTGATGTCATCGTTGATAGCAGACTGGAAGGTAAAGTAACCCTAGCTTATACCGTAAAATATATTATACCTAGAACCAGGATTACTAACCGAATGCTACATGCTTGGTGTTGATAATCAGATAATTTAGTTTGTTAATAGGGAAGATTTAGGATACAAGAGAAATGCACGAAGGATTGTATTATAAGCATAAATGTCTAGATTACAGTACTTTCAATATGCCAAACAATTTTTAGTATATGCTTTAGTAAATGATCGTTAAGGACTTCAATTGGCTTTTTTTTAGATTGCGCCCATTTTTTAAAAAGCAATCATCAAACAATTGTCATAGTAGGAACCAGGGTATATATCATTACTTTTTATCGTCCTCACGAAGATTAAATGATTAATTTTTTCAGGAATCAAAGGATGGTTTCCTTTAATTATGCCGCACAAAATGGGAAGAGAAAAGGGTTCTCGCCATTCCTGTGATGCTGATGAGTTCAGAGATGCAGCTGGTGGACTTGAAGTTTCCTTGAAATTTGGGAAGGAAACAGACCGCGAACTAGTAATAAATACAGCCCGCAGTGTTGGATGGAGTCCTCTGGAAACGTTAGAAACACACGAGGACAGCTTTCCCGCTTCTTCTGACCTCGCTGTCGTAGGTTTAAAGGCACAGGTGTCGGTTGAAAAGGTGTGGATTGCTAGTGAAATCCTAGAGAAATGGGCAGACAGAGATGCTCAGAACGTACGAGTGTATTGCAGATATAAGTTTTATGATAAAGGTTAGTAGCACTTAAGTGATAAATTGAAGTGGAGGTACAAGAAGGTACTGGTTAACTTATGAATGACATCATTTTATTTCCATTTTCATCTTGTTTTCCTTGCTAAAAAAATAGCAATGCTAACTACATTTTGAGTATGCTTTTGCTTGTCTAAACCCTTCCTTAAGCCTGTATTTTATGTCAATGAATAGCTTTGGTTTCACCTTTTCTAAGGACTTCAAATGAACTAAAGCACATTGCATAAAATAGTACCTGTGCGAAGTACTTCACTTGCTGTGTGTTAGCTTTTACGGATGATGCTAGGAAAGTTCGAGAACCTATTTGTAAACTGTATCTTGCAGTCTATTTGTGTTTTGATGAATTTGAGGTGATTCCTCACTTCCTTCTTCGAGATAAGATGTGTACTAGTTATGGAGAACTGAACATTCATTGGAAGTTATAAACAATTCAATAAAGGACAGTTTTTGAAGTTACTCTTGCCAGATAGTTTTGTTTGTTTATCCTGCATCAATATTTCAAAATAAATGAAATTTGACCCTTTTCTTCACTGGAGTGACCATATCACCCTTTAACCCTTTTGCACCCGGACTCATTCTCATTTAACTGTTAAAGCCTATAACATTCAACGCTTTTCAGGGGGCAGCATAGTCAAATAACTTAGGAGAAAGCGTTAACTATTACAAAAAACTGCCATCAGAAAATTTGCAATATTTCGTACTTAACACCCTGAGAATTTATCTTTTCCGGTGTTTTCATTGGGGCATATGGCCCGCCCAGGGGTGAAAGGGTTAATCTCCAGCTAGAATGGGCTACTTCTTAGAAGGAGGCAGTCAATAAATTGATTCATTTTTACTACAACATTTGTAAGGTTTCTTTGCTTCAACATCATCAATTAAACTATCCCCTCGGCAATCTCACCAAACCCATTAGTTGTTCCTGCACAATTCTATGATCAGGGGAACTGTAAAAGTTAAGATGGAGGTTCCATTTTGATGCAGTATCATCAAAGCTGGGAGTCAGCAAAATGCAGATCAGGAACATAGTTTTCGATGTTGCCACAACCTCACAACCATGGGTATGAATCTTCGGATAGTGATCTTCGGATAGTGATCACTGCCTAGTTGCAAATCGAGAACCATGTTTGTAGAGGAGTAGTATATGACCTTTCGACAATCTATAATGCATATATTACAAATTTGTTATTTTCTGCTCTTAGATTTTCATTCAATTGGTTTTTTGTTATTGAAATATTTCTATAACTGTAATGTACAAATTATTTGCAAAAGGTGTGTCATTCTTTAAGTAAACCGAAAAGATTTTAACCTTGTACTAGAATAAACTAAACTAAATTAGAAGACAATCAATTGTGAAATAGCCATTTTTTGCTAATATTATTACTAGCACTCAATCCGTTTTGTAGCTGCTTTGGTATCGAAACATGTTCAATTCGAAAAAGCATCTTCAACCAATACAATTGCAGCTGATTTGAGTCACAAAAAGAGTTTCCAAATCTCAGCATCATCTGCCTTGTCATGGTAAGAGCATCTCATATATGTTCTACTTTCAAGATTATAACATTAGAACAGTTGTAAAATCTTAAGCATTTGAACGGTTGTATGATCCACAACATATATATATATATGCTAAGATATTTACAGAGTCAATCAAATTAAATATGATTGTAAATTGTCATTATTCTGCCGCTAAATTGTGGAATAAGATGATTCTCCAAAAATCCCCACAATTTTCAGGTTCAACAGAAAAATGAGAGATGCGCTAGCTACCATAGCAATTATCCTAGACGTGCGGTCCCTAGAAAGTGCAGAACTTTCTCATGACTATTGTATTCTATTCAGTAATTTCCTTTATTTATTGTATACTGTAACACACATCTATATTTTATGTGTTAATTATGTATTTTGATAGGGATTTATGAATGAATATCAATAGAGTGAAAAAAATTAGCTAAGATCATTGCGCAGAATGCTTGGAGATATTAATATTGAATTTTTGACTTTGTCTTATCTTTTGCCTATAGCGTAGAAAAATATCTCGGTAACTTTTTGTTTGCTGAAGATAGTATAGTTGATACTTTTTGTTTGCTGAAGATAGTATAGTTGATACTTTTTGTTTGCTGAAGATAGTATAGTTGAGTATAACACTTTATCTAATCGAGTTGAATCATGATTATCAAAGTGTAAAACAACTGATAATAACCAGATAATGAATGTAAATGTGGGTGTATAAATGAAATAGCGCATGTGATTGGTTACTTATTCCGGCTAGCCAGCGCCTCGCTTGTTAGAATATTTTAGGTGGCATCTCGCATTGATTTGAGATTCATCATATGTATTAAAGTGCAAGCAAACAGAACGGTAACATTTTTAAATGGTATGCTTTTACAGGTATTTGCGTGAAGAGTTGATTGAATTTCAATTTTGGCTGAAAGTCATGAGCGAAAAGGAGAACTTGGCTGTAAACCGTGCCCGTGATAAATTGATTGGCTCCGTCTTTATTGATGCTTCGAGAATTGCAAAGAACGCAACATTACAAGGCTCTGTTAGGTAAGAACTGATGAGAATTAAGGCAAACATAATTTGTAGGAATTTTGAAGAACAAGTTACTCAGTACAACTCCTGTGAAATGCAATGCAAGGTAACTAGGACAATGTCACGAGAACCATAAAACATAACTGCGTCCCAGCTGTTACAAAAGGTTATTACAACTATCGCAAAAGCTCCATTAAAATCTCCCCTTGAAGCAAAAATTTGAAATAAGGCTCCTACTATTTTGAGGTTGGGTTAGGGTTTGAAATGATCTAAGAGGAAATCTGCTAAGGAATAATTGAATTTAGCGATTATCGGCCTTCTTTTCATTGGCTATACTTAATTAATTGTTTGGATTAGGGAATAACGGCTATGATTTTGTTACCAGTCTGTGCACAGGATACCATGCAAGGGCACCAATCAGAGGAGGTTAAGATATATCAAGACTAGGTGTGCTTACGCTATCAGATTTCATGGAAAACAGTTTTCAAGAATCTTTTGAGTAAAATAGTGCATAAAGTTTTTGAACTTCCTTTACCAATGATTTAAGCTTTATGCTTTTGGATTGAATGTGTTTTTCAGCAAAACATAGAGTCAAAAGTTAAACAGCCTTTTCATTTTTTACCATCATTTGTTTATTTACTTAAACTTATTTTGATTTGAAACAGTGGATTGTACCCGATGTACAAATTTGGCGCTGACTATCTGGGTAAATCTAGTGCACGTATCTCAGTTCACATAACCGATGACGAAATCCCAGAGCCTGGCATGACTAATCGTAGCGACGTCTCTGCTGATGAAAGTTATCAATATCCAAGTGATTCAGAAGATCTTAGTAAAGAAACTTCGCCTGAAGATGATCACAAAATTACTGGGGTAATAAAGAATGCTGCTAAAAAGATGTCAATGAACAATGAACGAGCTGATATTGACTCAAAACAAAGAGCTATTGATGCATCGGGCAAGGAATGTCGAATTTTAATTGAAGAAGCTTTGCATTTACCCTCAGAAATGACCTCGCAAGGATTAAGGTAAGTGGTATCTACTAAATTAGGCCTTTACTAACTGAAATATTTTGAAAACACCACTGTCCAGTGAATTATTTTCGAAACAAGGTGAATGGCCTTTACTTAATTTGGTTTAACTGAGGCATTTTGGGAGAATTACTGCCTGGTGAATTGACTTGTTTCTGAGACTTTGCGCTGCTTTGTGAATGCTTGATTTTTTATTCCCTTCTTACCATTTTTATAATAAGGCCTGGGAAAGACTGAAAACGTGTGATGTATAAAAAAATGAACCAGGTGCAGGTCACATAATCAGGTAGTTTTTCGTGCCCTCGCTACCACACCAGGTTCAAAAAGGCGTCTCCTGTAGTTAGTCATAATAATGCAATGGCATCGGTAAGGAATGAGATTGTCAGTTCACAAGGAATGACTGAAAACTTGTTTAAAACGATTAAAACAGTTTAAAAGAAAAACTGAGAAACGTTTAAAACAGAATTTAATTATCTGTTGGGATACAATTCCGTATATAGCTCCTGCAGTGACTTGCTTTCCACGTGATTCTTTTATAATTACTTACCGTGCGAAGTTAATTGAATTGAATTGAAATGCAGCTTTTATGTAGCAATACCACTTATTTTTAGATCACCAGCGACATACGCTAGTTATCAGATCACACCATTTCACCAAACTTTCTGCACAAATGTGGTTTTTGATTCTACAAAGCCAAAATGGAATGTCGAAAGCTATGAAAAATTTGATCCAAGCAATGTACCAAATCAGGTAGATTTATTTGCCACTAAACGGCATCGCTTCATCAAATATGCAGCTATTTTATCTGGCCTAATAAGTTGCCAATAATTGAGACGCTATCTGTTATCCTCACCGTTGTCATACAATGTGAATTAGCAAATTTGCCTCTGCTAACCTGGGTTTATAAATGAGTTCTTTTTCCGTGTTCATGAACTCAACATATGGCCATGCCGTGGTAAATGCTATTACACATAACATATCAGGATTTTCTAACATTGCATCATGGCAAAGGCACTTTTTTCGTTCAAGCAGAGGAATAGATTACTTGCATAAGTTCAAATCACTTTTACTGTTGTCAATTGCGCTAGCTTCTTTAGCTGTATTGCCCACCTTTTGGAATGGAATAGATGCTTCTAGTTACTAACGTTGTGCAGACTAATCTTATCAGAATATCTATTGATTAATTTTTGTAAATCTCTTATCATTGACCTGGTTTCCAAACTGAATTTTTCATTATTTGATCATAGATTATCAGCTTCAAAGTATTCAAAAGCATATCAAGAGAAGGTTTAGCTTATATTTTGTTGTTTACATCTAGTTACAATGTTACTTGTTCCATGCAAGTCTGTGCTGGGTCATGTTCCCTAAGCCGTAAATAATTTAATTACGCGATTATGATTCATAATCACTCCCAGGACCGTATATATTCATGCCAGTTGAAGACAAGCTTAGATATCAAATCCCCTACAGGCTGTCAATAGATTTAGTGTACTTTTCACACGGTAATAAAAGGCTACCTACAACTGGATTTTGCCAATTTTTGTTCCCTTATGCATTTAGCATAATACCGATACCATGAGGAGTTAAAATGATGACTACCCCATGGCCAATACATAAACCGCACAATCAACAATACACTTTAACGAATTGCGAATTCAAAGTGAAACAACAAAAAGTAGTTTGTCAAGTTTGGTAAATGCTTGAGATGGCGATAGTAATAAGGTAAATACAAATTTGCCGAAACGGTGAAAGAGAGCCAAGCCGCCATACGCTGCTTCAGCTTTAGCTTGGACTTTGCGGTTCTAAGTATAGTGAATAGCTTTTATATACCATATCATTTCGCTGCATACTTTTCTTTGATTTAAGGAGCCTAGTAAGCACAATGTGGGGTGCGAGCTTTAAAACAAATTTTAATCCAAAAGCATCATTTTCAATTTCAAATTCATTTCTTTAATAAATTAACTATTTTTATCACGTAATGCTTACTTATTCATTTTTAATTTTTGTTCTAAAAATTTGTAAAGAAGGCCTAAATTAGCTTGTACATAGTTTTTATGTATATAGCTGTTTCATACTAGCCCACTGTAAATAATTTGATTAAAAAGACGTTTCAATGGGTTCGGTAACTGCACTTTTTTTCTCACAAGTAAGTTTATCGACCACTGCATTCCGTTTGTTTCAGATGGCAAGTCTGATGTTCATAAAGATGTCTTACTGGGTGCAGCCAATGTGGACATCTCCCTGTTGACAACTGGATTTCGTCAGATTCACGGATG
Source organism: Catostylus mosaicus (assembly GCA_964019065.1). Lineage (NCBI taxonomy): Eukaryota > Metazoa > Cnidaria > Scyphozoa > Rhizostomeae > Catostylidae > Catostylus > Catostylus mosaicus. Next base: position 11,370,990 of record OZ025186.1, read on the forward strand.
GTACAACCTTGTTGATTTTTCTGGACAGCAAGTTGGACAAATCAAGGTAAACCACTTTTTCTGACTGCAATATTTCCACACTCGCCTATAAGGTAAACTAGAGTGTGGATATGTTCCTCAAAGTGGTTCTACACCTCTCTTATTGAAACGCATGTATTTACAGACTTGCTTCATTAATAAAATGATGTTTAGTGAATTCACACAAAGAAATTTGCATAATAGCAGAAATATGAGAATGAAAATCATTGCAATATATAGGCCAGCTGAAAACCGTGATACTCACTTCGAATTTTTAATTGTCCAGCTGCATGCCGATGATCAAAGCAACAATTTCTTTGAAGCAAATCCAAAATTTTTTCGCAAGCTTTCGCTAATTTTATTTTTCTCACTAGTTTTGTCCTTAAGAGTTCTTAATCTGGCTTGATCACTTTACCCTTCATTTTAACTTTAAACAAAAGTAAGGAGCGACGGAGAAATCATTTTGGAAACTCATAATAATTTGCTGCTTTTCCAGGAGATATCGACTGGCCTAGTTGAACTAGTAATTTCTCATTGGATGCGCTTTTGCCATTCTTTTAAATGAAGCTTAAGGGACTGCTTCTTTTACTGTGGTGGGAACACTAGTCTAGGTTTCTTTGAGACCGGTAAACCTGCATATATAGAGGAAATCAGATGTCTGAAAACTGGTCAATTCTGCATTCCATAGAATCCAAATGACTCTTCCCAAAGAATCCTTTAGGTAAACTTTTATAGCATGTATTAGTGATGGCGTTACTTTGTTTTTTTTTGTAAAATGCACAGTTCCACACTCGTTCCATTTAATAGAAATAATTCGATCTCTTCATTCATGATACATTTAATTCCAGGTAGGAATAATTCCTGAAAAGCCAATGGCAGCATCACCATCTGCAAGGTATTTCCGCAAGGAAAATTTAGCAGAAAAGGTATTGAGGCATTCTTACGGTATTAGATTATCCATTTTCATAACTCTGCCCAATACCATAGATCAGCTGACATTTATTATCTAGCACTGCGAAAAGGCTTTTAGCAACCAGCTTTTTCTGAAAATTGTTTTAGGACAGCCTAATTGAATGCATAAGTGGAGCCGCGCTTGGACTAAATTTTGCAACAAGACTTGATACTATGATTTTACAGAAAAAATTTTCCAATTCTCATTTGTGTTAGTAGTTTACTTGTATTTTCTGTATGTAATATTAGTTGCGTGTTTCGCGTAAAGTAAGTAGTAGCTGTAAATTGTATGTGCCATTCATAGTGGAAGGTTGATGATTGTGGGTCTTTTTCGCCAAGATTAGTTGATAGTGTATTAAAAAAGGAAATTAATCCAGGACAGCCATCTATTTATATGCCTTAAAACATCATTTGTGACGTATTTACCATATTTTATCTTTAAAATTAAGTGATTTATTTTTAATGTAAGTGATAGTGATTAGCTGTTTATTTATGATATTGTAAATTGAAGGGGTTACCGTGTAGAGTAATATAAAATGGAACTGAAATGAAATAGAAATGAAAGAATCGACTTACGGCAAACCCACCTAATGAGGAGAGCTTGTATAATACGGGACGGTGCTAGGCTTGCTACGGTCACACTGCTAGATGTTTGTCTCGCAGGTTAGTTTTTGTATTGTTAACGAGGCTTTTTCTGGCCTATTTTGGCTTCAATGAACGTCTTTGTTATTCGTGTATTACCTTGAGAAGTCCCCTATTCTCAATGTTTTCACTCTGTATTCAATAGGTAGTTGTTTTAATTCTTTCAATTAATGTAACCTCGCTACATAGATTTGCCTGTTTGCGCTTATATAGCGTCTTGCAATTAACTACATCACTACTTGCCACGCTAGGAAAGCTCCTTTTTGACACAAACACTCTTTGAGGCGCTTCGACGAAACTGTTTATGCTATTTCATATGGTAAAACTTTACATTGACTTTATATTAATTTCTGCTTTATTTTGACTAGGTGCTCAATGATCATCCTTTTATGATCAAAGTAGCGAGACCGCTTGATTTTGAAGATCAAAACATGGAAGAGATGGAAGGCTGGAGAGATAAAACCCATCTATTCAACACGCTACGGTATGTTTTGCGATTCCCAAATTCCTTTGTTAGTTGAGGATAGTATCGGTATCCATGCTTACAACTTTTGCCATGTAGATCATACCCTTTCAGCCCCCTTAACTCACTCTGCGTCATTCTACTCAATGTTCCTGACCCTTTTCCTACTTTTTCTTCTTCAGCTCAGTGAGCCCTATTCATACCACCGCCCTTCTTAATTCTTCAGTGTCCTCTTGCCATTTTCCTTTTTAACTCAAGAAACTTTGTTTCTCAAACCTTTTCCCTTTTAACCATTTGTGTTCATTGTCCTTGTTTTTTCTTGTAGCCTTTTTTAGACTTAGTTTTCTATTGGCCTCTGTCATTGTTTTTTTATTAGTCCTTTGCTCTTCCTTTCCCGTTTTTTTGACCGCTGTCACTTCCTATCGACCTTTGCCCTTCTGATATGGTCGGTTTTCTTGTTACAATGGAAGCTTTTGCCCTTGACATCATATTAAACCACTGTCCCTGTTACTTCTCTCGGCCTTTTTCAAATCACTGTATCTCTTAAGGTTTTTTTGTTGACCACTGGCCTTCGCATTTCTTCTGCTTTTATTTGCAATTTTCCTTGTTAACTATAGCTTTTGTCATTGTTAACATATTAGGCCACTGTCCCTGTTAATTCGCTTAGCCTTTTTGTGACCACTGCCTCTCTTTCAGTTTTCTATTGACCACTTTCGTCCTTATTTTATGTCTTTTCTTCCCGCAAATGTCATTGTTAACTGAAGCTTTGCCCCAGTTTAGCACATTTCATCACTGTCCCTGTTATTTTGTCACCATATTTTGTCCACTGTCAGTCTTTAAGCTTTCTATTGACTGCTACTATATGAGCGTTAGAGGCATTACTGTCACAAAGTACTATTAGCAGTCGAATCAAAACCATCTGTGAAGGCCCGAATAACCGCCTTGCTACATTGCTTTGATGCAACCGATTATTCACGATATAACCTCAGTCTTTTTCAATTTTATACCAGAGATCAGATGGTGGGACTTGATAGTTTAACAGTGGAGCTCCGAAAAAGATTGCAGGAAAGCCTTGATGGAGAGAGAGGGTTGTCATATGATTTTCATGGCTTTGAGAGCTCATCAAAGATCAAGAACACTTTGCCAGTAGCATCTACTGGTCTTGGGGATCGTGTGAATGATGCGGGGCCATTTGTATCAGAAGGTTTCACTGAAATTCAAGAGTTTCGTTCAAAGGACGATAAAGTTGTGCAGACAAGCCACAGATGTGATCTTGATAGTGTTCCTTCTGAGTCTTGCAGTGCTTACAATGAATCTAAAGAAAATGAATCGGCTCTTGAAATATTGTCACAAACAAGCTGCAATCCGCAAACTTCTGAAGATGATGCGAGTAAGGAATTAGAGAGCCTTGAAAGAGCGGAATTAAGTCAAGGAGTTGATTTGAAGATATATGATAGTTTTGATGATGTTTTAAATGAATGGGAGAAATATCATGAAATTAGGCATTGTGATGATGTCATCGTAGGTGAAGGTACAAATCAATCGTTAAATGATAATTTAGATAATCAAATGCATGTTAATGATGTACTTTTGTCGTCTTTACCTACCTCATGCATAGAGGATAAGTCAGGCAACAATGATATTACTAACAGTGATTTTATATCAAAGGAGCATGTGAAACAAGTACACACAGAAGAACAGGATTTCTATGGCAATAATCCTTCACAATTACAATCGAAATTCTTGGAAAAACCTGAGATCTTGCCAACTCTCGATTTGCGGAGTTTCGCTGCAGGAGAGACAAGGCGCGACACTGTTACAAATAGCGATCAAATGCGTGCCTCACTAACTCTTCCCGCAAGTTCCATACTTCAACCGGGTGAAGATGTAAATGATAATAAAAAAACAACCCAGTTACTAGAAGATTATGAAACAGTACAGGATCTAATAGGAGACTCGTTAGAGGAAGACAGGATGGCTGAAAAGAATGAATTTGATTATAAGGATGATGGATTGCCTTCTCAAAGGTAATATGCAAAGTTTTAATATCAATAAACAGTTAAGGTACTGCACTAAACAGCAAATAAAAGCATGAAAATGAATAATGTTAGACTAAGCAAGCATGAAAATGAATAATGTTAGACTAAGCAAGCATGAAAATGAATAATGTTAGACTAAGCAAGCATGAAAATGAATAATGTTAGACTAAGCAAGCATGAAAATGAATAATGTTAGACTAAGCAAGCATGAAAATGAATAATGTTAGACTATACATTACATGTTTAATTCCCCCAAACACGCCGTTTTAAGGCTACAATGTGTAATGTTGTGATTTTTATAATTTCAATATGCATGTATATGAAAGAGGTTCATGGTCTAATTCGTCCTTGGCACAATCCTCGATTCGTGCTCACGTAAAACACGATATTTTTTGAGGGCAGAAGAAAGATCAAAAGAGGTTTGTTATATCAACAAGCCTATTTCGTGATTAAACTTCTCTTGAAGGGATCCACCCGAAGAATGATTTACTCACTGAACAGGTTTGTAGAGATATCACATGTAGTTTGATTTTTCTTCCACTCTGGCCATATTTGCATATCTGTTTTTTACATCATCATAATCATAAATAATAAGAATCCCTCCCAGTGAAATTGCATCACAATACGATACAAGCCTCGAAGTAAACGATTTTTACATTTCATTGCAGTCAGTTAAAAGAAGACAAGTATGATGGATCTCATGGTATCCCAAACTTTTTTATGCCACCAGAAATGCTTGCCCAGTCGATGCAGCAGCTGAGATTGGCTGTTAGTCGGCAATATGAGAATGCAAGTCTGGAGGAAGCAGCAATATCTAACACTATGGGTAGTTATGGGGCCGACGATATCAAAAAAAGGTTTGATCGGCAGGAGAATGCGACGAAGAATGGTAAAATATCCTTAGACCGACCACCTCCATTAGAAACTAATGAAATGAACAGAATAGCAAGTATCTTCTCAACAAAATTTACTTGAATTCAAAATGTACAGGAATGGTTAATAGTAATATTTATAGCAATTCTCAAGAATTTCTTCCTAAATTTCACCTACATATTGTATTGCTTTGCGCCGTTTCGCGTATAGCAATAGCAATAGTTATGAGTTGTTCAAGACGGCTTTTCAGGAGAAATTTCGAGTTGAAAAATGGCAAATATAGTGAACTTGATTACTTCCATGTTACTAGCTTCTTGAATAAGGAATTGCATTAGTAAAATTATGCACTTATGTCAAAATCCTTTCACAAAGACTCTCAAAAGGCCTGAAATTCCAGTTTTAAGGTGTTGGCATTTTCTTAATGGGGGGGGGAAGGGGCTTTGGCGGCGATTTTGAACGTCACCAAATGGTCTTCATTTAATTTCTTTGTCAAAACACTGATGCAATTCGCTTCCTATAGATGCTCAATTGACTATTAATTGTCTTTATATTTATCAACATTTCATGCTTCTCATAGTGATCTTAAGAATTTAAAATTTTATGATTGGTCCAAACCTTTTGCAATTATAACTCGACTAAATGAAGACAATTATCATTTCAGCTCATTTATTTGTTTTTTATTTTTTGCCTACAAAAAATCTAAAATTTCTTTTTAGAAAAATGCAAAAAACCATACATTATTACAATGCAACATTATGCAGAAGAGCTCAAATAGAAATATCATCTAAAGATATATGTAATTGGAAAAAATTTTAAGAGCCTCTATTTCTAGGATTTTAACAGGCCACCGGGAAGACCTTCCCCCCCCCCCCAAAGGTACCATCGAGTCTGCAGTTCTTTGATAAGCAAACAACTTTTGCTGTCCCCCTTAATGACATTTTTTGAAAAATCGCTACTTACTTATAACAGAGCTCAAGAGATTGGAGACTTGGATGAAAGGTAATAAGCTTTCATTGAATGTGGCAGACTCATTCAATGCTCATTTTAAGCAAACAGAAAGGCAGCACTCTTACATGCCGAAATGAAGCCTTGCAGCTAAAGATACGCGACACAGAGCTCGAAGTAGTTCAAAAGACAAAGTACCTTGGAGTACAAATTGATGGCTCTTTAGATTGGAAAGTGCAAATCAAGGCAGTTTCTACCAAGGTCTCCAGGGCGATCAGCCTTTTGAGACATGCTAAACCATTTCTGCCAATGCAAGTTTGAAAACTATTCACACTGGTATTGTTGAGCCCCACTTTCGATACTTTTGTTCTGCCTAGGGTTGTGCTGGGTCTACAGACAGGGGCGGAGCTACGGGGGGTGTGGGGGGTGTGACACCCCCCACCGATCGCAAGTGTCGATTTACTCGGCAGATTTGGGAGGTTGAGCTGCCTACTCGGCAACTCGACAGACTCGGAAGTCAGTGGTAAGGATGATCCAAATTGCCGCTCCAAACAAGCCTTCCATCCTATTTTACACCACAAAACAGGACTATGCAAATGGAATGTTTAGTCTTTCTTACAAATTCACTCATATGTCATTGAGAAATGTAAAAAATGAGATTAATCCGACATGCTGCGTGCGCGATTTGCCGACTCGAGCAAGATCAATTTTGCCGAGTTGGCTTGTTTTACATGGAGCACATTCTACACTATTTGTTTACGGCTCCTTCTATTCTGGTTACATGGTAAAGGCTGACCCATGTCAGCTTTGCTACCTCAGCCAACCCACTGTAACACATCAGATTAACAAGCCCTGCCGACTCGACTCGCTTCATGTTGAACACATTATTTTTAGCAGGCATCTATACTAAATAGAGATTAGACCTAACACGACAAATTGACCCAGCGCGGACCAGCTTGCCTCGTATGTATAACCAAGCTCAAACGCTCGTGCTCGTGATTCCTCATGGTCAATAAGACTATACTTATATATTTATGTTATTTGACTTTTGGTGGCACCAGATGAATGATTGAGCTATGTTACTTTTCTAGCCTGCGTTCAGTCGTAGGAATTTTTACGAGACTGTGCGCAGGCTATCCTCTTGGCTATCCCGTTTCCCGCTTACGTGTATCCAGTATCCCACCCGTTAAAAAGATTCGATCCCGCTTTTTTGCCCTACCTATTGTGCACCAACTTTAATGACAAAAAGATATACAGAAACGGCCAAGCATAATCAGTTTTCTCTTAATGAGCGGTTTTCCGACGATTTTTGGGGCTTGATCTTGAAACTTTTTCTCAGCGAAAAGCCACAGAACCTCCATTTCTTCTTTTAGTCTAGTGTTGAGTGCTAGCCCCCCATTTCAAAACCGTTTATTGGGCCCTGCTAACAATTTGGGCTGGTAGTTTGTTCATAAACATTTCCTTTTATGCATAGTCCTGTCAGTGATATCACCTTTTCTTTCAGTATGTTCACAGCATAATAAACAATGGGGTTTGGGTTCGCCAACTTCTATTTTAAGACAGTGCTTTTGTTTTGGATATGGCTATCGCATATAATTTCTTTTAGAAAAGGGCGTGGCACTGAAATATTCTATGAGTAGGCGTTTCCGTAGTTTAGAAAGAGCGGTGTCACAACAAACTAAGGTGCCACACCCTCTTATTCCCTATAAATTCTGTGAATGGCACCACCACTGTCTAAAACTCTGCCACTACCTCAAAATTACTCGGCAATCTAAGGTCCAACGCCCCCCCCTAAGAAAATTTTCTAGCGCCGCCCCTGTCTACAGACACCAACCAATTACAAAAACATTCAAAATCGTGCTGCTAGGATCATAACAAATAGCAGCTTTGATAGCCCACGCAGACCACTTGTTGCCTGGTTGGGCTGGAGGACTAAAAGAACTTATTGACAATGAGACTAGAACAATGGTCAAAGTCTTTCAATGATTTGGTTTCTCAGTACCTGTAACCTCTTCATTAAAAACATGCTCCTCCCCCAGTCTCCGAAATACTGAGACGGATCTAAGGGACCATCTAAGAGAAGGATTCATGAGAGCTAAACTATGGAATAGCCTAAAAAATCAATACAGGGTTGAATACTTCCTTCTATATTGGAAATATCATGTTATTGTAAATAGGTTTTTAATATTATGGTTTCTCATTTTCTAGTATTTTGATTTTAGTTTGTAATTAGTTTTTATAGGGCCCCTTGAAAAACAACTTCGGTTGAAGGGCAACTCTCCCTAAACAAATCAAATGTGCAATATCAATGGATTAATAACGCTCGCGATTTCCATATCTCGCTTGGCCCGCGATACTCAACTAGTCGACGTTGAATGACCTTAGCTAGCTACGTATTATTAGCATGATAAAATTTGATTTTGATTTCTGTGTTATTTCAAAGTTTCGTGAACAAAGAAACTTTGTAAACGAAGAACGAAATGAACGAAGAAAGATGTGCTACAACGTTTGTTTGATTTCTTTGCCATTGTCATTTCACATTTGAAAGTTCGCTGTCTGAAACCAAGGCGTGAAGGGTATGAAACTGCAAACTGACTTTTTGAAGGTAAGTACAAACACACAAGACACTAGTTAGCTTGGCTTCTTCCAAGTTTCGCATAAGTGCTGATTTTGGAGAAAGGTTTGTGCCACAGGATCTGTGATTAACAATGTTACACAAACAAAACTAGCTTTTACCTTGAATGATGAAGACTTAGCTGAAAAAGTAATCCTTTTACAAGAAACCTATTTTCATAAGAAACTCTACAGCCTGTTTTTCGACTTTTATTCTATTTACAAGAAACTGTTCAGCCTTAACTGGAAAAGGGAGCTTCTAATATGCGGGTTTGTGCTGTATTTGCGTGTTATTTCCTCTAATACTGATCCCAAGCCAGCAATTTATTTTTTCTGGCTTGAATCAGTCTAATGAGATGAGGAGTGCATTTAAATGAAACTTTTATAAGGTCGGTTTTGCGCCATGCCCATGACCAACTACCTAAACTACCCATAAACCTTCGCGATCTGCCTTATTCAAAACGCTTTGTCTTTGTCTTTTGTTTCACGCTCGTAACTTGATATAGCAGCGACCATATTTTTATATTCTTTTTGTCAGTGCGTTGGCCAAGAGCAGTCGCTTCAGGAAAGCAAAATTTCCCTGGTTGGTTTCAGAAGCAAACTTTTGGGTAAGGATTTGTTAATTTTACCTCTCATCAGTCATAAACAACGCCGATAAGTATGGAAGACTACCACCGCCCTTCCTATTAGTAAACATGCATCAGGACCTTTTTATGCGAAGCAGGTCAGCCCGCCTAACCGACATGGCTCGCCTAGACAAGATAAGTCCCATGTTCGTAAAGGTGCAGGTCGTCCTGGCCGAGCGGGTTGGCCTTGCATCGATTCAAGTTTTGTTCTCGATCTGTGATCACTTGTTAGCACGCTGTTTATGCTTTCGCTGTTGATAAGTCTTGGAACACCACAGAATGCTCACAATTACAGTACTCGTTTTTGTCTTATAATGTGGATTACTTTATATTTTAACGTAAACCTCTCCCCAACGATAAACCAGAGCAGCGAAAAAGAAACTGTTTATTGCTCAAGGTAAGCATACAAAGATGAGACGATTAAAGAGAAAGTCTTGCGGATCGAAGATGAATTGAATTAGCAAAGATTGTGGCGCTCAAAAAGTCAACCTTATGCTTGCGCTGATTAGGTTTTTTGATCTTGTTCAACGGGGCCGGCCATCTTGGGACAATTTATAAGATCTCGCTTCAACGGGATCCCGTCCGCCCGCTGCTCATATAAGAAGGCCATTAAAACTGATACTTTATAGTGTGCATTGCCTTTGCATTACATATTTATCAAGCTTTTCGTTGCAACATTATATTTAGCTGTATATTGTTCATATTCTCTTCTTTATTTGTTTTTGATAAGCCTACCTATATAAAGTCGCGTTTTGCCAGGCTTTAAAACATCTTTAACAGTTTTTCATAAAATTTTTCACAATTAACCTCATTGACAAATGCTATTTATGATTGATTTTGTTAGTTGTAATGGTTGCAGGTAGGTATGGAGCCGTTCTGTTTAACTTAAATCTAAAACTATTCCCCGGGTATTTCCCGGACTTTTGTTTAAGCCGTTTGTGCATAACAAAGGACACGACAGTCACCAAGATTTTTGGAACCACATTTTTTTATTTAGTTGAATCCCATTTATACTATATTATATTCAAACATCTTTCAGAAGACTGAAGTTTCTTATGAGATATCTTATGATATACCATAAACTAATCTTTTTGAAGATAACGTTCACAAGAGTTGAGTAGACTGCATTTTGGCAGAAAATATTTAGCATTTTTCACTAAATGCTGGAAAGCTTTAAATCTAGATCCCCCTAACTTGCCTACATGATATTAAAGATCATATTTTAGCCCCTAGGACATATGGAGAGGCCCTGTTTATACTGCAATCCAGGAAACAAAAGCAACAATGGACCGAAAAAATTTGATCCTTTCAAAAAAAGGATATACCTTGTTAAGTCGGGTCGTTGTGACCGGTCTGTAATTTACCACAAAAACGTGATCTCCGTGGAGGAAAGTCAGGAAGTTCCTGTTCTATAAGGAAGTTCCTTTTCCATCAGAAAATTTATTTCAAAGAAGGAAGTGCGGGAAGTAGTTAGATGCAAATTCATGTAATTCAGCAACATGTTTACACTTAATCGATTGCATGTTAACCAAGGAAATATTAATGTGTTAAAATAGTTATGGCAGCATGTTTTCTGATTAAATTTTTAGTAATTTGCCTAGAACACTAAAAACACCAAGACGGTTTTGCAACCTAGTGTTTTGATTTAAAGTGGAATTTCATAAGCATTAGAATGAAAAAGTTTTTTAATCAGGCACGCCGGAGCCGGGGGGGTTGGGGGAGGGGGGCTGTAGCCCCTGCTGTTTTTTGCCACTGTGTTTTGTTGAAGGAATACGTTTCTGGTGGAACTACACAAGGGGCAATTTGGCATATGCCTTTCTATTGGACATTATCCCAATCGCCGTGTCTTGACCTATTTATTGACTTCTTAGGAGCAGCAACATGAACTAAGGTGACCACGCCCGAAATGGACACACCCACGCTTAATGGCCTTTCACTCGAAACATGCAACGGTATCCCTGATAATGCGGAAAATGTCTAAATAATTTCCCAAACATATTCATGTAATCTTTGAGGGCAATGCAATCAGTATGAAAGCTTCATGTGCCTCTAAGTAAGGGGGGTTATTGAATTTAGATTTCTCGCCATGCACAGGAGAAGTACAATGGTACACTGCTTTATAAGTTTCTTTTCAATGCATAACTTCAATCAAGTTTTTATGTAGATAATGCAATCTGTTTTTAATCTTTAATATCAGGGTACTCCTTGAGCTTCATAAAATGTCAGACAGGGCAGCCTGATTTGGACAAGCAGGCTACGCAGTAGGAGGTTCGAGTTCTTGAAAAAGGGGATGTCACAGTAGATTGATTCACAAGATGAGACACCTTATTTCTAGTGTTAAATGTATTTAAATTCATTTCAACACTAGCTATATTTCAGTGGATTAGCAACTCAAGAATCAAGCTTCTGACTTTATTCTGACTATCTTGGAAAAATGCTCTTAAGATTAGGTAACATGATATGATAGCCATACCATTATAAAGTAACTGATTCATTGTTAAAATTACGTATCGTTCATCCTCTTTCCTTTTATCGTTGATCCCCTCAAACCCCCAACTCTCCGTGAAAGCCTGTTTACCATTTGCAGTTGGTGAGAACTATGTTTGAGCTTGTTTGAGATGGTTAATTGGTTGGTATATTGCATTTATGTTGTAGTTACCTGCACAAACATGGAATATTCCGCGTCATTGGATCTTTAAACGAACCGAAATTTAGATCTGACATTTCACATAAGAATCTTTCCATCCAGCAAAATATCTTTATGAAATAGCTTAATCCACGTTTTAAACCACAGTCCTCACTTGCTAATTACACAATAAATGTTTTTGCTATTCTTTTAGCTTCCCCCTAAAATGCCGGTTGATTTGGAGAATCTGCCCCAATGCTGCATATGCATTGAGTCTAACGAATTGAGAGTACTTCAGTGCGGTCATGGATTTTGCCTGAACTGTCTAGAGACGTCGTACCAAATGAATGGCGATAAAATACCCTGTCCAATGTGTAGAAGGGTAGATGAAAGAATGCCAAGGACTTTACCAAAACCAGATCAATTCCAAGGTCAACTTTTTATTTCCGCTCCAGAGGATAAGAACCGCCCGGATCTTACTCAGCTGTATGTTAAACTAGTGAAGTTTAGAAAGCAGACAATCAATCATTTGAGAAATATCGCCAGCACCCTTGACAACCATGAATATAATGGCGCTATAGCAAAGATAGCTGGCAGCAGTGCTGGGGTGAGTAGGATATTTTAATTTATGTTGGAACTTATCATGCTCACAGCCTTGCATTGTTCATTAAAACTGGAGACAAAACCTTTCGCAAAATAATAATATTGCCGGCTTGTTCCTGGTCTCCCTTGAATCAAACATGCAGTTTGGAATAGTCCGCATGCGAATTCATTAGTCTAAATCTCTAGATTCCTTAAAAAAGTATTCTTTTGACTTGATTACAATTTAACTTTGTGTTCTAGTTGATTGGCGCAGTGTTGGCTATCGTTGGTATATCTTTGAGTTTCACTGGTGTTGGAGCAATTGCAGGTGTGCCAATAGCTGCCACTGGGGCTGGCATTGGAGTTGCTGGTGGTATCACGACAGGTGTAACAGTGGTAGTGGAGACAGTCTTAAAAAAGATTGGAATAAAACAAGTTGAAGAGGACCTCAAAAGAGATTTCTTTAATGCAGAACGAATAAAAATAATTTTAAGTAGGGCTGCAGATGATCCAGACTTCGCAGCAAGGTGGCAGATTGATCTTGTAGATGGTGTAGCTGTTGCAAACCTCATTCAAAAAGTTGCAAAGCTCGGTATTACCACTGCCATTGGAATGTTGCGTGCTGTAGGCCGGGTTGCAACAGCGGGCTTGCATGTTGCTGGTCTGGTACTTTCTGCAATTGTAATTCCATTCGATATTGCGCAATTGATTTTCAGTTCAATCAAGATTCATACAAAGAAGCCATCTGCTTTGATTGAGGATTTTAGAAGTAAGGCTGACACTTTGGAAAAAGATCTGAAGGTATTTTTAATAGAAAATGGCAACTTTCAGTTAGTTTTCACCAGAGATGGCTGGTGGACATACATTGTTGTAAATCAAAGACAACTGCGTTCATTCAGGCAACGCATCGAGAATGACCTTATTTTTGCGCAACTGGAGGAATTTGGTGATATCATCGAATCAGGAAAAGGGGACATACCAACCTCTATCCAACAGAAAATGCAAGATGAATGGTATTCACATCACAATGAGCTCAAGCAGCAAATTTTGAAAGAGACACGCAATTTGTGAATTGCCTCTCTTAGAATTCTCCTCCAAATTATTGCTATAAGGTTGATTTTTCCCATGCAATGACGTTGATGATAATCAGAGGCTGTTCGAGATAAGGGCCAAGACCGGTAGAATTCGCTTACATTAAACGCCATATTGAACAATAATAGTTTCATATAGATCATTATTATTTACTTTTGTTCTAATTGTTTTTTTACTCAATTTGAAAAAAAAATTACCAACATGTTACTAAATACGACACCTACAAACTACCTTACAAAACTACAAAGACGATGCCACAGGGAGCAAACTACTATGTCTACCCTGAGGCTTTCCGTAAAGTAATTAAAACTATGTAAAACTACATTGAACTATTCTAGAAAAAGGAATTATGAAATACAAATCGAAAATGAAGATACAAGCGAAGGAAGCCTGCAACCAAATACAACAATTACACGGAAGAGTTGTTGTAATTGTTCTTATAATCACAGTGATAATCATAAGATCTTCAACTTATACAAAGGTCCAAAATTTTGCAACTATGATGAGGCGATTTTCTCTTATCAGAGAAGACGAAGAAAATTTAAATGCACCATCCTTGAACATTTTCAACAGAACCGGTTTTTTTACAACGCTCACGCAATTAATACTCTCTAATACACGCAATTAAAGCCCACCACTCAGTAACATTTTCCCACATGAAAAAACTTATTCGAAATATGGAGGTTTGGGCAAGGTTGCATACTTGCGCAGGGCAGACAGTCTCAAATTGCAAATACTACTTAAGATTCACTTTTGGTGAAGCTCATAAGGTCGTTATGGGCTCGTTATAATGATAAAGGCAAATTCAATGGTATGACAAAGTCACATTTTTTTAAAAAAATTGGAGATTAGGGTAGAGTTTTCCATCATTTTTATATTTCGTATGTTTAGTCCAGGGTGTGATTTTCTACTTTTTTTGCTGTCAATAGGCAAGGTACGCAAGGTTGCTGAGCAAACGTGCAAACAATTTATATCCGAATTAGCAGTTTATTAATCCCTACATATCATATGCTAATTTTCATTGGTTTCTTGTGTAACAAATATTGAATTTAACCTCTTGTTGTTCCTTTTTTTTTTCTAACCAGTAGGTTTTCTGCGTAAAAAGAGAATAGACGTTCAACTACATGTAAAAAAATCTCACTAATTACCAATCCACCAAAAGAACCAGATAGATTGCACAGGTTTAAGTTTCACTTTACCCCCTATTTGCCATAACTTCTGCAAAACCGCTTTATGTTTTAATTATACTCTCTAAAATTGACCAGACTACCCAAGTTGCGCCAAAACATATCTAGCGACAGTTTTCCGATCATTAACATGCTCATTTTGCTTGGATTCCATATTCGCTTTTGGATCATTAGAAATTACACAATTTAAAGGAAGGTGAAGCTATAAGTACTGAGTAATTTCATCAGACTAATAAAGGGGGATCCCTTGCTACATTACAGTTTGAAATCTGCCAGATATTCAGATATTCGGATTTTAAAGGTAAACTCAAATGAAAAACCAACTTGGTCCAAAATTAGAGTTTTTAGGGCAAAGAATCTCGTGATGCATTTTGTTTTTCCATATTCAATTTCAAATTCAAACAAGGTGTCCAAGTTCGTGTCCGAAAATTTTCCTATAAAATGCGAGCTTTCCCGAGTGTCTCCGAAAATGTTATAACATCCTGAGGTCAGAAATACCATGTTTTCAATTCTGCTCTGGTGAATGAGGGTAACAGCGTGTTTCGGTATTTTTCCGGTGCAATATTCTTCGCTTTTACGTTAGTCTTCGCACCAGATCTCACCAAAGGATGGATTCTGACTCAGATGCCGAGTTTTCGTATCCAGATTTAAAACAGCCAGCCTCATACGTTAGAGCTGCCTCCACGGTCTCAGATGAGTAAAACGGGTAGGTCTAGCAGTGTAAGCCAAGTAAGTGTTGATGAGGAAAAAGAGGATGACGATATCAACACCAACAGAATCGGACACTAATAATGGTAATAGATGTGTTTAAGAAAACCTAATATCTCTGCAAAATTTATTTGTTAAAATTTCGCCAAGTTGTCTGCGGAAGTGTACTCTGTGTGTTTTCATGCCTCCTGGTCTCTTAGGCCGAGACCTGTCAGATTAATAAGTGTACAATTCGTTGCTAAAGATCCCCAACATGTATATATTTGAAAATATTAACATTTGAGACTACCAAGGCTGTTAAATCTCCCTTTAACGATCGCTTAAACATATCGTAACAGGCTGCGTCTTTTTACTTCCTCTCGCCTTCTCCAAGGTGTTTGTGTGAAAACCGTTTACCCATGACCACAGGAGGAGAGTCCGTGTGCTGCAAGGAAGTTGACAGTGTCAACGAAAGGGCTTACTGTATCATTTTTACTTTCAGTTTGAAAAGAATGCTAGTTAATCGCATTAATTCGGGATTCCTCTCGAAGCGTGTTGACCTGAAGTAGTGCTGCCCTTGGCCCCGGCTTAAAGTTCTCCCACTTCGTATTTCTTTTCCATTCCGAAAGCAGCACAGCGTTTTCTGGAAAGGTAAACAGCGACTTTCCCTTTCCCATACAGTTATAAACTGAACAAGACACCATCTTCGAAACTACAACCCACATGTAACAGAAACCTTCTCCAATTGCAACAAAACGCTTACCGGTGTTCTGATGAAATTGTTGCGAGAAGTTGGTTTTTAGTTCAAAACATGGTGTTTGAGACAATTTTATAATTTTCAAACCCGGAATAGCCTTGAAATCCGTCATCATATTAAGCTCAAAATATCATATTAAGATTCTACACATCATTTTCTATAGGATATTAGAGAAAAAGTGTTTCACTTCAGTTCACCTTTTAGTTTCTGAACAGCATCCCTGTCCAGATCAAACAAGCAGGTTCGGTATTGTGCCAGGTCTGGTCATTGTGTCTGGTCTGTAATTTACCATCACCATGTGATCTCTGAGAAGGGAAGTTCCCTTCCATAACAAAATTGATTTCAAAGAAGGAAGAGATCGAAGCAGTCAGATGCGCCCAATTTGAAGAGATTTCTAGCGCTAGAAAACAGAAGTAAAGTTATTTTCTGGTAATAAATTTTCGCTTTTGTTTATTGCTTTATACATATTTTGTAAGAAAAAGGTGCAATCTGTCTAAAATCTTTAGCGTCTGAATACCCCTAGCGCTTCAAATAATCGGATATGGCGGCGGCGAGGAGATGTCGAAGTAGATAAGCCTTGTTTGAACCAAATATCTATAAATCTTTTTCAAAACCAGCTGTATTTTTGTAGGCTGGTCACAGGGTTAGGGTTAGTTATAATTTATTAATAAAATTTTCAGATTTGCTATTGTAGAATAGCGCCCAGCAATCATTGATTGATTTTAGTTCTAGCCTATTTTGACTGAAATTTCGAAGAAGATTTTTTCGTTTCATCATTAGATGATATCATGAACATAAGATCCATGTCATATCAAAGTAACTGATTAATTATATGCTGCCATTGTCAACTTATCTTCGAATCTTGTAATGTAAGGTGTAACTTACCATCAAGGACCAAATGCAGTTTTGCCTGGGAACGATTACTCCAAAAATTTTGATGGACTATCCATTATGTGTCATTCTTCTGAAGGGGTCCTGTTCTGAAGGGGTTTGAACAAGGAGGGGGGCACACATCACAGAGAAATATGCGAGTCAGTCTAATATTTCTCAGCCAATCATTTTCAAAAATTTTATTTGTGATACTCATCTGATGTGATATTTTGGCATCCCAAAAATCTAGCACACCTGTAAGCAGATCCCTTATGTGTGAAATTATTGATATATTTTTACCTACATGACATCTATGACATTCTCATTGCACATGCCAATGTCTCAAGTTCCTCCCTTAAAGGTTTAGATGTGGTAATTTTTGTATTTTCCCTTAAGGTGCAAATGTAAAAATGGCTGAGGCAGGAGATTTAGAAGATGATTCCTGTAGCATATGTTTTGAATCAAACCAATTCAGAGTCCTTCAATGTGGCCATGCATTTTGTTTGGAATGTTTGAAAGTCATGTATCGTAATTATGGGGGGAAAGTATGCTGTCCAATGGATAGAATGGAAGATGGGAGAGAGCCAAGCAGTTTGCCGACACCTAGACAGTTTGAAGGTCATCTGTTCAATTTTCCGGCAGAAGATAGAAGGTACACGAATATAGACCAGTTAATTGATGCACAGATTAAACACAGAATGCAGACAATACAACAACTGAGAAATGTTGCTACAACCCTTGAAAGCCAAGAATTTGATTGTGCTATTGCAAAGATAACTGGAAGTGCTGCTGGGGTGAGTGAGATAAAATCAAACCACTTACCATCAGTGGCGTAACAAAGCATTGTGGGGCCCTTAGTCAAAGTAGGGTTTTGGGGCCCCTATTTCTTGCAAATCAAGTTTACTGGCTAAGCCTGAAATTACTCTAACTGCATAAATTTTTTACATGCTATCAATAAACAATATTAACTAACATCAACATAAGAATCATTAAGAGACGCTTGTATCCAAAAAACTTTCACATTTCATTTTTTTCATTTTCATTTCATTTTCAATCATTTAGGGAGGGTGACCCTTCAACAAAGGTTGGTTTTCAAGGGGCCCTCCATTTGAAAATACAATAAATCAGTTTAAAAATACAATAAAAACATTAATTACAGGAATAAATACTAAATAAGAAAATTAAAGCTAATCTAAAAAATACAATATTTGCAAAATGTTCTGAAAAGAAAAGGAAAGCAAAATGTTCACAAAGTTTCTCGGGGCCCCTAGGGGCCTAATTGTGTGGGAGCCTTTAGTTTTGCACTTAAAGGTGCACACCGTATGTTACTCCACTGCTTACCATGTAATAAATCATTGCAAAATGCTTGAAATATTGACAAAAATTTTCCCGTGTAAAAGCAAAGTAACATCTTCTTTGCCTTTTAAAAAGGTTGTTGTTCTTGGCACATGTTTTTTGCAGGTAATTAAGCTTCAGTTGAAAAATCTTCAGCTATCAATGTTGGAACTAATGGTTAATGCAGGGGTGCTTTTTTAAGGAAATTTTTTTCCAGTTATCATCTAACAGTCTATGATTTGATATCTACTATAACACAAGCTGATGTATAAGCTGATGCCCTTTTTGGCTTCAAAATTTCTATTGCAGCCTTTGAGTCTTTAGTTCTGCAGTTTCATCATTTGGTCTTACAAGCCAAGAAAGATTTATAAAATAATTGTAATAATTAGCCATTTGATAATCCTGTAATCAAATTAGTTTTTAATTAAATTATCCTTGTAGATTACCGGCTCAGTGATGACCATTGTTGGTTTAGGTTTGAGTCTCACAGGTGTTTTGGCACCTGTGGGAGTCCCACTGGCTATAGCTGGGGCTGGAGTTGGGATTGCTGGTGGAGCTACAACTGGTATAACAGTTGCAGTGGAGTCAGTCTTAAAAAAGCTTGGAATACAGGAAGTGCAAGAAGACCTCAGAAAAGATTACTTTAAAGCAGAGCAAATCAAGGTCCTTTTAAGCCGAGCTGCTCTCAATCCCCAACTGGCAAAAAAATGGCAGATTGATGTTGCAGAAGCTGTAAGTGCTGGGAACCTTATTCCAAAGATTGCAAAGCTTGGTCTTACTACTGCTGCTGGAATTCGGGTTGCACTTGGTGTAGGCCGGGCTGCAACAACAGCTGGCTTGCATATTGCAGGGCTGATATTTGCTGCAGCTGTCATTCCATTGGATCTTGCACAACTCGTTATCAGCTCTATGAAAGTTCATAGAAAAGAACCATCTGAGTTAATTAAAGATCTAAGGAGTACAGCTGACACTCTGGAAAGAGAGCTGAAAGTATATTTGATAGACAGAGGACACTTTCAGTTGATACACACCATAGATGACCATTGGGTTTATATTGTTGTTCATGCTGAAAATCTGGTCAAGGTTAAGCAGCAGTGTAAGTATGGCATGGTGTTTGCTGATATGGAGAGATATGGTGCCATCATAGAATCAGGAGAAGGGGATTTGCCTGATGATATCAAAAAGAAAATGCAAACAGAATGGTATTTGTACTATGATACCTTCTTGGCCGAAACTTTGCAGGAATCACTTAATTTGCAAGATGAGTGAAATTTGTTCAAGAATTAACTCCTGTCAAGGGTAAGTCCAGTATTTGCTGAGAAAGAAAGTTCAGCCTTGGTATATGCACTGATCTTGATATTTGAAACAGTTAAAATATGTTTGTTTACTACGTGCTTCATTGCACTTGAGCTTTAACCTACTTTTATGCTACTAGGACTCGTATCATCAATGTTTTTATTGGTATAATTTATTTGTGTATCTTTGGGGGAACTTGAGTCTTTGGGTTTTAGTCTAATGATTCTTTTCTTATCAGTAAAAGAAATTGCACTTGTTTAGGTGTAAAAAGATAATTGGGTTAAAGTAGTTACTTTTAGTTCAAAATAAAGTAGAAATTTTGCCTTATTTCCTTTTATGATAGATAAAAACTTACATTTAGTTGCATATTACTATCGGTATCAATCTATTGAAATATGCTTATGCTAGTAACAATTGATATAATCATTGTTATCATTAGTTTGTTGCTGCAACAAATTAAAAATTCAATGCATATTGCTGTAGCTTGATATTTATCAATCCAGTTTTTCCCTGAAATATATTTTTGCTCTGGAATACTTTTTTTGAGATATGATCAAGACAAATAGTAATTTAGTCATAGAAGTTTCAATACACAGGGTTGCAATAAGGAGTGATTAGGCACACAACTTAAATCTAGTCTTTGGTTTTGATCATTTAGAATCACATTCAGAACATTTCTTTGCAGGCTGTTCAGCCAACCAAGGTTACTATCCTCCTTAGGTTGTTTAATTGGCACCCAGGAGAATTCTTGATGGATCAGGCAGATTCTTGGTGTAGATAGAAAATTGTGGTTAGTAAAATGATCCTTTGGTCTGTAAAACAGAAAGAAATAAGTAATTTTCAGTAAATGCTAAGCTATATAACCCTCCCCTACTAAGAAAGGTGAAGGTATGCCTTGAAGACAGGTCTTAAGCATCCCCACGCCCACATTAGCTGAATAGCTGTGAGGCAACCTTAACATTTGTTCACAAATAAAAACTGGTTGCTTTCTTGTTTTCAAATTTGTTGAAAAGCACGATTATCAGGGAACCAAAGATCTTTCGTGACATAGTAACTCTGTAGTAATACTTGAGAATACCAGGCAAGAAATAAATCATATCATAACGCAGAATCATATTATTTGATTTACAGAAAATTAAAGTAATTGGTGTTTAACTTTTGTACTCTAAATAATTGATTTTTTATTGTAGCTAATTGTGATAGCCTGATGTTTTGATATAAAAATAGACTTTCTGCTATTTTGATACAAGTAGTATTTCGCTTCCACACTCTAGTATTTTTATCAAAAATACTTGGCATCCTATGTACACTCCTTTTGTATTTGATATGATATTTAGATATTTAATCTCTGTATGTGACACTTTGGTACATTCTACTGCATTATCTCAATGAAGAATAAACTAGAGGGTATCTTATCTGTTCATTGCTATATTATAGTATATTATTTGTTTTCATTATAGAAATTTATGCAAAAGTTTGCAGAATTTATGATGTTGAACTTTGAATTTTGTCTTGAACAAACCATGCCCTCTGTTTTTATTTGTAAAATATTTAACAACCTCTTTTATATTAAGTGATGTTGGAAAATTTACCTAAGATATTGCCACAGCTCTGACTGGTTGAGTGGGAAACTAAAATCATTTACTGTCTTGAAACTGAACAGCAAATGGTCTGATTGAATCATAACAGCAAAAATTAAAAATTTCATACAAAAGAAGACAACATCTTTTATTGCATGTACTATGTTCGATATTGTCAATAAAGACATGACTTTGTCAAAATTAGACCTTCTCAAATTCCTGTGTCTTTAATGGAGCACTGACTTCCTCTCCTTGTAAAAAGTCATCCTAAAACATAGAGAAAATTATCAGATTTCCCTATTTGTATTTGAAAAATAATATTTTCTATGGAAAGGTTTTCCATTAACTAATTGCAGATGCAGGATCTGAGATAACCTGAGAGACCAATTTGAAAATTTTAATCAATATTATCATAAAGCGACACTGAAAATGTAATGTACATAGAAACATGGACTAAAAGCCGTCTTTCAGATAGGGTCTTGTCAAAAAAGCAATCAAATGCTGTGCTTGAAATTGATTTCATAATTACGTAGTTAAAGATATGTAAAAGACGCCTGCAAAAAAC
This sequence comes from Catostylus mosaicus, assembly GCA_964019065.1. Taxonomy (NCBI): domain Eukaryota; kingdom Metazoa; phylum Cnidaria; class Scyphozoa; order Rhizostomeae; family Catostylidae; genus Catostylus; species Catostylus mosaicus. The sequence continues at coordinate 11,392,737 of OZ025186.1, forward strand.
AAAGATGTTAATATTTTTAAGGCAGATAAGACTTTTCTGTTGATTAATAACAGTACTGTTTGTACCAAACCTTTTTGAACAAACAGCAGTATTGGCAAAGAGTGTTAAGGTTTCCCATAACACATGGCATGTTAATTAGTGGAGAAAAGCGATAAAAAGTATTCTCAGGTGATAAACCGAAGAAGAACATGCCTTTCATTTGGCATAATGAGAGCTGTGCTAATTTGTGTGCCAGGCACAAGAGGCAATTAGGCAATGACTAGAAACTATTCAAACAATTTTAATCTAGCTAACTTTCATTCAAGATTAGGATAAAGGGGTAGTTTTATTTGTTTTATTTCTATTTTTTACTTTTTTTTGACATCTATTTACATAAAAGGTAATAAAAATATTGTACATTTGTATTGTATTTTTTAATCTTCATTTATTTACTTTATGTGATATATGATTGTTTGTACCACATAGGTAGTTACCTTAGGTTACTTTTTAACCTGGCTGGAAAACTTGCATGTACTCGCAGCTACACTTTCCTTTGATGTCAATATGTGGCAATGCAACATTTGCAAAAATTACTGATTTTCGTACATTTGCAAAAATTAGTTTGTATGATAGAAGAAACATAAGTCCTTGTTACAAATATTACTTACTTTTATAGGTTCAAAAAATAGATGATTCAAAAAGAGGTCATAAAACATGCAGCTCATTAAATATTGGCTTGGTTTTGCTAGCAACTCCTTAGATTTTGTCGCATGTGGGCGCGAAATTGGCTTTGCTCGCATGTTGCAGGGGAAAAATTGTTGCTGGTCACAACTACCAGTCTGCAGAGCATGGCAGAACTCGACGAGATCTCGCACGCGCAAGGTATAAAATGGGGCGTGCATGGCGTGCACATCTGATTCTCCTGGGTGTAGCAAGCCACTTTAGGAACCTATATTCCAGGTTGGAAAATATGCCTGTTTTTGCCTACGCGTAGTTGAGGCCAACAACAGTTTTTCCGCTGGGACATGCTAGCAAAGCCAATTTCATGTCAACATGCGACAAAATCTAAGGAGTTGCTAGCAAATCCAAGCCAATATTTAATGAGCTGTATGTGTTATTACCCCTTTCCCTTCTTATTAGTACTTCATTCAAGTTGAACCAGCCCCCCATTGTTTGCCGCCACGTTTGTTTTAAAAAAGGTGTGAAACGCCTATATTGTACCACTTCATGTAACAAAATAAGGGGCGAAAAATGGTAGGGGGCAGTGCCAAACATTGGCATCAAAGGAAAGTTTTCCAGCCAGGCCTATATTGACACTATACGCATACAATACACGCGTGCAAGGCCTAATTTTTGGAGTGCACGTCCATCTGTTGCAACTTTTCTTGTGCGTGCAGTTGCCACGCTCTGCAGACTGGCGCAACCACACGTAGGCAAAAACAGGCATATTTTCCAACCTGGCTTTTTAACATTCCCTTCAAATCTATCCATATTTTAAATATCAAATGTTTTTCAATCGTATGATAGCAAGAATGGAACTGCACTGCACTGCACTCACTAAATCGTATATAACACGAACTATTAATGAACAGCTTGGACAAGTTGCAACGTCTTCTCCATTTTCTAGTTCCTCTTTTGTAATTGCAAATTTGTCACCACAAGGGCAAGGATAATAGTATGTCTCCGCTTCTTCATCGTACTCAAAGTCCTCAATCTCCACCTCGTCGTGAAAAACAGACATATTCAAAATATATGAAATATAGGTTCGAATCTATGAGTTTTACTGGGAAAAGCCGCATATTAGGCCCATCATTGGGAGCCTTGCTTGGGCCTAAGCATTTGTCAGGCTGCTCGATTTACTTTGACTAAAACAACAGACTTTAATTCTCTGAAACTATCACACGAGATTTCATTAATTTGCCTCACTGACATGCATCCAATTACATTAACTTTAGATAATTGTTGAATTAGATGAAAATAGAATCTTCTTCACAGAACTTGATTGAAACGAGCGACGACGCCATTAAGGACCTAAAAAACCTCGTTTTCAACTTGAGCCTCGTTTGACGTTATACTGGCTTCCAAGCAACAAAACAAATCAAAGCTGGCAAGAGAGATCATTGGCAAGATCAAGAGATGAAATAGAATTAATAGCGTTCAGACCAAAGGTATAATTCATTTTCCTTTCAATCAGGGCAACAGTATGTTTTTTCTTTAAATTCTTTTTCTCCGGTCATGCTACTTGTTGCCATTCATCAAAATTAAGTTAAAGTTGTTAAAATATTTGCAAAAATTAGTAGGTATGATAGAAGGAAACGCAAGTCCCTGTTACTATTACTTACTTTTATCAGTTCAAAAAAGATGATATGATTTCTTTACGAGCCAGGAAAGTTCCATTTATTATCATGCTGATCTATCTATCTGATGACAGAAGCAATACAATACCAACTTTACAGTCAAGATATATAGCTTGCTTCAATTCAATTTATCAATTTTATTGTGACTGTCTAGTTTTCTAGAATAGTATATTGATAACTTAAAAGATATTTCTTCTTATAGATAGTTGGTTTAATTAATTTATGCACAGCATCAAATGTCTGTAGTCTGGTGCTTCCTATGGATTTCTTTCAAATGGGGGTATCAGGTCCAGTTCTCTTGCCATCTGAAATCTACATATAGAAATACTGACACAGTAATATCAATTTATTTCTTTTGACACTTTTCTTTCCATCAGTGACAAGACAAATTTTACATGCAGTGTTTTTGACACTAGAATTTGAGTTCCACAGTTTTCAGTTTATTCAACATGCTTTATTTCCTGTACAGGAAAATGGAAGAAGAAAACAAAGACAAACTCCATACTGTCAAAGAAGAGATTGACCATAGCCATAAGAAAACTGTAAATGTAAAACAAGAAGAGCTTGATAAGGGAAATGAAACCCCATTTCAAGAAGAAGAAACTGATATTGTGTTATACCCAGTAGCACCAAAGGCAAGAGTGCCCACAGATGAACAGGTGGATGTAAAAATAAGCCCAGCATTTCAAATATTAGATCAGGTAAGTGTAGCTAAATCTTGACAACTTTTGGCCATTGTAAATTTCGAAAAAAGTAGTGCTAATTGGAAATTAATAAATGTGGAAACTCCTGTGGTGTAGGCACCAGAAAGAGAATGGTAGTAACAAATTTAACAGTTTACAGAATCCCTAAATAAATAAAATTGCTTAAGTAATGTAATTATTTTTAATCTTGTTCAAAATTTTGTTTTGCATGCATGCGCTACATTTGTTTGAATATAAAGATTACCATACCACTTTTAGCTCTTTCTACCTCTTTAATAATTAACCCCCTTGCTGTTTCACACCCTCACCTTTCTATTAAGAATCGCTCTTAGGACCTTTTATATCTCAAAGAAATCGAAGGGGAAACAAATATTGTTTCTTTTGTTGCTATCCCTGAGAAAGCGTCCCAAATTTATAGGGAGTGTATAACCAACCAAGTGCATTTAGTGTGTGATAATTGTTTTTCTATTATGATGCAGTTGTTTGCAAATGGGCAGATATCTGGAGAGAAAGCAGCAAGAATGAAGGCCAAATATCAGGATTTGCTTGAATTCTTGAAGGTTACAAGAGAATCAGAGTCAGGTCTGCTTTACTATGCCAAGTCTCTTATTCAAGAAGCCCAAAGACAACGTTTAGAACTTGAAAAGGGTGAAGCATTTCCTGATGTTGAAGATAATGAAGTTAAAAGACTCCGAACTGATTGGTTGAAGCACTCCAATGAAATTGCAGCCACTGAAGATCGCCTATATCAATTAGAATTCAAGATAGAAGGACTGAAAGAAGAAAAGAGATTACTAGAAAGAGAATATGGTAGAATGCCAAAGAAAGATGAAATTGACAAACAATTGAAGGACCTTGAGACTAATGTTGATGACCTAAAGGTTGAAATAGCTCAAAGGATGCATGAAGGAAATAATCTTAAAGATGAGTTAGCAGCAAGAAAACAACAAATTGAGGTGCTGCTTAAGAAGAATGAAAAGAAGGAGAATGAGGAACAAAATTTAAAGGTACACTTCTCAATACTTCTCAGATGACCCCTAAGTACCAATTAGTGCCATAATTTGAATCCTGTTTTCAATGATCTTCTCTGGTTTTGAGGTGCTGTTACATTTGAAGTAGATAAGCAAAATTTATTCTGTAAGCCATGTGAATTGCCCATTAGAAATAATACAAGCTCTTGAATTGGCCAGTCTTGTAAAAAGGTGGTTGCATTCGTTACATTTTCATATCAATCTCAACAACATATGTAACCAACTTATACACACAGTGATTACAAATTTTTATACAGAGTATGTGATAAGGAAGACAATGATTGCTGTATGGATTACTATCACGTGGAATGCTGCATGATAAGGCGACCATGCCTGTCCCATAAAAATTTCCATATATGGGGCTCTTTAGTCAAACTCGCTTTGCATAGTAAGAAGAAATCCAACAAGTGAATTAATATATGTTTTCAAATTTCATGTAAGTCTTATGTGTCGCTTAGATCGTGGATCTTTCGACCAGTCACAGTGACTTAAGCCTAAGTTAGGCAATGTCAATTTGATGAAAAAAAGAGAAAATGGAACGACGGAAGACTGCAGGAAGGTGTTCTTGGTTGGGTCAGTTCTGGGTTGGGTACCAGATTTTAAGATACAAAATTTTATATTCTACCTAAAAAGTAAATAGCAAAAATGTGTGTGGAACTCCCAACAAAAAGAACATTAAGTGAAATGGCATGTGTTTTGATTGATTGGTTGATTGATTGATTGATTGATTGATTGCTTGATTGATTGATTGATTGATTGATTGATTGACTGACTGATTAATTGATTGATTGATTGACTGATTGATTGATTGATTGATTGATTGATTGATTGATTGATTGATTGATTGATTGATTGATTGATTGATTGATATATCCATTGATTCATTGATGGTAAATTTATTGGTTAACTGATTTGTTAACTGATTGATCGACTATGGGGAAAGTACAATTCACGTAAAGCTTTTTTACCATAGTCTTAGACTAGAAGTTTCTAATATCAATCTGCTTGTGCGTACTTGAAGCGACCTAATAGTTTAAACTCTAGTACACATTTCTAGCTTGTGTTAGCTATTATCATTCAAGCCTAATATTTTAATTTGTATCTTAGGATCAGCTGCTCAAGATCCATTCTGAACCTGCTCACCTTTCAAAACAATCTGATTTGATAACGCGGCAGCAAAGGTACAAATTCACATAGTTTTGTTCTCTAATATTTCTTATTAAAACTTATTAAAAGGGATTTTTTGCGAGTCGTGAATAGTTTCGAATTAGACCCAGCAAGATGTTTGCAGGCTTTTTTTCCAAATGGTTCTGTAGTAAAGTTGACTTTTAAAAGGGACGCCATGATGATGAAATTCTGCAGGTTTGATCTCATCATTGGTTTCCTAATTTTACGAGGATTTTCGTTTGAACGTACTGGCAAACCCAACGGGCGGCATGTCCCTAATTCCTATTCAACCCCAATTGGAAATTTTATCTCCATCTGCTAAAATATCTTTTTAACTGCATTTGATTGAGCTCATACAAGTTTTATACAGACGAAGATTCTTGCATCAGCTATGAAATATTGTACATCAGAATCTTATCTACAGAGTTCTGATCTACATCAGAATCTACCCGTATAATTATGGAAAAATTGATAATTTTTTTCAAAGAATAATATGTATGGTGACTGTCATATAATGATAATGGCTCCTTCGAAAAAGGCTCCAACTCTCGCATTAGCTCCCATTAAGTATTAGCCTTGACGAGACTAATATGTTAACATCTTAATAAATTGTTAACCCTTTCGCACCTGGATTTATTTTCAGTTTACTCTTAAAACCAATTTAACTATACGCTTTTCAGGGGGTAGCATAGTAGATTTAGGGTCATGCAAGCTGTGATCTCTTGTTTGTCTAAGCACTTAGGGAAGTTGGTTAAAGTTATGAAATTACAGACCTTAGTCGCATGTTTGGTCTGTTTGATAAAAGTTAGATAGTACACGTTCTTTTTGACTATGGCATCATCTTGAAGAATGTAAAACGATACCTTTCCCCTGGCAAGCTGCGCAGAAGGCATAGTATCGCTCAGCATTGCATTCCATAGCCTTCGTCAAGTATTATTGCTAAATATGGGACCACATGGTACCAAAGGCCAATAGACTAAGTAAGTGCAAGACAGGTAGCTTTCACTGCTAAAATATTCGTTTATAATAAAGCCCTCATAACAACTTTTTTCTAGGGATTTTCGAGAAAAGAGGGATCTGGTTAGTCAGCAAACAGAAGAATTCAACAAAGAGGTATGATGTAATTACATTACCGAATAATGTTTAGAGAGTAGCATTTAATATTGTCAGACCATTATGACACTGCGATAAGGACACTTTGCTTTCTTGGCCAGTTCGTTTTTAAACCTTTTTTTACCCTGCTTGGCAAAGCAAAATTTCAAAATTACTTGCAAATAAGCATTAAAGTTTCTCTGTCAGCTAGGGCGCAACCTATATTTTCGCTTTTTCTCTTCCTATTTGCAAATGAGATTTTTGATGATTGCTGATTCTGTTGGTTTACAAAACATAAGGCAAAAGTTTGATTCTTTTCGCCTTGACGTTAAGAGAAGCCTGATGCAAAGCATTTGAGAGCCATTCTGATTCTGATTGCTTTCTTTTTAGATTAAAAAAGTTGCTGATAAAAGAGCGATAAACTTAGAAGAAAAGGACCAGTTATCCAAGGCCCTTGATGAACAGCGGAGCATTTTTGAGAAAAAGGTCAGTTTTGTACCTGATTTATACCTTTTTGGGTCTTTTTTGTTCACCAAGGTTTATAGCAGCATTCAAGATGGAAATTGCTTGTGAGAGAATAGAAACAATTGGGTATGGAGTATATTTTTACAGTATGAAGGCTCAATGAAGAAGCTGTGGCATCAAAAACCTATCTTTCAATTTGTCACGTTTAATTGGTAACTTTGATTTTGGGAATTATCTTAAGGGGGAGGGGGGGGTTCTCTTCGAATACGTTACCTATTTAGAGAGCTTATCCTTAAAGAAGTTTCCTACATACAATTGATTTACTTCCTTGTGCATTTTGTATGCATAAATATCTCTGTTGTACTGTTCTAATTTTCTGACGTAATCTTTGTAGTTATGTATTGTATGTCAAGAATTTAAATGAAGTGAATTGAAAACAGAATTTCACATCAGTCGTTTAGTCTAGTTTTTTGTGTCTTTCATACATTGATATACACTAATGATATATGTACATTATACTGGATTTCTGAATGGAGAGAAAGGTATTTAAGCAATTTCCAGGGCTTAGATCCTTGCGTTTTCTTTTCTTGTCTTTCAGTGAAGTTGCTGTTTGTAACTTTATTTAGATCATCTTTGCCAGTATTTACTAAACCGGTGTGCTGTTATAGGCAGCCATTCAGCTATCACAAAATGTTTCTATTACTTCTCTAGGAGAGAGAAGTTGACTTACTGGTTAAAGAATGTGACCTTGCCAAAGAAAAGCAGGCGGAACTTCTTGGGGACAGGTAGGACATTTTTGAATGATGAATATAGTTCTCAAAATAATTAGGTCTGTATTATTGAGTAAAACCGTCATATCACACGAGATGAATATATCCAAGCAGAAAGAGCTTAAAGAGTTTTTGCATTGATCTTGTGGGTGTGGGAGCAAGGTTTTATATTTTCTATAATAAAAAGCATCTTTTGTGTTGAAATATTGCATATTGCTGCACAGAGGAGAAATTTCCCTGCAATTAATTCGAAATTAACTGAGTCTAATGTTTTGTTTGTTGTTACGTCTTTAACTTATCGGGATTGATCAACAATCCTTTAGGATTTGTAGACTAATGTAGAAACTTCACAGTAAAATTACGATCGCAATGCTTGTATAGCTGCGCATAAGCTCTGAAAATTTGAAAGAATAACGAATTTCAAATTTTCTATCGATTTATGTTCCTTTCTGGCAACATTCATGATTGGGTTAGGAGAATATCGTCTGCTTCCCAAAACCATCATGTGGCATAGATTTATTTCCTTGAAACATCACCGATGTCACGATTAGGCACTGTTTTTGTTACCTGAAAACCAAGTCAAATGTATTTTTCAGGACAAGCCTGGATTTGAATTTGAAACACAGCCTCCTTGAAAAGAAAAACGAACATGATATCCATGCTAGAAAGCAAAGAGAAAAGGAACGGAACTTGAAGTAAGTTATTACTTGTCAGTCAGAGCAATTCTGCACCAAAGATGCCTCAATCTGATTTTATGACATTATTTTATTTAATCAGCTTGGTGCCTTTATGATATAATGTATTTTATATGTCTTTTAACCAGCTCGATTCGCTAATTCACTTGATGTAATTTATTTCACTAACTGTTTCTTTAAAATAGATACGATCAAGTAAAATTCATGAGAAACGGAAGCGATTTGAAATGCAACAGACGCCAACCTTTCTAAACAATCCTAATTACATTCTTAGAGTTTTGAAGAAAGCTGAGCTACAGTTCAAAACCTCACAGGATGCACTGACTCATATCAAATCGATTCATGATAAGGTTCTTAGTCAAGTTGATGCACTACCTAAAGACGATGGCAGCCTCTTAGAGAAAAGAAAGGAACTTCAGAGAGAGGTTGATATTGCCAAACGAAATCTAGCCTTAAAGGTAAGCCTCAAGTGTTGCTATTTTTGATGTGACTGATGCTGCTACATTGCTACATTTTATCCCCTCCTTGAGAGGTAAGCAACGATCTTTTAGCCGAAAAGGATATTATCAAATTTTTTATATTACATTTATATTATATTACTTTAAATTACATTACATTACATTACATTAAATTACATTATATTACATTTCATTAAATAACATTACATTACATTACATTGCATAAAATTGATTACACTACAATCCAATGCATTACTTTACACTACATTGCATAACAATGCATTACATTACAATACATTATATTGCATTAAAATGCATTACATTTACAGTAAATTGCATTCCAATGCATTGAACTAATTTTTATTACATCTTCAGAATGCGGCAACAGCCAGGGAACGCCACAATGTTGAGGAAGGCATACAAAAAGAGGAACAATTACTTGCAGAGCAAGGACAGCTGCGTGTTGATGTTGTTGACCTGACAAGGCTGGCACAAATCAAAGCAGATGAAAGAGAGCAAAAGGCTCGTGATTATTTAAAGGCAGAGCTCAGATACCAGAAGGCCCTTGAGGATCTTAAGACTAAGGAATTGACGATTGAAGATAGTGCTAAGAAGTATAAAGAAGTTAAATACAGGTGAGTAAGATGCAACTTGAATGTCCAAAGAATTCTTGTTGGCAACCTTTGCTTTTCAAATCACATTCCTTCATGTTGACTGTAGGGCTAGATATTCGTTATTATTTTCAGATATTGTACTTTAAAACTCTTTTACGAGTATACTGGATTTATGATGTAACAAATTGCCCGCAGCAATGTGCTGTATTTCGGAGTCAAAGTTTTGCCATTCTTCAATCTCATACTAGGTCTTATAATTAGCAAAATTTTGCTTAAAATGTCTGATCTCTCTGTCTTTAGATTACAAGAATTTGCAAAGTTATATGATGTGATAAAAAATGAAAGGAATAAATGCGTCAACCAGATTCAAACAAGTACACAGGTCAGTATTTCACGTTGTTCACCTTTGAGATCAAAATGCGCATGTAATGGAACTGTGAGCGTATTCGCTCTAACCAAATCAGACCAAAGCAAAACAAAACAGGACGTATATGCTCTAACCAAATCAAAACAAAAATGAATAAAAAAGCAATAATGAGCAAAACAGAAAACAAAAAATGAAAGAAAAAGAGCCGAAAAAGCAAAGCGAACAGACAAACAAACAAAACAAAACATCAACAGAAAGAAGATAACCCGATAAAGACAAAGCAAAAAATACACCAGAGAACAAGGCTAATGAAAACAAACCAATGTAAAACAAGCCAAAAAAAACCAGTTATTATTGTACCACTTAGTGTTTTGATTTGAGCAATGCATAAGATTATAGTCTACATTTGTTTTAGCTCTGCAAACTAGATTTCTTGAAGTTTTCTTCAATCATTTATAGTTTAATGCAATCCCTTTCACCTATGCAATTTTTGTGATCTAATTTCTTTGTAATAGCAACGTTATTGGTTTTACTTGTGTATGGTACCGTGTCTTTACTTTTAGCCTTTACTCATATTGGTCATTGGCTATTATTGGTTCTTTGAATGTCTTTACATATCATGTTTAGCAGTTTTGTTCATATCATGTTCATATTTCAAACATGTAGATAATTTAACAGTAATAAAACTATACTTGCAGTATCATTGCTTACACATCAAACGCTATTATTGTTTTTAATCCTTGGATACATTTTATTTGCAGCAAGCAGCGGAAATGAGAGAAAAAATAAAAATTCTTCAAAATGAAATTGAAATTCTACGGACAGCTGCATCTGCTAGAGAGAGGTTAGTTTTATTAAACAATTTTTCAAGCATAGGTATTTTACCATGATTACATTTGGGGATTTGAAATGAAGAAAGGCTGGAACAGAGTGGAAGATTATGCAAATCATGAGATAGAAACTGTTCGTAGGACACGCTCTTAGGAAAGAAAGTTTACAAGAATTTATAGTGACTGGATGGGTAAATAGGAAGAGGAGAAGAGGAAGACAACGATTGAAAAATCTTGGAAGGATGAGTTAATGGATGACAGAGCAAGCTGCTGAAACTTGCTTTGAAACAAGTAATGGGACTGAAAATCCTGATAGAGAACATGAAATTTTTATGGATCTCTATAAATCCAACGTTCCTAGAGAATATAGTACGTAAAGAGAGAAAGATCTTGCCTCTGACCAGAATGCTTTGCGTACAACAGACGATCTAGCACATTTGCTACGATGCTTTCATGAGAAATGCCAGCTCGCGTAACAAGCTTGGCCCATTTGAAAAGCAGGCATGCAATCCGCAATTGTTTTCACAGCTTCTTTATTAATCATGGGTGAGAGCGTCAAGGGTCATGCGTTTCCAAACTCATCTTTCTCTACAGGCATGAATGAGTTCACTTTCGCAGCTAGTGTTAGAATATGCAACTCAATTCAGTAATGGAATAAGTTTCTATATGCCGCTTATTTTTGTCAATTTAAGGGAAGAAGTTTTTTCCTGACCATTAGAGATTACATTTCTCTTCAAATCACCCAGTCTTTAGTCTGTTTCTACTGCACTCTAAACGTATGAGATAAGGATGCAACAAAGCTAATGTGTTCAATTATATACCTTAAAGAATATTGTATAACCAATAGTGCCGTTCTGTTTGCATTTTTAAATGGTTTTTCTTGGACAAATGCATGCTACGAAGTATCCGCAAAGTCTCAGCAGATTGCATAATGCAAATTTTGACTGTATGATTATAATTATCTTTTAGGCATCTGCAAAAAGCAAAACTAAAGCATGCAAACGCAGTTGTTATTCGAGATAGTCTTAGAAATGAAGTCAGCAAACAGCAAATGAACGCAGAGGAACTTAAAGAAAAAAGAGAGCAGCAGGTAATTGAGTGTTTCTGTAAGAATGCCATTGCTGTCTCTGCTGTTCTGTGTTTGCGTGCTCATTCATTATTCACTCAATCTTTTATCTTCTCATTCATTCATTCATTCATTCATTTATTCATTCATTCATTCATTCATTCATTCATTCATTCATTCATTCATTCATTCATTCATTCATTCATTCATTCATTCATTTATTCATTCATTTACTTACTCATTCACTCATTCATTCACTCACTCACTAATTCATTCATTCATTCATTTATTCAATCATTCATACTTCAACGACTTAAAATCGTTCCACCCTGCTCGATTAATAGGGCCTGATTTGCGTAGACGTTTGAAAATATTAGAACAATTTCTATTTGATCTATTCTATCTCCTCCTCTCTGTATTCGCTTTCTGTCATAAGTTTTTTATTCGTTGAGAATATCTGGCCAGGAATGTATAAAGTCTTAGAAATTGCATTTTGTATCATTATATCCTGGATACTCTTTTGTAATGAAGAATATTTGCCTGTCTTGTAGCGACTCGCAATCGCCAAACTGAACGATATGATAAGTAAAGCTGAAGAAAATATGGTTGAGCTTAGAAGACAATACGAAGCTGCAGTCCAAGAGCGAAATAACAGGTAAGACAAAGCGAATTTTTGTTCAATGGCTTGACTTTTTATCCCACAGGTCCCGAGTTTTCGATACGTATCGAGAGACAATCTACATTACAAGTATTTGGTCAAGGTACAGTTGCAGCGTGATGGCATGCTCACATGGAACGAGCTTTATCCCGCCCCCCCCCCCATCTTGTCTAAAGTAAATAGGAACTCTGTACCTGAATAATCCTATCTTGCCACATAAACAGACAACAATTTTTTTTGTAAGGTTTGGAACTTAGAAGGGTTCTCACCACGGTAAGCATGACGATACTTTTCCCGCATGAACGGATCTTTAGGATACGATTCGTCTTATCAACAACATGTAGTTGGAACAGTAGGTTTGCATTGGCCGAATTCTTATATTTTCTGCTAGTAAACATTCTAGTAGACAGGCCTCCGTACCCCTTAAACAATGTTAAGGAGAACATGAATATGTTCCAAGACCCGTGACTCATTTTTCCGAATCATATCTCTATTTCCATTAATCTTATAATCGCATTACAACATTGTGAAGGGGAGGTGGGTGCATTGTCAAAAGATGCATGGTGTTCCAACACTTTTGGCAGGCATTGTAGTCTTTTGTATTAGTTTTATCTCCTTGATTGTTTTACCCTTTCCTTAGATCTGTTCAGTGAGGTTATTAATTTACAGTAATATCTTTCCTACCCTGCTCATCTACCCCTCTATTTGTCTGGTCAGTCCCCGATTCTCAAGTCCCTTTACCAAAAAACATACCCCAAGAAACGCACATATTTTGTTCTGATGTTCTTAATATGCTATATATGGACACCGGCTCTTGCAAGAACTTCTTCGTTACTCTAAAGTTAAATAAAAGTTATCTATAATACGATTCGGGTGCAAGTCTTCCAACAAAATAATTCTTTATTTCAATCAATTTATTGCTTATCATGTGAACTTTTTCAGCAACCAGGCTTTTTATTTGTGTTTTAGGGGGATACAATTGATTGAACGAAACGAAGAAGTTTGTGTCTTTTACGAGAAAGTCAATGTTCAAGGTTTGTTCATCAGATCTTTCCTTAATCTCACTGGGCCTTTGGCTTTGTTTAGAAGCAACCAAAAAAGAAGAATCTGATTAAAATGAAGTTCTCGATACCAGGAAGAGCTGAAGTCATGAATGTTGTTGAAACAAAAAATCAAGACTCCTACATGCTAAATAAAGTTAAAGTGTTTGCTATTTTGCAGGAGGTATTGCTGGAGCTGCAGGGGCTCAAAGTTTGTGCATGCGCTTTTAAATTCCACTCCATTAAAGCAGCAGCTTTAAATTCCACTCGCTTTTGTATTTTTACCCAAATATCTTAGTTCACTCCAAACATTGGCATGAGAAATAAGACAGCGCAATTTGGTTTGCCAATAAGGTATTTCAATACTGTTGAAATATTTGACTCCCTGCTGAAATGTCTTTATTTTTTATTGAAGAGTCAATGATAAGAAACGGCGACATGGAGCTTAAAAATAGAGAAGAAGAGATAAGGTTTTTGAAAATGGAGGTAGGATATATTCAGTGATAATCTACACAGAATTCGAGTAATTTGAGTTAGATAAAATCTAGATTTCAAGATTACCTTTGAGATTTAATCTAGATTTCTAGATTACCTTTTTAGATTAATAATTTTTTTGCAATTTCAACGAAATTCTCGATTATTTGGATTAAACAATTGTAACAATGTTTTATTATCTTGTGGCAAAGCTGGGCGGGCTTTATTTCACCAGTGTTTGTTTCATTCATATTTCTAGTCTGAAAATTATGAATTCAAATTTCTTTAGATTTAAATCCTCATATAAGCGCTTTTATATCCTGCTTTCATAAAAGCTTTAGAGTTTTAGATATAACGAACATTTTCGGTTATGGTAAACAAAGGCAATAGAATATTGAAAATGCAACAGCATTCCATAAAAATTTCTCTCTTTCGTTGATTTAATATGTGTTTTAGAACTACTTATAATTTAGCAAATAGTGTCTTCATAGTTTTCTAAATTTCATGCATGGCTTTTCATAACTATGTCTTATTTTGTTGCTTTTTTGTTTCTTTATTGATATTCATGCTTTTTAATATGAATCTTAGCGTAGGAATGTACGTGCTATCAATGTTTTGCACCATATATCTACGTGTCTTTCTCGCCTCTAATGGTGCATTAAAAAGTATTTAATTTTATGTATAGCTAGGTCTCCTGAAGAAAATATACGAGTTTATTTTCATTTAAATTTATAGCATGCCGTCATCAAGATTGCCTGTATTCTATGTGATTTGTGGTTGCTTCGATGCGATTCAGTTTTACAAATTTGACTGTCCAAATCTTACTGACTTTTACTGACTTTTTGGTGTGCAAAATCAATTTAATTGGAGGCTGATAATTGACAGCTCCGCTTCACTTTCTTTGTCTTAGCCCACAAAAACCTCACAATGATTGACATTACACCTAATTTTTTACTCGTCGACTCACTCCATGCCATCAACCTTATTGATAAGCAGATGCAAAGTTAAAAAGCTTTCTTTCTTCTGATAAAATTTATTCATTATGACAGGACGCGGATTTAAGGAGATCAAATAACTTGATGAAAAGAACTCGTCCTCAGAAGAAATCTTTGGAGAATGAACTGGTTACCTTACAGATCCAAGTAAGACATTGGCGTTTCTATATTTTATCAGTTGCAGTCAATCTGTAGTTATTAGTTTTGCGCTCTATTAAAATACATTAGCTAAATAATTGTCTACATTCATTCCCGGTATAAGAGCTTTTGTGCATCATAATTATTAACTTTATCGGTCCTAGTGGGATTTATGCCTCGTTCTCCATTAGTTTCAATTCCTGTTGGGACTTATATGCAAATCTGCACCTGACTGTGAAACCAATGTTTCAATTTTGCATTGCTGTTATATTCATGAAAAGTTTAAAGCTGCGTGTTCTATCAAATATGCATTCTTTCACTGCATGCAATAACCAGGCTTGCGCAAATATTTATTGAATATTCTTAGACTTCGTACATTCTACCATCTAAACCTATCTAGTAGCTTTATTCAAAACTAATGTGAATAAGCGTAATTTTCTTGATAAGCATCACTATGCCAGCAATCTCAACATATTTAAGGGTGATAACCGTCCTATAAAGTCAAAATTTAGCAACCGTAGCGCACTTCTGTTAACTTTTCCAACATTTCTAATGACACATTTAAATTGGTGCCTGTTCTTAATTCTAAGGTTTCTGCAGTGTTTGTGAATATATTTCGGATGTTTTTATATGTTGTATGTCATTAGCATTTCTTTTTTCTTTAGCTTCTTGAATGTCAAGAATACTTATTAGATTTGGAAAAATCATTAGAAAACCCAAGTCAAAGTGACAGAGTAAGATTGTTAGGAGGAACAGACCCCACTGAAGATGAGCTCCAAAAGAAAATGGAAGAGGTAATGTTTTTGAGAGTTATTTGTAAGGACTGTAAGGAGCCACTCGCTTAACGAGGGAACACCATCTCAGGCGAAATAATGAATGACTGTGCTCCTGCCTTCTCATAGAGAAAGATTGGGTAAAATTTTTTTCTGGAGGTGTTGACCTCAATTATTATGCAAGATATGCTCGCGTGATACGAAGATTTTTTTCGTGGCGTTTTCAATTCTTCATTTTGTTGCTTTTTTTACTTTAGTAGCAAGGGTTTTAGCCACCTGGTGTTCACGCAGCCCTAATTTTCACAGAAATCCAAATTTAAAAAAAGTTTGCTTTTCCATCTAACACTAATTCCACTGTGACAAATTGCTATGAATAGCACAATCCATTTTTACAGCTTCCTTTAATCCCAAACACATCTAATGCCAAACCTCAATTGAAGGACGTTGTTAAGTCTATAGCAATAACATCAAAAAACATTTTCTAAAATTATCTTATATAATAAAATATACAGCACATTAAGTGTAACAAAACATCATTAAATCAAGGCATTTCACTGTTCAGTATCGTATCTTACAGATATGATCAAGACTATTGCAAGACCCATCTGAAACTCTTAAGTGGTGTTCTTCCTTATGACAAGGGAAAAAGGCTATACAAAGACGCTATTATATGAAGTTAATCAATGAAAACTAACGCAGTTTATTGCTGTCCTTCTTCTTATATGCCGCATAACTCACGCTTTCTCATAAAAAATCATGACATGAGACTTCCTTATTTAGAAGAGAGTAAGCAACTTTGCTCAAGGGGTGGGTCTGGTACCAAGGGGGGTTTGTTACCCAAGGTGGGGTAGCGGAACAAAAGAAGACACAAGTCAGATTCAAAGCTGATTATAGCTCAACCTCTACTGCATAATGAAGTATTACTGTAAGATCAGGATATGGTAAATATGTACCTTTTAGCTGAGATTTCGCCAAAAGAAAACCCTTGAATTTAGAACCTAACAGCATTCAAGACAGCGGATGCCATCTGTACTTATATTTCTGCAATATATTTTTACAATATGTCGTTTCGTATGGTGAATTTCGCATGCTTTTTGTAGTTGGAGAAACGACTCGCTGAAAAGGAGGAGAAAATGCTAGAAAAGGACCTCATCTTTGAAGAGGTGACACGATTGCTAGAAAGAACAAAAAAGAAGGTCGATTCTGGCAAAGAAGATACCCTGAAGCTGGCTAAAAAGGTTCGATCTTTATTATGCTTCTGCAGCACAATTACTTTTTTGTGCAAGGTTATTTCATGTCATACCACTTGATCAATGAATTTGTCTATACCAACCTTTCCTAAACAATACGTTGCTGTTAGCCAGATTCAAAACAGTTAACACAGTAACTTTGTTGAGATCATAAACTACGATCTCGCTTGAATGAAAACGTCCTTACCATTTATCATACAATTTATCTTACCTTATCATTACATTCTTGGCTGATGCAATTCTTAAATAAACGAGCATCAGATGATTGCACCTTTACTGTGAATCATAGCCAATAGATACGATCCTGGACTGATACCATGGTTAGGAATTACCTTTCTGAGCTGTTTACACATTTGCACCTAAGGTATCTGGTCGATGCCTACTTTTGCTTATATCACTTATACCTTTCACAGCTAAGGCCATTCTGCAAGTGTAGGGCTTGAAGGCTAGACATACGGATATCATCTGCTCAGGTTTGCATAAGGCAATGGTGTTATTAGCTTCAGATAGTACTACCATTTATGCAGTGTGTAATTTCAATTTTTACTGTATTTCTCAGGTCAATGAAATGCAAGCGAAAATCAAAGACATGACAAGAAAAATGATGGCTATGGTATCAGAATTGTCTATGAATCAGGTAAGGAGAGTTCAATATTAAGCAAAATTCCCAGTTCAATTGAGACACAAAAAAGCTAGTAGAGAAAGTTTATCTTATAATGTTAAGAAAGTTGAAGAGAAACTAATGTATGATGATTTTGTAGAGTGATTATTTAAAAAGAAATGATACCTTTTAATACCTTCTATAACACATTGCTAAGGATTTTCCTTTCATACGACATGGTATATTATTAATTTAAACTATCATCAGTGGCTACGATAAGGGCTCATTAACAAGAGCTGGTCTGTGTCCATTGGATACAGTTAGTATATTTTCACTGGTTTATGCTTTAGTATGTTAGTATAGAACTGGTACTCAAGTATCCTTGCAACTTTTTCACCTTCTGCTGGTCAAATTTTCATTTTCTCTCCCGATTTACTTGATTCGCATAATCAGATATCAGCATTATAATAATCATTCTCCACATATTAACGGTCTATTAAACGGTTAAAATGGTTTATAGTTAATTCACCTTTTTTTCTTTTTTTTCATGAGTGTGTCACCTTTGAGCTACCTGTAAATTGTAAATTTTACACTCGCTTAGTTTACTCAAAAACTATGTAAAAATGAAATCATCTTTGGGATAGATGTGCATTGATTGCCATTATTTGCCATGTTATTTTCAGGCAAATGCATTGAAGATGCAACAAGAGGTAAAGGACAAGGAGGCCCATCTTGAGCAGTGCTACCTACGAATGGAACGAGGCGAGCCTCCAGATGAAACAATCGAAATGGAGTGGCAAAAAATAGTTAGGCAAGATATTCAGAGTAAAAAAGAGAAAGAACAGCAGAGAATGGTAAGGCTGGTGCTAGGACTGTTTTTACTGCTTTGCGACTTTTTCCATTAGCACATCAAGATTTTTGAATCCTCATAAGAATCAAACTTGAATATTTCTGTGATTTGAGACAGGAGCGGAAGAGAGGCATTTGTTCAATGTTGAATATACTGTATAGACAACCGCTGCTCAGTAATGTGTTCCATACAAATCAATAGGAAAAAAATTCAGTTTTTATCTCGGGGGCTCGGTCCCTCACTATTGTGTGCATTGCCGCTATTGCATGCGAGTGGAGTTGAAATTTGATACATAATTGAAATTTTTCTACACGAGGAGATTATTCAAATTTGTGACGTACAAATTTAAATTTTTTTTCAAAGGCGGAAGAAGAAGCTGAGATGTATGCGATTCCTGGTGGTATAACAACAACAGCGGAGCCTCGGCCGAATGCCTACATTCCAGATGATGAATCTGAGTTACCCGTTCCAAGACCATATGGAGCCCTCGCCCCATTTAAACCTTCGGAGCCAGGTTCAAATATGAGGCATATCAGAAAACCTATAATCAAACCAATCGAATTGTAAAGCGTCATAAATTTATCTATAATGTCATATTGAGTAGAATTGCTGGTAATCATGCACCTCGCAGGCTTGCGATAAAAGTACCCTTTCAACTTTCGACGTTGATTATTTCTTGTAAAATTCGCATTGTAAATAGTAAATAAGACGTATTTCTGGTGGTATTTTTGCCCGAAATCACTTTCTGAACCTTCCCTATATTCCTGTTTATAAGAGCGATAAGTTTTTCTTATCTCATGCTATTTTTTAGCATTTGCCGCATCGGTGCATACTTGTTATACTTGAAAAGAAAACTTCTGTTATCTTTGATCGTCAGCAACAAATAGGTCTTGTAAATTCTGCTTTTCTTCAAAGTCAAATAAAATTAGTTTCATCCTGGGTAACATAAATTGTCTCAGGTAAAATAACCTGTTCCTTTGTTCCTTTCACACACTTTCAGAGGGAATTAGGCGCTGAAAACGGCAGATGCAATTCTGATTGTAAAGTTTATTAAAGAAATAGTATAAATGGCGATGTTCTTTGATTAAAATGTTATGAATATCAATTGAAAACACATCTTATTTATAAAAATGGCAGTTAAGGAATATCCATACTTCTAAAAAAGGACAACACTAATAAGTATATCTCTATTTATCCCCCAGATGCCCCCCTCCGGAGAAGCCCAAAAGATGTTTCATGATAGGCTTTTCGTTGAATGCGACAGGAGACAACTATAAAATAACATTGAAGATTTTCTTCAAAATGAGAATTACAGTAAAATTATCTGATATAAACAGGTGGCGGACAATGCAGTTCAATCATGCAACGGATCATGCCAGCGACCACCGCTTTTTTTACAATTTAATGTTCATATTCGTAATATCAGATTTGAATACTATTATCAGTATATAACAAAAAAGTAAAGATTGTTTCATCATCGGCAATAATGAATTGTCATGCAACATGGATTGTAAAATGACGTTTACATAATGACTGTTATCGAAAGCTTCATTCCAGCTTGAATAAAGTTTTTGCCAGATAAAATGCTGCAGCAACAGGTATTTTGAGATGTTGAGCATATTGCAATTGGCTTTTAAAATGCTGGTAGCCTTATAAAATACACTAAAGCTTATAAAGAAATTTTACCACAGGCGGGTCAGCTACTTTCCTATATATGTAAATGACTGGGCCGAAATAAGAGAAATGATCTTAGAACACAGCCTTGTAGAATAGCTGAGGCAATGGTTTCGTGGCATTAGTTATTCATCCAGTTAATTAGAAATCTCGATACATACTGAATGACATAAATGGAAATGCGTTAGAAGGCAAGAATCTTTGCAATGCCAACGCTATATATGTACCCTTTTCACAAAAATGACCCACCAGTAAATTATTTTCAACAAGAGGTCTGTGCGATTACGAAAATTTGAATTATTATTACAATGCAGATCATGACATTGTGATAAGTGTGCATTCTGTTTCAGCTTATTATTACGTAACAGAATATCCTTTAAACATAATTTAGCTAAAGTCGTGAATGGATCGATTTCACCTGTCTTCGGTTCCATCTTTGCCGGAATTGACGCGGATGTTTTTGACATCTAAGAGCCCTTTTTCCTTCAGGTTCAGAATCGAGTCTGCAATCACTCTTGCAGTGCATCTCTGTTGAGAAAAGGCAAGGTGAAACATTAAAGCGTCTTATGGCAATATAAATACACAAGTCAATCAAATCTAGGGTATTTTCACTTCCTCTGTATTCGTTCGTATCCGTATTCTCTTTAAAACGAAGCTATGGGAACGGGGCCTTACCTTCATTCCAACGATAGCTATAAATTGATTTATTAAAACACAATGGAATTGCTAAATGAAGTTGTAAATTCGTATCAAATGCATTCGAACGCGACATGTCAATTTACTGATATGAAAGTCTTGCTTTGTCAAAAAAACCAACTTGGAATTGGTCGCTCTAATATAGAATTGTTCGCAATAAACCCAAACATTTCCGCGTGTTCTAATAATGCTCAATTGTTTAGCACTCTAGAGAATTGGCACTTCTTTGTGCTGCTCCACCTGACTATTATCATTATCTAGCAAATAAACCTGTTGGGAATTGATTCAATCGCAATGGTTCAAAACCATCGACACTTTCCATGATTGGTAGGCCCTTGATTCCAGTTGTGAAAGTTATCAAACATAGATGGTTTGTTATTCAACGTTTTACATCAAACATCATTTTTCCATCAAGATGTGGTTCACATTAAGCACAGTTGGAGGAAAAAGTAGTGTCAATTTTATTAACAGTTTTCTGAATGGTGTTTGTATAAAGGTTGCCTCCTTTGCATTGGGTGTTTTCGACAAGCTTCATCTGCCACCGTTCTAAAGATTGTATTTGCTGCAAATATTGCCACGTTGAATTTGTATCAGAGTGATACGTTTGCGAAATCCAAGGTATGAATTAGACTTTTCTATTGGTTTTATGCTACAAGTCTGCTTAAAAATTTTCCAAAAGCGCTTTTTTGTGTCGGCTTCTGTATAAATTTTATCTTCCATTTACTAACGAGTGTAGACGCTAAGGGGTGGTTATGGCCATCTGAGTTCCACGGAACACTTCTATTCACGCAGAGACAGCGAGCTCTTTCAACACTCCGCGAGAACATAATTTTACAAGATTTCAGTTGTGAGACTTTTTCCGTCTGTTTATACGCCGCGCATCGATATTTTGAGCTATATCTCCTAACAAACCTGTGCGAAATAACCATCAATCGGTCAAAATTCAAAACCCTATAGATTGATAGGTGCCAAATTGTAACGATTACCCCCTTGTTTCCAAGAACAAATGTAACTTCCTCCTTCCATCACAGTAAGCATGAAATAAAACTGTACGCTTCAGAATTGCAACAGCATCTGCTTTTTTCTATTTCCATTATCGTCTACTTTTCTATTCATTATTTTTCTGCACCGAAATTTGTGTCACTCTCAGAGCAAAATATAATTGTTCTCAACACCCGACAGATTGTATTTCAGCTTTAGCTTAACAGACGTTTAGTTCTCTATACATATATATTGAACAATCCATACTTGCCGTTGAAGTCTATCGTGCAAGTCAAACGTTTAAATCTATCGTCAAAGGTGGCTCTTCAGGTAATTGCGTTAAAAAATTAGCTTTCATGATCTAAAAGTACTAGAATTTGGCTTCGATGTAAACGCGAGTGAACGCGGGTGAAAACGCGAGTGAAAATCGTCACGGATCCGTTCCAATGTGGATCCGTACAAGTGTAAACGGGGTCTTAGTTATTTACAGGTATTTTATGATGTAAATACCATATAATAGTAGTGCAATAAACTCACCTGATAGCCACCAGAAGTGACCATTAGTATCGGAATGTGCAATTCCCTAGCTTTTCTAAATACAATTTCATCTCTTTCAATGATTCCCTGCAAATTAGAAAAACAAACAAAGTTTCTCCATTAGAGATTAACTCAAAGCAGTTGCTTTAAAATAGGTAAGACTGCATATGGGAAAAGGTTTCCGCTCCAAATTTTGGCTTGGAAGAAAATAAAATGACTTGCGAACATGTTTTTTCTTGAAAAAGCTACTTTGCTTCAAAATTGTAAATTTCCAAAAAATATCGTAGATGTTTTGAATTTAAAACCTTGAAATTTGACTTTTGAAACTTGCTTTTCAAATCATTTCAAATCTTTCAAACTTAGTAATCAAAATTTCAAATTAAATAAAACTATTATACATTAACTATTTACTATGAGACTTTCGAAAAAACAAATGACTTTAAAACTACGGAATCGATATCAAATTGCACATAGCAGGCCCATCCCTAGCTTTATCATTTGATTCACAGCTGCAAAAGATTTATTCGTGCATCAGTATTTAGGGTTATCTATGGCATAGCTTTTTTAAAAGGGAGTTAATCCTTTATCCTACCGGCGGAGCTCGTATAAAACATGTTTACGGTGATATAATAGACTTTCTTCTTCCAGAAGTATGAGAGTTTAAGTGGTAGAGCATTTGATAAACGTCTATGAGCAGTTTCTGAAGGATCTTCACACGAATTATAAAGTCACTTTGCTGCGATAAAATATTTTAAAATAGTTCGAAAATCCTGATACAAAACCATTTGTCCACGTTTATGACCGTGATTGATGGTACTGTCAACAGCTTTATTACTGAAATCCAAATCAGAGAGTAGTGGTTGACTTTTTCCATTATAACAGCATTGAACAACACGATTTAGATGGACATAGCTTGAAAACACAGTGAATGCTTTGGTCTTTGCACTGATTATTATACAGAGGTCCTCTAATTGTTTGTCAAAAGTAAGCTTTTATCCAGGATAGCATCTTATAATTTGACTAACTTAAACGCCCATATCATTTGGCCAAACACATTTAAGCCTAAGTGTAATTTCTTTCATTCATAGGATCGTCAATTTTACCTGTCTAGGGCTGGCAAGCATTTTACTTCTTAGAATATAATCTGAAAAGTTGTCAACGAACAGGTCATTTCTAAGATATTAAAAAGAAAGGAACCCAGGACTGATCCTTGCTGCATGCCAATTAAAAAGCCATTTCAGTTTTAAAATATAAAAAATTCCTGTTGTGTATCTAATACAAAAAAGTCAATGAGTCTTTGGACTGAGTGTTTAGTGTTGCGCTTAGTGATCGCTTGCGGAATGCCATGTCAAAATAGAACAATCAAAATACTAGCGAGTAGGATTATAATTACATTCATATAATATTTTTCGAGAACAAACGAGCCCCAATGAACTCCATCATGGACATTACTCCATCAACTTAAAACCAATCTCTCTAAAGTTGAATCTCTAAAGCCAAAGTTGAATTGCCCATATCAGAGTCAATCAGGGTCAATCAGGGTCAATTACCAGGGTCAATGGGGATCAATAGTTCATAAAAATAACAAAACACTTTTGTGTGTGTGCCAGAGACCAGAGACTCTTCCTCGCCTTCTTTAGGATTTTCATTCATCCTAACAACTGAGACTGCATTCAGGGTAAGGACATTGTGGTGTGTCATCATTAATCAGTAACCATGACTCCAAACTTTAAATATCATTAACCTTAAGGTTGATGATCTATGCCAGAGCTCAGAATAAGGTCGGGAACAGTTGATTGACCATACAAATGTTAATGATCGATTGATCGACAACCAACAACCTCAGTCCTTATCCACGATGAGTGCGGTGTTTGAAGTTTTGTGATCAAAATAATCGTATTACAAAACTAATATGAAGTAATCAGTGACTTCTAGAACAACCTTATTTTGAGCTATGGCATAGATCATTAACCAAACTTTAAAAGCCTTGTGTTATAGGAGATATTAAGCATTGGGGAAAATTTACTACCATTTCAGCCACCTAGCCTCTTTATTTAAAAGAAGTGAACCGAATTCGAGTACCTTGCTACTGATACTAAGCATTCCCAAAGGATCACCATCCAAAATGTCTGTCCCTGAAACAAATGATATTTCATGTTATTGGCACCCCACAAAAGCATATCAGTCTGATAAGAAAATCAAAAATTAGTCGTGTATTACGCTAAAGTTCAAATGCAATTGTTAATGCTTATTTAAGAGACGAATGTATTCTTTAGAATACAATTCCCAGGATACGTTTATCAAGTAATCGCGGGTAAGAAGCACGATATGCTTGTAATGGTGCTTTTATCACATACTGTGGTGGTGAAGCAAAACACGATTATCATTATACATTGACTATAGGGTGGTCTTCACAGGGTTTTGTTTGAAAAATGCGCTATGCGATCATGATGTGGCTGTGGATAAAAATAGATTATAGAATTCGGTTATCGTTTCTTCGTGAACCATTTGGCAA
Source organism: Catostylus mosaicus (assembly GCA_964019065.1). Classification (NCBI taxonomy): domain Eukaryota; kingdom Metazoa; phylum Cnidaria; class Scyphozoa; order Rhizostomeae; family Catostylidae; genus Catostylus; species Catostylus mosaicus. Next base: position 11,417,514 of record OZ025186.1, read on the forward strand.
AGTATTTTGTTACTTATCTTGAAAACTAATCTTAGATGCTTAAAGTATCTAGCATCTTGTAATAAGTACTTAGTATGCTGTATCGTCAAAGAACAGGACCTCTCCCCAAGGAACGCTGCTCTACGCCACTCATCGTCGTCACCATAGGCGTAGCCTTAATTTTTATGGCAGCTTCTATCTTGTGGTAAGATACTTGCTTGTTAACAAACAGTATTTTGTATCAGGATACTAATTGTCATATTAACTGTATCTTTTAAAAAATATTTCTTAGAGTAGCTTGCTCGTCCCTGGTGAGGGCATATGGAATAGTTAAAAGGCATTTTATGCCTATAAGAAAAAAAATGTCTATTCTTCGTGCCATTGTTGCATTGGAGAACGTGTATATTAAATATTACAGTAGGTGAAAGAATTCAGTTTGGTTCATCAGCATATCTCAAATGGAAAACCAAGACATTTTATAATCGAATGATACCTGCGTTGAAAACAATAAAATCTGGCTTGAATTCATTCAAGGCTTCGTCGATACCCCTTAAAGAAACAGAATGAATAGTGTGTTAAAATGATAGTAGATGCCCACTCAGCTTTCTCGTCCAATGCTTCCTTCAAACAAAATATCTTATGAAATAAAAATCTCTCAAAACAGAGTTAAAAATTTTGCATGACTTGGGTGCGTCTCAAGAAGTTTAATTGCACAATATGGATCGTCATAAACGATACTCTGTGGCACGTCCAGGTGCAACCGTAGAGATCAACAATTTGACAAACCATTGATAATGTAAACAATACTTCTCTACACATAAACGGTGACTCAGATCGAAAGGTGACAAAAAAAATTCTTAGCTGGAGCCTGTAATTAGTCTTTTCGTTGTATTTATGTGATCAGTGAGGAAGCAGAGAAAGGTTGATTGGAGACTTAGTTTTGGGACCTTAATGCAATGCACTTTTAATTGATCAATGTAAGCTCTGCCAATGGTGCTTTTGTAGGAAATCACGACACAGAGAATTTGAGTATACCTCCTGTTATTATAACTCAATGCTTTGCCCAAAGGATAATATGTATGGGAAGGTGACTGTAAAGAAAAGTGCTGGCCGAATGTGAAAACAATTTTTAGAGATGACAGGAGGAAAAAGATAAATACGGGTATTAAAAATGTCGTCTAAAAAATCCGGAAGACGCATACCGAAAAATTGAAGATCTACAGTAGTATTTATTCAAGACTAATCCATGCCTTCGTGAAGATTTCCAAAATGATATATCTCTGAGCTACTAAATCTAAACACAAGCTTTGACCTTCTGGCACTGCTGAGCATGAAAAAATATGCTAGCCGTTTGGTGGCTATTTTAGAGAGCACAAAATAAATATTTCCTAACAATTTTCCAAGTATTTATTCACAAGAAAAAGGTGTGCAAGCATCAAACATCGTAGAATCACTTGCATTTGAGTAAAATATCAAATGACATAAGAACAACTTACTTGCTGATCAATGGAATAAATGTTGAATCATCTGTATAGAATCGTAGCTTTATTTCCTTATTGATACCGCCTAAAGAAGAAAAATACTTTCTTAATGCATAGCACATCCACAAATCTACTGAAAGAAGAAACGAAGAGGAAATACCAAGACGAAAACGTTTCAACAATGGCAATTCGACAATCTGATAGTGACATATCGTAACATGGCGCATAGTTGTTCTACTTTGGTGAGAACAGATAACTGGATGCCTCAGCTATGATCCAATTTGTTTTCTGCGCTCCGAACAGGGGTGGTGCCAGGATTTGCCAGACGTAGGGATTAGGTTCCCCTACAAGGGGGCTATAAAGTAGAAAAGAAGGTATCTTTCTGTGCATAAGAGCACAATTTTCCGTTAATAATTCCCCGACAGGCGCAAAATGTGTCGCCAACGGGGTGGTACAGCCCCCTGTCACCCCTCTGGCGCCACCCCTGGCTCCGAAGCAGCCTTTATGATTGAAGAAGCTTTGCCTGAGTTTGCAGTTCAACGAAAATCAACAGAGAAGCTTAGCCTTAAGAGTGCATTTTCAGATCGTGCATTATTATCTATCTTAATTGATTCATTATTGTCTTTCCCACATTGTCGACAAGAAAATAGCGTTGCAGGATAAATGAACCCCTTGAACAACGTCGATGGGTGATTACTAGGGCCCTACGGCCAAAGGCACCTTTCGCAAACTAGAATTTTCATCTATGCGATTCAAGATTTGAAAAGGATATTGATTACATAATAAAAGTCTTAAGTCAGCAGACTGACACAAATATCCAAGTGGGATGGAAAACAACGATGCATAAGAGTTCTCTCTCCCGTGGCTTTTGCGCTGCAATTGGGCATTGATTCCGGTCGTTGTTCCATTAGCCAAGATTCCTTGCGGAGCGCTGACTTCTGATGCAGATATTCGTAATACTTTCAGGTTCCGCAGGACAATATATACTAGGGCACGAAATCAGTTTACCAGGAAATTCAAGCCTACCTAACAGTTAAAGATTACACACATTCAACGCATTATACTGTACTAGCTAGTACACAACTGCATTAATTGTAAAACATTGGGTAAAATTGCATTGCTTGGATTTACCTCATCCCGTTTCCCCAACAAAACTGGTATTAAAAATGCTAACGTTTTGCTGTTGTATCACCAGGATAAATAGAATAGTTGTACGCATCCAGAATGTATACACGTTCATCGTCTATGAAATCCCTTTCGTGGCCATTACCCTGCAAATGAATGAAAAGAAATCAGAGCGAATACTAGCCAATAAAAAGAATATATGACAAGCTAACAGGCGAAGCTAACCCTTCGTACTAACAGTTTTCAAATTAAAACGCCAATGACTTATCTAGAAAAAGCATTCAAAGGCAACTGACACAATGGTAATACATATTTATGCTATTAATCTAAAACATCAAAACAAAACAGTTAATTAAGACATTAAAACTTAAGCCCAATGATTGTAATACAACGTACCATCCTCAAAACAGATGTCAGAAAGACACAGGGAAAATAATAAACATTGACTTCAATTTAACAATTTGATGATGCAGTTTTTACAGACCTTTCCAACACCTATTCTATGACAGACCCTTGAAGGAAAGGTAGAGGGGCTGCTGTTGTTTTCATTCGATTTCCCCCTAACTAAACCGGCCTGTTCTTTTGCTTACGATATAGTAGACACAAGAATAATACTATTCTCTATCACGGTACAGGGTTGTTGATCCAAAAACCAAAGGTAATTTAATTTTTTTCAGTCCTCTTCAAATTTACAGCAACATAGACTATATTTTTGGCCAATGCTGGATCACTTTTTAGTGCTTGGTAACTATTTCAGGGGCTATTTCATAAGAAAAGGTATGGTTCAGGATGCTTCACCATAAAAAAATCATGTGCCTCACCTGATGGGCATCAAGGTCGACTATCATCGCAGTTTTCACTTCGGGAAAATGCTTAAACATGAACTGCAACAAGAAACTAACAATCAATTGATCTACAAGTCCATAATTGAGTCAAGAAAGCCCTTGTGGTTTCAAAAAAGTGATATACAAATAATAGGAGATTAAAAGCTAATGGATAACTACTAATTTCAATTCAGTTCAGCTTTTATTTTAATTCCACGCATAAAACTCATATGTATTGATTATGTGAACAAAATACAAGGTTAAAAACAATGAAAGCCTTTTAGTTTCTTGAATAACAAGATTAATTTTATGCCAGGAAGACAGGAGGCAAGCATCTAAATCATAGGGCAAGTGCAAATATGATACATCATAGCACTGACAATAAATGCTCTGATCATATGAACAATCGAAAATTTTTAATTGGCTTCAATAGAGGTTTCGATTGAAAAATTTTATAAAGACACATCATTGTCCCATCTTTATGCAAGTTGATCTTGATAGATTTATAACCTGTGCCAAAAAAATCTGTTTTTCAGCAAGCTCTATTTCCATAACTTCATGCATTCTGTTTAACTAGTTTTCATATATTTCCAATCAAGCATCTGTGCTTCTTGCACAAGTTTCTGTGTACCAGTAACATGTACATAGAAGAAGACAAAAAATTGGTGTATAGATAGTTCTAACCTTGATTGCCAAGCTAATGTCAGCATATGCACAAAAGCCTCCACCACTTGTACCAGAACAATGATGAAATCCACCACCAATATTGATGCACCAGCCATTCTCCAGTGCCAGTTTAGCTCCCTAGAATGGTAATCAGTCAAACAAATTGTCCCAAAACATTTTTGAAAGTCATGAATTAATCCATAAACTTGTGCAACATTTTGTCCATATACTGTCCGAATTTGTACATACATCACCCATAGATTGTCCCTTATATATCCAAAATTTGTCATGTAAACTGGGATCGGGTGTGATTGTTGTCAGACCTAAATTTAGTGGATGTAGACCCTAATGCATTGAATGGGCACACTGTAATTGCTTACAACTATTGTCTAGAAAATCTGCCAAGGCTCTCCAGCACAACAGTTGGTCTTAGTGGCATAGACAATGGCAAGAGAGAAGCTGCCACAACAAGAGTGAAAAGATAATGAACACTGTTGCAATGTGTTTAAAAGTCATCTATATCCACAAAACTCTACCAAACACTATGTTAGTAACAATTTATGGTTTATTGCTGTTCCATCATTTGAATTTATTTTGCAGGAATTTCAAAAGTTGCCATGAAAATCTCACCAGTTGAGTCTCTTATAAAACATAGAAATTTCCAGGGTAGTTCTAAAATATAACTATGTTGCTTTCATTCCAACTTCTAGAACAGTTAGTCCTAAGGAGGTACCATTAACAAATATTGAGCCTTAAACAGAAGATTAAAATATATGCTGCAAAGTAAGTGATTCTAATATACAAGATACTGAGCATTTAAAAAAACTCCTCAACAAAATTAATGTGACTTAAGAAAGATTCTGTTTCTTTAGGTGGTCCGTAACCTGATTATATATACAACAGGAGGAATTCAAAGCTTACGTACAAGAATTGTACCTCCTGTCTGCAATCTAAGGCGCTTTAGAAGAACTCTTTGAACTATGCTGTTTGGTACAAAGCCAACTGGAAGCACCTCTGTGATAATTGCAACATTCCAGCTACTCTAGAATGAACAATGATGTTTAAAAGTCAATACCTTGATGGATTGGTGGTGCTACAAATACAATAGGAAAAACATTGAATCGAGCAAATGCTATACAGGCCTTTCAAATATAGCATAAAAATTTTCATACAGTCATTGAAATATGATATAACACTCTCAATGGTCCATCAAGTAAGCTAAATTATACACTGCTTCTTATGATTCAATGCTTGAGATATAAAGAGCCACAATAACTTTTTTGTTTAATATGCAATCAGGTTCATTTCTACAGAAGGTGTGAAACCAAGGTCATTTGCTTTTCAGAAACTTTTGGAAATCAGGTTATCTAAATTCTCAATAAGAGTTATAAGTATGGTTTGATTTCATAGTTTGATCTTCTACAGTGTTCTAGCAAAGATTTCTGGTAACTGTCGGGCATTTAACATTTAGATAATAACCTCTAAACTTCGAAGGTATTTCTCAGTGTGTACCATAAGTAAATCAGATTTAGTTGGTTCCTTTGGAGTAACCATCTCCTTGACATTCATCATTTCTGCATCTAGAAATTAATTGTGAAATGTCATCTTTTAGTTTTATGTTTACATTAGAGAGTTTTTGAGTTTGAGCTTATATAATCATCAATTCAACAACACAAAGTATAACACACGGTTTTACACTAAAAATATACTAATATTAAGAACATTACTATTATTGATATTTATATACTGGATTGATTAAGGAGGAGCTCTCTAAGTGAGACTTTTGCTGGTACATAAGATGTGCAGGTAAAGGCATTACTATACACAGTAGATAACTTGTTGTAGGGGTGTTGGAAACAGAAGATCTTAAAAAAATCATCTTGTGTTAACCCTATACAAAACGATGGTATTTTTTTAATTAAAACACTGTTGTCACCTTTACTTAGGGCAAATTCTTTACTGGGAATGCAAAGTTTTTTTTTGCTGTTCTGGTATTTTTCTTCAATAAAAAAGGTTATACTATTTTTCAGTTATCCTTCCAATAAGCACTCAAAGCCAAAAGTTTGAACAACTGGATTCTAACAAATGTGGCATATCAAACCTTTAGCCATGCCAGGTGTATGCTTAATGGCAATTATTGGGTAGCTGAAATTAGGAAAAAACCAGTCAAGACTCATGGCTTATAAGTAAAGGTGCTCAGGTTTCATACATAATGGCCCTTAATTTTTGCCACGCTACCCTTGAGCACAGGAAATGCAACTGAATTTACATACTTTCCAAAAATCTTGCAATTCTTCCCCATTTTTCTGAATCGAAAGGATGAAGTTTCTGTAATCCACCAAATTTGATGTTATAATCTTCAGAATAAATTATTGGTAGTTGACCATCAACTGTCTCAACATCATAAAGCTCTGTCTGCCATTCATCACTGTAAATATAAATACATTTAGACACATAAATTTACTGTCATTCCTACACAAAGAGCAAAGCAGAATTTGTTATCAATGAGGCCAAAAAAGGAAAAGTTAGCTCTTTGGTTGACAAAGCATCAAGTTCAATGTGGTGCTCAATCAAGCTTCTAGATTTTTCTTTCATTTCCCTTAAATTTCAGTAAATCTGCTCAATTTGGTGAATTCATAATGATCCCAAAAAGTTCTCAAAACTTGAATATTGAATTTTACATTTTTGCTCTGCATTGACATACAGATTAACTTTACTCAGCTTTATGGAAGCTCTCTGTGTGAAAGTGAAAGTGTATATAATGTTTTTTGAGTTTAGGTGTTGCAATAACTTGTTGGCTATTTCCTTTTGGGAACACAGTCTCTGGCCATAGTGATAGCAGGCATGTTTGCTTTTTGGTGTTGAGCATGCAGAATACTTAACCTGCAAGAATGCAGAATGAAGCTGCCGGGCAATGCATGTAGAGGGGGTAAATGTAAGAGCCACATCATGTCAAAAAGGGGCAGATGTAAACATAATGTCACAAAAATTTCATCTCAATTTGGAAGTCATAACTGTAGACAGAGGCATCTTTTTGAGGTGGTACACATTCTTGCTTCTCTTATTGGGTCCCTTGGGGCTTGCACAACTCTAACGAACGATGAAATAATTGCAGGGCAAAAATGGTTTTATGGGGGTGGGGGGTTAAGAAAGTCTCTCAGCCATAAAAAAATTTTGCTGAAGGCATTAAACATAGCTTGCAGACTGGGTGCAGCATCCCTGGGGCAAGTGGGCGTTGCCCAGAAAATTTGTTTGAATCTGTACACTTCAGATTGGTAAAAACTGATAGCAAAACATGACTTAAAAGTATTTAATTAGAAGCAAAAATAGATTGATCCAATTGCATCAATGTACTTTCAGATTTTAAAAATAATTACAACCAATTAATAGCTCCTACATCTTAAAACTGTTGATAAGGACCAAAATTTGAGAGATCTCAGATGAGAGACATATTAAGAATTTCTCCCACCCACACCTTGAGTAGGGCCTGGCTGGAAAACTTGCATGTGCTCGCAGCTACACTTTCCCTTGATGTCGGTGTGTCGCACCGCCCCCTACCATTTGTCGCACCTTATTTTGTTACATGAAGTGGTACAATATAGGCGTTTCACGCCTTTTTTAAAACGAACATTGTTATGGCAAACAATGGGGGGGCTGGTTCTGCTTGAATTAAGTACTAATAAGAAGGGAAAGGGCTAATAACGCATACCGCTCATTAAATATTGGCTTGGTTTTGCTAGCAACTCCTTAGGTTTTGTCGCATGTTGGCACGAAATTGGCTTTGCTCGCATGTCGCATCGGAAAAACTGTTGTTGGTCGCAACTACGCGTAGGCAAAAACAGGCATATTTTCCAACCCGGCAGTAGGGGTGGGAAGGTACTTCTGACATGAAGGCCGTGCATTTTCTCAAAACGCCCATAACACTTACAGATCGGAAGTCTCTTGCAATTTAGAACTCCGGTCGCCCATCATTCAAAGAATGGTGCATACTGCCTCAAGATTTTCCTTTTTTTCTATTTTAGTTTTCTTTCCTTCTTTAGCGAGAGATTTTACTTTCGTCGATGGGTCGCCTCATTCTGGTGTGCGCCTCACTTTCGCCAAGCGGCGCTTGGCGCATTGGGTCAAACTGCCCAAAAGGAAGGTCTTGAGAACGGTGAACCGTGTTTCGAGTGGGGAAATACGGGATGTGAAATTTCTTCTGAAAGTTTGCAAAAAAGGCTAACCGTGAGTATAAAAGTTATTAAATGTACTAAACATGCATATGTTATATGTCTCAGCCTATCGACTTTATTCAAATATTGAACAGCTGTTTCTCGGGGTTTTATTCTTTTTCCCAAAAAAGGCTTTAGGCCAGGTAGGCATGTTTGTTACTGTTAGCACGAAAGTCACAAGACAAGGGCCAGTGTAACGGCTAAATGAGCTCCCGAATGGTGATCTTACGACACAAATGCGCCAGTCTGCAGAGCATAGCAGAACTCGACGAGATCTCGCGCGTGCAGGGTAAAAAATGAGGGGTGCACCGGTATGGAAAATATGGCACTTTCGCCGAGATCTCGGGTGTGCAACCAAAATTTCCAAGTATGCAAGTGTGAAATGCAACAAAGTGCGCACCTCAAGTGTGCAATGATATCGATGTGGTTTGTACACATTTGGCAAACCAGAATCGGGACAAGGGCTTTAGCGAAAATTTTGCACTTTTCCTCCCTCGCTTTCAAGCTATTACCTGTGAGTCAGTGTGGTCATTTTCGTTGCATAACAGCCCTGTTTTTATCTCTTCCTCGTCTTTGCAAATATTCATCAAATAATGACGCGGTTGGTGTTCTGTCTGGCAAAGAGAGTTGCAGTGGAGCACACACAGTTGTCTTCTCAAGAGGGGAGAAACGGGACAGATGCCCTTTATATATAAAAACCAGTATAAGAACCCAACGGCCAAAAGTTACTAAGACACTCCCTTATTTTAAACCGTATCATTATAGGAATTGTTATGATTTAGCTTCGTTCAAATAATGTTTTAGCCAACTCTTAATTCTCTCACATGATGATTCTGAGGAAAACGCCATTCCAAATATTCTTCAAAAAATTGAGTAATTGCTTGAAAAACGTGAGCAGCTACTAGAAAGGGCTTCATGTTTCAGAAACAATAGAACTCGATGACGACCCTAGTTAAATTGAATTTTTTTGTGTGATTGTAAAATGCGTTTGACCACGCTCTTTTCACACCCATGTCACGCCCTGTTGTTTAAAACACGCCTATTTTATCAAGTGTGCAGTGGAAATTTACTCAAAATAACTCGGGTGTGCAACTGCCATACTTTCCATACTGGGGGGTGCACACCTGATTCTCTCGGGTGCATGAGGCAGCTCTAGGTAGTATGAAACTCCAGGTGAACCTTATTAAGGCTATACCAAGACCTAATTTTTAGGGTACGTTTCGATCTGCTGCAAATTTTCTTGTGCATACAGTTGCCATGCTCTGCAGACTGGCAAATGCAGGTAATTGAACATTTATTTTCACAAATGTTGTAGGTCATGAATTTGTGAGCTGTGTAGCCTCTTTCCAAATTGATTCTTTCAAAGGTTTCTTAGGCTCAACTTTTTATAATGCACTACTTAAAATTTTTATATTGACATAAGTTTTCCCAATAGAACATAACTTTATTTACTCGTGTGTTAGTTATCTCGGTGTCCCAATTCTTGAAATATTCCTGTGACATTTGTTCATATTCATGGCTAGAGGGGGTCGGTCTCTCAACTTTCCAACAGCAAAATTCTAAAGAAACAAAGGGAATAAATTCCTCACTTCCCTGTTTCCATTTCTTGCATCCTTGCCTTAAAGTATTGTTACTAAGTTATAAGAAAGTATATACGAGTAAGATTTAAGGAAAAGAGTGAGATTTAAGTAAGATCAATTTCTGTTGTTTTAATTTCTGCCAAGATCTGGTTCAGGGGGCTTGAACCAGAACCCCCTCCCCTACGATTTCTGCAACTGCATTGCTGGCTTGCTTTATGAGAAACTATCTTGATAATCATAAAGCTTTTCATTATGAAATTCACTGAGTTGTGAAGCATTTAGTTGCAATGGTATGACATCATCAGCTGGAAATAATCAGTCCATTCACACTAAGGCCCTAGATCAATAATGGTAGTAAATTGCTATTGAAAGTGTCTTTGAAATTGCCATTGTATTTTGGAGAAGTTTCATGAAATTCAGTGGGAAACTTCATATGAAAAACCTTTGCCTGAAATATCAATTTTGCAGGTATTTACATGAAGAATTGCCTTTGAAAGTTTCAGAGAATTTCAAGTTGCAGCATTTCACCAAAAATGTTTGGCTTTCTGCGAAGAATTGTGGTGAAATCAGTTCATTGCAAATATGTGTTCAACCGGTTTTATAACTCATCATGTCGAAGCATTGTAGTTGTAAATCCAGGCTCAACAAGCATGAAGTGCTCCGTCTTTAACGTTTATGACTTGAAATTAGATGCTACAGCACCGCCATTTTTCCACGAAGAAATCAAGCTTACTAAAGAAAATAGGGAAAAAGAAATTGCGGATTTCCTTGATACAAACTGTGAAGAGTTTGGTGACATTCAAGCTGTTGGCTTGCGAACTGTGCATGGAGGAACACACTTTAAGGAAACGACATTAGTTACAAATTCAGTTGTGGAAACCTTGGAACAGCTGATACATCTTGCTCCGCTACATTTGCCGCCACTTCTTTCAACTCTGAAACAAGTTAGCTCTATGCTTCCAACCATCCCTTGCTATTTGGCATTTGATACTGCTTTCTTTACAGATTTACCAGACCATGCTAAATTTTATCCACTGCCTTATGAATCGGCTGAGAAAGGTATTATAAAGTACGGCTTCCACGGACTGAACCATCGTTATTGCTGTGATAAAATATCGCGTATGCTTGATAATCTCCCAAGCAGACTAGTAACATGTCATCTTGGTGGTGGAGCATCAGTATCAGCTGTCAAAGACGGATACTGTATTGATACTTCAATGGGTTATACCCCTCTCGACGGGATAATGATGACAACGAGGACTGGAAGTCTTGATCCTAGCATTGTGCTGCGTATGGTTGATGACGCAAATGGGGACCTTGACGAAGTTGAGAGAATTTTGAATCAGAAATCTGGTGTTTATGGTATATCTGGTCTCGCAAATATGGAACAAGCTACTGACCAGCGCGACTTTAATCCTAGGGCGAAACTTGCAGTCGACATGTTCAACAATAGGCTATGCAAAGCAATCGGGGGCTACGTTGCCATTCTAGGAGGAATTGATGGTCTTATATTCAGCGGTGGCATCGGCGAAAACAGTTCTGTTGTACGTGAAGAAATTGTAAACCAGTTTTCTTTTCTCGGGATTCAGTTAGATGAAGAGTCAAACAATGTCATGACAAAGGAGGACCGTATAATATCGACGGCATCTTCATTGGCGACTGTTGCAGTTATTCACGCAAATGAAGAATTAATAATAGCGCAAGACATTAGACGCATGTTCCTTGAATCATTTTATGTATAGATGTATTTTGTGCGCCTGCATTTTATAAGAAGCATCTGATGAGATATTTAACCCTGCATTTTAAAAAGAAAACAATCCAGTTGAACCGGAAATTTTTTTTAAACAGGACAATTGATTACCTCTATAACGTAGCCACTGGAATTTTTTTTATTTCGATTAGAAATGAACAAAGTGACATTCATATGTTTAAATTACAATTAATTTGCAAGGAGCTTCAAGTACAATAGATATATGAATAAATAGGCAGAAGGTTAAGCCTTTGTCGCAGACGGTCGAGCAGTAACTAGGAAAAGAGTCACTGGTACGTTAAGTACCTTGAGGTCTCAATAAAGGGGCTTTAAGCAATCAGAAAATCCACAAAAAGGGGGCTGTCAGTTAGGTTTGAAACGATAAATTTTACTGACACCATCTTGGCTAAGTGAAGAACCAAGTTAGGTATCCAAAGCTTTGTGAATTTTATCTTAATTGCCACGATGCGGCGTGAATCTTAAGAATTGCGTTTGCACACTTTATTTGGACGATCGGGTCTTTGGTTTCTTATAAAAAGTTGGTGTGGATAGCAAGTTAAGATTATAGTTTTATTTCAGAGTATATTTAGAGTATATATTTTTGACTAAAAAATTTACTGGTGCACTTAAAATTTTTCGAATGTTTGTAGGCTTTTGTTGTTCTGTTATGATCTCGATATTCAACGTATTCTAAGAAACTGGCGTTTTAAAACAGTTTAATTTTTACATCCGACCAGAAACTGGTGTACTATAGAACTATGTTAACCCCTTCTCTCTCGGTGATACTTGGTCAGATTGCAAGGGGTTACTATGACTGAGGATGCTGAGGCAAAGAACCCTTGCAAGTGTTGAACTACAAATAAATCAACCTATTAAAGCGTAAGCCCCTCCACCCAGGAAGTAACCTGTTAAGAACAAGAGGCCATATTGAATTTAGGGCGAAATCTGAATATCTGGCTGATGAATTAACTTAAACAACTTTTCATTGTATTTGACGGGCTCTAACTTTTTGGTGAACTTGCTGTTATGAAAATTCACAATGCCTAATGGGCAAAACATTTACATATAGTAATAAGAATAATAATTATCATGCAGGTAAGGTAGTCAGGATATAACTCTATTTATAAGTCCTGTTAAACGAAAGAAGATGAAATAACAAAGGTTACAACTATGTTCGGAACTGTTTCCATACAATCCACTATAAAGGTCTATTTTGTGCTTAAAAAGTGCTAGAGATTCCTCTCGAATTTCCTTAGAATGTTTGTCGAACCAAAAGCTGGTAAAGTTTGATTTAATTTCTATCATGACATAATTCATTGTATATCAGAATTGCAACGCTGATATTTTACATGCTTCATGGTGTATCAAAAGTACTAAATAAGTTTAAACAAACAAGGTTGCATCTACATCCAAAGTGCCAGGCAACCTCAGCACCGTTGCCCCCTGATTATCCTTGAGAAACCGCCACTAGTGTAAACTGCCTTTAACCCCAATCACTCCCTTCCACAAGTAGGCGCCTTTTGTAATCTCCCCTTAAGATGTCAGCATACTTTTGGATATTTCTGGTAACTTTAAGCCATTTGTTTTGATAAAAGTAACGTAATCTTAAATCGATTATAAGTAATAGAGCAAACCCTCGGCGTGTATTGGTAGGAATCTGCAGCCTTGGCCCTGTAAACTCCCTTCAACACTACTTTTCGTGCGTGTATGAGCGACATGTTTCAATCAATTTTAAATGAACACAATATTGATTTCTGTTCTGTATCATCAAAATATTTTATCCTTATACAGGACAGATTTTGTCAAAATAATTTCCTTCTAACTTAACTAAAGGAATTAATCTCGTTGCATTCACTAAAGGTGTGTTTATATGGAAGAAAGCTGGACCTTCAAGGGATAATGAAGTCAATTAGAATGATCGAATAAAGCTAGGTTAATTCTCTTGAAAAATGATTAGCTTGGGAAGCAGTTTATCAGCGGATAATGGTGATAAAATGAACTTTTAACAGAGTTAATTTCACGAAGAATGCTTGTTATCGATGTACCACTTGAGTAAATAGTTGGAAGAAGTACTAGGCATGCTGCTTTTTGGTGCGAATTGGTCTTTATTCATACCTTGGCCTTTGCCGACTCAATTGGCTTTAAATCTAAAGCATGAAATACAATTCCCTTTTTGTTAAATTCTTTGGATAGTCCAATTAATTGGATACAAACGCATTTTCAGATTGATCCAACAAATTGGGCCGACTTGTTGTGAGACTCTCTCATCTTATCATGGATTCTGAAAATGAATGCATCGGTGTGGCAGTTATAGTAACTATGATACATAAAAAACGAAAAAGGAGTGGTCAGAAAAGGCAAAGATCATTCGGGGTTAAGCCATGGTTTAGCTGACGTAATGAGCTCGGTGTTCGAAACATTCCTTCCTACATCTTTGTCGCGGTAGCGGGAAGATGTGACATTCAAAAGGTGCTAGGGATTGCTTTTTTGATAAGAAAATTGGGGGCCATAATTTCGTGTCACTATTGGAAAAATGGGACCCATGATTTGGATTCCGTGTCACTGACCAGAAAAATGCAGAGTCACAAATTAGAAGGCACATTGTAGTTGATAAAGATACATGACATTATTTCAAGTTCATACATAAGATGATTCCAAATTTATTCTTGTCTCAAATTGTATACCCGTAATTCCGTGTACATTCCCATTTTTTTTTAAATTTTATACCCATAATTCCCTATTTTTCACAAAAGTACCCCAAAAAATTGAACGTTCCTGCTACCATACCCCCCCCCCCCGAGATGAACGATCGTAGAATCATTGGAGTAGATAAGCCCTCCTTAATTCAATGTTTCGGGGGTCTTGAGAATTTTGTAGCGGTTATGTCCTGAAGGAATGGGAATGAATAAATGCCTTTTCCTTTCACTGGAGAATCGGCATGATTTGGATGCTGTTCCTAATAACTGATCTGCTTCCATTAATAAATACACTCACTTTAGAAAGGGCTTGTTTTTTTATTTTCACCAAAGCCCTGTTTTACTTACCTTTGGATATGGCTCCAAAAACAGTCAATTTGGCCAAAAATAATTCAGAGTATCAAGGAAATTCCCATCTTATGGCAATTCAAATAAACCATGTAAAAATCATGTGATGAGCTGAAAGCCAACTAAAACACGATTCCCTAAGATCAACGTTATTTCCGTTCATTATTTTTTCATGTAAATTTCATTAAATATTAATGGATGAAACTTGTATATTATTAATGAATCTTTGTTTTCCACAATATTAGATAAAGCTGAAGGGATTTCATGTCAAAGCGTTTTAGAATGAAATAAAAATGAATGAAAAAGTGTGCATTGCACCCTCATTCAACCCTCCCTCCCCAAGTTTTTGATTTCCTAACATCAGAATACGTTTGATTTTCTAAAGCTTTTTATGGGAAAATCCAAACTTGAAAACTACATACAGTGTGTGCTTCCTGGGCGTAATGATGTTTTTTCACACGAGATCAGTCATAAGCAAATTTTCTGACTTTGAGCCGTATCAGCAAAATTTATCTTGAGCCATTGTTTCGAGAATTATTAGCAGGATAAATTTTTCTTAGGTAAACCTCGGTTAATTTCAGGTTTAGTTGCAGATTTTAAGGCCATCCTAATTATCGGCATTCATGGCCAGTGGCAAAGCCAAGGGACTGTTTCGAGGGGGGGGGGGGGCAGCGAGGGGAAGGGTAACTACCCAAATTCTGAAAATAATGTAATGAAGATTCGCCAGAAATTTAGTATAGGATTAGGCCCTTATTCATTCTCGTTTCTTTGTCACATACAGTGTTGCAATTTGATAGCAAAATTAGACCTTTCTAAACTTTTCAAAAACAGTATCAACGTATTCATCATTTTACCATCTTACCACCATCCCCCCCCCCCCTCTCCCTCGACTTAATGGAGGCTTGCGCTAGCGCTGTTCATAGCATTTTCAGCGAATCTTAAAGGCGCAGATTTGAAGACTTTTGGTGACTTCTACTTTACGTATAAGAAACGTTTAGTTAGGTTATTGGCAACAAAATTCTCTCTGCCCCACCCCCTATAAAGACCGTTTTCCATTTACAGGAAATTTTCCGCGGACAGGAACGGAACGGAAAAGATGAGCTCAACTGTTGCCGCTGTTCCTCTACTGAAAAATATCGGATGATTAGCAACTATGTCATTTTATCTTTTGACTGGTTTGCATCACGTATAGAAACAAACTATCTTTACATATCAATCAGTAGGGATTGTCGTCGGTGTTCTAGACCTTCACGTGGACAAACAATGCAACTAGAATTTTTAAAAGTAGGATCTGTTAAGGTTTCAATTTTTTTCTGCAAAAAAAGACCATGGAGAAGAGGGGTAGCAGCAATGATTTCATAGAAACAGTGGTAGGAGAGGCAGGCAATACCTCTGTTTGTAGGATAGCTCGAGTAGATCAGTCAAAGACATTCAATTCAAGGCTGGACTTTCAGTTCACCTCTCAGTTTTCGCTCCTGGTAAACATTTTTCAACCAAATTTTCCTCTGATTTTCTTCGTAATCAGTCAATGTCGATGTAATATTATTAGACAAGAATAGGACTGGCATAGGACAAGAACATGATTTTTATAATAGGACTGGCTGCATGACGTCAAACAAACTCCCCTCTTTATTTATCGTGATTGTATTGAGCCTCTTTTGACCTTCTTTTAAATGTAAAAGAAAGGACTGCTATAACCTATTTTACTGCCAATTCACCTGATTTCGTTGACGCAAACTGACGCTTTCGATACCGGAGAAAACACGATTAGCTTGCATATGCAGGTATTGTTTATAGCATTATAAACTTGATTTCATCAAACACAAGAATAATTATCAGAGTTATGTGGGCTTTTCAAAGACAAACCTTTGTGTTTACTACTAGTAAATAGTGTACAACTTTTCAGCAAGCGTTAGTCAAACAGTGGTGCCCGGTGTCCTTGGAAAGGTTATCAGAAATAGATCGGACATCTTTAACTTGCTATTTTGATGTCTGGAGAGGCAGATTGCAATCCACCATTTGTAAGACGGTCCACAAATCGTTTGGTCGCTGATAATAAGAACAGGTGTGTTCTTTGTGTTTAAATCAGTCAGACCGTATGAACTGTTGAAGTATTAGGCCTATCATATCAAACCTGTTTTATTGACGCTTTGCTTGTCATTATTAGACGATTTTGGGATAATCGCCTTTATTCGTAAGTGCTCTTATTTGCATTTTTATTGGCATTCAATCACGAAAGAAGGCGTTATTGCAGACAACTGAATTTGTTCGATAAGAAAGGAAGTAGACGAGGATTTGTCAAAAAGAATTGTCACTGTAATAACATCGCGTGGCCTTTTTGTACAGCGAAGAAAATAGTGAGTGAAATACTTTTTTATACGCAGTAGACTTCAATATCAATTCAGGAGTTCTAAAATTACGGGACGACTTCAGGGCTGGCTTATAAGAATAGTTCTTTGGTGACAGGGAATTGATTTCAGACAATGTTCGTTACTGTAACAGGAGCAGACATTAATATGAAAGCCTACTAGGCGAGTCGTTATTTCTTGATTGGAAAGACCATATTGAAATTCGATTGTTGCATTTTGCGATCAATTAAATCAACCTACGAATATTGCAAGATCCAAATTTAATCAAAAAATTTATACACCGCAAATACGCGTTCGTCAGTTCTAAAGCGCTGGACAAACAATGATAACCAACTCACACGACCAAGATATTTGCGATGATTCAGTGATCATAAATAATCAACCAGACAAAGATCCCAAAGAAAGGAACGGCAAAGAGATATTGACAAAACTTTGGGTCGAGCAACAACTTGTCGAGACAGACTCCCGTAGTGTGAACAGGGGGAAAGGCTTACGAGATCACAACACCGCAGTAATGGAAAGCCATAGAGCAAATAAAGCGGGGAATGGGGAAAGATTGATTACAAACCATCAAAATAAATTGCTCCACAGGCAAAATGCCGATAACTCGGAGACACTAGAGCGACAAGAAAGAGGCACGGAACTTGAGATCCCCCATAAAGATAATCACGTTATCACTGATATTTCTGGTGTTTTACTCCGCAAAAAGATCGAGGATATCCATCTACCCAAAGAAGCTCTCAAACTTCCCCTCCTTTCGAAATCTCCTCTAATTTCACCTACTGGTTCGCCATTTGCCTCCCCAAGGTCTAGTATTTATACAGAAAGCGATTCATCGGCGAACTCCTCCCCTGCAAACTCTCCATCGCATTCACCGAGAGGTAAAGCTCATGCATCTTTACCTAGAAATTTTGCTCAATTTAAAGATGAGTTCAACAAGAGCACATTATTCGGGACAAGATCTCTACCTGGAAGCCCCGTTATTCGCCGCGCTCGAACCCAACGATCTTCGGAGCGTTCAGCCAGCTCTATGAGACGGCAGGTTTCTACCGGATCTGATCTAGACCATGAAACAGATCAAAATATTGGCAATCGGAGTCATTCTTTTTCAGAAAGCAAAGATCAGAGGTTGCTGAGTGCTAGTGCAAGGTTTTATCCCAGAAGACCTGGGACTCCGGTTACGCATGACCTGAGGCCTGGAGTGCGTATTGGTTTATCAAAATCAATGTCTGATTTGCAGGCAATAGACGAAAAATCAAGCGAAATGGGATCAAAGCGAGAGAGAATACTACCTAGTATTTTTATCAAAAATTAGAATACCCACTGACTTGCTGTAATAGCAAGGTGGTGTTATAATTCAACAATTTCATTTTATGATTGTATAGAAAACTTCAAATTTACTCTGCTGAATATGTGCATTCGGGAACTTTGAGAATCAGACAAGATCTTTTGCAAAATTCGACCAAGTTTCCCTCCGGCTCTGCTAGCAGAACATGATAAATGCCAATCAAGTATTGAAATATAGATAGAAAGTGGGTGTATAAGAAACTCTGTCGGAAAATTTATGTTATAAAGCCCCCTAAACAAATCAAGCCTCCACTGCTTCCCTGGTAAAAACCCAACCATGAAATGAATATTTAACAGATTCAATAAGGCCTACATTTGCAGCTTAAAACATTTGGTGATAATATGTGTCTTTAATTCGTGTAAGTGATGTTTCATCTTTTACTGCATCTGTATTTCGTCCCATATATCTTCCCTCGATAAACACAATGATTTCAGTACCATCGTACTTTTTTTTACTATTTGTAATTTAAAACTTCTGTACATTTCAAACTGGTATGATATCTATTTTCTTCAAAGATTCGTTTTATGAAAGGGAGCTCATGCAATTTTTTGCCTTGAAAATCTGAGTCATAAGCAAGTGAAGGTTTCTTTGACAAATGATTGCAGCCGAGGGGTGCGCGGCCATTGCCCAGGGGGGCAGTGAGCACATTTTCACACAGGGGTATAATGTACCTAGGTCAAATTTCTTCTATTTGGACCCCTTCAGGCAAAATTGTAGTACCGAAAGTTTCTTAGTAGTCCCTTAATCTTATCTGCACATTTAATGGCCTGAATATAGCAAAGAAAAACAGTTAAATTCGAAATCATGTGCTAAATTGTGGCTAAAATAGGCAATAACACAAAGAGTATAAGAAAAAGGTTGCAAACATGAGAGTCAACAAGTAACGTGTCTACACAATTGATACAATATAATCCTCACTTATATCTTCGTATAGGATTCTAAATTCCCAAAGCTTGATTTTGAACCACCGTAGAAGGCACATATCTTGCAATTCGTGAAAATTTTCACGTATCTTGATAGTGAAAAACAAACAATTAATTTAATACAAGTTTGACTGCAAACGAATGGAACTAGTTTTTTATTTCTTGATTACTACATGTGATTAAAGATATTCAAAATTAAAAAGTCCTTTTTGTCTACAGTAGAATAAGTTGATTAAATTTTAGTCTAGTTCCTTGTCTTTAGTATGGCCGTGGCGTAGTCATTTATTTTTGCTCCCATGGCATCGTCCTGTAGTGTTGCATAGCTATTTAAAGTATAGTAGAATGTGGCCTATGTTTGTAATATCTTATATGGGTATAAAAAAGAGTTTAATTACTTTTTAGGCCTTTTACATGGAGGTTTCTTATAAAGTGGTCTCTCATAAAAAACCGTGTACACCGTGAGTGACAACGTGAAAAAAATACCGCTCCTTTGATATGATTCAGCTTGTTTTAAAACTGTAAAATATTAACTGTCCTAAGGATCCAAAATGCGTTCCTCATTGCCCCTTGCCATTTCCTGCGTGGTTCATAAACATCTGTGTGCCTGGAAAAAAATGACTCCCAGATTTTTACATTGAGACAACCATGGGTCCTCGTTTATTCTTTGATTACCCTTTGCTCACGTAATGGGGATAACTATGTGTCAATTGATCAGAACAAGGTGAAAAGTGCTATCAGACAAAATAACCGTTGGCAGTGCAATAGTTTTGTATTTGAAAAGGCAAATTTACGGTTTTTGAAGGGTCAAAGTATTTTGTTGTGAAAATGGCCAAAGTAAATGACATGGAGTTGCCAGAAGGTCATAATGACACCTAATGCTCAAACTTTCTAATGCTGTCATTTTTGAAACTTTCTTGCAGTTATTTTTAAAGACTATGGAATTGTTTTCAACGATGACTGATGTTACATAAATTAAAGAAAAACAGGTTAGACGCCAATGGAAACAAACTATTCACAGTAAGAAATGAAATTAGATGCATCTATGAGCAGGTGATTTCTACGGCATCATTTATCGTAAAGCGTACATTATCAAAAAAAAGCAAAGTGGTAAGCCATATCTAAACCAAATTAGGTGGCTACTACACCTGCAAGCGAGTCTTTGTCGTTTGCAACATAGTTCTTTTATGCCCAGGGCTGTTGCGTCATCCAACAACGCAAGAAGCGTGTCAGAGTTTGAGGGATACAAATCATTATGTGCCAGGAGACCACTGTCCCGTGGGCAATTGAGGGCGACCGCACTCCCTTTATACCAGTCAAAACTTGATAGCTATGCGAAGTTGCACAAATGTGAATGCCTTCTCCTCCTCTTATAAGGAAAGGACTACATCTATTATTATAAATATCGAATATCTCCTGCTCGTTAGTATTAACACCAACAAAATTAAATAAAGAGTAGAGAATTATTTGATACATCAAATGTCAAAGGTTTAATGTCTCGTATACAACGATAGTTAAAAGAACTTTTTTTCATATGCGATGGCCTGAGAGGGCAGCTATCATAGAAATCACTTGCCTTTTCTTTAATAAAAGCTTTAGCATGTCCTTCAGGAAGAATGCATCTTACTATAGATACTAATAACCACTACTTTTGACCCTTTAATGGAACAACCCCTGCCAGTAGCGCTATAAAACGTCATGCTTTGCTCATAAGTTTGTCGTTTCCGGCCCACTAGCAATGATACCAACTCCTTTTCAATAAAACTGTATTGACTCCAAAGGGTGACACTTACAGTGGCGAAGTTGAAGAGCATGCTGGTCAGGCTGAGCCGGACTTTAAGCTTCCAAAGATAAGATTTTTCAAAATCACGGAAAATAATTTTTCTTCTTAGAAATGATACTGTGAAATTTCTTTTATTGTTCAAAGTACATGTTACGAATTTCTGTGCAGCCTCTTTTCATTGAATAATAGAGTCTTCCCTTTCCCAACTCATTAGCACAGTTTCCCTTCCCCCTCAAAATGTATTCTGAAGCTCCGGTGCATTGTCATGCTAATTTCGATTAGCATGTCCATGCACCCTATGTTCAATCAGTCTAGACAAAAGAATTTACAGTTAGCCTGGTACCCAGTAAGTCTCGACAATAGAAAAGAACAATTCAGGTCAGTCTGAAATTTTTGAGACTGACTACGTCGTCATTATCATCATGACTATAAAAAATATGAAGTTATTTCATTGGCTAATTCCCTCGTAACCGGGTGCCTATTGCAGAAATCTGACTGCCAAGTCAGGCTCGTCCATGAAAGGGCTATATCACTGCAATGACTAGCCTGTGTTAGGCCCAGCCGATTTCAACGCTTAAGTGAAAATATCATGGCACAGATTTTTGCTCGAGTGATGGTGACATGTTGCATCACCTTAAAAGAAAGCTTTTTGGAACAAGAAATTTTGCCAAACAGTAGGCCACTGTGCAGCAGTTGTGGCCTATGCCGAAACTGGAAATAAAGACGAAGGATCACGTTTTCCAGGACAGCTAGATTGGCCCTTTGGAAGTGCAATGATTAAGAACATTTTTGCTGGCCATTTTTGCTTTTCAATTCCCTGTTTATGCAATTGAGATGTTTTTGGTGCTCAGAGAGAATTTTCCTGTTTTTGTTTTATTATCATACATGTGCTCCTGATTTAAAAGAACATTCCGAGAGACTTTCCTGTTAATGCTTTTGATATTTGGTGCTCAGAGAGAACTTTCCTGTTTCTGTTTTATTATCATACATGTGCTCCTGATTTAAAAGAACATTCCAAGAGACTTTCCTATTAATGCTTTTGATATTTGGTGCTCAGAGAGAACTTTTCTGCTTATGCATTATTATCATATATGTGTATCTGTTTAAAAAGAACAGTCCATGAGAACTCCCTATTTATGCATGCGATATTTTTGGTGTGGAAAGAGAATGTTATAAACAGCAATTTGATTCTGCATAACTTTAGAACTGCACAAAAAGGAGAGATTATTGTTTTCTATACTAAGAGTATGCTAATACGAGTATGACTTGTACTCCTCAGAGTATGATACGTAAGATAATGTTTTTTGAGCTATTTTGGGTTGTTTTGGACTTGTTTTCACCTAACTGTATAAAAAAATGATAATCAACAACTATTGAATGTAAGGTTTTGAGAAGTATGACCCCATTGGACCAGTAAAACTTTACTCCGGATCTTTCTGCTTTTATTTTCATTTTCCTAATTTTAACTTTTATTTTATTTTATTTTATTTTATTTTACTTGCTTTTTTTTCGTGAAGAAAAGGCAACTAATTTTAGAAAATGTATAAAAAAAATTTGAAATCTTTTTATCTGGCAATTATACAAATTTCACTTTTTATTCAAATGTCCAGATTATATAGCTAATAAAGAAACGTCACTGTGGGCATATGTCTCGAAAGCTCTATTAAGAGTTATTTTCATATGTCCGTCAGCTCGATTTGTTAATTGATGTTTTATGAAAATTTTAAATTCTTTTCTGTTAAAATTATATCTCAATTTAGTATCTTTTTATTCATTTAGTATTATTGCTGAGAATTAGCAGTGAAAATTGAAATTGAAATTGTTTTGGGTAGTTATGCCTCATTTTGGTTCATTTTGGACCCATTTTGCTGATTCCATAGTTTAGTAAATCGGATTCAAGAAGATAGTATAATTCAAGAAATGGAAATATCAAGGCTCAGCAAATAGTACATATAAAGATATGTATGTATTTCAAAGATTGCCTTTTACAGTAACCACCTTTTAAGCTCGCAACTGAACCGTATATTAACAAAGACAAAAAGAAGCAAGTCTTTTGAAATGAGCGTTTTTCGATGTTCTAAGTAAAGTAGAAAATTTTTATGGGCTTTATCTCGACCCCCATTTCGGCGCCATTGAAGTTTTTCTTCAAGCAACAAATAGCATGACCACTCAGTTTGGACAAGCTTCGCCACTGAACACTTACTTTTAGTTTACAATTGATTTTTTGTTTTGTGAGAACGCTGCAGGTAGAAAACAAAATTTGCTGCTAGGGTTCCGACAGTTTTGGCAGGGGCTATAACTTAGATGATAAGACGCTCTGTTTTTACGAGTTATTGCAGGTTTTTTTAAGAACATAGAATATTCTTAGTCAAAAGTCCCGAAAGCAAAAGAAACGCGATCGAAGAAACCTAGATACCGAACTAGTTTGCAGCCCATTCAGGTAAAAGTAGGCCAAGAAATTCAAGTAATTCTATCTAGAACACGATATTTCCAAATAGCGATGATGGCAGGGAGTGGCGGGCTTTTTCTTATTTCAAAAAAAGTTTCATGACCTTTCTTTGTCTTAAATAATTTAGTAGCTCAACATTTTCACCTCAAAGTTTTTGCGACCTTGCTTAGTCTATTGCGATCCCTTCTGATCCATTTTTATGCAACTTGAATGGTCTTAAAAATAAAAGATGCAGAAC
The DNA here is from genome assembly GCA_964019065.1 of Catostylus mosaicus. Lineage (NCBI taxonomy): Eukaryota > Metazoa > Cnidaria > Scyphozoa > Rhizostomeae > Catostylidae > Catostylus > Catostylus mosaicus. Next base: position 11,441,281 of record OZ025186.1, read on the forward strand.
ATCAGCTGCACAATATCTGGCTTGCCTTAAAAACATTGAATTTTCTATTGAACTTGAGTTTTAATCTAACAATTAAACCGGTGGTTGTTGCATTTTACAAAAGATTTCATCAAAAATTTATTTTAATCAAACTGAATAGTGGAGCAGCCAAAATAAATATAAGAATTAAATCGAAATATTGATCTTTGATTTTGGATTATGTTTTAAATTATTTAGATCTTTCCAACTGAATGATTCATCAACTGTTGTTGTTCTTACGCCATTTATCCTTCCCTGAGCCCCAAAACTGAGCCTTAAAGTCGCAAATATCGTTCCAGAAAAGTGCGATGAATTGGATATCCCTTTTCCAATGTGTTGTTCTCGGCCAGTGATGCATAGGAGAAAGGTTATAGCCCAAAAAGATTTTGCCAAAAACAAACTGTTTTATTTTTCGTATATTTACATACACTATTTTATATTATAGCAAGCAATTTCTAAACATTTTGAGGCTGAATTGCTCTAAGTTTTTTTTAGATTATAAGAGTGCTGCACACTCAATTTTATTCCATTACAGAAAATCATAAACCATTTGTAAATGTTCTACCTACGCCTTCAATCAATCTCAGGCTTTGGCAGTTCTCTGGTCAATCACCAGTTAAGACAGAAATTCGTCAATCTTTGCAAGCACTAATATCTAAAATTTTTTGATTTCCTTTTGTTTTCCTCTGACAAGCAGTAATTAGTTTAGGTTTAATAAAAAAAAGGATTTATATCATGTATTATTAGATAATATTAGTTTTTAGCATGGGCCCCTGTAGACCAATTAAATCAAGTCAAATGCAAAGAAATGGAAAGTGACATGAACATTAAAAGTATCGAGTTTTATTACAGTAAATCCGAAAGGAGAAGCGGCAACAGTGACTTCCAAGTCAAACGAGAAAAAGACAGTTTATCTCAATATATTCTTTTAACCCTTTCACCCCTGGACGGGCCATATGGCTCAATGACAAACACCGTAAAAATCAATTTTTCAGGGGGCAAAGTACAAATATTGTAAATGTTTTGGTGGCAGTTTACCCTTAAACTATGCTACCCCCTTAAAGCGTAGATTTTTATTGGTTTTAACAGTTAAAAGAAATCCGGGTGTGAAAGAGTTAATGTTAGCACATCTTGGTCCATTATTACATTTAACAACAGTGCTTCAGCCTTAGCTTGTTCTTAATTTGTTTTCAATTTCCTACCAATCTTAAGGCTATTTTTTTTAAAAATTTTGAGTTTCATAGAAGAAAGAGTATATACCCTTAGACTAGCGCCAAAAGTGAAAAATGATGTGGGAAGACCTTTAAGCACGACAGCTGAGAGACACGAGATTGTTGAAGCCATAAATAAATGAGATAATTATTTCAGGTTTGGAAGGAGGCCAACAGGATTTTGATACGCTGTTCCTAGATATCACATATACGGAGGGAGCGTGATAATCTGATTCGATGTTTCAAATAATTTGGTTTGGCGTAAAGAACTCACTACAAGGGTACACAAGTATGGTTTCTGCACACCCTCCCCTCATCGAATTAATTAAAAGCCATCCGTCTGATCCAAGAATGGCAGACAAAGTTTACTGAATTGCTCACAGAGATTAAGTCACTTTTACCATCGTATACCCTCTCTTTGACAATAACCTTCTTTCATGTGCCAAATGTATCCTTTGGCGATTGTCACTCTTCAATTATTTTAGTTCTACTAGCACAAAAGGGAGTCCAATTAGGTCATGTGTCTATAAACTGTTGATAAAATGCTCTTAAATAAAAGTCTGATACCAAGAATGAAAATCCATAACCAAATATATGTTTATGGGCATTAACGGTAAAAGAAGAACGTTTTGGCCTTTTTCTCCCTCACTTGGTACAAGGCAGCTATTGATCAGAAAAATAAATGGCCAGAATTTCTATCTGAATTTTTTCAAATCGAATAAATATTAACTGTGTACAAATTAAAGGTCCGATCTGCTGAGACGCGGTCCTTTTCTGGCCTTGCCTTTCCTCTTTTTCAGCTTCTTTTTGCTCTTGTTGTTGCTTACTTGGCTCTTTTCTGTCTCCTAAAATAACACATAACGGTTAGGTTTCGCGGTAATGCGCATATTCTAGTAATACTTGAAAAATGGGAGGGAAACTAGAAGATCGTTGACAAATTAAATTACATTAAATTACATTACATTTCAACACATTAAACATTAAACAAACAAACAATTACATTACATTACATTACATTACATTACATTGCATTACATTGCATTACATTACATTATATTGCATTAAATTATATTACATTATATTACATTACACAACATTGCATAATATATTATATCAAATTGATTTACATTTCATCATATTTCATAACATTAGGTTACGTTGCATTACGCTACGTTACATAAATTAAATTACATTACATAGCATCACATAGCGTCACATTACATTGCATTGCATTACATACCATGAAAATTAAAGTAAAGCTTTCAACCTAATTTTAGCATGGTTACGTCTGTAATAAGGGTCAGAGACTTTCCGGACATTTTGGTGCGAAAGGTCGTGATAATTCAGCAGTCCAAGAACTCCGAATTGTTACTGCGCGCAAGGAAGGAGCAAGCTCACTATTGTAACTTACCAACTCTGATATGCCATAGCTGGCCATGTACTAATGCTGCTGACTACAATGAATATGGAACAGTTTGAGCCTAAATATAAGCTGGACAACAATCAGAAAATCTTTGAGTTTGCATCACTGTGAGCACAGGGTTCTAAGTCGCTTCAAAACAATCATGATTCACCGATCAAAAAATCTTAATTAAATTCATCAATCACCAATCCTAAACACCAACCATGAAGCTTCTCGGTTTTTTTTAAATTTCATAAAATATATCGTTGCCAAAATTTGAAGGATTTTCAAGGCTTCCTCAATTTTACCATAATAAATCCTTTATAAATCAAACAAACCAGTTATCTAACATTCGGGCTAAATCGCTTTATCTTAATGTTGATAATGGTCTCCATCAAGCTCAATTCTAGAACGAGCTGCTTAAATTCTGCCAATATTACAATAGGTTTATTTCAATATAACCACTGTTAATACAAACAGTATGAAAACGAACGATGTTTAAATCATCTTTCCCGCAAAATGAAACGTTTTCCCGTAAAATAAGCGATTTGTGTAGTTTTCCAAAGGTTATAGTTTATCCCTTCCAGGCGGCTTTACGCAAGAATTGAGCGATTGGCTTATTGCGCAATCATTTTTGTTCACACGATTCAAGTGACCGATATTCTATTAGTCAAATAGGAATTTAGGATACCTTAACACTTCGAAATTTTTCCTTGTCATTTTCAGCCAATCAACTTTCCACATAGAAGGCATCGAAAAACCGAAAGAAAAACTTATCTCCATGTAGACCGCATTAAGTTATTCAGCCCATTTTTCACTACTCAAGAATTTTCTCCTCGTAGATTTAAAAAGATATACTCGAGCCAAGCCAATTCAACTTGTCAAAAGTTATCTTCGAAAAAAGGTTAAAAATTGGTTTTGTGCGATGTAATGCTTACACTGCAACTGGTTTGCGTGTGATCGCATGAATCACTAAAATTTGTAACCAACAACCATGCACCTCTAAAGATATAGCCTTCATCATTGACCGTCAATGTATGAGACTAAACTGATATCTTGATCTGAAGACCTCCGAGTAAGCCCGTAGGAAGCATTTCCCGATTGGGGGGGGGGGGGGGAGGGGGGCTTATCGAGCGCCTCTGGGGAAAACCTTTGGTGCCACACCATTTTACCGTCTCCCATGCCTTTTAAACCGCCGATGCTCTTTAAAGGCAATTTGACATCCTAGAACGTATGGCGGAAACTAATTATATGAAATTATGTATTATGTGATATTCAAAACTCTTATCTTTTAAAATTATTGAGGAGGGGCTGCAGCCCCCTAGCCTCCCCGCTTCCTACGGGCCTGCCGATTAAAAGGATCTGTTTTTATGTAAAGGCCGGATGGTTTTCGCTGAAGTTACATGTTTCCATTTTTCGATGATTTGAGGCTCGGGTATTCTTGATGTCATTTTTAGATCTCCCATTCAATCTCCTACAACTGCACCAAATCGATGGTTTCTAAGCCTAGATCTATAAATTATAATCTTTCAATATTTGCTCTGTATTCCTGACGCTTTGCGTGGTTTCTTATATTGAACATATACATACATGGTCACAAGCATTCCTTGAGAATCTGCTGAAATATCTTTCTCTACTCTATTCCCTACATTTGAGAATATATTTTGCGTTACGTTATATGCGCACAGCTAAATGCTTTGAAAAGATCCAAAAGTTTTGTCGCATTCAGCTAAACCATTTTCGACAGCATGGTGAATATGTATTGAATATGTATTGACCCAAATGCACCTTTTATTAAGTGCAAATACAAGTATCTAAATATTGATGCAAAGGAGGGTCAACTCGACCTTCTCAGATGTCAACAATTCATTTTAGACGAGTGTAAATGCAATGCTGCCAAAATTTTCGATTAATTCTAATCATGGGTCAAAACGATGGTCAAACAGTTCATTGGCTATATGGACAGCTTGCGTCAGAGCATAGTCAGGAACAGCGAGGGTGAAAGGTGAAATACACTCTCCCCATCTCTGACGCAGGCGAAATCAGGCTTGCATCGAATCAATCATAACTCATCTAATTAGACAAAAAGAAGAGAAGTTGATTCTGTTCTTTGAAATCTAAGCTTGATGACGAAAGTAAAAATAGGTACGACGAAAATTGAATTTATCTTTTGGATTTTTAGTTCGACTTGATTTTGAGCATGAAATTACGTAGTAGTATAACTTAAAAATTGCTAAAGCGATTCAGAGTTAGGAAAATATTACGTTCACACGGTCACTAGCTGAAGGAAGGTCCTTGAAAAACAATAGAAACTGTTATGAAACATCCCAACCATGATTATTTTCTATTCTCTTTTGAGCAAGGTTTGCCTTGGGGTATGTTTTTGTCCGGAAGAAGGTTAAAACTTTGCTTGCCTTTGAAACGAGACATGACCTAAGCTCCAGTAATTTAAGCACTGGAGCTGCTGGACAGGAGCAGAAACGACCTGAACAAATTAAAATTTTTCTTTAAATGGTTCTCTTAAAAGTTACCTTTAAAAGTGTTTCAGCTTTATAGGGATTGATATATGCTGGATCCCTTGGTATTAGTTCCAGTTCTTGAGCAACCTTGAAAAAATGAATTAATCAAATGATCACGGTCAACTTCTTGAAAACATAGTTACTTATTACATGATATAAGCTATAAGAAAATGATTATGTCTAGCACATGCATTTTATGCAAATAGCTTCATTTCAATTTCAGTTATTTTTCTTTTACTCTTTTCAGTTATATTTTTTAGCCACAATTATACATTTCAGAAATCAACTTACCAAATTGAGAAGTTTCTGATTTGCTTTATCAAATATGCCAGTCTCATTGCAAAAACCTATACTCCAATTGATAATAATCTCCCATTCCCTTTTTGCTTTCAATATCTAAAAATGAAAAATAAAACTAAACATAACACAAGGGGAAGAGCAAGGGAAACGTTGTTTGTAATTGACAAAGGAAACCAGTTTAAATCTAGTTTAAATCATTGGCTACAAATTGTAGCTCAAAATTAGTAACATTATAGGTTAATTGACAGCTTATCAGGGTACTAGAAAAACAGTCAAATCTGTTGTTATTAGATCTATTAAAACTATGTTGATAACACACAAAAAAATCAAAAATTGCATCACCTTTTGTTATTACTTTGATGTTTTCAGCTTTGGGAGTGTTGAATAAAAAACATTCTTTAAGCACTGTTTCTGTAGCAACTTTTAAAGTTTTGGGTACAAAACAGTTTTTCCACAAACAATAAATTAAAAAAAAAACAGAAAAAATTGATGCATTATTTAAAAACTGTTTCATTTCAATTATGCAACCCACCAGTTGGAATTAAGCAGGACTTATGGTCCATGAGGAGAATTAAGATTGTGCTGACATACAACTGAGGTGAACTATGTAATATACTTTTTCTATAAGAAACCTGCATTTTTTAGCTAACCATAAAAACACTTACCTTATGTGTTATGTCTGGTAACCTTAGTAGAATATCACCAAAGAAGGCTGTGTTTTCAACTACATGAGCTAAAGCTAAAAAAGATGTTACATAAAAACTTAAGATTCATGTGTCTCGTCTGAGAGTCTGAGAGATAAGAAAAGTAGTCTGAGAATTTCATTAATCATGGAATACAAAATAATAGGCAGAGAATGGCATGAGAGATGATAAACTTTGTTTCCTTTGGATGTTGGCAAATTCTGTTGGATGTTACCAATTGGTCATTTTCCAAGCAAATTTACTGTTTGCAAGTTAAAATAGTTACTCTTTCTCAAGGAAAAATTCATGGCTACATCAAGTCACATCACACACCACAGATACACATAAAATCCATTATGTGCACATTTATAATCTATTATGTTTTTTTAGTTTCTGCTGCATTGTTTTTTTTAACTTATTTCTGTAATAATTCATTGCTACTCTTCAAATGTCTCTTTCAGTATTGAAAATGAAAGGAGGTTTCAGCTTTTTGATAACAGTTAATCAATAATGTGATTTATATGTGTACTACTCACAGAAGGTAGAAATATTGGGTCATTTAAGGTATCATTGGTTTGATATCAAACAAATGTAAGTATAAAGGTTCTTGAGACTTTACTGAGAGCTGATTTTCATACCGTTTAAATCCTCTTCCTTTTCTGGAAAATTTTGACCAGGGATATATGACGACTGTGTTATTACTATTTTTGAAGTTGCAAGTACCTGCAGACCAAAAAATAAATAATGATTAGCATTGTCAGTCTTACAAGGTAAAAGTAAGTGCATTTACTAACTAACTTTTAATTTCAACTAACTTTGTAAATTTTAAGGTATATTTAAATTTAGTCTTAAATTAAAAAGAATAAAAAGATAAATCAGAGAAAAAGATAAAGAGATGATAGCATTGAAATCTTAGAAAGCATTCACTATAGCTATTCTGATAAGAGTAATAATTTAGTACAGTGCAAGCTATTTGTCATGTTTGCACACACCACATGGACACAGCTAGCTACTTATGACATCACCTTTGCAAGAATCCCTGGGAGATTTAGTCAAAGCTTAATAGGAAACTTACTGCATACCCAGCTGTTTGGATCATTTCAAAGCTGGACATGTAATATTACATAATGCAGCTATGGTTGTACCAATTAGTTGATAAACCTCATTTAGATATGAGATGGGCACCGACATTTAAAAACCTGTGTGTGATAACAGTACACTTGGGTAAGGGGCCAAAACATTTGGGTTTCATCTTTCATCACGGCCCCCCTTCCCTACCATGGCCTGTTATGTGTTGTATTGGTCAACAGTGGTCAAGGAAGGCCACATATATGGCAGGCCTTTTTTGCCCATCACCATCAATTTAGATAAAATTTGGTTTCCCTGGTTATTTTCAAAATATTTTGACTTTTGATTGGATGAGGTTTTTTATGCCTAAAGTTTCATTTGCCTTATTACAGTGAAAATTAATATTCCTTATTGTAGGAGAAGGTATTCATAGTTTTCAAATCAAAATCTTGAATTGGGTTTTGTCTAAAAAAATCAATTGATCAAGCCTTTGAGATGCACTCCTTCCCCCCATCACGGCCAAAAGCCGCGATGAAAGACGAGACCAAAATCTCGATGGCCCCTATGTACATTATACACAAAGAAATAGAAGGAGAAAGAAAAATCTATTCTCTTTTTCGCTAAAAACTTCAGGCATGGATTTCAGTACCTGAAACAATTTTTCAGTTAGCACTTTGACCAATTTGTATTGCTTTGAATAATCTTTAATGGTAACTAATTGTTTAGCAGCAGCTAGCTGATGTACTCTCTTGACTTGGAATCCTGCGTAAACTTAGGAAGTGTTAAAGAAAATTTCCAGTGTAAAAGAAAAGATAAAAACATCACCGCACTACGAACTTCTTTATAACATGTTCTGATGATTTATTAAAGTGTTTATCTATGTTTATAATAACTGATATCAAGGATACAAATGTCTCTTTTCGACAATGAAAAATTTCCAGTTGTTGCCGATTGTGATATCGATTCATTGATGTTAGTATCGTTCGCTTCTTTGTTCTCATATTTACTCGATTCTGAAGGACCTGTTTGATTACTCCCAGCTCTTATTTGTGTGACTATGATAACAGAAAAAAAATATCGTAATGCAATCATTGTGCAACTGGTTTACGAAATCACAAGTTGATGTTTTTGTTCGACAACAAAACCATGTGTGATGGGATGCTCTTTCGGTTTAGCCTCGTTCATGATTCAAGTAGTCTTGTTCTGATTAGAGGTGATTATTATGAGGTCTGATCTTATGTTAATTGGCAGGGGGTCTAAATTTATGTTCTTAATATTAAACATCAAATACCCTACAATCATCAGCAATAAACAGCTCTACAAACAAAAATGTGAAGAAGTTCTTTCGTTGGAAATACTGCAAAGCAGATGGAGGCTTTTTGGTCACGTACTAAGTCTAAGTCCAGAAACACCGGCACAGAAAGCCATGAACTATTATTTTGGAAATTCGAACTCAAAGAAATTTAGAGGAAGACCCACAACTACACTGCCAAACTCGCTACATAATGACATAATAATACTTAAGAGCTACACCAACAAGGGCAACAAGTATAAGTTCACCCAGCTTAAATGAGGGGTGCTTCGGGGTCTACGGTATTGCGGTATCGGGTGTCAATTTTGTGCGGTATTGCGGTATTAAGGTAAAAAACTAGCGGTACTGCGGTATTGAGTTTTTACGGCGCGGTATGCGGTATTGTACTAGGATTAATATCCAAATTTCATTTAATGCGATTTTCTTGAAGAAGAACAGAGCATCTTTGAAACGACTTGATAGAGGAAAGAAACAACTAAGGAAAAAGGAGTCTCTTACTCCTCTCTCCACCTGTTCCGAATGTTAGACTCGATAAAAGTACCTGCGGAGGAGAGCAGGCAATACGCGACCTGACGAAGAATGATCAAAACATTTGCCATATAAATTCAAAATTTAATTTCACCTTCCAAACCGGTTTGCATCTAAATACATTTCCGCCTTAAATTATGTAATAATTTTATACAGATATATGAAAATAATTATTTAAATACAAATAGCAATGTTTTGTCTTCGTAATTGTTGCAACAAAACGAAGGACAGTAATCATATTCTGGATTCTGAAATGTTCGATCGAAATCATATCAGTTCGAAGTGAAGCAAGTTAGTGCAGCACCATAAAATTTCATCATGGACGACTGGGATCGTTATTGAATGTTGCAGCAAACAAAGAAGTGAAATCTGTTCAACTTCTAAATCTTTAGAGTGATGGAATAGGTTTGAATTGCACTAGGGCCAATGACGTTTTTTACTATCACACTGTCTGTGGTGATGTGTATAGTCTGTGTCTCGATGATGGGTTTTTGTAAATGCGTGAGAGCAATGATAGCAATCCAGGATGGTGGAGAGTTACCCTGCAAGCAGGATCGCATACAATTTTTCATTGTATGTAAATATTTTGTGAGGCGCAATTATATCAGGTTAATTCTTTTTATTTATACTTTCTGCCGTCGATACTGTTTTACTGCACTCACATCAATGATACCCTTTCCCCTTAATCCTCTCATCATAATTTTTTCTGATCCCTGATCGTGATATCACCGCGATCTAATAGATCGAACAACGAATTGGATGGAGGAGGGTGGATTGAAGCTGTACTCACATCGCTGTAAAACATAATACGTTACCGACAGCTCGATTAATTGGTTTTCCATCATTTGCGGTATTTTGCCATTTTTTGGTGCTTTATTGCGGTATTTAGCAACTTTTTTCTGCGGTATTGCGGTACCCCTCTTAAATCTATAGACGATCTAAAATATCTCAGATTACTGGCACAAGACAGAAACAGATGGAGCACATTGGTAAAAGATATTTATGAAGCTGCTAAAGCAGATAAGGGATTTCTAATTTCTCGTTGCGAAATAGCTATTATATTATATTATATTATATTATATTATATTATATTATATTATATTATATTATATTATATTATATTATATTATATTATATTATATTATATTATATTATATTATATTATATTATATTATATTATATTATATTATATTATATTATATTATATTATATTATATTATATTATATTATATTATATTATATTATATTATATTATATTATATTATATTATATTATATTATATTATATTATATTATATTATATTATATTATATTATATTATATTATATTATATTATATTATATTATATTATATTATATTATCTTATGTTATGTTATATTATATTATATTATATTATATTATATTATATTATATATATACTGAATGGTCAAAATACACTTAAAATCAGTTCTCTTTATCGAACCATATCAACAGACCATACCCATCCTTAAACTTCAGCTGCATATTTCGGTATAAATCGCAAAAGTTTTGATTTTTTTCACTACAGTATTTAACGCAAATGTACCAAAATCAATTGGCGGGGGTCTACAAAAGGGGTTTGCAAAAAATCAATTAGCGATTTGAGATTGAATCATGAAACAAACAGTTCCAAGTAATGTTGAATACTAAAGATTACCTTATGAAAATAAACAGAACAAGGGTTCAAAAATAAGTTATTTTAAAGCTCTACGTGTTCTAACTGAAATCTCATAAAAGGGGACCTAAGCAGAGTCACTACACAGCAATTGAAAGCGAACATGATCCTTCATTTCACAACCCCCCCCCCACATTATTTTCTGTTCGGATTTCGACGACTTGGAAAATCAATCTTGGCGACAACCTGGGGGTCAAAAAAACTACCACGGCAAAAGATGATGGGCTGCTTTTGAAAGGCTTAATTTGCAAAAAAGTGGGGATCCCCAAGGCGGAGTCCCATTAAACGTGTTTGAAGCTATAAAATGTGACGATTCTGATTCACTTTCATTCTCAGTCCTTTTGTACCTCAGTTTGTGACGTTGCTAGTTTTATTGTATGCAATCTTCGGTGTTTTTGTCAATGGGGAAAATTAAGATTGAAATATTCGAAGTGTTAAACAAATACGACAATGGGTATCCCGTCGTTACAGTGTGACGAAAAACGGAAATGGCAATAGGCCGTGACCACAGTCAGTCGTTTCCTTTGTTCATCGGAAAAAACATTTCTCGATGAGGAGGTCGAGCACAAGCAATTTTCAAGAATCAAAATGGCTGTGAAACTACCCGTAGCATTGCTCATAGTGGCATTCCTAGCAGCAAATGATGTAGCTGGTCAACAGGTAAGTTTAGGTTTGCATTTTTCTGGAATCTGGTTTGGCTTTTTAATCCAAAAAGATGTCACCTACAGTTTCTTTCAAAACCACAATCGCTAAGCCAAATCCAGTAATTTTGACACCATAACGCAATGTTCGCTGCTTCCCTGTTACTTTTTGTTTGTTTATCACGTTATTTCACTTTAATTAATATTTGGATGACAATTTATATCTTAACAAATATGCATTGTTGTTTGTGTGCATTGAAACAGTTTGTGCAAGAAAAACTACCGAAAGGAATGGACGGCCGGATGCTTGGTTGAATGGTTAGGCCGACATGGCTTGGATAATCGAAATGAAACATTTCATCGGAAAGCAATCCAAATAAACAACTGCTTGTTCAGGAATGAATCCTATCTAAGAAAGTATACTTTAAATTGTCTAGTGATTGACAGCAATTAATAATTTACCAAGGACACGATTACCACAAGTGGTATTGATAAAGCAAAACGGTCGGAAATCTGCGTTACGGGAAAACCACAGCCTGTTTGTAGCGAAGATCAACGGTACACCGGGAGAGGACTGTATTAATTCAGTGATACATAAACCACATCAGGGTCTAAAGTTTCTTGGCGCAATCTTTTTGAATTATCACTTTGATCTCTTTGAGGCTTGATGTTTTAAATCTGGTATGTTACCAGGTTTGTTTAAAGTATAGCAAATTCAAATTCATTTAATTCAGAAACAATCAATATAAGGTTTGCAATTTAGTGTGATAATAAGCTGATAGTAGAAGAAAAATTTGAAACGTTTGTTGCCTGAATATCACTCTCTACAATGGCCACCAATAAGCGTGCATATGCTTGGTGACCTAAGGTGAATTCTCTGACTCATAAGAATGAAATTAGTGCTGTTTTGAGCAAAACATGATGAAGCACCTTGTTAAGGGTTTCAAAGAAGTATGGGGAAATGCAAAATGTATCCAAGGAATTGAGACATTAGTTGGGAAGTGAAGTCTTACAATAAATCTCATAGCATGGACAACCACAAAAATGATCATCATTCATGTTCGTTTTCATAAATTTCTTGATTTTATAAGGCAGCTATAAATAAAAAAGGCAAGTCATGTGTGACAAAGCTGGAGAAAAACTTAAGACATAAACAGAGTTGAATTAAGACATAATCAGTATTAAAATTTCGGCTTAATTACAAATAATTGTGAACGTTTTGGATCACTTCAAGGGCCCATCATCAGCACATAGGTATAATATAAATTGATTATTTACAGGGTAGTATTAAAGGGGGTACCAAAAAAGGGCAAAAGCCAGCAGGGGACAAGAAATAAGCATAAATAGACCGTAAAAGGTAAGAACCAGAGAGATAAAATAATAAGACAAAGGCAATAAGAAAGAGCAGTAAAAGGCATGCATGAAGAACATGAAATATATATACATAATATAACCGTACAAGGAAAAAGAAAGGATGATGAGAGACGATTGAAAGCAACAGGGGCTGTAGTAGTAAAATAGAGGAAACAAAAGGGGGAAGAAGTATACGATGTACAAAAAGGTTAAGGGAAGACGAGGCTAAAGGTGGTCCTAGCATCAGATCTCTTACCTAAAGTCTGTTAAGGAACACCTTAATGAACTTGACAACAAGGAACCTAGGAAAATAGTTATTATGTAAAATCTTTATTATACAAATTATATCATTATGGAAGTTAATGTATGATGAGCAAATGTAAATGGCACGATAAACTAAAATACAGATGAGATTAACTTTATACTTCTAAGGGGCAAGACTGGCAAAATCAGTATAGATGCCAGTAAAGTTTTTCTTACAGTAGAGGCTAGTGGAAAAACTGTCATAATCATGTGCAACCAGGACATCTAAAATGATAAGCTTTTATCAGCTTCCACTTCCACTTTAAAATTTATGTAAATGATACAAGGTATTAATTCCAAGGGACAATCGTTTAGATATTTCATCTCCAGAGCACACATAAAATATTAGCCATTGAAGGGCCTAAGGGAGATCCCATAGCAACACCATCAATTTGATCATATAATTGCCCTTTGACCAAAAAAATTATCAGCGAAACCAAGTCTGAGCTTGCGAAACTGCTCTTGATTAAATTTACAGTTATCATTATCAAAGGTGTCACAAACCTCAAACAACAAGTCAATACAGAGGTTAATACACTCATCTAGGGGATTGTTAGTAAAAAAGCTTTAGAAACACCAAAACTAGGCGTAATCAGATTACATCCCTTTTTGTAGGATGTTAGCTCAGAAACGAAAACAACAGTCTTTAATCAAACTTTGTCCTTGTGGACGACCATTGAGAACACCAGGAACGCTACAGAGGGAAATAAATGGCAGTTAAAATTTTCAATACTGATTTTCTGTTTTAGCAAGGTGTCCCCTAAGAAAGTGAACCAGTCTCTTTTCTCTTTTCTGACAAATATCCAGTGTGTCAACATCAAGTTTAGAAAATTTAGTGACATCAGATAATAAAACCTCAACTTTGTTGATATAATCAACCCTTTTAGGAATGAAAACATCATCATACATGTTATAACCACATGCTGATGATGGATCCTGGAATTGATCTGAAACATTCATAATTATGGTCTTGTCTGAAGTTTAAGTTTTAAATTTTAATACTGATTATGTCTTAATTCAACTCTGTTTATGTCTTAAGTTTTTCTCCGGCTTTGACACATTTGACTTGTCTTTTCATATATAGCTGTGTTATAAAATCAAGAAAATCACAAAAACAATCATAAATGATGATCTTTTTCATCATTGTCCTTGCTCTGATATGTATCCAGGGAACATGGCATGGGATTTGTCTAAAATAAGCTTTTTATACAATTACAAATAGTTGGCAAGGCTGCATGGAACAAAACTTTCTCATTCAAATAACTCACTTTGTAAAACTCCACGAGTCAACAAGGTTAAAAATTTTATTTCTAAATCCTTGTGTGGTATATGGTATTACTAGAAAAATGTGATCTTGAACATTGTCTTTTAGCCTTAATGTAATTTGCTGGCTTTTTTTCTTAGAAAATGAGTACAAGATGTTATCTGAGTATTAAGAGTTAAGAAATCATGGTAAATCTGTCATTTCCCTTCAATACCTTTTTTTTAATTTGCTGTTTTTATCCCTTTATTAATCTCAATTCTAATCTCTCTTGCAGGAGAAAAAGCAAGCTTCCCTTGGTAAGCATGTTTTGTTTATCTATCCTGTTGAATAGTAGAATTTATAATTTCCCCTCTCTTTGTCTAGATACTTGGATTTTTCCAGTCAATGCATACCCTTTTAGGTGACATACATATCACTCAGCCATAGACACTTTTATATTATTAGCTTAAAGATTCTAATTTCCAATTTTTAACTCAAGAAGTTTTTTATGTTCTGCTATCTTGAATTTGTACATTGAATATTGACTCTATCTTTGGGAAAGTCATGTGCAATCTTTCTTACCCTTAGAAACATGCAGGGATATTCCAACTTTTTTACAACATTCTGTTATGTACTATTATTGATTTTCACAAGTATTTTCACATTGTTCTCTGATAAGTGTATTCAGTCATTCAAAATTAGAAATCTATGTTGTGTTGTTTCACAATTATTTACTACACAGTATGTATACATTTCCGGTGAGATTTAAGATGTCATTAAACAGATAATTGATTATAAGAGAAGTTGAGCAATATCTTGAATGTCTCTTATTAATTTTAATATCTTTCTTTTGCCAAGGGTGCTTGGAATTCCCATGTGCTGGCAAATATGAAACATGTGAAGTTATTACTGGTACCCCAATATGTGTGAAGAAGTAAGTTGACATGAATCCTTCTGGAAATATATACCTTAATGAATAGTTTTTTTGCATAAGTTCTAGATACCTGGGCACAAAGATTAGACACACATAAGGATGGGTGCATGCGTTTCTTGTCATTTCAATTAAGCATGTACAGTTTCCTTTTCAACCTAAGAAATTACAATGCAAAATGTTAAACTTCTTTTTTAATTTCTTCCTTTCCTTTGAAGATGCCCTAACTGCAAGGTAGGAGAGACAGTCAAAGCAGTTTGTGGATCTGATGGAAAGTCCTATGCTAGCAAATGCCATCTGCAGCAAGCAGAATGCTTGCAAAATGTTTTGATTGAGCCAATGTGTAATGGAAAATGCCCTTGTGGTAGGTTATTGCAAAATCATGTCACATAAAACCTTTTTTTTTTTTAGTTATCTCTCTTAACTAACATTCTTTTCATTCATATATTTTATATTCCATAGAATTTATGCCAGCTTAACTCTTGTTGATGGCTGAAAAGTTTAAACTTTCTTCTAAAGAGAACAATCAGACCCAATTTGAAGCAGTCACTCTTTAGATGCCAGCAAATCTTAACTGGTGTGAATCGATAGATGGCCTTTGAACATCAAATTATAATCTCATTTCATCTTAACTTCAGTTTTATCTTATGCAACAAATTTCTTATGGCTCATGATTCCCAGCCTAGATTTTACCTATTTAAATTCAGTAGAACTGTTGCTAGCACTGCTGTTTCTAGCACTATTATCTGACTCTTGTGATTCTATTTCCTGTCTTACTACTTACAGACCCTAAAGAACTGGAAGACTTAGACCCAGTAACTGTGCATAAACTGCAAAAACTGAGACTCAAGATTCATTTGAGTCGTAGATTCAACAAGGAAATGAAGGAGGAGACTGCTGCTGAAGAGGTGGGAAATTTGTTTTAATATATTAAGTTATTTTAAATAAATAGGTATCATCAGCTGGAACTCTTCTGATGTTGGTGTTACAACAAAGCTTTTGCATAAATGTGCTCAGTGCTAGCCTCAACAATGAAATTTGTGCAGAAAGTAACGATTTATCACAGCATAGTTGTTTAGTAGCTGTTGGTACTTTCTGACAAATTATTGCTTGGAGATGACAATGTGTTCTCATTGTACATCAATGTGAATCATATATATCTGGGCAAGTCTGTGGACTCTTCTCCTGAAATATAGCCAAGATTTCATTTCGAGGTGCAGTTTTTATACTTCAATAGAGCTGTTTACTGTTTTCTTGTGCTGCTTTGCCACATTAAAACATGCTAAGGTTGCTCAAAGTTATCTGCAGTTTATGGGCTTACACCTAAATTGCAAATGGAAATACAAGTGTCCTCCCATTTAATGCTTGGAAAGTGCTCTGATTTACGAATATAAATTATCAAAGAATTATTCAAATTCTTATTCTTTTTTCTACCAAGAAAAGATTGCATATATTGACCAGATTTTATTGTATATGTATTATACGCAATATGTATTATTGTGCTAGGCATTTAAACTGCTCAAAGAATCCAAGAAACAGAAACCAGTTGTGCTTGCTGTCACAACTGCAGAGGAAATTGATAAAATATACTCCAAGAAAATGAAGAAATGGATGAAGAGCAAGGTGGTAAACAAATTTAAGAAAATGAAACAAGAAGAAGCCACAATGCAACAAACAAAGACTAAGCTTGATACAAGTAAGATCCATGCTTTTCCTTCTACTTGATGACATGACATGACATGACATGACATGACATGACATGACATGACATGACATGACCTGACATGATTGATATATGATATATGATATATGATATATTGGCGAATGGCAGCCTAAACTGCAATCAATGATTTCTGCAGACATCATATTTGAAAAAATATCATCGTTTGCCAGGCTCAGCATTAAATAGACTTATCACAGTTTAATGTTTTTTGCAGTTTACAATATATTATATAAATTCTATACAATATTTGCATGGTTGGAATCTATAATGACTAGCATTAACACCAATATAACCTTATGTTTTAACTTTCATTCTTTGTGAGTCTTGTTTAATTGATGATCATTCAAATTTTGTTGTTAAATCATAGACATCTGCTCAAGAAGTGAACTGGCTGATTTACCTGGAAGGTTAATTGATTGGTTCCATGTCCTAAAGTCAAATGCAGCACAGTCACCTGACAGTCAAGGAAAAAAAGTGTCAATGAAGGAGATGTCTTTTCTTGACGCAAAATTGAAGGCCATGTGTGAGTTATATTGTTATTTTATGGCCATTAACCTAGAATGAAAAAATTAACATTCTCTTCTTCTATTTATTCTGCATCTTGAAGAGCGTAATTTGTAGCCTAATGCTAGTTAACTCAGAAGCAGCCTGCATATTGTATTTTGTTAGCTGTAGGGCTGGAGAATTAATTGAGCACTCTCTTTAAAGGTGCCATGTTTTTATTTACAAATTTTGTTACCATTTTGAAAAAGTGTGTATGTTAGCACTGTTATGGTTTTTCTTTTCTGAAAGAAAAGCACTCTTCTGCTGTTTTCTCTCGTACCTTTTGGAAAGAAAACTTTCACAAGAGTGCAATATAGATCTAGTAAGAGTTTTCACTGTTTGTTATCATCATTGCCTCAGTGAAACTCTCACTTTTACATGTATTGCGATTAAAATGTTGTCAATAACTGATGAAGCTTAGAATCAAATTATCTTTGATGATTAAGATCAAATAGCTTGATGCCTGTTATTATATGTTAATGAAAAAACTCGTTCCACAAATCCATAGTAGAAAACCAAAGTCCAAATACTCATATATGACTTGATAATAGAATGGATCCAAGGATGGTTTCAATCTGAGGGGGACTTCTGATATCATCTCCTTTGAAATAGAACACAAATCATTATCAGCATGTTAGGCACAATTGTAGAGGGAAAATGAGACCTTTTTTACTCCTACATGTACTTGTGTACTGTTTATCTTAAGAGGCTTTCAGGGGTTTATATTGAACACAACTGTCTAATTACAGATGTGACGCTAGCTTGCAAGCAAGACCCAGACCGACCTGACTCTGAAGTTTACTGCTTGCAGCCTGTTCAATGGATGTTTAATTACCTTGATGTAAACAATGATGGAGTGTTGCAGGATACAGAATTAGCTGATATTGAAAATGTTAAATCTGAGCACTGTATGAAGAGGTTTTTCCTGGAATGTGACAGAAATCAAAATGGAACAGTGGAAAAAACAGAATTTTGTAGATGTCTTTGCATTGGTTAGTAGTCGTTATTATCATATCTATATAGATAATAAGCAAAAATATAAATGCTATTTTTTATATGCATCATATTGAAAATATGAGCACATGAAAATGAACATGAGATATAAAAGATTATTGGTTATTTAAAACATTTGGATATTTTATTCCACAGCAGCAAGAGACAATTCTTTCAACTCTCAAGCTCTTGAACAAACATGAAACCAAGTCCATGCATTTGTTACAGGCAGTTTATGTTTATATCCAATTTTGTCTCAGTACTTTTATGAGGTTGTTTATGGGGATTAATTGGTTAGTTGCAGGAAATGAATATGCCTGAGTCATTTTATTTTTAGCTGCAAGAATTTCCTTTATTAGCTGCAAGCATATTCTTGATCAGCTTAAATGCTTATTTAAAACCTTTTATCCTTACTTGCAGGAACTGTTGGTAAAATATTACTGCATTTATCTGTAGCCTTTCTCAATTTATATTATTGTTAAATATCTCTGTTTACCTATCTATATCCAGCAATTTTGCTCTGCTGTTACCAAAGTTATTGAATAAAACATGTTCTTTCATCCATGGATGGATAATTGTGCCCAATTATTTGCAGCAAAAAATGGTTTTTCCTTCAAGATATCGATATATTTGCATCTAAACATTCGTAAAAATTTTTTCACTCAAACATTGACAAATCATTTATCCCCTTGGAATCTGAGGAAACTTTGATGTTATCAAAAAACTGTAAAGTCACTGGGGGTGAAGGGGTAAACAGAAATTCTGTTGCTTAAATTGCTGTGCCCATGAAAAATATTCATCACACATTGTGTAATTGGATTTCCAATTCTTGAACATCCATCAAGAGTTTTATTGGCTTTGTATATTTCACGTATCATTAACGTATCTGCTCAATCTTAGAACCGCCATGCACCAAAGCCATCGAGAACATTCCCACATTGCTAATCTCTGGTGTTCCACGTCCTGTACCAGGCCTGTTTGTTCCTAAATGTAACGAAGATGGATTTTATGTTTCCAAACAATGTACTAGCAAGGAGTGCTTCTGCGTTGACAGAAATGGTATGGAGGTACCAGAGACAAGAGTTACGGGAAAGGATTTGGAATGTTGTGAGTTCTAATCACCAATCTATATGTTGTAACTACGGAGTGTTTTGTTGGTCATAGAAGATTCCTATGTACAGGTTTTTTACATATACAGATATATATATAAGAGGTTACCTATGATTTCCTGCGATTATCACGAGATGAACAAACCAAATCTACCACAAAAGAGCCACATAGTCTCTTTAAGCTAAAAACAGTTGACATTAATTCTATTATAGAGCAGAGCAATATAAGTGCGGATATCTGTTTTAGCGCGACATACTTCGAAATTTCTTGCGATAAGTTAAAAAAAGCATTTAAAGCATTTGGCTTTCCTAGAACTTGCATACTTTTAACTAAAACTTAAAATTGCAAATTTTATTACGGTAATTTGTACTTGGCAAAAACAATTTCTGACATTTTAAATATGTGATTTAGTTGGAATATTTCTCATGTTGTATTCGCTTTATTTACTTTCAAATATGAATCATGCCACCCAACAATTTGTTTTATTCCGCAGTTGAAAATACACGTCCAGCCGCGCCAGCTGAGAAAGAAGAACCTTTTACGAGGGATCCTGTGCCATAAAAGGCTTTGCAGACGTTCTCAGCATCTTATTTTTGTTTTCTAGTAGTATTTCATATTTATAGCCCAAGTTTGTTAAGCCCATTAATGTAAAACTTTGTTAGAATTAGTCTTTTGTGGTATTTTACCATTTTTTGATATTGTTGTAGTTAAAGTATTTGGTACTTGAGAAAAAAGAAGGACAATCTTTTGTACGACTAGTCTGATAGGCTTTTTATGAACCTCATGTCACTATTTTGTCATAGGTTTTTGCTCTGGTCTCTGTTGATTCAAAACTAAAGCGCCCTTAGTGACTTGCTCTATTTATTGAGATGCTTGTGCCTTTTGCGTGCAGCAGATTTTTCATATTTTTATATGACAGACTAGCAATAGAATAATGTCCTCTATGGTTGTCACATAATGCGATAAAAAATTTCATTCCAAGAGTTCCTAAGAATAATGAATGAAAGACTATTAGAGAGGTATTGAATTTTACTAAGGGAAGTGTTGTACCAACCCGTGACGAATAATTGCACCATGCGACAAGAGGAGACAACCTAACTGGTTACCTTCGTCAATTCCCCTTTATTTCTTTAGTTACTAGGATTTGTTTCCCTTGTTACTTTGATGACCATTGCAGTTATAACTGTTACGTATCATATGTTAAGTGCTGCTTGCGCCAGCTTTTATCTTAAACTTACATTAAGGCATTTATAGAAAACTTTGTAGAACAGTTTGTTTGTAAATTGGCCGTTTTTTGTTGAACGAATTAACTCTGTATTCGCAGTGCATTTCCGTTTGTCACCGATCGGTTCATGGCCAAATTTGCGCCATTAATTCAAAAAGTTTTAGAGAAAAAAGAATGTACGGCAGATAATCATGGTAGATATGATTTGGATATTCAAACAGGGCCAAGTTTCTTAATATTAATTTCGTTTCTATAGTGCCCGCAGCAATCATGATAATTGTTTCTTGGTTGGCTGATTTGTAAGATGTTTCTTTGAGAAAGAGGATATAATGTTATTTCCACCGCAACTATGACTAACCAAACAGAGTCACCACCAGTCATCTAGCAATGTAAAAGCTGCCAATTTTATTGATGTGATCATGTTTATGATAGTATCAGATTCTCCTCCCGGTATCCTTTTGTCTGCCATGGAACAATAGGATATTTCGTCATCCGTACGCGTAGGTTTCAAACCTTAACACATCAGATTTATGCGTTTTCAACTCATAGCACACAAAGACATGCACATTATCTATTCATTTAATACAGAGCGAGGAAAACATCTATCACCGTCTTTGAGATCCGTATGAAAGCTTCCAAAAGACAATCGTTGTTGAAGAACCTTTGTGTTTGAACGGGAGGAGGAACATGTTTGCACCTGGAAGGTGCAATGGCTGATTTTCTGCAAACAGTCCCGGGTCTGAACAAGGAAATCGTAAGTGCTCACATACGATTAATCTCTCGTTCCACGTTCCGTAGCGTAAGGCTATTATAGCTACCAAAGAAGTTCCCCCTAGTTACTTGTAATATTTATATTTGGGAAGGTTTTCCTCTTTATCTGCGCGAGCGTCGGGCATATTTGATTGTTTGTGTTTATTTTGAATGAAATATCGCAATTCTCGGTTGCTTTCCAGGAGCTAATTAACAGTGATGCGATCATAAGAATGAAAGATGAAAGCGAAAGGTACGATGGGCATTATACATGGAAAGATATGCTATCATCAAATCAAGGTTTCAGGAGGACTTTACGATGCCTACCACTTGAGGTATGTCGCACACCTAATGCAGAAGAAACCATGAGTTTTGTCGGTGCTGCTGTTTGGTCTAATTGTCTAAAAATACTGGCAGTAACACTGGTCAATATACTTAAACAGGCGAAAATTGAGATTGGACACGTCTTCAGTATTAACGCTTGTAATAAAACGTTCAAGGCTGTGATTCTTTGGTATTAGCAGCGGAAGAGCCATGATAGAATCTTTAACGATACACCAGACAGGAGATCTCATAACCCTTTCTCCCCCGGTGATTATACAGCTGTATAGTGGCATAAAAGGCGTCTGATCAGACTGCTGGGGGGGGGATACAAGAATTGATATAGTGGTTGGTTGGAGCCAAGAATCCTAACAAACATTGAAGAGATAACCACTTCCCCTTCTAAGAAATAACTTATTTACGTTCATTGTGACAAAAAATCCATCCGTGGGTGAAAAGGTGAGCCAAATGACAATCGATATCCTGGAAATAATTTATTTAAAGTTTCTACGCGATGGACACTACAAGATGGACTATGATGATGATGATTACTAAAACAGACAAGCTGAAGATATGGTAAGATTCTTTTGGATGGGTTTTGTTGCAGCATCCAAAAACGGCGAATGGTAGGTAATGTCTTACAGTTATTTGTAATTTTGGTTACCATTTTAGGAAAAAAATTGATGAGGGTTGTGAATTTTTGTTTGTGTTTGAAGCAATGGGAAAGGTTTGACGAGGAATGAATCTAGGGTCCATCTATCATTTCCATAGGCTTATGTCAATTTCAAATCTTCATTGCATGGCTCCTTAACGAGATACCTTCCCTTGCAGACCAATACCTAATGCGCTATAATCTGTCCTTTTCTACATTCTGTTTGACTCCTGGAAAACATTATCCGCTAACTTCTAAGTCTGTGATTTGTATGCAACTTCTTTCACGTGGAAAGTTAACTGCAGCTGCTTTGTGGTTTGTTGGATTAGACATTGAAAGATTTGGGTAGATTCGTTAAGCAAGTGATTGGCGCTGAAGAGTTGAAGGCTGTGAAGCTAAAGAAGAAGGTCACCCGGAGCTTGATGGTAACTCTTCATAGTTTAAATATTCTCATTTTTCTGGTAAACAGGCATTTAGTTTACTCTTGGCTGATGCTTTTGATAGCGTTTTTTTAACTTTTTCATTTTTCCTTTTTGTTTTTACTTTTAGTGATTCTTTCTCTTCGTTATCTTTTATTAAATTCTTCCCAAAAAATTGAAAATGAAAACTTCAACAAGAAATGTCGTGTGAAAATACCTTAATAAGATGTCTCTACAATCTCAGTTTATCGTGGACATTAATCGCACCCAAAAAAATGATTTTAACCTTGAATATCAAAAAGAACTACTTTAGAGTGGATTCATGCATTGAAACGGGATTACTCTACTGATTTTGCTATGAATATTAACCTATTAAACACCTAAGATCAATTCAAGCAAAGTCATAGAAGTACTGAGCATCTTAAGTAACTTTGAAGGAGGGCTTATATAATGGAAGCTGCTACTATTATGCAAGTCATGTACGCCTATATGCCAACGGAAAGTATTGCTCCTTAATATATCAAGGCTGACTTTAAAAAAATCCTTTCTATATCGTAGGATGCCTAACACACGAGTATTTCTGTGAGGATTCTCTCGATGACTCATTCTTCACTTGCAGCTTAAATAAACGACTATTATATGCAACTTTGTTGTGTTATATAAATGGCATATTTATTGCGATTCATCATCTTAGTCAAAATTTAAGCATGCTTATATCCAAACTGGCTAAAAATGTACGTTGTTAGCAATTCTGTCTTACTAGACTCTGGTCTCGTGAAGGCTGGTTTTCAAATAATTGCAAGGAGACACAAGCAGTCGCAATTGGTCCCAAGCTTTCTGAGCATGTTTGCTCGGTTTTCATACAGTCCCAATAAATTGCGAGAAAATTGACCCTTTTTCTGCGACAATGAAGCGCAAAATATGAACGTGTGGCACATGGAAGACTACTGTTTTAACTAATTTTTGTGGCCAATTTTGGCTAACGAATGATTCGATCTTAATCAATTCTTAAGTTCTTTCATCTCTGAGAATATTATCGAAGTTCTTTTTGCTACACTTTACCTGACGCTTTTTTAATATTCTTAATTTGGTTTTCAAGTAAGTCTCGTTGCTTCGCTGCTAATGGTTTTTAACTTTGCAATGCCAGCATTGTTATCGACGTCCTTGTTATTCAAACTGAGAGCGCAAACCAAGGGATTCATGAAAAAGATTGGATTCCGTGCCGCTCAAGTATGCAAAGAAGATCAGACTGTTTGCGGTGCTTCCAGTTGTTTATGTTAAAGGCATCGGTCCGTTTTTAAATCTTCTTCTTCTTCTTTCTGACTTTTACGTCTTATTCACGACATTAACCTTGCCACTGTTTCCTTCCATTCATTTCTCTTGTAATCTTTCTCATCTAATTCATCCACTATTTAAATGATCGTTTTTGAGTAAGAAAGATTGATTTCTTCGAGAAAGCTTTTAAAGCAACGCCATTAAGTGGCGATTGCATACTGTGTGAGCCCGGCTTTCCTCAGGGTATAAAATATTAGTCGGATGATGACCACAGAGTAAAAGGAATGAAGAGCCAGTTGCTGACATAGATGTATCGGAGAAGTGCAACGGATCGTTTGTTTCTTTTTGATGAACTGACACCCACTCAACTCTTGCTTGGTTAAAGAGACCCTTCTTTTAAAACACCAAACTTCTTTGGCTATACAAATTAGGATTTTGCATTTCTATCTAGTTAGATTCCAAACAGGACGATCTTGCTTACCCAATGATTCGAAAATCGTCTTCAGCATATCCTTTGACCCAATCTCGATTATCTTTATGACATTTTTTATTACAGGAACAATCTTATAGGAACGCGAGCTTGAAAACTGATTAGAAATTTAGAACATATGGAAAACAAGCTGAGGCTGTAGCACTGTCTTGTAATGTAATTTGGGCAAATATGCACATACTTTCCTACAACATATTGGCACCTTTAAGAACAGTGCTATTAAGGATACGTTAAATATTCATCTTCTGCAAATGCTATTAAAACAATACCCGCTTCATAAACATCTGGTATTGTCTTGTATTTTGTCTAATGATTAAATTGCCTACATTCTACTAGTTTACCAACAATCCAATCCCACAATTTTCGACATATCGAGAAAAGCCAACCTGAACCTATCTTTCCTTTTCATCTAATCGTAAGCATAGCAATTGGAAGCAGTTTTTCACAAATTTATTCTATAAGATTACTTGTTATCATTTCCCAATCGCCGAAGTTATCTAATCATATTTTGATTTATCTTTATTTTCAGACAATCAACTTCAAACTTTACTCAATCTGCAGATGTTTCAGCTGATTTCATAGTAAACATGATTCTTTATTCTGTGCTTCAAGCAGCGTTGTTTGTCGCATGTGGTTTTAGACGTAAGTAGAATTATCGACCTCTCATCAAAAATTAATATACAGTGTATAACATTGCAACCAGAGGCTCACCATACAACTCATTTTTATTCAGTGCGGTAATTAAGGTTCATTAGGAAATTGAGTAAAGTTTCTATCAAAAATTATGACTCATATTTAAGGGTGGTATTTCATGATCTGTGATTGGGGCAAAATTATTCCCATGAAATG
Organism: Catostylus mosaicus; assembly: GCA_964019065.1. Taxonomy (NCBI): domain Eukaryota; kingdom Metazoa; phylum Cnidaria; class Scyphozoa; order Rhizostomeae; family Catostylidae; genus Catostylus; species Catostylus mosaicus. The sequence goes on from OZ025186.1 coordinate 11,466,835, forward strand.
GGAATTGTCTAGCTAGACGTAATGCATGAGTTGTGGGTGGCCAAATGCTGCGATAAGCAGCATACTTTGGATCTTAAGTGATTACACTGTTTCTAAAACGATATATTAGTTCATGACCTCGTCCTTAATCTGTACATTCTATTTACAATTAGAAATATCTGAAAAGTCGCCGGCAAACAATATATCGCAATGCTTTTCGCTGTATTGCGTTGTAGATGAATGGATAAACGGTCCTCTCACTTTTTGGCTCTCTCCGCATTTCGGTCATTTTTATCAAATGTTCTTAAACTGGTTTCTGTTTATTTGTTGAAGCCCTTATGTAGAGGCATGTCTCAAGGTCTCGGCTTTTGCAAATTACTTTTCTGCAAAATATGTTTCGATCAAGTTGGTCAGCTTGTCCCTTTTTGATCAAAGTAGGGTCAGGTATTTTCTTAAGCTTGCAGGGTCAGGTAAAATCAAGTAATACATTTACCCAGAGCGTAAACAATCAAATGAGCAAACTACCACTGGAAAAATACTACAGAACGTAGATAAACAAGCAAACAAACAGGTGCGACAACACTCTGTTTGTTTGTTTGTTTGTTTGTTTGTTTGTTTGTTTGTTTGTTTGTTTGTAATATCATTTGGATTCGATTATATGTAAAGTAGCTAACAATATAAACATTATTTAAATATATGCGAGTTTACTTATCAAAATCGAATATTCAAGGTAAGAAAATAATATTTATAAAATATCAAGCTGAAAGGTCAAAAATTATATTTTGATATAAGATTACTCGGTAAGCCATTCCAAATCTGCGGCCCTATGGACTTGAGACTTGTGACCTAAAAGGTGTCCGACTAGGCCTGAAATGAGCCAATTATTTGCATTTGTTAAAGAGTGATTTGAAGTGAGTAATTCAAAAATGCTCTGCATGAATGAGTACTGCAGGAGTTTTACAAGATCATCGTTGATTGGTCGATTCATGTCTTGAGGAAATGCAAGCATACTATGGGTCGGTAGGGCTTGGGTTGGTATTCCCCCTATTGTTTAAAAGAAAAAGACCACTTTTCTAGTACAATTCTGGCAACTATTTGGTTTAAAACAATTTGGTTTTATTTTTCCTATTATTATGCAAATCAGATAATTCGAATTAAGCCAATAATAATAGTCCGTGTGAAAACTTCTGCAAGACTCGCATGAATGGTGGATTGAAATGATTCAATGTTTTAAATATTTGTATAATCGTGAACAAACTTAAAAATGGAAGACCTCCTTTGAAAATTAAACTCTGATAGAATCTCATTTGATTGCTATTTTGATTCTAATCAGATATGAAACGTAAAACGATACAAACGCAAAACAAGCTGGGCGATTAAGACCAATTTTCGAATGTTGTCGTTCTGTTCCATAGCTCCACTCTGGCAATTACCGTTTAAGAAGCATCAGAATTAATCAGCATTAGAAATGCAATGTCGAATCAAAACAGAGTTAATTTCATCGTGTTATCATGTAAATTACCCTCAATTATACGATGATTTTTCAACGTGAGCCTTTTCTTTGCACAGTGGCAAGGGGGTGCTCAAGTATTCAGCAGCTTTCCAACTGGGAATTGCAGTTCCGATCACCAAATTATATGAAGTATTTGCCGAATCAAGATATTTGCTGGTCTGTTACAGTATCCAAAGGCAGTGCGATTAAAGTTTCACTAATCGATTTTGAAGTGAGTGTAATTTCCATCTAATTATGCTACTTTATATTAAGCATACCTCAGGTAAAAGCCTATGAGCAATTATAAAGTAGAACAGCTAACTGTCTTATGGATCAAGGTCGTTATTTACGACGCTCCGGCACATACCCCTCCATTCTTCTATAGCAATTAAAACGCTTTGATGCAGGTCGGGTTATCAAAAAAACTTTCCTGCGAAAGAATTTGCCTGGTGAAGAAGCGGCTTAAAAAAACCGACAAATCGCTTAGCACTGTCTGAAGTAGCGCTTTCTGTTACAATTGCACAACAATAGGATGACCTGAAGCAAAAAAGGCAATCTCAATTAATTCCTCTTCGCCTCACTTTCGCATCGAGGCTCGCAGCGCGCAGCACCGCTCATTACGTTCTGACTAGAGATAATCCTATTGGCTATTTCGACTCGCTCTTGATAGCAATAAATCAAAGAAGGGACCGCTGAGAGTCCTCTTCCATCAGTGAAAAAACTGAGGAGAGAGACGCATGGGGTGTAATCTTGAAATTGATTTATTGCTGCCAAGTGCAAGTCGAAATAGCCAATAGGATGATCTCCTGTCAGAACGTAATAATCTGTGCTGCTCATAGAGACCTCGATGCAAAGAGGAGGCTCGGAGAACTCAAATTGGAGTTCTTCGAGTCTCATCCAACTAGGATTTTATCACCATGCGCTTTTTTAAATTAGAAAGCCAACATTAAATAGTCGATGATAATTTCACGTGATCATTCGTCCCCCATTCGTCATTCGTTGCTCAAGTCATGATCAAAAGGCACCCCTATCTGAAAATTAGATAGTCTTCAGCTTTTTCATTGAGCGTTCATGTGATCAAAACTTAAATATTTTCAATGGAGGCCGCATTTTTGCAGCAAGCTGTACAGACTCGATATGAGATAGTATTCATGTAGGCCCCACCAATAGCATTGTTGCAATAATAACTCAACGTATTTGGATGTGCTCTTTACTTTAACTCGATGTTTTACAAAGCAGATCGCTAGCCTAATCACTTTAAAAACTTTGTTGTAGATGAGCAGTTTTGCAGATAGAGACGTAAGTATGAATGTTTTCACTATTTTCAGTACTACGTATTTCATTTGATATAATCTTTAATCGTTTTTGCGCCACTCTCACTTTAGCTCCATTTTATCTTACAATTCTTATGTTATCTGCTAATCTGGCGTAAAGCAACCTTCAAGAAATGTTCTAGGGCCACCCCTGGAGGAGAGGGGGAAATGAAAATGACCATTGCATTTTATCAATAGATGAATTATCACACCCTCTTGCTCTTTCTTAGCCTTTTCCTATCTCATTTTCTACACAGTTTTAGACAAATATACAAAGAAAGTTATTTACTAAATATTAAACGCTGACAAGACAATCTGATCTAGTAATTGCGAGAGCTAGAATCAGTCATAACAAAAGGTTTTACTATAACCCTATGAATAATAATGCTTTCTATTTGAAATGTATAGAGACTGAAGGAAAGTTGTGCGAGTGCAACTGATTGGCTGGATCTCCGAGATGGGAATAGTCAGAATTCAACACTTATAATTAGGCTTTGTGGTTCAAATATTCAAGCAAGTCCACTACAAACAACATCCAACAACCTTTTCATACACATGCATACAGATGCAACTGACAATTACAGAGGCTTCATACTAGAATATAAAGGTAATAAACTGTTTGGTATTACAGTCATGAACATGCACAGGTAGCTGAATACTGTGCGTACACTCTGTTGTTATGCGCAAATGGTGCCCCAATGCATCTTATAAGCGCAGCTGTAAAGTAATGTTTCTATGTGTATTATGTACCCCTTGAATGATACCATTTGCAAGGGAAGGTTTATTTTGCCTCTCCTTACCAGGGAAAGTTTTGCGCTGCTAGGGTCGAGCCGGTTACCTTTTGCATTAAAATTTCACTAGGTAATTACATTTAGAATTTATAATTCAGTATGTAATAAAGATATTTTCATTTGATTTGTCAGTTTTTAACGAAGGATCCTCATGAATACCAGCTTCGCTGAATGGCAGCCCACCTTAAACATTTGAAATGAAATGTATATGAAATGAAATGAGAGACGATAAATAAGCAAATGTAGAAACTTGGTGAAATGGCGAAAAAGGAGAGATATATGATTTAAAATGATTGAATATTAAGTATTGCTCTAAAAGCACTCATATCAACCCCCACTTTTGGAGTTTTAGTCAGTGTGAATGCAGATATCACATGGATATGCAGCTAAAACAGGTGAATACCTGAGCTTGGTTTTAGGGTACATAACAGCAAAGATTACCATGTTGCATTTGATGCCTTAAATAGTCAATTTACTTTTTCAGGAGTTTGCACACTGAAAGAGAAGAGTCGTCAAGGTTCTATTGAATCACCAAACTACCCAAATGATTATCCAAGCTCAAGTGATTGTGCATGGACTTTAGACTTTGGACCTGGCATTTACGTTAAAGTACAGTTCAATAATTTTTTTCTTGAGGAGCAAAGTACATGCTCATTCGATTACGTTAGCTTGCTGGATGGGCCAAATCGAACATCACCCTTGCTTCAAGGCACAACGTCTTATTGTGGAAATCTAAAACCACCAAATGTTACACATCTCGGCCCAATGACAGTTGTTTTCAAATCTGATAAGGACACAGCGAAGAAAGGTTTCTCATCTTCATATGAGACGTGGGGTAATTCTTAACTTTGTTTTTTCCTGTATATGTTTTTTCATCTTTTATAGTGCAAAACAGTAATTCTATTGCAACTCTATTAAGTGTGCGAGAAATGAGAAAGTTTAAATGGGACGGGGACAGGTCCAGTGCAAAGAAAAGGTGTTATTGATTGTGACATATAGTAGAAGAAAATAGGGGTACTTGGGTTTACTACAGCTTTGCCCTAACTAATGTTTACTGCTAATATTTTATACTTAACCCCATGGAAAATTTTTACGGTGTTTGTCATTGGGCCATATGGCCCTTCCAGGGTTGAAAGGGTTAGATGCAAAGATGCTAGTGATATTCAATTCTGTTTTAGACTATGATGAATGCCAAAAGAAAGATGCATGTCATGCTAATGCTACATGCAGTAATACAATTGGATCTTATACATGTCAATGTAAATACAGCTTTACTGGTGATGGGAGGTCTTGTGTGTGGTACAGAGGTATGTGTCGCTCGCCATATGTCGATAATATTGTGTTATCACAAAATCGCTATATCAAAAGTGCCCCAAAATCTGGTTTTCAAAATTGAAATTCAAAAAACAGTTTTTTTGCAAATACCATTTGGCGCAAGTCACCGTCATTTTTAAATCTATTGTCTTATTCTCATCAATCTCCTTGTATGAAATCAAACAAACAATAATTAAGGCACAGTGATTTCGGTTCATCACAACTGCCAATAATGTTGCCATTTGTTTACGATAATATTGCTGTCAGAACAATTTCGTGTCGGCACCCTCAACACGGCACCCTGAGGCGTTCGCTGCCTAATTTGAAAGAATGCTTGCTCCCATATTTCCATAGGCGGTCTAAAACTTTTTCAATTCTCAATTACTAATCCAGTGGAAGAATTTTCACGTTACCAGGTATTTCACTAGATATATACAACATATGAATCTGATCAGTTCTCATAAGTCAATTCATTTAGTATCAGGAGCGTTGTGGCCTCTCAAAAAATCTCCGGGAAGGACTTTCCGCTTCGATTCTGTTCTTATTCCCTCCTTTGTTTGGACAAAGATAGTCGTCTTGCCTTGGATGGGCATACTATGGTGAACAAGCATATATGTTCTAAATTTAGCAGAATCTTAATGAATATTGCTAGATAGACGTTCTTCTCTTTCTTGCACTGTCTTGATTTTAACTATCCTTTGCGTTCTAGAATTTGATGAATGCTCAGTTGGTGCTCATAACTGCAACAAAGATGCAACGTGCATTGATACAAGAGATGATTTTTTTTGTAAATGTAAGGCTGGGTACGTGGGAAATGGGACTCATTGCAAAGGTAAGTATTAGGTTAATCGATAAACGTGTTAATCACAGCATAAATACATCAATGAAAAACGCCCTTCTTTGATACTTATAGAACCATAGTCATAAGAGATATTACTATGATAAGACGTTAGTGTCCATATCACAAAGCGAATCCCCCAAAAAGGAAGAGCGCAGAAACACAAAAAACGAAAGGACAAAAAGATAGGATAAAAGTTTAGTTAATATGGACGTTAAATTCATCTAAAAAATGAGCCAAGGATTTTTTTAAGTTAAATCGACATGTATGCGATAGCGTATTTATTCTAGTCCGTTTTACATCTTCAGTGTATAACGGAGTCTGCTTGTACAAAATTTAAACCAGATTGTGCTAAGGCTGCGTTGGTCCAGATATCATAGGAAACGCAGTCTTTCACCCTCTACCAATAGTCGCCAAACGCTCCTTTTAAATGTTTTTAAAAAACTAGAAAAATGTTAAAAAGTAATCAAAATATACTAGGAAAAATTAGACCATAGATCATATGTAAAATATGGCTTTGATGCTATTTGGAATTTATGCTAAATAAATCTCTCTTGGTCAAAATTTTGCAAGTTTAAATAGGCACATTTTTATTTAAAGATTCAGGTTTACGTGAACTACTGTGGATTTTAACCTGCAAATAAAGTTTATAAAAGCATGTTGAAGATGTAAATCTGTATTGATTTATCAAGCTAATATTATTCAAACACGAATCTGAAAAGTAGGAATAGTTAAAGGTTTTTGCTTTAAAAGTAACTTATTGTCAAAAAAATCGTTTCTCTAATGGTTTCTTTGATCAGGGATGCATGAATCAGTTTAAGGCAGCAGAAGATTGGGCGAAAGCGTGACAGATTTTGGCAAAAACAATGGCACAGTTAAGGTGCTCAGCATTTTTCTAAGGGCAGGGCATTTTCCCCGCTTTTACTTTAACACAATCAGTTACTGCACCCTTCCTTTATGCTATTGACCCTCTGCACCTAGAGTTCAGTCTACATTATTCTCTTTTCCTGCAGACCTTGACGAATGCACGGCACCAAAGCAATATTGTCATCAAAATGCAACCTGTACAAATACAATTGGATCATACATTTGCCAATGCATCAATGTATATACGGGTAACGGAAAAACATGTGCAGGTATGTTTCGTCCATAAGTTTGCATAAATTGATGTTTTTCCCTTTCAAATGAGCAAGGGCTTCTTCCAAGGGATAGATCAATGCTCTTGTATCACCGCGGAGCAGAGGCGGTCCTTCATCTTGAAAGGGAGGCTGGATTTTCCAATAAAAGCACAACCTAAAATTGAATCACTGACCACAACATGCATTTATAAATCACTCCCTCAATAAGATCCTACATTAAGACTTTCAGACTAATTTAGTTTGCTACACACTCTGCTTAAGTATCAAAACATGTTCTTTGCAAATTTAAGATCTTCTTTGTCCTAGATATTTCCTTTGCACCAAACGTGATAGATTAAAGTCAGACATTAAAGAATACGCTAGATCTTCAATCCATTGTTTTGCATAGCTACTCTCGTAACTTATAGAGAAAGCAGTCAACTATAGCCACTCCTGCTTTACATGTCTGATGCCATTTCTCGCGATTTCTCTTTTTTTAATGTGGTCTGTTCATCCTATCGATAGACTTGAATGAATGCGAAATTGGGGCGCATAACTGCCACGTCAAGGCCCAATGCATCAACGAAGATGGCTCATACAGATGTGAGTGTAATACTGGTTACAATGGCAATGGCATATCCTGTTCAGGTAGGTACTTAAGAGGTTTTATAAACTGCATGCGGCTTAAAGAATGCAGTTTGTGTCAGCAGCAGATATTTTCATTCTGATGCATGCGGTTCTGAAGCGCAGTATATATATATATTATGGTGGACATCTTGATTGTAAATTCTCGAATTGCTTCCCTTTGGATGCATTAATTTTATAAATTTTGGATAGGGGTTAACTAATGGAGGGCTCATACTAACTCAGTGAAAGTACCTTATGCCATCATATAAGCAGCTATTTTCAAGTTCATTTGATTGGACACTGCACCTAATAACCCAACAACCTTATCTGCAGAACCCAAAGATGATCAATAATGCCTTCTTGTTCAGCTTGACATCTTAAGTCAGACATATGATTTGCCATGGCATAATATAATCTGGTCGTTCAAATCTGCATGATTGTGCAATTGATGGGGGAGTCTTTGCAAGAACTGTGCTGCAGGACAGGTGGTAATCTTGTGAGCGATTCAAATTGTGAGCAGTTTGTTTAATACGGGGAAATCTTGGAAATCGTTCTAATTTGTGATGTTATTTCCCCTTTTTTGTAAAAACGTAAAAAAACCCTAAAGTTCTAGAAAATCTAAGTTTCTGATTTTTTGGAAGATAGTTCGATATTTGGGATCCTTGTTATGCGTTGTATGCTCGTAATAAGCTGGAACTATCTTCAAAAACTTTACTTCTCGACGGAAAGAAATGTGAGAAATGAAAATTGAAATGAATGCTAAAAGCGTTTGGCTTTTTGAAGGGAGGTGATTGGCCAAGTTTTCTGCAAAATTAAATTCATACTCGGAAGGAAGTTGTACCTAAGCTCATTGGTTGGATTGAGAAGTTGTACTTAAGCTTGTAGTTTGGATTGAGTTAACAATCTGGATTCAATATAACCCTTTTCGACCTATGTAGAGACTTTGATCAAAATGCCTTTCATGACAAGAGAGTTTCGTCCAATAGCTGGTTCTTACTTAATGGATGCACGAAAAAGTAGAAAACTAGCGCAGCACATTTAATATTGCTTCTTATATCTGACATTCATCAGAGTATGAAGTATCGGGTAACGAAGAATAGTAAGTAAAATCAATTCTCGAGATGTGCATCAAAGGACTATTCGGGTGACATTGTGCTACAATTCTCGACCAATGAGCGCATTTGTTTACAATTTACTAGGTTTGAGTGCCAATGGGTTTTCAATATGCGTGGAACATTCCCAACGTGAAATTTATCAATTTCTGTAATATATTAAGTAATTTTCGAGAAAAAGCCTTTTTAGCAAATTGATTGAGAACAAATGCGAGCAAAATGCTCTTGCTATTTCTATCAGGGTGTTGCTAGTCCTTCTGCATCTTTTTCCAAGTCGAAATTGATCTGCATCTTGCAATTTTTCATAAGTACTGTAAACCTCGAGATGTCGAGATTGGATACTGCGAAAAAGTTAGGGCCATGGTCGAGGGTTCAAACAAGAAAGACAATATTTTCTAAGAATTTCTCTACCAATTGTCCAAATGTTGTCATTGATATATGTATTGATGCACTCTTTAATTCCGTTGAAATGCTGCCTTGTGGCAATATGATTTATTATGTTATTCTATTCTATGCCTCAGTCTATCTCTAAGGTCATTTCTCCACCACCTTAGAAAAGATTGTTTTCGTCCCTATCGGAAAAGCTTCGATGTGCATGAATTTTCCTGTTGTAAAATAAAAGAGAAAAAAATTATCAAACAAGTATCACTCAAAAGTATTATTACATAGTAAGTTTACTTGATCTCTTAATCTCTTTTTGGCATCAACATTTTTGCATTCAAATATATTAGATCCCGTCGTAAAACATCTGAGCCTAAAACTCCCCGGCAGTCTCTGTCCCAGAAATAATCTGATGGGAATCCCTGTATAGAAGACCATTTAATGTCCCACTGAAAAATCTTCCTATTGATGTGAAGATTAGTGAGTAGGAAGCACAACACGGAAATATTGAAGAGAATATAACACATTCCTACAAGAATCAATAAATCATGTCGGACTGTGAAGAAAATATCAATACTAGTTTTCCATAAAAGTACTTTAGTAATAATTCTATGACTTTTGAATGCTTATGGAAGTTCTATTGAAGCCTAGGAATTTTCAGTTAAAGTCAATAAACAAGGTAATGGTCGTGATGACTTGCTTTAAGAGTCAATCATCTCAGGCTTGATTTGCCATGTAGCTACATAATCGCTGCCCAGTTTCTTCTGCTATTTAAATGATTTTCAGAGTATTCTGCTTACCTGACATCATACTTTCATAGAAGGTGCTTCTTCGTAGGTTTGCAAATATTATTACACTCCTCTTTAAAATCATGCTACTTATAATTTCTGTTTTGCTTCCTTTTTTTAAAATCGAAATAATCTAAAATGTGAAACTTGATGTCCATTCTCTTTATTTTTCCTTAAATTCTGCAGAAGGTCATATAAAAATATGATATCGCCAGAGGAGAGAAATTCATCGGCTTATATAACCCTTTTGTTTTTTGTAATCTACGCAAAGCTGTAAGTCTTTTATAATAACAATGTCTCAAATTTTTGCTAGTGACTGTTTTTACTGACTATGGTTTCCGGCAACTTTTTTTTGTTTTTATATAACTTTGTCTCAGTGCTATGGCTTTATCAGTTTAGAGAAAAAACAAGCATGTGAAGATTTATAGTCCCCTGTACCTGATTTTAACAAGCGCCTCTCTAGGTTGCAGAATTGCAACAAAAGCCCCCCCCCCCTCGTGTACATAAACCTCTTTGACACTGATACAATGGTACTTTGCTTTGATGCTTAATTGCTTTGATTCTAAATTAGAGAACATGTCTATACTGCTATCTATACTTGCTTGTAATTTGTACTATCTAGGGTAATGTCACGGTGTAGAAAAAAGCTTCCTGTCAATCTAGCCTCTTGCTCAGAGGCAACACTTCAGCATATCTTAACGCGACAGTGGAATGTTTTTGAAGATTGTGACTACAGTAGATTAATTTGAATGCACAGTTATTATACTGCGTAGAGTTTGTGGGCAAGATGTGTAGTCATATGGGAAAAATTGATTTGTTGGAAGGTGGTTGTTAAGGAATACATCTTTCTGTGTATTGAGTGCCATTTTCATGTTTTCTCTAGATACCGATGAATGCAACGTTGGCATTCATAATTGCCATCAACAAGCCCAATGTCTTAATACAATGGGTTCATTTCAATGCCAGTGCCTTGCTGGGTATACTGGAAACGGTAAAAGCTGCATTGACGTTGATGAGTGCACTAAGCAAATGCACAATTGCAGTGAAAATGGCTTATGTATCAACACACCTGCATCTTATACATGCTCTTGCCAGGCCGGCTTTACGGGAAATGGTGATGTTTGTATTGATATCAATGAGTGCTTGAAAGACAATTCATGCCATGCATATAGTAACTGCTCAAATACTTTCGGTTCGTATAGTTGTGTGTGTTTGACTGGGTTTTCAGGTAATGGAACTGCGTGTTCTGATATAGATGAATGCCTTTTGAACGTTCACCGATGCCACGAGCATGCAGTTTGTTTCAATTTACCAGGCAGGTACAGTTGTTCGTGTGTGGATGGGTTTTCTGGAGACGGGCATTTCTGCCAAGATATTGATGAATGCTTCCATAGAATGGACAGCTGCCACGTTAACGCAAATTGCATAAATACAGTTGGTTCCTTCAATTGCTCTTGTAAGAAAGGGTTTACAGGAAGTGATAAAAGCTGCATCGATATCGATGAATGTGAATACAATCTGCACTCTTGCAGTCAAAGTGCAGCCTGTTTGAACACAAATGGGTCGTTTAACTGTCTTTGTCATACAGGCTATTCAGGAAATGGTTTTGAATGCTCTGATGTCAATGAATGTGAAAATAATAACCATGACTGCCATTCCTATGCAAACTGCATAAATACAATTGGCTCTTATAACTGTTCATGTAGAGAAGGATTTAATGGAAGTGGGCACATATGCAGTGACATCAATGAATGCAAAAGAGGCAATCATGCATGCGATACAAATGCAAATTGCACTAATCTTGTTGGATCTTATAACTGCTCATGTTTACAGGGCTATGTTGGCAATGGATTAAGCTGCTTTGATGTTGATGAGTGTAGCAATGGCACTCACATTTGCCATAACAATGCTCATTGCAAGAATTCAATAGGCTCTTACGTATGCTCTTGCAATCTAGGGTATACTGGCAATGGAATACATTGTAATGATATTAATGAATGTGAAAATGGTCAGAGCCAATGTAGCAATTATGCAGATTGTGTTAATTCGCAGGGTTACTATAACTGCGGCTGCATTCACGGTTTCTTTGGTGATGGCTTTGATTGTATGGATATTGATGAATGCAAGAATGGATCACACAACTGTCACTCAAATGCATTTTGTAATAATACATTTGGTAACTTTTCTTGCTCTTGTCATTCTGGTTTTGAAGGTGATGGCAAATTTTGTAGTGATGTTGATGAATGCGCAAGAGATTTACATAATTGCCATGGCAACGCAAGTTGTTTGAATGCTAATGGTTCATATCAGTGTTTTTGTGATGTTGGATTCTCGGGAAATGGTTCAATTTGCGATGATTTGAATGAATGCTTATTAAAAAGCCATTTATGCCATAGTAAAGCGCGCTGTGTTAATGTGCAAGGATCTTACAAATGCAACTGCTTAGATGGATTTGCTGGTAATGGGCTGATTTGCACAGATATCGACGAATGTCTATCTAGCACTCATCTCTGCCATTCGAACGCAAGTTGCAATAACTCCTATGGCTTTTACTCTTGTGAATGTTCTCAAGGTTTTACAGGCAATGGCTTCGATTGCTCTGATCTTGATGAATGCACAATTGGAAGCAACAACTGCAGTTCAAGTGCTTCCTGTAGCAATACAGTTGGCTCCTATGGATGCCGCTGTCTTACTGGTTTCACTGGAGATGGTTACAGCTGTGCTGACCAAGACGAGTGTGTGCACGAGTCACACACTTGCAGCAACTTTGCTAATTGTACGAATACAATAGGCTCTTTTCAGTGTCAATGCTCCGACGGGTATACGGGAAACGGATTCCACTGCAGTGATTTTGATGAGTGTTTGTCCAGAACGCATTCTTGTGATAAGAGTGCTTTGTGTATAAATACAGATGGGTCATACAGCTGTGTGTGTAGAGATGGGCTTGTCGGTAATGGATACAAGTGTTTTGATGTGAATGAGTGTTATTCTAACGCTCACAATTGCTCATCGAATGCATATTGCACAAATGTTCATGGCTCTTTTAATTGTTCCTGCAACAAGGGTTTTGATGGGGATGGTTACAATTGTTCTGATATTGACGAATGCTTAGGAAAGCATTATACATGTCATACAAACGCAAGTTGCTTCAATGTCATTGGGTCGTATAAATGTCACTGCATAGATGGTTTTTCTGGTAATGGGCACATATGTAATGATGTGGATGAATGCGTAACGCACGGACACAGTTGCAGTCAGTTTGCCCAGTGCTTGAATAATATGGGGTCGCATGTTTGTGAATGTCTTGAGGGATACCATGGAAATGGGCTAGAATGCAATGATATAGATGAATGCTCCATTAATACACATACCTGTCATAGAGAGTCTACTTGCAAGAATCTAAATGGAACGTATCATTGCCAATGCAATCATGGTTTCACTGGAAACGGTACTTTGTGTGAAGGTAGGCATAACTTATTAATTGTTAGTTTCTCTTTAAAACATCAATTAAATTTCTTTCAAAAGAGAAATTGTATTTGGATTGAAAAGAAGACTTCTTAATACACCATGGTTACAATTAGGTACGGGCAATTTGGGCATCAAAAAGCTAAACTGATATTACTTTTTATCAATCTGTGAATTGAAATAGATGGTTTCAGATCAGCATCACCTATTATTTGCATTCATTATAAAAGCATACAAAAACGAAATTACTTGGTATAATACTATATTAACACCATACCATACTTACAAGGATGTTACCAGCAGGAGCAACATATCATGACTAGCCAATAGCATTTTACATAAACCTAAACACAACTATTTATCCCGGCTACTAAAAGCTACTGAATTAGCTACAAAAACGAGAAGGAAATATTTAAAGGGAAAGTTCAAATCGTTTGGAGGCCTTGATATACCACAGCATTGCTTTTAGAATCTTTGCATTTGAATCAAACGGTTAATGTTCATGGCCATAAAGGATGTCTGTAGCAACTTAAATCATTTATTACATCATGAGGCAACAATATCGTTTTCACACTTCTGAGAAGATAAGTGTATTTGCATCATATGTATGGTAGAGCAGGAAATAGTCCTTAACACCATAATTTGTGGGGCACAAAGGGTTCAAAGTGTTCCTGAAACCATGTTAAAATCTATTAGCTGACTGAGACCAGCTCGTCACTTTGAATTTCCTGTAATATTGCAACTGGAGGCGTACCTTAAAACCTATGGCATGTAAACATTTATAATTCATTTTCGAAGAACAATTTGTAATGGATCAATCTTACTAGATGTATTTACATTTATATGATTATCCAAGAAAAACGATAGTCTTAATCTTTTATCATCTGCTACATCCACTCAACTCCAAATCTTCTTAAGCAATGCAATAATATCCTCTCATAATGCTAATGCAGTAACAATGCTTTGATTTTTTTTCTATTACTTTTTAAAGCTTTTAAAAAAGATCAAACTAACTATACCTAAAGAAAACTGCTATAATACCTTACGAGAACGACCAAGGAAAGCAATATGTTTTGATTATCCCCTGGCACTACACATAGACATAAAATTCATACAAAGAGACAGGCAGAAAATAAAAGAGAAAAAAAAAGAAAATTCAATGGGAACTTTAACAATAAAAAATCCCAACGCCAAAGGAGAACACAGACAGTGAAATCGAACAGTAAAGTGCGTGTGATATACAATTTACAATCTCATGGGTAATTCCTGTAAGGAAGTCACCTGAGAAGAGCTCCATTGATGTTAATCATATTGCAAAGCATTGTACCAGCTAGAATATGAAATTTTGACCGCTAATACCGCGTTCCGCTGACACAGTAACCAGTTTTATCAAAACCAGGTCAGGTTTGATTTCAACCAATCAAATACATTCGATTTGTATGAGCGACCAATTAGAAGGCTCCATTTGATAACCTGGTTTAAATTAAACCTGTTTATTAGGTCAGTATGAACGCAGTAGGCTAGTTCTGTCAGCTGCTCACGTCGTAGCATGCTTAATGAGGGACTGTCAGTTGGCGTTATGTTTCAGTTTTAATTTGAACAACAATTGCTTAAAAAAATAAAGGTATCTTCAATTTTTTTGGGGTCTCTTACGTCACTCCAACATTAGTCATAGCTGGGCAAAGGTACATCTATAGCCGCTTTTGAAGGCAGTGGAAAAGTGCCTACAGGGTTAGAAAAATTCACAATAGGTCATGAAATTATTTTCAATCCACTTTTTCGACACAAATTTCACATGTTACTGACAATCATGTAACCTCTAAAATAGATTGCAATAAACAGCTGAGCTCTGGGATGGGAACATTTTTACCATAATACTTTTGTTTCTAATCTATAGCACAGATTCTGAGCATTAACATGAATCAACCTCTTGCTTTTCTTACTGTCTTTCGCAATCCTCTCGTCTCTCCTGGAATAAAACGATCTCTCTCTTTTGATAACGAGAAGACACGTTAACCTATTTTTTCAATTTGCGCAATGCCCGTAGCGTATCATGGTTATTTTTTCTGATAGATTTTTATAATTTGGAAATTTCTTGATATCTTCATCTGCATTTTTTGTCTTTGTTAGTTGTTACCAGTTATTCTTTAATTAAATGCAAAAAGCAGAAAAGAAAATACTATATCATCGCTTGTGCTAACTGCGAAACGTCAAATGAGCGAAGTGTTTGCATTCTAAGTACATGAATTTTATGATCTGTATTCAGCCCGTTTATCAATGTAAGCCATTCCAGGCGTGGCCACTGATGGTTAAAAGTGTAAGCATGCTTTTCAAGGAATATTCTGGAGATACCCTTTCGTCTGAGTATAAAAAAGACCTTTTCTCTAATATGTTTGGTGCTAAGCAACCCTTTTCCCTGAAAAATAAAATTAACTTAACTGTCCCGTTTGACATCCATTATGAAAGGTAATTTCATATTCAGGCTTAGTGGCTAGTTTTTTGTTGCATTATGATGAACTGTTAAAAAATCCTCAAAATGAACATATTTTTGCTTTTGTACCATAAAAATAAGCAAAAGTATTACAAGACAATCAAAATACACACTTGCATTTCTAAGAGGAAGAAAAACTTTCAAGTTGGTGTTTTGATATAGAATGACGTTCTAATAAATCAATTTTCCAATTAAAACATAATTTATTAGCAAATGGTGTGAAAACATGAGTTCAAGATTTGGTTTACTTGGTTACTTCTGCGGCATTTCAAAGCACTACTTTTCCTAGATTTCCAGATGCAATATAAAATACCCCCTTTTCTGGTTTCTCTGTCCTTTAATTTTGCAGAAATTTTAGCCCTTTCTCAGAGATTTCCCGGGCAAGCATTTTTATACTATTACCTGGAAGTGGCCGTGCAGGGAAGACATTCAAGAATCTGTCTCAAAAGGTCTCAACTACTCCAAAAGATAACAACCTTTAGCATTTTGCTTTCGTCGATACTTTTATTTTGAATATGCGTGTGGTTAATTCCAAGGTTCTATCTTTTTTATCGGTAGTTTTTTAAGCAATTTTTATAAATGAAATTTAAAACTTTACCCTGTTTTTATAACTTGAAATAAAGTGAAACGGCTGAACGGTAATTAGCAAACAATCACTGCTTGACTGAAAGGAATCTGCGCACAATGACAACACTATGTATAAGGGAATGTAGTAGAATTAATAGGTTATTAGAATATATAGTGTTTGCTGTTTCCAGTGCTTTTGGAGAAAGCTGCAGGCTCAAAGATGCAGATTCTGCTCTATCGCATTTCTTCAATTTTGTTTTCTTGCAGTTTACCTTTGTTATTCAGCAAGATTTTACTGCCGAAAGATCTGAGCTGTATGGCAAATTGACACTTACCTGTTAGAAAATGCAACTGAAAGTTGAGAGCGTATTTGGTATAGCTACAATTAAGTTCTTGAAAATTCTGCACCTGTCTTATAAAAGATCAAAGAATTTTCACCTGTCCAAAAATGACTTCTAAATTCTCAGCCATTCTTCTTGACTCAATGCAAAATTACTTATCTAAATTAGAAAAAGCGATACTAGGGATAATCTCAAGGTATCATTCTGTTGAAGTGCATGTAAAAGCTCTAGTCAGGCTTTGCTAAGGGAGGCCATCATCTTAAGGATACGCTGTGTCTGTATACAATTGAAATGCTATTTCGTGGTCCTGGATGATGTATGCGTCTTTCTATTCAAAAATGGAGGCAAATCAAATAAAGTTTCATTTCTTTTAAAAAAGGGACATTGCTTTTGACTAGAACATTTCTCGAAAAAGATTTGTAGGTGATGCGGTATTTTTATCTTTGTTATAGACGGGATCTTATGCTTTTAAAATTTTGACTACCTGAAAGACTGAGGTATGTTAAAACCCAATGTATTTGACCATATACCTGATACTAATCATTTCTATTCAGATGTGGATGAATGTGCAATTGGCTCTCATCAATGCAGTAATGTCTCAGTTTGTTACAATCAAAATGGGTCATATGGCTGTGATTGCATCAATGGCTTCAGTGGCAACGGCTTCAATTGCACAGGTGAATTAGCATATATTGCCTTACATATCACTACTTACTGTGTTATTAAAGAACAATATAAAAACCTCTTTGCCTTCAAATTTTGGTTCCTCAGTGGTGCGAGAATTTTAAGTTGTTATCTCCGCTGTGCTTTACTTTATACAGAAATGCCAAGGACACTATGCTTGTTTCACGCAATAAGCTATTCTTTTAAAAATGCATATGTTGTTCAATAATGGTAATATGATGATAATAACAATAGTAAAAATGATGATAAAAATAATAACGAAATCTTTAAACAAGATGTACATTTCAGTGTTTGGTATATATGTATTTTGTTAAAGTAAAATTTTTGATAACGTATCAATAAAGAAAAATTACAAATGGTTTTCTAAATGTTAAAATGCTAAAAATGTTAAAATGTTAAAATTATTTCTGAAATCTTAAGATTTCTATCATCTTGTCTTCATTGTAAGATTTATGGTTACTATAAAGATTTTGAAAGCCTGATATCATACTGAAAGAGGAATATAATCATTGATTGATGGTGCTGCTTCTTACGGCTCTTGAAAGTTCACTTTTTCGGAAAGGGATTTTTTTACTTCTGTCAGTGAAGGATTTTCCTACTGGCTTCATAAGATGCTGCTCCGAAAGCATTTAAATGAATTGAAATAGATTTAGCATCATTCAATACCAGAGTTAATGTTACTTTTTCCTGAGAGAGGCAAATTAAATACTTTAGAACTCACAATTTTTGCTAATAGCTTGCCTTGAAGAAACCAAAAGTAAAACACACATTATTCTAAAAATGGATCTTTAAGAGCAAAAGTATTAAGATCAGTGTTATTTAGTTTTTGGAGAGTTCTTAGTATGAGGAAACTTTTAATGCAAGTTAGAATCGTGCTTGGACATAACAATTTTCCTTCGATTTTGGCGTGTTGTCTTCTAGCCCCTTCATAAAGAATCCATCTGCCTTTTTGCCTCAAGGAATTTTGATTTTATTGGATTTTCTTTGATTATTAACGGAAGTAAAAGAAACGAGTTTAAGGTCTTAAGCTCTCTGATCGAATGCTACGTGTGCAATTGACAGTAAAAAAGTAGCGGAATCTGAATTTTGTTAGAAAACATTATTGAAAATGTATCAGATAATTCAGGAACAGGATCTCTTTTTGTTGCTCAAAGAGCTATCAGATTCCAAATTGCCTTTTAACAAAGAAGTGTTTTTCAAGTGGTTTATATAGTGATGCTGTTATTGATAATGCTCTTTCAGTATATTGGAGGAAGTGGTTTAGTAGCAGAATTCTGAAAGGCATTTTTAATGATAAGGTGTAGGAATTCGTGAATATATAGATTAAGCTTGTAGCAAAATTTGTATCATCTATAATGTGTAACCGTTCTTTATGTCAATTGAAGTACAAAGCATGAGAAAACTACAGTTAAAGAAAGTGACATTATCTTTGATTTTCGTGCTTATTCTAGTATGCTATCAAGTCTGCCTGAAGAGTGTTCAACCAAAAATTAAGAATACTGAGCATTCCAATTTGACTTCTTTCCTGCCTGCTTTTGAGCTTCTTGGCACACGCATAATGATTCTAAAGCCATCATGTAGGGCCTGTTTGATTCGATAAATATTTTTCCCTGCAATCAAAATTTAGACGTTATCTATAAAAGAGTCATCTTTTTACTTAGTTTATCTGCCATTGATCTATGAATTGCTTTATAACCTGAAATCATAAAAATTGGAAAAGCGCAGAAATAACATCTAGAAGATTTTGAAAGTTTCGACATCATTTTGTTCGCAATATGTCTAGCATTACGTTGTATTTGACAGTAAATGTATAAACAAATAGAGTGACTTTTTAAGTAAGGCAAAAATCACATCATTGTCTCTTTATTTTATACTCTTGACATGCCATCCGGGTTTACATTTGCACAAGTATTTGGCAACTCTCATCGATGACCTTTCACGTAATATTTCACTCGCGGCACGGTGCCTCCTGTTTCTCGAGTGTGTAGATCTGTTGTGTAAGATCTGATTTGTTTCTAAATTTAAGATATGGATGAATGCCTCGTTGGAATGCACAATTGTCATAAAAACGGAAGTTGCACAAATATGCAAGGTACATATAAATGTTATTGCAACACTGGTTTCAATGGCAACGGTGTAAACTGCAGTGATATTGACGAATGTTCCTCATCAGTTCACAATTGCAGTGTGTTTGCAGATTGCGGCAATAGCCAAGGCTCATACGCTTGTATTTGCCGAAATGGTTTTACTGGAAATGGAATGGTTTGCAAAGACATTGACGAATGTGAAATGGCAGTGCAAAACTGCCATAAACATTCTGCTTGTAAAAATTTCAATGGTAGCTACAACTGTACCTGCCTTACAGGCTTCAAAGGAAATGGGATAAATTGTGTTGATATTGATGAATGCAATAGCACCGATCATAGTTGTAGTGTGCATGGGGTCTGCGATAACAGCGTTGGATCCTTTTCCTGCCACTGCAAGCAAGGTTTCACCGGCGATGGCCATATTTGCCATGATATGGATGAATGCATTGCTCAGATTCATGCATGCAGTACAAATGCTTCATGCCATAATTCAATTGGTTCATACAACTGCCAATGCAATACTGGTTTTTCTGGAAGTGGAATACAGTGTCTCGATATAGACGAATGTGAGATTAAGATTCACACCTGTGATCGAGATGCGACTTGCATTAACAATATAGGAACACATGATTGTAGATGCAACGTAGGGTTCAATGGTAACGGAACATTCTGTTTTGATGTTGATGAATGCAAAACTGGAAGACACTTGTGTCATAAAAATTCTTTGTGTTCTAATAGAAGAGGCAATTACAGCTGTGAATGCATAGCTGGATATAAAGGGGATGGATTTAGTTGCGAAGACACAGATGAGTGTATTTCATCTTTACATGATTGTGATACAAATGCAGGATGCTACAATTCAGAGGGAAGCTATATTTGTAAATGCAGTCAAGGGTTTACAGGCAACGGTTTTATTTGCACCGATGTAGATGAATGCAAATCAGCGTTGCATAATTGCAGTGAAAATGCTTATTGCAACAACTTAAACGGATCTTATACTTGCAAATGTATGTCCGGTTACTATGGTGATGGGTTTGCATGTGCCGACATCAATGAATGCAGACAAAACAGTCACAACTGCAGTAGCCATGCATTGTGCCTTAATACAATAGGAAATTATAACTGCAGCTGCCATGGTGGGTTTGCTGGTGACGGTTTTAATTGTACTGATCAGAATGAATGCACTGAATCTCTTCATAATTGTGATAAACACGCCATATGTAGCAATATGATTGGTTCATTCACGTGTAAATGCAATATGGGACACACTGGTGATGGTGTTCATTGTACTGATGTCAACGAATGTTTCACTGGCATACACAATTGCCATCCAGACGCACTTTGCCGTAACATAAACGGGAGTTATGCGTGTAACTGTCGCATTGGCTATTCTGGAAATGGAACTAACTGCATAGATATCGATGAATGCGAATTGCAAATTCACAACTGTTCAACTAATGGATTTTGTAGAAATAGAAAAGGCAATTATGATTGTTCTTGTCATAAAGGATACAGTGGCAATGGAGTAAATTGCATCGATATAAACGAGTGCAGGTCCCTGGATAACAGTTGCCATGCCAATTCTAATTGTATTAACAGTCTTGGGAGTTACTTGTGCCAATGTAAACCAGGATATAGAGGAAATGGCATCAATTGCTCAGGTTAGAAGTCAGTCTATTAGATAATTTTTCAAATAAGCCAAATGTAGTCTTCAAACCAGCTTTTTGTATTCGCATTTACTTTAGTAAGTACTTTAGGTAAGTAGATCTTCAGCATGAAGCTAGTTGCCAAGATTATGCCATTTAAATACATGTGAAATGTATACTGAAGCAATCTGTAAATAAGTATATTAAATTTGAAAAGCAAACAGAAATGCAAATACAAATCCTATGCTACTTTTCATTAGGTTGCTTGTATCAAATGCAAAATAGTATTTGGGATCGTTATAACTGTAGTTGAAGGGAACAAGATAACAAGCTAGGTTAGTCTTTTATGGACTCTTGAAGGATGCTTGCGACGATGTATGTAAATGATAGACGAGGAAAAACGCAAAGCGGCATGAATGTGAAGCAGATACGACTAGGTGGTAATTACATTGTGCTCCTAATATTTTGCTTACACATAGGGTGGTTCTTCAGAGTATGGTATAAAAATGATAAAACGTATCCAGAAGTCGTGGAAATGCCGCTATTGGCCTAAATCCTTGCATTTCATATCCAAAGGTCCTGCAATAGTTGGAAGTAAATTTAGGAGTATACCCGAAGGATCGGGCAGTGTATGGTAAAATTATGACACTGAATATAAGCTTCGTATTATGAAACTTGAAAATCGCACGTCAAGGCAGAACCGCATTTGCCATTGTATAGTTAACCGTTGATATTGCATAAAAATAGAATATCCAAGCCGACAAAAATGATTTGCACCATAGGTGCAAGGAAAATGCCTGGACTTTGCTATGATGAAAGCAAAGCTTTATGACCCTTTTATCACCCATCGTGCTTTGCGCGATGATAGCGTCGTCCAAATGAAAAAAGATGTGAGTTGTTATGATAGAAGTGTGAAATAGAATTACTATCTTTTTAAGATGTGAATGAATGTTCTGCGAACCAGCATAACTGCCATGTGAATGCAACGTGCAATAACAGTGAAGGATCCTTCTCGTGTCATTGTAAATCCGGATACAGTGGAAATGGAACATTTTGCATTGGTATGCATTCCTTAAAATTACTTTTAGGAAACTTTAGTTCAACTGAATAACTGCTTTGTGCTGCAATGCATTTTTGTCTGACACCATAACATCAGGACAATTCTAACGCAAACCAATAGGTGATCAGAAATGAATGACCAATAACGGGTCACAAATTGCATGAGAAATGGACTTAATGAGCCTATGGCTACTTTTTTCACTAATTAGCAACCCTCATTTGTTTGAAAGTCCCAAGTGAACAAAAACTCCCTCTTTTTACCGTTTGGTCATTATCAGCTGTTGGATAGTTTTAGGAACGTTGGACGAAGAATTTGTTCTGATTAAACATCATCAACCGTGTTTGCATACTTTAGAATCTTCAGTTCAAGTCAATTTTTAGCAACTCACTGTTCTGCAATATTGCAGTTTAATACAATGTACGTCTCCGCTGCAATATGTGTCCAGTTTGGTCCTCTAAAATTAAGTTATACTTCCCATTTTTCATGCAAGTGTGTGGCTTTGCAGCACCAAACAGCTATACAGATCTCAATCTGTTGGCATTTCATCAATATTTCACTATGTAACGAATCAGGTTGATAAACGCTACGGCAGAACTGCAAAAAGTGAAATTTCCAGGGTCATCTAATGCACATTGCTTGTACATGTTGATGTGGACCTAGAAGTTTGAAAATAGAAAAAGGGGCTAGTTCCCCTAAAAAACGTTGATACAGATTGAAAAAAATGAGGCGGCAAAGGAAGCTTTTTGCAGTTCTGCTTAATTGAAGGGTCATGCTTCCCTACCAGGATTAGTTTCTTTAAGTGAAAATGCATGGAGAAAGATCTGCGCATAGCTTTTCGCGCGACTATTTTTCAAATGCACAGTTTGGAATAAATGAGGCACAAGCTGAAATCAATCCAGCCTGAGAGAACATGGAGGATGAGGAGAAAATAATTGCTCAATGGAGAGCTGACCTGGTGAGGCTTGCTTACCTTGATTTAGCTGCTAAATACGACGTAAATATTTTGAAATATATATTATGACATATGTTCGAAACTTTGTTTATTTTTACAGTGGTTTGGATTAACTGCAAATTTATAAATTTTCCACAGCGCAACAAACAAAAAAGATTTTAAGAGCGCTCTCTAACTATCAATTCCAGCCTCTCCTGTTCCATTACGGTTACCCTATCGCCTCCCGCTTTATTTTGAAAAGTGTGCCTATGCAATTGGCATGGATGAGATAGTTTTTGTTCTGTCATCTTCTTTCTGCTGTTTATATCCTTCCCCTTTCTGCCATTCTAGAAGGAAATTCGAAATACATGTCATGGATTAAGAAAAAAGAAAAAGCAAAAAAGACCTGCGATTATGTAGTGATGCTCGACAATTAAAAAGGAAACAAACGAAACTTTAAATGCTCTCTATATATTCTTTCCTTTCTTGAGTTAAAGCTTTAGATCTAATAAAAAGTCGTATAACTTAATATCACACCTTTATGAACTTCTCGTTTTAACCTTTTTCCAGGAAAGACAAACGTCTCAGGCTACCTTTCGTGATCTGACGAACCCGGAAGCAAAGGCTTTTTAGTAACATAGATTCTCAAGCCAAACGATAATTAATTTTCTTCCAAAACAGATATTAACGAATGTTCAGAAAAACTGCACAACTGCCATTTGGATGCATGGTGTCAAAACTTTCGTGGGTCTTTTATTTGTGTTTGCAAGACTGGATTTTCTGGGAATGGCACCTTTTGTTCAGGTAATTTATTGATACTTCTTGTCAATCGAAAGCAAATCATGAAAAAATAGAAAAAAACAATTACCATAACATTCATGGCTAGCATTGACAAAAGGTGAAAAAATCCTCGCCATGAAAGCGTCAATTAAAAATTGAATTATATAGAAAGCAGAAATAAAGAAGGGGTGCCACTGCAGCCATGTCAAGTATTAATTGAGCCCTCCTTAGGTCTTGATGAATGAAATATTGCCTTAAGTATGACTCTTTTTGCAAATTTTCCCAAGTGCAAAAGCAGAGAACATTGTTCTCTCGATTTAAAACCAATATTTATTTGTGTGTATATACATTTTACTTGATATCAGTAGCCATATTATATTGGCATGCATTGGAAATCTCTCAACTTTACATGCAACCTGTAGTATTAAATGTGACCAGCAACGCTAATGGTTTCTGATTTGAATCTTTCATTAAACCACATTCAAACTTTCTCTTAAAAATTAACATTGAATCTATCGTCGAAAAAATTGCTAGGTGACGCAAATTACCAACAATTCGTAGGAATTTTGTTGACATGTTGACCAAATGGCATATTGTATTTGCATCAATCACAGAACTTGAGTATAAAGAACAAAAATTATGATGCAGTATTCATAGAAATCCGTAATTGGAATTCTCATAAAATTTCCAACTCTTTGAGGCAATCAGAGTATTATTCGTCATTATCCTCCTTATCAATTCTGCAATTTTTATGGGCATTTCTGTTCACACCTGGCATTGAAATATACTTCAAGCCTTTGTGAATACGTTACAATATTTTCTGGTAGAACTTTAGCAAATACGGCATCCACGAAAAAGTGATTTGTACTCATGGAAAGCCATACCAAAGGAAGCCGGAAAGAAAGTTAAATAGGTTGAGTTTTGTCCAAATAAGCTCCATCCCTGACTCATGACTGGCCTTAAAAGTTAAAAGTACTATGTCCGTTATCATATTTATTTTAATGAACTTTAAAAAGAATATGTACATGTCAGCTTGATAAAGGCTGCTATCAAAATGTTTGCTTTTTACAGAAAAATAAGCAAATGAACATATAAGTAAATAATTTTGAATATTATTACAAAATTTTAAAAGGAACGTGAAATGCTATAAAATTTTTCTGAAATAAATGCACAGACCCAGAAACTCGCAAAGCGCAGTTATTGAAGCATTGGCTGACATTTTAGATGATAATTGGTTTGTTTCAATGGGGATTGATATGCTCACTCTTTATTCAGATATCAATGAATGTGGTGAGGACATTCTTCATAATTGCCACAGCAATGCAACGTGTTTTAATAACAAAGGTTCATATTTCTGCCGATGTAAAAATGGTTTTAATGGAACAGGAGTTGAGTGCTCAGGTAAAGTCCTCTGCATTGATGCATTAACATTTTGCAAAGTATTTTCATAGATGTAGATGTAGACAACATTAAATCACGTTTGCATGTTAAGATGATGTAGTTATTGTTGTTTTTAATATTATTTTGTTATGTTATACGTAAGGAAAAGAATGGAGGCTCAGGAAAGGGGGTTGTTTGAAAAGTGGCAGTTGCTAAAAATGTTCGTCACTGCAAAATTTGAATTCCATGAAAAAGAAAATACACAGCAATGTAAATTGCTTCTATTAAATAATTTGAAATCTGTCTGTATAGAAACAGGAAACTGAGAATTGAGTAGATGTGATGAGTCTATGTTTACAAATTAGTGGTAATTTTTTCTCGCAATGTTTTTCAAGAAATCACACAGAAATCTCAGACAATTTGCCAACCACACCCATATACATAAATCTGTTTTCTTGCTATCTGACATTATATGAAAAAAGCATCTTCATTGTGCAAAAATATTTCTTAGAAAAAAAGCCATATTCTACAATCGCAATATCCTAGATCAAAATAATCAATGCACTTGGACCTTTCATTTTCTAAACAATATGATAAATACTTCTAAAGTTATTGAAGGTAATGTGATTGATTGCTAATGCTGATGCGTAAAGTTACTCGAAATGCCATCTTGGTGTTGTGATGTAGCTGCTATAGATGAAGTTGCCACATGCGCAATTATCTAATCTTTATTTTATTACAACATTTAATCATTCAAATGCAAATCTCATTAGAGGGTAAAAGGTGTACTAGATAAGCACTGGTAAACGTCTTTGAACTAGAAGAGTAAAAATAGTAATAATGAATAATAATTTGTGTCGAACAGATTATGACGTAAGAGGCTCAAGGTCATTCTGTAATAGCAATAAGAAAATAATGATAAATGTTTTACGGGTGTTGCCTTTCAGCAAAGGTACGGTCATCAACAAGGGTCGTAACTGAAAGATACCATAAAATATACCGAAATTGTTTTTCATGAATTACTTGTTGTAATATCTAGACTAGACTAGAGGGAAGACCTTGGCTTGTTAAGGTGCAGGCGTTATTTAACGCTTTAAAGCGAAGTTGGCAAGTTTGAAAATCAATCTGCTTATTCAACATAACATTGTTCTCTTTTCAGATATTAATGAATGTCAGATTGGCTTGCATAACTGCCACGAGTCTGCACTTTGTAGAAATACCAAAGGCAACTTTACATGCACATGCTTTAATGGATATCAAGGAAATGGAAAGTATTGCGAAGGTAAACATTCACTGCAAGTTCAATAGAGAGTTTTGATACAAGCAGTTAAACTGTAACTTGAATTCCTTGCTCTCAATTGTTCTTTGCACAACAGCAGCAGCTACCATTATTCTCTCCAACAGAGATCCAAAGGCTTGTATGTAGCCTTTGGGTCAACAACATCTCTTATATTGACCATGTACACAGTTTAGACTCCAGCATTGCTTAGGTGATCTGCGTCTGCAATGATTCTTCTCTCCAAAATTATCAGCTCTTACACCCTCTTAGAATCTGAGCAGACGCCTTCAAGTTATGGTGCAGCTGTATGATAATTTGGAGTAAAAGGATTAACAGACTAATAAAATGAAAGAAAATTCTTTTTCTTATTTTCTAGTGGTCAATACCTAGAAAATCATCCATCGTTCATGTTTTTACTTACTTTAGCGATCTTATAATCTTGATGTTAGTCTTATCATCAACATAAGAACTCTGTCTTAGTATCTCAAGTCGCAGCCCAAGCACAATTTTTCACTCTCGTAATGCCAATAGATAGGATAGAATTGATCAGAGGTCATCAATTTTCATACTTTTGAAACCAAATTCTATCAAGATAATATCAAGATAAAGCAGACTGACAATAAAATTTTGTTAAAAATTCACAACTATGTACTATCCTTGACTTTAAAACTTATTCGACTTTAAATCAATAATGTCATTAAAACTATGCTTAAGTTTTGCTGCTAGAGGTATCAATTTTATAGTGTTCTTGCTTCTTAAAGATTATCGCTTTTGTTATTGCAGACGTAAATGAATGCTTAGAAAACGTACATAGCTGCAATGCTGATGCAACCTGCAATAACACATTTGGCTCTTACCGTTGTTACTGCAATCAAGGATACTCTGGAGATGGCAATGCTTGTCTTGGTGCTTATTACTTTTAATAACTATGATACATGTTGATGATCTCATTTTCCACTGTCGTCACAATCGTTAGTATAGCAGTCAAATCTAAAATGTCTAGTTAACTTATTTCTTCCAATCTTAACAGTTTTATCAGATTATACGACAGTTTAGGAGCAATGATGTAATCATGTCTGCAAGAGTTTCTAATTACCTTAGTTAAAATCTAATTACCTACCTAATTTCATATACAGTCTGTTAAAGATCCCACTTTCGCTTCAGTACCTTTATACACTAATAAACTCTTAGATAATCAGCCTCTATAAAAAATGGTCATTGTTGCTATAAAGAACAAGCTGATGTCACACAGAGCAATTCATTTTAAACGTCGAATTTTTGCAATTGCAAACCATTATCTGTCATATTGCACTCTACAGGGCTAATGTACAAGCTCTATTGTAATCTAAAACATCGGCCAAAAGAAACGATGATTAATTACAAGTTTGAGCAGAGGATATAATTAAGCTTACAGAAGAAATCTTGTTTTTGTCATTATATTCCCGAATACTACTAGAAAGTATCAATGATAAGAGTGTTGCATTGTGGAACGTTGCTTTATTAAAAGTCCTTTGAAATGAAATTAATTCTTGTTAGAAAAACAGTTGTTATTAAACATAAGACCTTAAAGGAAATTCACTGCCGAGAGTCTCAGATTGATGAAAAGAATCAGAAATCTATATTCAATGTTAGCTAGAATTGAGGGTGTGAAAATAATCTAAGATAATCGAAAATTAGACTTCAAAACTTTATTGTGTAATGACTGAGAAAGAATTCACACTGTGTTAGATTCCCTTCCCGAGGGATTCCCGAGAAATTTCTTCAAGTACTATACTGCATGATATATAGGTATCTTATTCCATCTGTTCCTTATCTTTCACCTCATTTGTAATTGTATTTTGTTACAGATGTTGATGAGTGTGGCAGCAATAGCCATGACTGTCACCAAAGCGCTAAATGCAACAACACCAAAGGATCGTTCTCGTGTTCTTGTAAGAATGGCTTTGCTGGTGATGGCAAACTATGTAAAGGTAATTTGCATCAATTGTTTCAATAAACAGCCATACTGAATCCATAGTGGTAAACAATAAGGTACAATCATTTTGAATAGGACCTAATTTGGGCTCGATGATTGTTGCTTGAAATAGCGATACTGGCAATTCTCTCGGATCAACGTGAGTTTTGTGTTAAGCGGGTGGCATTTGATTCTTCTTGAGAGCTTTATGAACTTAATTAAGTATGCCAGCGAATAGAAAGCAATGGGCAATTAAGGAAGAATCATCAGAATAGACATGAAAGAAATTAAAGACGTATTGGTTAGGCAAGCCGCGCATTTTCCCTCCAAGGCAAGGCACAAAGAATGCCATAAGAAATTTGGTTTTCGGCCAAGCTGTGACAATAAAAATCATGATGTAAAGCAATTCTGTTGTTAATTTAAGGACAAAAAATGATTGAATTCCCTCAATTTTTCAAAGTAATCAAAAAGTTCAAACCCATGCCCATTTTAGCATAAGCTTCACAATAAATTCTGAAAGTGCCAGGATTAAATTGTTTCCAACTATGTCATTTATTGCTCCAATCAACCTCATCTTAGCTTTGCGTCTTAATTCTCCTCTTTATTGAGTAACTGACGAATAAGAAAAAAATACAAATCTGGTCTTGATGGTCATGATCTTCAAAAAAGCTGAAGATTTATGTGGGTGGCCTGAAATATATCATGGGATTGATAACAACCAAGTAAAAGTAGATCCTGTCAGGAAATGGACAGAAAGGAAACGGTTTTTTCAATCATAATGTAACTCTGAAGCGAAGGTCAAGCGATGAAATTGATTAAAGAAACTTTGTCTCCGCGTCCATTAGTTAAGACTGTAGCGAGTGAGTCTTAACTATCTTCTGATCTTCTTTCAGGAAATTCTGTTACAAATACGACAAAGATTGATTAGAAAATTTCAACCATCAAATTAGAGATTGGGTCGTTATAGCTTCAAAATCATTGTAGATTTTTTAGGTTCAGAAAGCAATAAAAACTCTTTATTCCTACACGCCGATTTGCATCATGATAAGTTGTCTTAACAAAATAGATGGCAATGTAGCAATTTCATCAAGCGATAAAAGCCACTCCGCAGTGAAGAATAGCGTTTGTTGATATTACGACACCGACGTAAACTTTAGCACTTTAATCCTCCTAGTATGGTTAGACAATTTTTCTGGTCTGTGAGAACTGGTTGCTTAATCAACCAGCAAAATTAAGATAACGCTGTATGAGCTTAAAAAACCCAGAAAGGGGAGACCCTCCATCTTTCATGACAGGTATGTGCCGAGTCGTTCCATCTGAACCTAACCAGAAGAACATTCTTTTAAATCTTAAAACCTTAAAAAATTTCATCATGTGTTGAAGACCAGAAAAAAATATTGTCTACTTTCTTAAACCCCTATAAAAAATATCGTAAATTTTTGACAGCCTAAAAATAACATTGTAGCAACACCCCAGCAAATACAAAACCTTCAAATTTCAATCATAAAAAAAAATATTCCTCACATACCTGTGGTGAAAAATGAGAAGTTCCGCCCATTGGGCTAAGAAACTCTTTCGAGGTCATAAGCATTTGTGGCACTTTGTTCTATTTTGTTGTTTGGAGCACATTTAAAACCTTGCATGCATTATTTCATAGACATCGACGAATGTAAAAGTAGCCTACAGTATTGCCACGCCGATGCATACTGCAACAATACTATAGGGTCTTATCTTTGCTTCTGCTTAGCTGGTTACTCCGGAAATGGAACAGACTGCCAAGGTGAAGTACTTACTTGAATTCTTGCGATAAAGTGCGAAAGCATCATTATATGATATCGTATTTGCTTGGTATTGCGAATTCATATGTTGTCAGATCAGAATCTGGTAGGTTATATTACAGTCGTCTTAAATTGATAGTTGTGTGTCGCTAATGGTAGGGGTGGTTCCTTTCTCGGTCCTATTTGTGTAGTTTTGGTAGCATGCAAGTGTATTTGTTTGTGATTTGGTCAAGCATTATGTAGTAAAGTTTTTAAATAGAAGTTATATACAAAACAGTTCCATTAGAAGTTGTTCATACTTGTATTAGATTTTCAATTTTGATTGAATCAAGATAATTTATGTAATAAAAAACAATTGCATTGCTTACCCTCTTAAATGTAAATTGATTGTCAGATAAGATTTAGGTTGTTTTTGCTTTTGAATTTCTTCTATCAGTTTTGCTAGTTGATTTAACTTCCGGAATCTTCAAATTTCACACACATAGATATAGATGAATGTGGAAGCAGATTGCATGTTTGTCATTTAAATGCCATTTGCCAAAACACTCCTGGATCATATCTTTGCTCATGCAGAACTGGATATGTTGGTAATGGTAGAGCTTGTCGTGGTATGAATGATGGATCCACATCTCCTTATTGTGACACTTAATTAATTGTTATTTATTGATATCTATCAATGTTATATTTATTTATACTTATTCTATTCTTAATTGTTATTACGTATCTACATTTTTAATTTATGTTTTTGCTTTTAGCCTCTTTTATGCAGAGGTTTTTTTAGCAAGAGAAATTCAAATAAAATGTTACGACAATTTAAATTCGATAATTTGAAAGAATTTGAAAGTTTTATACATTCCACAGTTTCAGATTCCAATGTCAAAAGCGGAAACTTGGCAAATTTTAGTAGAATTAATTGTAGCAGTTCAGAATGCAGAAGATGAGATATTCTAATTGTATGATCTTTAAATACAATAAAGTTAGAAACTTGACAAGAGTATTAAGGAAGTCAGGATTTCAATACTCGATATCTTTAGATAACTGAAGCTTAGAAGTTAGCCTCATTCAAGCTAGCCCGACATTTCCTTGAAGTTATGATTTTTTCCTGTAATTTTTGCAGGCTGTGATGCCTTTGTATCACATGACTTTCCTTTGCTATGAACCTCTTATACAAGTTTTTCTGTCAAGGATTCTTTTAAAGAATGCCTATTCATGAAGGTGTCCGTTTTATCTTATTTACGATTGCTTTCAAGATTTTTTTCAGGAGATATTGTTCCACACTGTCCTTGAATTTACATGGTGCTTGAAATCTTAGTCAAACCTTTGTGTATAAAAGCGTAATTAAACTGCGGTAGGAAAGCATGACCATTTAAGCAAGTTCAGTTCTTTACATCAGTATTTCATCAGGTATTGTAAGCCTTTGATGCGCCAAGAAAAGTGTTGAAAATGAGCTGGTTATATCCTAACTTGCACTTTTTTGTTAATAGATGTAGATGAATGCCAAGAAACACTACACAATTGCGACCAGAATGCATTGTGTAACAACACAGCTGGCTCATTTGCATGTAATTGTAAAGCTGGGTACTCAGGAAATGGAACTAATTGTAAAGGTCAGTTTCTGGGTGATTCATTACAAATAGGAAATATGAGATACTCACGGTAAATAAAGGTACAAGCGAATGAGCCCTGCAACTGCAGCAACTTCATAACCGAGCATGGTAAATAGCTGAACGTGGTGAAATTGCAAATTTGATTACTTTATGAGTGTTACATTTGTAATTGCCTGGGTTATGAAACAGGTCAAAAAGATTTCACGCACACATTTACCTAATAGGTTTTCAGTCCAATATCTAGGCTTCGTATCTAACTGAAGGATGATGCTGAAGGTTGATTTTAAAAAAATATTCTATTTCTAGCGTATCGCAAACTCACTATACTCCAATGACGCAATCAGCAGGATTATTCTAACCAGGACTCTCTGATCTTAAGTCATAAGGAACCCAGCAATTTGTGGGATAAAAAGAGAGATTATACTCATGCTTATCATTTATGACAAGGATATGTAGCACTGATGTTAGGCGAGCATACATTTGTAAAGCCGCGTTGGAGATTGTTGAACGGTAATCAGAAACTGAAAAGACCCATAAACTGTGTGAATGTGATGTAATTATAATGTAACTCTATAAATGCTGGCTCCAGGTTTAGCGGTAGAGGGCTAGTATTGCTTTATTAAAGTATAAAAATATTAAAGTACCAAGCGTAAGAAAAGCAAATTATACATCATGCTTAAGTCTTAAAAGTTGAAACAAAGAAAATATGTATTTGAGTATTAACCCTTTTTTATAGATGTTGATGAATGTACCTATATGATTGGCGGGACATATATTCACACATGTCACAGATTTGCTAATTGCAGCAATAGAATTGGCTCGTATGTATGCACCTGTAAAAATGGATTTGTTGGGAATGGACAAAGATGTCAAGGTATTGCTATTTAACGATGCAAATACTGAACTTTCGATAATTCATGTTTAGAGCATTCAAATTATTAGTTTATCAGATAAACACAGGTAATACGTAAAGATTGCTTTAAACATTTTGAAGTGCTCGCTTAACGGTAGGACATGCAAACTAAGAAGAGCGTGTGTTATTGCAAATGAAAAGTAATATAATGTTCAAATGGTTACTAGGCAGGCTTGAATAGATCAACGTGCGTGCTTAGTTGTAAGTCGTTATGTGCAGTTCGCTGGCATGGCATAATTTTCTCAATCTACATTAGATATTCCTGCTCTTTGCAATATAAAACTGTCAAACCATGCACAGAGCCTTTCTCTGCTTTGATCATTATGGAGCAAAGTTTTTTTGCTGAATAGCTCAGTTAAAATAGCAATTAGAGCCTTATTGTCTTCATCATTAATCAGTCTTCCCTTCTCATAAGTCATTATATTCTTCTCCTGTCTTTCTTCGAACTTCTATGCCCTTTATCATGAACCTTGTAAGTCTATTGATTTGCCAATTTCAAAGTTGTCATGTAAAAGATAATAGTCAGTTTTTAATAGGTCTTTGTTAAAATGCATTAGCATATACCAAAGAAGACGAAGAATTAGCAATTAAGACTAAATAACTGCAAAATTCAGCAGGTGTAGTCTATTGATGTGAGTATAGTAGATATAAAATCTGGAAGGAAAGGTTTTGACGAGACAAATATGTTGGAAGACGGTTTATTGTTACGTTCACTGTCTGTGGCGCAAGTTATTTTACGGATGTCCTCTTTACTAAGCCTAGCGTCTTTAGCTATAGTGATATGTGAGCTGGTTATGATTTTTTCCTTCGACCAAATGTGTTTTATGATGATTGCAGTGTCTAACCAACCATAGTCTCTTTACTAATTTCAACGTATGGGGTGCTTTTGATATTTCATGACATAGTTCTTTGTAAGCTTCATGTCGTGTCTAATTGACGTTAAGTCTCTTTTTTGATTTTTCTGTTACTCCATACTAAACATAGATGGTACCCTAGGCCCACGTCAGCTGTATAGCCATCAAAATCCTAGTCTAGGTTGACAAGTTAACAGTAATGCTGGATGATGGTGGAGCATAAGTTAATTAGCACGAGGATAAAAAGTGCTTGTTACCTGCACGGAAAAACTGTGATGCTTTGTAAGTGTATTGATTCACAACGGCGGATTTATAGAATCCCAAGACCTTATCAAAGTACTATTTTATGCGTTTCATTATAAGTTATAGTATGCAAAACTTTTATTTGGGCTAGTTTCTAATACTGTGACTGTCTTGTGGAGCGAGTTTCAATCAATAATACATTCCATTTATAATCTCGCATTATTTATTAATGATTTGGAAGAGACTTTGCCGAAATTTGGTCTAAAAAACGCTATTTTCTACTCTAATCTGCAATAAAGCATGGTCCTTTCCTGCACACTACCTAATCCGTCTACAACCACAAAATTTGTCTATCATTTAGTCATAACTGTTAAAGTCTTGTGCTATTAGCTGGCTGTCTGAGGAGGAATTCACACAAAATGCAAGATCATGATTGCTTTAGTGTTAAAATGAGAAATTGTTTAGCAACACTGGTATTCATTCCGATGCTAGCAAATGCTTTAAACAACACGATAATAGGTAATCTTACCAATGGTAAGCTTTATTTTTGCATTTCTGCTTACTCTAAAGCAATGAATTTTGACTCGGATATAATACTTGCATCGGATATTACACTAAAGCACACAGATGTTAGTTAAAGCAAAGTCCTAATGTTCTTTCATTACGTTTTTTTCTCTGTATTTGTGACAAGGCGTTGTACCATTGGTCAAGGAAACACAAATTTTAAAAGATTCAACGCAAATGATGACTGTTATTTCTACATACTGGAATGGCTGTGCATGCTTGGATTACTTTTTAATCAGTAGAAATGAGAAAGTAGCTTTCAGTTTCAATTTGCTACTAGCAATCGGACAATTGCCTCCGTTGCTCCCTTGTTCCGGTACCTCTTGCTAAATATGCCTGATATTTGCAACAAGTAGCCTCAAAACTCAAATTCATCATATTCCAAGAAAGAATGGATTAGTAACTTGTAGCGCTTAAGTATGAAGACCGAAGAAAACCTATTGGCAGATGACATTTTACATCTTCATCCAACATCAAACAGGTCGATCGAATATTTGCAATAAGCAGTCAATAATGCTTTTTGACTGAACTCTGATTTAAATTACAAAGGTTTAGGTTAATAGCAAAGGTATTAAGCTGTGCGAATAATTTTTTATAAAGATAAAATGTTGCAAACCATGAAAATGAAGCCTTAACCGGCAAAGCATCTGAGAGAGTGAAAGTCATTCAGATTCTAATTAGATCACTTATTGAATTAAGTTTAATTTCATTACACGTTCTAATTCCGAAGATAATATTGATAGTTTTAGAGCGCTAAAAGGATTGATTGAATTTTTTTATTCAAGTATGAAAATTAACAATATGTCTTACATTTAACTATACCTATTCTAATTCCTTTACAAAAATTACAGGTATGATACCATGGGGAGCGAGAGATAAT
Organism: Catostylus mosaicus; assembly: GCA_964019065.1. Lineage (NCBI taxonomy): Eukaryota > Metazoa > Cnidaria > Scyphozoa > Rhizostomeae > Catostylidae > Catostylus > Catostylus mosaicus. The sequence goes on from OZ025186.1 coordinate 11,502,092, forward strand.
GACTACCCTATGACCAATATAAAAAGACATGCAACGTTAAACTAACATACAACTACACTACAACGATTAAAAACTGATAGATAATGCATTAGACTCTGTCCCACAAATTTCAGGCAAGGGATGCTATGACTATGTTACAAGCGCAGCTTATTAATTAGAAGTAGATGAAATGCTTGGAAATGCCTGACATCTGATGTGCGAAAGAATCTAAAAGGGAAAAGAACTTAAAAAGCGGGATGGCTGCTTAGTACTGAAGTCCCAAAAAGACCTTAATCAAACCGACCAGTTTCATGGATGTAACGTAAAGTTAATTCGAGTATTTTTCTGTTTAAGTCATAGGGAAGGTCTTGATCACCATAAAGTAAAAGCTGCACTAAAACATCATTTGACAGATTGGTGATTTGTAGAAAAAACCGTCGTAATAATTTGTAACAATAATTGTTTGATTTGAGCAAAGGGTCGCTATGTACTGGCTTCTAGCAAGCTATAGCCATCCACTGACTATGTTCCAAAAGTTATGAAGCTCCTCTATGCATTACAAAGAAATGATGTACTTCAAAGATGTGCTCTTAGATGTATGAATAGCAAAGGATAGTTTCACTCCTTATTGTTTATCTGCCAACAATATACTTGCACATGCCATCTTATACTATAAAATAACTTTGATAGTCACTTTTTGCATTTCTTTTAAGAAATGCATTGATACATTGCTATCAATATTTTCTTGTTACTTCTAGATATTGATGAGTGTTCAGACACATCTCATCGCTGTCATTCATTTGCTGCATGCATCAATACTTTAGGATCATATCTTTGCAGTTGCAATAAAGGCTTTACTGGCGATGGTTTCCGTTGCAGAGGTAAATCTCATAGATTAAAATGCTACTTTTTTAGCCCTATGTGTTAACATTTCATTTACCATCTACCTGTTCCCACAGCCTAAACCCCTTTGTCACTGTCTCTAGTTGACATCATTTATTTGCGCGAAAGAACAGCAAAATGAATCTATGAATGGTTAATCTTTAAATTCTCAAGTTTCATTAACCTTTTGATTTAGAGATGTTTTTCACAATCTTCAACAATCTTCCCCCTTTTTGCCTAGTAGACTTAAAGACTTTAGATTTTACTTCACTTTATCTCACCACATTATATCCATTTGCAGTTCAATCACATTTAACTTCATTTCTTTCAATTCATTGCATTCCTATTCTTTATTTTTTTTTCTTTATACTTTTCCTTTTTTTTTTTTATCTTAATTCATTGAAACTTTACAATATTTTGCACTCTCTTTTCAGAAATAATAAACAGTTATAATTTTGCAGGCTTTTTCACAACTTGAGAAATTCTGTAATATGTAAATCAAATCTGACCGATTTATTTTTCAGAGGAAACAAAAGTCTTCCGTGTTGAGTTATCCTTATTGACTGTAAAATGGGATCCCCAATTTGAAAACAAAAACTCCGAGGCATTTAAAAGATTGTCTTCACTTGTGAAAAATGAGGTTTGTTTGACGCTGGTTTTTCCTTTTTACTCTGCACTTGACAATTACATTTCTGCACGAGTTTTTAAAAAGGTTGATGGCGCTTCCAAATTTTTTGACTGATTTTCTTCTAGTGCCTAACTCTAGCAGCTAGTTTTTCAAAATTCTACTATGCCAAACTGACAGCGTATTTCTGTCCAAAGGATTTATAAAAGTTTAATAACTTGATATTTTCCTAGTTTGGGATCAAATATAACTTAATAGTAGTACGATATGAATTAAATTACTGTTTATCAGTCTTCATAACTGTTTAGTTATGAAAACTTCATAACTAGCGTATTTAATGACCAGGATATGAATATGGACATAATGACAATAGTGTAAACATTGGATAACAACCTTGGGAGAGATAGAAGTCTCATGGCTTGGTTATTAAAACTTCTTTTAAGCTAGGTCCTAGTTTCCACCTCTAGTCTTCCCAGAATATAAATCAGCTATTTATCGCTTATAGTAACTTCAGACCATGAATTGTTACTTGAAGCTACAGTGCACAAAAATCTATAATGTGAACCAGTATTACTGCCTTTTTATTGCTTAATTTACCTTAGAATAGTGCTACTGAATTGCTTCTACCAGAGTTCAACAAAAAGTCTGAACTTTCCTCCAGCTTCCATTAAAAAGGTAGTAGGGCGTGTCAGTTGTGTGCAGTGCACTTAGTATTGTTCTCAGCAGGCGTCCAAGCATTTTCCAACCGTTGCAATGTAATGTTTTAATTGGTATTCATGTTTTAGATAATCTGAATTATAATTCTTCAAATCAAGACGATATTTGATTGATTCGATTTCAGGTGAACAGCATTTATATCGGCGATTCTGGATTGCTATCAATAGTGGTGCAAAAGTGTCGGTAAGTGCTCGCTTCACACCCAACAAAATCTTAACTGGATGCATAATTTGATTTGATCAGCCCCTTGATTTATTTATCCTATGAGATCAACATCAAGGATAAGGCCAAAAGTTACAATATTTTTTATAAAGTTTCTTCGCATATTTATACTAGCACTTTTCTTCACATATTTATACCAGCACTATATGAGCATATGAGAAAGATATAACATATGCCAAAAATGAGAGAACTTCCAAAAGCATGAGAAATTTAAATACAATTTTATGAAAAAACTTTCATCCTGCGTCTTGAATCAAATCAAATTTTTCTTCATCTTCTTTATTCACCACACTACTTTACATGTATATCTCTATTTCGATTTATCTGCAGATTTGGGTCGGTACAAAGCATTATCGACCTGACTTTCAAACCAAATATAACAAAAGCAACTGACAAATTGATTGCAACAGTACGAAGAGGTCAGCTGGGAACACTCAAAGTTAATCCAAACAAGTTGATTATTTTGAGACTAGGTAAGATGCACTGAGGGATTCAGTATTACTCAATCAATTTTCCAGCTCTAGAATACTATCAACTGCACCTTCTAATTTCAGCTTAGGCCAGAGGTGTATTCTAAGCTGCCTTGTATTCGTAATATGTTTTTGCATATGTGAAGCATATTGAAAATGCTAAGAGAATTTGTTTTTCTAGCAACTGCGACGTGATAGATTGCGTCTTTTAAAATAAACTGCGTTACATATCTGTGAATTGATAACATACAATTGCGACACGATTTGTTCAATCGGAAGGAATTTTCTTCCTGCTTCCATTCTTCTGCCTGGCATGGGTTGAGTTTCTACAAATTCGTCAAAACAAGTTGCTAAATCGAACTTGCTACTTCCAACGTGATTTTGGGGTACAAATGTACTTTTAGTATGCTATGTTATGTTTTCAGTGAATTTGTCACATGTCCCTTATTGTGTTCAAAAACATAAAAGGAATATAAACCCTGGTTCACGTTTAAGGTACTTGCTATTTGCCAAGGTCACTGTTTAAATGAGAATGAAAGTTATTCAAACTCCTTGGCAAATGTTCTGATCTGTTTGATTTACCTGGAAATCAATGGTTTTTGTTTTATCACTTTTAAGGAGGTCTTATTGAAAATCTTGACGCTTAACACATTTGAAGAAAGTTTGTCTACTCGTGGCGTACCCAGATTTTCCTCTATCAATATCTTAATTAATAAAGCACTGAGCAATTGTATTCTCCTAAATATGCATGCAATGATCCTGTAAGACTGCGACCATGTCTATTGACGAACTTTGCAAAATTACGTTTCCTTGCATCACTGCAGTGATTCCTGGCATCTTCGCTACTGTCCGAAATCTTGAAGTGCTGGTATATTAAGGGTAATCGAAGGCAAAAAGTTTTGAAAAGTTGAGAATTTTGTTTATAGCTTGCTGAAACGCGACTATAAAAATGAAACATTTGCCAGTAAAAACAGAAATAGCAGTATTTCACTGATCTGGAGCTGCAAAACAATATGGAGGTGCAGAGAAGGAAATCAATAAAAGCATGGGAGAGGACGAAATGCAATGAAATCTGTTTTGAAACTCTAGTACAATACTCAGCGCTAAATTATTGGTTATTAATCGACATCACGTGCAACGTGCCACTTAAAAGCAATAATGCTTGATAGGCAGTTGGACTATCACATGTTTAATTCTGACTAATGCTTGTATTCATTGCTTTTGCATAGCAAAAAAAGCAAAACTGATTGAATGCTAGTTACCATTAAAGATTTAATTGTATCGAAATCTGTAGTATACATACCACCTACCAATCATCAAGGACTTTTGATGGTGTATGCAATGGATTATTTGTAAATATAGTTATACATTGTGGCTGTAGCAGGCCATCAATTAATCATGCTTATTCCTATTCTTTGCACTGCTGATAGATAGAGGTAATAGGAGAATTTACATAACAATGACGATGTAATTTATAGCTACCAATCATTGTTGCTTCTTTTCAAACTATGCATAGGATAAAAGAAAAGAGTATTGGAGGTTTAAGAATCCGATAAAGATAGGCTTCCTAGCTACACATTCAATCTATGTTGCTAATGCTATCCACAGCGGCGGTAACAGTTAAAAGTATTAGAGGTTCTTTATTGCACTATCGATACGCTAGCTGGCTCTCACAATTGCAACTCTTTTGTGTTACTTTCCATAAATAGATACAAGTACTGAATCCTTTTATTACAATTGACAAAGAAAAAATAAATTTAAGACATTGATACATCATTGGAAAAGTGTGGCGACTATATTTTTCATTGATTTATTGATTATTATCCTCTGCTTGTATTAGAGAGCGCACTGCATTATTATATCTCTTCCAGTATCTTTTTAATTGTTTGTTGTAGCCAGATTCATATGATATCATATGGTCTCTTTTGTCTATGAGTGGGGCAAATCATTGAAGTATTATTGTAGCAATTAGCAATTTCAATTGATATTAATTATCGATTCTGTCTATTTGATATTTTAGGATCATGCTTAACACCTTGCTCTGTAAATGCAGCTTGCATACAGCAAAATGTAAATACAACATTCTGCAGTTGTATGAGTGGATATGTTGGAGATGGCTACAAATGCATAGGTGATTTATATTTATTAATGGGATATCATGAAGGTTTTAAGAGAGGGGTTATGACGGGATCTCAGAATTGAGCCAACAGATATCCAACTCAATGCAACAATAACTTACCGAACCCCTTGAAATTTATTGAAGCAATTTGGTATCCCCTAAAAGACGACCAAGGAAGAAGAAGCAAGAATGCAGAATTATAATAATATGCTTTGACAAGAAAATGGAAAAAACTTCAGGTAACGCTGAATAGGGAATGAAATAAATGAAAGGGCTGATAAAGATGAAATTGTTATTAACCCTGATATTTGGTATATTGTGAATAGATACCTTCATAGCCCTCATTGCTGCTTGAAATAATATGCCTTTAATGGGCATATGCTTTTGTTGAGACCCTGTGAATCCCTTCAAAAAAATCTTCAAAATTGTATTTAAGGCATGGGCCTAAGCACCAGAAGTAGCGTACGCTTACATCTTTGCTTTCATATCCAAGCGTTTGGGGTTCAACTGCAGAGCAGCTTAGAAGATACTTTGCAGTGGATAAAATGAAAGCTAGATCTCTTCAGCAGAACCTCTTACTCTTGAGCATAAGGCAACCCTTATACAAGTAACCCAAAAAAAAAATACTTCACAGAAACATTTTCAATTGTAAAGAACATCGATTAGTAGGGAAGTGGGATTTATGTACTGTTTCATCCGTTTCTGCCTTGAATGCAAGACTTTTGCACCCAACTGTAGATTTAATTTTAATCTTACGGTACTTTTTGTATAATTGCAAAGGGGAAATCGGAAGAACTTATAATGAACTAGATTATTGAACGACAAGAAAAGCATTACCTTACCTTTTGGTTATTAGTATTCTAGATTATTTTTCCACTTTTCCATGCAATATCCACATTCTCCAGAACGAATCAGTTTCTTAGAACTAGAATACAGTCATTATTGATCGATAAAAATGCAACTGAGAATGTATCAGTGATGTATTTGTAATACATGCAAGAATAGTATCCATATTAAGTTTTCATATTCTCCAAGCATATTGTTTAGCAGCGTAATAATTTAGTTGTCGTGAAAATAACAAGTAGTGAAAGTAGTTCTACGTTTCATACTTTGCTTTATAACAGATGTCAATGAGTGTGACGTTATCAATGGTGGTTGCAATCAAATTTGCACAAATACAAATGGAAGCTACTACTGTAGATGTAATGCTGAGTTCAATTTGGATGATGATGGCAGAACATGTTCTGGTAAGGCGGAAAACTCACTTCGTACCTTGTACTCCCATTTACATGAACCAGTAAAGTGACTGAGGCCAGCTGCTCTTACGTTTTCTTCCATTTTCAGTCTGAATATTCTTAAATCCTTGCAAACTATTGACAGTTTCGCCCTCCGGGACACCCGGAAATTTTTCCAGTGGCTCCTAAAAAACCTTACATTTCGTTTTTTTGCAATTGGTTGTTATTTTAAATGTTGTCAAAATCAAGTTTTCAGACAAGAGGATCAGCTTTAATTGGATCCGTTCGGGAAAAAATTCCTCAGGCCCATTAGTTTTGAACGCATGCCCTGTCTTAATTCTGCATTCTTTCGGAAAAATGCATTATGGTTTCATTTTTGAGCTTGAATTATGTAAGGCACTTTCAGTATGCAACCAATGACATTAGATGCTAGATGTGGCGAATTCTCGATTCCTGAATTGCAATTACATTAAGCTCATATACAAAAATCAAATCTGTAAAACTGAAGTAGATTAAGAATATTTAGAAGGTGCAAACCAAAGAAAAGAACCCCTTCTGAATGGCTTGATCGAAATCTTTCTTCTAGTATTTCCTACCGGCATACATACAAAATTCATCAGTGCACAATTATATTCATGGCACAAGCATTGAAAAGGGACGAACATTTAGATAGATGGTACCACCCTTAGTGTTTATCTTAATCACAATTTGTCACCAATCTAAAATTCACTTCCTTTTACGTTTGGGCAAATTGTTTCTGCCACAGAGACAAGATTGCAATCATCATTCTGTGATAATTTTTACACTTTGAATTCACTGATGATTGGATTAGAAGCCCTTGGTATGCTTTGTTCTTTGGCTATTTGCATGTATTATTGTCTTAAATCAGCCAAATAATTTTCATGTCAATGTTTCAGCATCACTCGCAAGAGGGAAAGTATGCAAGGCAGAATGGAAGCAGAATTTGAGGTGGGAAGCTTCACTTCCCAACAAACTTGTTACTAAGAGGTGTCCAGATACGAATTCAGGAGGTACGTATTTAAGCATACTTTTTTCTCAACAGTATGGAATTTAATATCAAGAGCATAGCAAAGGAGTGTAAAGAGATCGATTGCGTAAGGGGTGGGAATTTTTATAACTGAAAACATGACATTCCATTATATGAACTAAAACTGTTTGCCTGCAGCGATATGAATATGATACTTTTAATCTGAAAAACATTTAAAAGTAATAAAGTTATCAATACTGAACGCATCCGTGCCAAAAATATTCTCACCTGCATTTTTGAGGAGGCTATGAAAGGCCTTGAAAATTTCAAGCAGTTTTCAGTGTATCTTACATTAATGGATTTGATTGGTTACACGAGGTGCTTTGAATAGAAATAATGTCCAACGAGTCTTTTCTCTTGCTCGGACATTCTTTTATCAGAATTTGCACGTTTCTATAATACATGGCCATATTCATAAAGCTGTCAGACTCATAAGAGCGCATGCTATAATGTTTTAAAAGGAATCTCAAAACGAGGGCTTTTGTAAATAGGAGTCTAGCAGAACGATTTTCCTTTCTAGCTGTCAGATATGCTTGCTTGAAGGACCCTGTCCTCTGCCCTCCCTTGCAAGTGTGCCACTGCCTCGGCCGGACCTTTAGATATACTATTCCTACTAATAGCTTTGGCTTGAAATAGTGAATCCACGGGCGCTTTCACCAGCGAATCAGAACAATCTTCCATTAAAAGTCGAAATGACTGTACTACGTCTATCTACTTTGAAGCTTTCTAAACGTATACTTACAAACTTTTCTCTTCAGTAATCTCTCGAGTCGAGCATGGATGTTTCACAAGTGTTTTCATTTGGTCTAGCCCTTTTTATACTAAACCAATTACGAAAGCTTAGGGAATTTATTAACTGCTGACATAAATTACACTTAGACTTAATCTGGCATTATGCACCTCTTCAGGGTTGCAATTAAAAAGAATATCATGTCTTTTTTTTAAATTTCCATACTAGCGCAGTTTGTGATTAAAGAATTTCGAAGCATCTAAATGTAGCCAAGCTGTTTGGCTATTTTCAAAGAATATTTTATAGTCAGTTATTTTTCGGTCTGTTTTGCACTTCTTTGCTTTCTTTGCTTTGCTCAATTATAACTATGCTTACTAATGGGTTATGTAAATGCAGTGTATAAATGTGTACTCTCACTGAGGTCCATAGAATAGAGTGTTTAGCTTCTGTTTCACAGTTGTTAGATTTGCAATTTTTTGTAGGGATAAGTTCAAGAATGTGTTTGCTAAATGGCATATGGGGAGTGCCTGTTATGACAGCTTGTAAAAGATCTGAGCTCAAAGCTTTGCTCGATGAGGTACGATAGTCCTGCTCATATTTTATATCCATCCTTTGCATTTTTTGCACTAGTCACGTTGTCTAAAGCGCTGCGAGGCTCTGCTTTGCGAACCTGCCAGCCCCAAGGCTAGCTGAAAATTCTAGGGGGGGGGGGCTAAAGCCAATCCCCATGATGCACCTGTGACGGACCCTAGAATTTTGGGTGATGATGACAACTTTTCATTCTTGTGCTAATACTTAAAGTTTTTCGCAGTGTTCGTCATGGCATTTCTAAAGAAGTGCAATACTAGATAAAAAGCTGCGATACTGTAATTTTCATTATTTCGAAGCCCATAACAGGCAAAAATGGATAAGAGGGGGGTTGGAAAGAAAAGACAATAACAGATCGGTACTCCTTCCATAGAATCCTTCCATACCTCTTTTTTCTATTCAAGAGGCCTAAAATTCACACATAGGTAATCTATGTGGGGGCTGCGCTTCCACAAGAGGGGAAAAAATCTTGACTAGTGGGCTTAGCACCAAATGTGATAGTGAGTCAGGTTGATTTTTACCGTATTAATAATGGAGATGATCATCGAGCTTTCATTTGTTCTTCTGTACGTGATGCCAATGGGTGAAAAGGAAATAACACTTAGCACAATAAAACAGTGCATTTGCATGTTGACTACAGAGTGTGATAAAGACTATGCTTGCAAACTAGGCCGCTTTACAAGGAAGGTTTGTAAACTAGGCCGCTTTATAGGATTTTCAAACACAAAATAGCAAGCGGTTCTTCTTGCATAGCCCTTAGTGTACAATCAAACTATTGTTCTGGCTCGCATATATGGTATCTTCAATGCGGTACTTTTTAGAACATCAGTTACTGCCCTTTGATATGGCTCTCCTTTGTTAAAGGTGCAAAAAATGAGAAATAGCGCCAGATACAATGTGCTCTTGACGACTATTAATTTTGATATTGTCTATAAAATACTGCTCGATGGCAGTGGTATCATTTTGTTTTCCTACCAACAAGATATATTCATTTTCCTTCTCTTTCGGGTGAATGTTAATTGTATATATTCCGTATCGGCCCTGACCTTCACATTCAAAAAAAGAAAAAAGTAACCAGTGTCATCAATCTTCTAATTCCATCACAACTTAAATCCATTTCTATAAGAATTCCTTCTTTTATTGGAAATTGCCTGACCTGCACATCACCTTCTATACCTTTCCCCTCTTCCCCTCTTCAATTAGAGCCACTAGATGAATAAGACAAAAGCGTTTTGATGTTGCTGACACCCTTTTCACTGCTTCTTGTTCTTATATTCTGCAATCAGAACTTCAAATCGTTTGTTTCATTTTCATCGTGCAATTTATTCTTGGTGAATACTCTGTTGAAAAATTTAGGAAAAAACTAACAGTATATTTGTCCTCAACTCAAATAATACAACTTTTAAGTAAGCTGGCCAAAATTCTAACCAGATGAATAAAAATGCAAAGATATGACCAAATAAATTTAAAACATATTTAATGAGGACTGTAATCAATGTTCAATTGAGGCGGCTATTATGAAGAAGGTGGTGCATTGATCATTAGGTATGTGTGTGCACATTTTCCCATTAGCAAACAGTTTTATGGATGGAAATTAATGTCAACCCTATAAAAAGGGCCATTGCAGGACATTGCCAAGTGTGGAAGGGAGTAGTTCTTATGAGAGAGAAAATCGAACATGGACCTAGGCTAGAGATCTTTACGGCTCTTGGTGGCTAACTGGAGATTTCGACCGTAAAAGTTCTTTATTCTCAGATTAATTTTGCTAGCATACATATAAATCGCTCAACCAAACAACACTCTAAGATAAATGATGTAAGAGTATTTTGCCGACAGTATTAAATTAAAATTGTTTGCCTTTTTGAAAGCGGAGATTTTTATTGATTTGGAGACGAATTGCATCAACAATACGCATTTCGTAAAATATCAATTGACTATATGGTCTGGTTAATGAAATCATTATATTATAGTAAGTTGGTGGTTCTTTTCCTTTTCACTAAAGAAACAGCATCTAATGATAGCAGCCTACTTGAAGTCTTACGCATCAATGGCGGCTTTCGAAGTTATGGTGAGGTTTGGCTGATAGCATCGCCTTGTTTCCAGTTTCATTCATTACATCCAACCAAGTCCAAGCCGAGCTAGACTTTGGTTTTATTTATTAAACATTGTTTTGAGCCCTCGTTTTCAGACTCACCGCAGCATCTCAAAATTAGCAAAGGATCATGGTCATGACGACAATGATAGAATGAATAGACAACAAGTCAAACAGGAAAGTACACAAAACCTAAGCCGAACCCAAATTAGGCTATTGTTTTCCAAGGGCGACTATCATAGAATGATTCCCAGGGCCGTCGAGAGCCAGTGAGGTCCCCGGGGTATTTCAATGCACCGGGCCCCAGTGGGCAATCAATTTTTCTACCGAAATAAACTTTTGCGGGCCCCGGACCTCCGACCCCGCCTAACCCCCCCTCTCGACGGTCCTGGATGTAAGGTAGTTCACTACCCAGTCACACTAACTTCTATGTTTTGCAACATAGACACATGAGACTTGGCAATAATAAGAAGCTTTATCCACAGCTTTCATATTTTTAGTCAAAATTGCAAAATTTTAATCCGTTTCCATGGAAACAAGAGAACAAAGGACGAAAAGTGTCTTACTTGGTGCATGCAAATTTTCTTCATACTGCAACTTTAATAGCTAATTCTTGTAGAAATATGTTCTTTGGATGTTAAAGAGTGCAAGTATGCTATTTATTTTTTTGAAAAATGTAGAAAAATTATTTTTTTCCTGATTTTGACTCAGAGTTGCATTTTGGAGGATGTTTTTCATGTTTTATAAAGCTAATGCTCCAAAATGATGTCTTAGGTAAGAAAATGAGGAGCAACTTTGCACTCTACACACTTTAAGCATTCTTTTCATATATAGTAACCCTATATCAATAGAAAGATGCAAATTTTTTGCATGCACTTAGTCTGCATGGTTTGCGTACAATGCGGTTCTGAGAAAATTGCTATTAAAGATTTTGCTTCCAAATTACATCCTGAGGAGATAGATTCATCAAAAATAAACTTCATTTCCAGATGATACAAGCTTTTTCAATGAAAGATATGCCTTGTATATGATATTTGATATGAATTTAAAGGCAATTGACATCATTTAATGTCCCTAAACATGCATTACTGTTGTTCTCAATAGTCAAATTTTCCGGCTGCATAAGATGCACCTTCCTGGCTTGCTTTTTCTTTGGTCTTTGAAAGTTTTTTAAACTTCAAGGCTCTTCTCCTTTTCTTTGCAATGGCTGTAGATGCTTTCTCAGCTCTCTTTAACCTTTTAATATTGTCACTGTGGACATATCTTTTGAGATACTCCCTTGGTGTCATGTTCAACATCTGGCACAAAACTTCCTTGAAAGATGTCCCCATTGAAAACTGGCAAGCAGCTAATGTTACAGCTGTTTTGATTGTTCTCTTGCCTACAAATATGGTCTTTGGACAGAGCTTCCAAATTAGGTTGTGGAATGACTCATTTGGGTTCTGAGTCCTACTACCAGCATATACTACTACCTCATATTTTCAAAAGTTCAGGGTCAGAAAGGCGTTTAAAAATTGGAACCAGCTTTTTTCCAATTTCTACAGGTAGTGTTTCATGGTCCTGGAATCAATTTTTTTGAAACTGATCTCTGCCAGAAGCACCATGAAGTTTCCCCAGGAGGGCAATGTGCATGCTTTGGAGCTTGATCAGTGGAGGAAAGGTGCAATAATATAGCCATAATACGATTTTTCAAGACATCAGTATTAGATGAGTAATCTTTTATGGCCCTTCCATAATAATTTTGAATTTTTTTATTTTCTTTTGAGCTTTTGCTGTGGCAACAAGGGTACGCAATGCAGTGCCCATTCTTTTGGCAACATGATTGATGCAGTCCTCCTTGGTGATCAAAACATCATCCCCATATGGCTTCAAAGTGGTGACTGCATCATATGCTTTACTGTCTCCGTCTGATAGCATGGTTGTGTATCTGTAATTATTCTTATCTACAGACCTTTTCCAGAGACGTTCAGCACATTCAACCTCCATTGCATTGGAGGTGCCATTGAAGTTCTTAGGGCAGTTGGCTTTGTGCTTTTCTTTCCACTCAGCATCATCCGGCATTCCTTCTGCGATCTTGCATTTGTTGCAATAGTTTGATAGCACCTCAAAGTCAAGAGGAAACCCTGTTAGCAAGTCTATGACAGATGCTACACCATTATGTGAGCTATGGCCCCTCTTCTGCCATGAGCCATCAAAGGAAACTGATATGTCCAAAACCCCATCCTTGTCTGGCACAACCCCAATTTCATTGTAGGCCTTAACTATTGCATCTCTTGACTTTGATACAATGGTTTCAAATACGTCAAGGCTTGAATTCTCGATTTTTTCTAAGTATTTTGTGTACCCTCGCTGGCTCAAGCAGTGAGGCATGTTCATTATACCACACCACTGCTTTATGTTAGATAAACCAGATCCAATACCACGAAAAGCCAAAACCGAGCAAATGTTTATATCAAAAGGTGACCCTGGATGACCAGATCCTCCAACTGGTTTACAAAAGAAACGATTATCTGTGAAGGCGAGGCAACGACTACAATAACTCTTTCCTTTCGTAGCAAAACCGTAACTGTCTTCACTTGATAACTCCAAACATAGGCCAGGCTCCTTGCAATTCGGGCAGAGAAATTTCATGAACAGACTTTCAAGAACTGATTTTTGTACGATAAAGTAACAGTCAGTTCTACCGTCATCTTCAATTTCTGGCTGAACTTTAGTAATATTTTCAATATCAATTCGAAATGCGCTCAATTTCTTTGCGCTGGCTGACTCCATCTTGCCCCGACTCTCATTGTTTTGATTTGGCAACGCATCTTCTTCTCTTGCCACATCTCTGCTTCCACGCCTTTTGCTAGCTTTTCTTTTACCTCCAACGAACGTATTTCTTGTCCTAAACTTTGTTCTACCCATTTTCGAAAATATTTATCGGTTTTATAATCTATTATCTTAGAACACTCACTATGCAATAAAAATAAAAATCTCGTTCACTACAAACAGCTGAGAACAGGACGCCATGTTGTTGTCACATGACAGCTAAGCAACCAATCAGTGGCATGATTTAATCAAATTAACCAATCTATAACTATAACGAATAATAACAACCACAACAACGTTAACGGTTGTTCGGGCGTGATGAAAAAGGGCAAGGTTGCTAGTTGCAGGTAAATCAAACATAAAAGATTACGTCAGCAATAAGAAGATGAGACACAGGGCTTTCAAACGATATAAGGTTTGCAAGGTAAATGGCGGACTAACTCTGAAAATTTTGGGAGAGGTTTTGATGAATTTGAGAGAAACCGACAGAGAATCCTCCCAAAATCCCACAACCATGTCTACTAAAACTGCAAATATTATCAAAATAGCGAGAGCAATGATCAAAAACCTAGTTTAATACATTAATAGATGGTTTAAGGTAACAAATTTAAGCAAAAACCAAAATTTTAAAATTTGACAAAAATTTAAGTTTTTAGGGTAGTGAACTACCGTAAGTCAGTGCAATAGAATTTTTCGGCTTCCAGAGAAGTATATTATGATCGTCAATGTTTTAATTATAAACCATAACAGAAAAACTCATAGCCAATATCCTTATTTTCTACGGGGCCCCTCAAGGCCCCGGGCCCCCTGGTAACTACCCTGGTTACCCCCCCCCTCTCGACGGTCCTGATGATTCCTTTTCTTGTTAAACAGTTGACGTGTAGACGAAGGTTCGTTTTTTCATTTGGATTCTTCAACGAAGTTTGAAATGTGTTGGCGCCACCGATTGGTCCAACAAGTAGCCAATGCTTGTTATTTTTATTTTCATGTGGTTTTTGAATCCCAATTGGTTTTTCGCTCGCGTTCGCCTTTTAGTTATTCCTGATGTTTTCATACTCTGAGAATTATTTCTAAGAGTTAACCAAAAAATCTTGTTTCTTCTTTTCTGTGTAGTTCAGAAAAATTAGTTCCAATCCTCAAGTGCCTAAAATGAGTATCTTTGAGAACGCCTTGGATATAGAAAGGTCACTTCATGAGAAGGTCTTTAATAGTTTATACTTTGCAGTAACACGTTTAAGAAGAACCACTTGCATCTAATTGTGTGTTATTTAGTTGAAAATGTGTTTGTTTGTACAGGGCCGCCGAGAGGTTTTCTAGGCTTAGGGGCCAAATAAGGCCCCTTGTATCATTGATCGAAGCGATGAGAAGGGGCAGAAAGAAAGGGAACCTGGGGGAAATGAATCTGTTGGCTATCTTAGAACCTTGAAGGCTGCTTTTATTGGGAGGTTCAGTGAATACAAAAAAATCTATAGATTAAAGTTTTGTGAGGCCCCCTGAACCCTGAGGCCCTGAGGCAAACTTTCCTCTGCCCCTTTTTCTCGGCGGCCCTGTGTTTGTGTATGTCAGGAGCTAGAATGCAGTGCAAAGTCAATTCATATTCATGTGATGAATCATTGTAGGAAATAGAACCAATTTCGGCTCTCAAAGCATTTTCTATGGTTTGAAATATATATTAAACTTTTCAGACTTTCAATATGTGGAATTTTGTTTTTAATCTGCAAGTCATACACTGTGAGGCTGAAGTTGTTATTGTGGCGACATTTTAATCTTGTTTATGTTTCGATTCCTCGATTGAGTGAACAGGTTTCGAGTCACAAAATATTTTACTGATAGAATCTGTTGTGACGCAGAATCATATCAATGTTATCATTTCAAACTGTTTATTGCGGGCGACCTTAATATGTATATCCGTGTAACCCGCGTTGAAATAAGTTACAATAAAAGTGAGTAACAACTCTTAATCGATCTTTTGTTTGTTTAGAGTACTGCTTCCTCAATCATTCTCCTCTGTATTGAAATTTGGTCAAAGCAAAACTTTCCATCAGAAAAGCGATAAGCGACAGAAAAATGCATTATTCACAACTCATTATACCCAATGGATCATCATTTCCACAAGTTTTTTTATAGAAAGTATTTGATCTGCTGTACATTCTCGTTTATGATTCAGATGTGGACCATGGAAGCCACATGCCCTCGTTTTTCTCCTAGGTAGCCATTTACTAGCCTCGAATGGATGAACGGCCGAGTAGCTGCAGCCAAGTGTTTTCGAATATGGCCTCAAACCGTGAATTTCTAGAAGAATAAACTTGGACCCTACCCATTTTTCCTCGCCACTCTCGAAAATGAGTAGCATAGAATAAACCATAGAAATAAAAAGTTTCGAGCATGATTTTTGGTTAAAATCATCCTGTCTTGCCAGAAGGGGTATTTCCCTCAAGTCTAGCTTATTATGCAATAAATTCCTCCTTTGCCAGGCAGACTTGGCTTCTCATGAAAGAAGTCAAACACCAGCTTTTGCCAGTCAAATCTTGTTGGCCAGAATAGTCAAACGTGATCAGGCTTTTAAAAGATTGATTAGCTTTAAACCTGCTTAGATCCCGTTTTCACCAGCAAAACTGGGCCCGTAAAAGCAACGATTGGCCTTGTGTTTACCTTAGGCATCTTGGTTACGTGCTAGTTTGAGAACTGTTCCGCTTTTCTTTGGTTTCGCTAAAATGCGAAACTCTTTGATTACTTTCGCAAATCGTGCTTCTTTTACCTAATGTAATAGTAAGGAACGGAACTTTTTGGTTACGATTGATAACACGGCTTATTTTATAGTTGGAGCGAGGCTCCCTGAAAATGTTAGACAACGTCACTGCGCGAAATTTACCATTCACAAAGGATATGATGCCACTGCACCTGCTTCAAAATAAAAGTTTGTTTTTACTCAAGTGAAACGAGGTCAAATTCGGTTCCGTTCCTTTTTGCTCAATGTAAACGCGTTAAAAATTGTGGTATCGTGCCCAAAAAAGAACGAAGCCAAGAGTGGTGTAAACGGGGCCTGTATCTGCCAGTATCTATTACGGATCCAGGTTCTCTGTGGTTTGACTTAGATCTTCTGAGGAGTTTCAGAGAGTTTCTTGCATGCGTAAGACCGGCGGTCCTGCGAATAGGGAAAACCTTCCCTAGTCTTGCCAACGGTCAGTTGGGTATGGTAAAACTAAATCGAACAAACAGACATAACAGAGCTTTCTACGTTTGCTTACTGGTCCTTTTTATAAATTGCAGTTTTTAAAACTGATCTTCATCTCCGTGGACTTTCTACGTTCCGTCCCCCTTGTCTTATTTTCAACGCATACCTCTACTTTATATTTTAGGTGAAGAAAAGTTCTGGACATTTAAGCTGGACAGGTCTACTGGAGTTCCTCCACAAGTTAACCAAATTGACTGACCCTGCACTGTATACAATGTATGCTGGAGATCTGATTGTGTCGAAAGAAATACTAAGTTTGCTTTTGATTGGTGCAAATGGGACGATTCAACATGTGAATAAAGGCGGAGCACATGCTTTCATACTGGTAAGACCATTTGGAACTTTTTTCCTTCTGCGTTCAAAAGTAAACAAAAAGAGGAACCTTTCTCGCATAAAAATTTCAAGCTACATATCTCAAGACCTAGTTTCAGGCGAGGATCTGGAAGCAAAAATTTATATACTGCCGTTTTCACTATATTCTTCTATCTTATATAGATTTATTAATTAGTGGAGGGGGACTGGTTCAAGGTCAAACTGCCAAAATGTCAAGGGTCAAATGTCTCAGACAGCGCTTGGGAGAAGAAAGAAGAGGAAATGAGTTCTAAAAAATGAATTAAACTGGTCCAAAAGTCAAATTAAAATGTTTTTATTTTCCATTCGGATAGAATTTTGTTTTTAAGTCATTTGTTCCACACATTCTATTCAGCTAATTCCACCAAGATGTCACGCAATTTCCGAAGCCATGCAAAAGCTACTTATGTTGCTCCATTTTCTATTAGCTGCT
This sequence comes from Catostylus mosaicus, assembly GCA_964019065.1. Lineage (NCBI taxonomy): Eukaryota > Metazoa > Cnidaria > Scyphozoa > Rhizostomeae > Catostylidae > Catostylus > Catostylus mosaicus. The sequence goes on from OZ025186.1 coordinate 11,519,629, forward strand.
GTTTCATTTTTCTGAGCGTTAGCGTTAGAATGCAGCAAGGGGAGAGATTGGAATATTAAGTCCATCCCTAAAAAGCCATTAAATTGGGCACTTAATTAATGGCGTAATTCCTTTTCTGAGCATTGCCTCAGTGATCCTTGATCATTGTGCAGGAACTTTAATATAACTATCTTGGAAATAGAGAAATAGAACCAGGGCCTTATATTTCATAGGATTACCGTTGATAATTGTTGATTTAGTACATTTTTACAGCAAGGTCTGTACAAAAGACCAATTCATGTGAGAAACATAATGCATTTCACTGAAAAGTTTCCTGCACCAATGAAGGACAGTCTGTTTTGAATTGGAAGTTTTACATTATTAAATGGAAGGAGATTTTGAATTTAATGCTCTTTTTAGCTCTGCTTCACCCAAAAATCTTCAAACCATAAAGGATAATATCTTACAATTTATTGATTTTTTATTTACTTTCTTCAGGCATTGCTCAACACATTTGAGCGACTGGTTAATGTTCAGAATCGTCGCGCCTGGGAGGGAATGGAAAAGGTATAGTCTGCATCTGAGATTTTGACTACTTTAAACATACGTCAAGCAGAGTTCACTGGCGCAAAGAAAGCTGTTTACTCAGAATGGAATACGAAAGCGTCTGTTGTTAAATGCGTTTTCAAGTTTATTGGGAGGAAATGTTCTTATATTTTCATACATTCGTATGATTGCAACTTAGTTCATTATTGTTTGTCTGTGTAAGCCTATAAAATTGTTTAAAATTAGATTAATAAATCAGGAAAACCTACACAAAGATTTTTAAGCGCCAAATTTGGATTTCATCTAATGGGACATTATATATTCCTGAGTTGATAAGTCGTTTGTTATATATGGCCATTCATGATTAATCATTTGTAAAATCTGGTCAGTCAATATAACAAGAACCCACCCATTTATTCCTATAGGCGGAATCGTGTTTCTTTAAGAGGTTTAGACGATACGGTATTTGGAATGCATTTTCATTCGATTCAATCCACTAAAACTCATATGGCCAGTTTTTTCGGCTAGAACCAACAAAAAGTTTAATCAGTGACGGCCTATTTTCACAGATCAACTTGAGTGGAAGCTATATTTGGGAATTTTCTGCATTTTCTTTCTTTCTTTATTACTTTATTTTCTTTCCTTTTTGCTAAACCAAGCACACAGAACAGACAAACAATGTGAAAGTCAATCAGAAATATCATTCACCGTAAACACTATGTTTATCGTGGCCTTTCCTCTCTGCCATCTTGTAATTGCTTATTTTACAGAGCACGTGACCATTTTTCTTTGATCGCCATTGATAACGACCTTCACTAACGACGTTTTCATTAATGCAAACAAACAATCAGTGTCCCTAATGCTGAAAGTAAAAATCCTTTCTACATGATAGAATTTTTTACAGACGTATTAAAAAACACATGTTGGTTGCTAATCCCCCTGCACTCTTCTAATTAAAGTATTTTATCGTTATTCTCTTCGCCTAGATGTCAGAGGAAGCTTACAACTTGATTGAGTCCATAACCAAAGGAATAAACGTTTACAATGCCTACCTTTTGGCTTTGGTCAGAAATAACAGTCTATCAATGCCAGATCTGTATAAAAGTCTTATGTTTCACTTTTCATCACAAAGCTTGAGTATGTATTTACCGTGACTTTTTATTCCTTTTCTGGTGTTTCTCCCGTGACAGACTAGTCACTGACCAATGTTTTGAGACTGAAAAATGTCCTTTTTTATATATGGATGATATTATTCCAAACTTCATTACAGGTCTTGAAGCATTGAATTTTTTACACGTAATGTCGATGTAATACCACAACATGGCAACCAGTTCGTTTATTGTATGAAATGCACTCCTACCAGCTATTTGTCATGCTCTTTGACAGTATTCGTACCAATATTTGTTCATACGAAGCATTTTTCCACTTTGTGATTATGCTGCATATAAATTAAGCTTATGTATGATTTATTTCCGAAGAATTTGATATCAATAGGTAAATATCTTCCCGAGTTTCCATTGAGTATTACCTGAGTATTACCCTTTTCAGAATGGCTGTCGCCCTTTGACGGTTCCCTCTCTAAGTAGCAAATTTGGATAGAAAGTAGATGAAAGTAGATCTAGTGTTATAACTTACCATGGTGACCTTGAAACTGATCAATCAAATTTGGTACTAGCAACGGGGGAGTCCTAAAACAATAAATATGTTAAGCTGGTGCAAATCGTGTTTCATAATTTCACTACCAATGACAGGCTAATTATTTACAGATGTTGCACGATAAATTCCACAATTTAATATTTAAATCGTGGTCCTCATCGCACGAATTATGAATTTTAAAATAAATTTAACATGTTTCTAAGCAACAATGCGTCAAAAACATGTTTCATTCATTTAGGCGTAACCATGAAGATTGTCGAGCAAACAACATTTTCAGGATACCTTCTGCCAAATACAACATCAACAGCAAATTCTACTTTCAGTATTAAATATCCAAATACACTGTTTAAGGATGCAGTAAAACATAAATTGTCTAATGGTAAGTTTTATTTTTATAGCAAGTACCCATGGGAATAAAGCTAACGGAATGAGGGGCTAAAGTTTTTGATTTAGGCCTGCATCATTTTAGATCTAATTCGGTGTGAAACACGGAATATGTAAAAATTGGATCATCATGATTTAATCAATAACATGCTATTCATTTTCAAAAAGTCCAAAGATTGTTTTTCTCATAATATATTGATCCTAACTTATTTATTCATTACTACTTCTCCTTATTTTCCTTATCAATTATTATCTTCGATGTCCAGTGTCACATGGAAAACCTTTGCATCCAATGAAATTATATAACAGAACTATGAGGTCAATTAATGGCAAATTGTCAAAGCACGAGATCTACCTAGTGCCCCGAACTGATTATTCCTTTTATTTAACTCTAAGTAAAGCGAGCATTGTTTGTCATGAAATTTTTTGATTTTTTTTGAGATTTTACGTAATGCCATCAATCTGAGCAAATCGGTCTTTAAAACGTGTATCTCATATTTTTCAAGAAACATTAATCATTCTTTTGCATTAATCAGATGAATAAACAACAGTAGAAATCGTTTAAAATGTCCTGAATTTCATTTTCATTTTTTATCAAGGTATTTACAAACATCTCGGATGCTTTGCTGATAATGCTGCAGACAGAGTACTGCCCAACATTGAAGAAACACATCTATTATTGACAGGAAATTTTCTGACTCGAGAAAATGCAATCTCAAGGTGTGCAATAGTTGCAAAAGAACGTGGATACAAGGTGTTTGGCATTCAAGATGGTGGATGGTGCGCAGCATCAAGTAATGGCCACCTTAGTTTTAACAAATACGGTACAGCTGACAACTGTGTTGGTGGCAAAGGTGGAATGATGTCTTTTGATATTTATGGCATTAACTGTAAGTTATTAACAATAATAATTATTATAAATTCTGTGATTTTAAGTTGGCGGTATACATGACGTAATACACGTAAAGTAAGCTAATTTAGGCCAACTATTTACAAGAGCTCAAAGACATAATAAAAGAAATATGAAAACATTTTTGATAATAATAAACCATGTTTAAAAGTTTTACCAATCCTTCAGTTGCTGTGATTCAATTTTATTCACTTTTAATATTTTTCAAACATTTCAATGGGCTCGCAGTTTTAATTTCTGTATGTAATTTTGCCCATGCCTTTGATCTATGCACCTAACTGCATCTACCATCATAAAATGCCCTAAAGAGCCTCACAAATTGCGTTGGAGATAAATTAGATGTTGCGTTTTTTGTTTGGTATTGAATAAAAATTTCTGAACACGCAACTTGATTTTTTTTTTATATTCCGAGCTCTTGAAAGTTTTGCCAGTTTAATTGGCATTTACGCTTTGTCCTAGATTTCCACGTTGGAATAACGACTGTGGAACTAACGTCTTTTGGACGAGTGTTTTTCTCCGAGTATGCAAGGTATTTTGTTTAGATTGGCTTGCTATCGATATTAAACACATTGACCGGTTTAGTGCAATTAAAGAAACAAGATACAGTAATACCTGTTTATAATGGAGGAGGGCGATTCGGAACGCCAGGGCCGCTGAGAGGTTTTCGAGGCCAAGAGGCAAAACTGCAAATTAAGGCCCTTATGTTTGTGATGGAAGCGAGCGGAAGGGGCAGCAAGTAAGGGAATCTGGACGAGTCGAATCTGGTGGCACCCTTAGAACCTTATAGGCTGTTCCTATTGGGAGGTTACTTGAATACATCTAAAGGGTCTATAAATAAAAATTTTAATATTAGTTGATGAGACCCCCTGGACCCTGAGGCCCTGAGGTAAGCTGCCCCCTATGACCCTCCCTCTTGGTGGCCCTGCTGAGCGCATGGTAGCTCACATTTTTCTCACCTATTTGCAACGATAATTTTCAATCTCCATTATTTCAATATTTTAACTAACATCGTCTATTTAGAAGAATGATGATCTGCACCAATGTATGTTCACCCCCATTACACTATTTGAATTTTCAAAAATAACGATTCCTTGTAACGAATGGAAATTCACGTTATCGAATTAGCTTAAAATGCATTAATTTCAGAAATTTTCGAACTTATTTTTTTGGACATTTAATTTTAGGACAACATCATCAAATATTTCGGACAATTTCGGAAAAAAATTCGGATTTTTTCAAATTGGTAAATAAAATTTTTTTTTCGGACATATATGATAATCAGTTGACAAATACAAAATCAAATGGATTTCACTCCTTGTCTCGAAAAAATTACATAATAATGGATCGTATAAGGCATCTTGAATCCAATATTTACAAAAAGCTAGTTCATACTACTTCGACAAAAGAAACAAAATTAATGGAAATCAAATGGGCAAAAGGTCTGAGATATTGTTGACGTAGATGACAAAATATAAAGGATAGATATGTCCAAAAACAGTTTCTAAAATTGTTTTTACATTTTAATCAAAGTCAATGAATTGGTCCTCGGGTTCGAGTTCTATATTCATTGCATCTGTTTTCCTAACAATTCCAATTCCACCCACGGAGCTTTGAGCATCTGCTTTCAAAGAATGTCAAATTCTAGTGCAAGTGGCGTAGATAAAGAGGTTGATAGAGGGTGGGTGGGGGGGGGGGGCAACGGCCTAGCCACCAACTTCAAAAAAGGAGTTGCACAATTTGTCCTTATTTCTAAAGTTTGCTGCATTATCAAGGAATATTTTCTGTCTTTGGCACTTTGTGGCTATGCCACTTGGTTTGTGCTCTTGCGTGAGGGGCAAACACGCTAATAGGTGCATAATATAGCTGGACCGACTTTCATTATATTATTTTGTTTGAGACTGACTGGGTGTAACGAGTTAAAGTAGGAAAAACGTGAATTTTTTCTGACTTGTTTTGGAACTAGTATTAAAAATTCTTTTGTTTTACTTATCTTGTATTGAGGGTTGATACCAGAAGAATCACAGAATGGAACTGAACACAGTCGTTGTGCTTCCTTGAAAAAAAATCTATTTACATCCCTTTTCCCAATCTTATGCTAATTGAACCTGCCGAAATAACTGCCTTTTCAGGGGCCGGATGCGTTCCTATGAGCGGTGGCGTTCTGTAATCAATCACTGTGGCCGCTTTCGAGACACTGGAATCCTCTTTTTTTAGTTTGAAGATCATTGTAAAAGATAACACGCTCAACTATCTGATTTGAAGGAAGCTTAGAAACTATGCTTTAAAATGTTATGTCTCCTATTTATCGAGATTAAGTGTACCACTGATCATTGATATAAATGATTTTGGTTTTCCTGCGCCTAGGGTCGAGACCAATGATGGGGGGAGGCTAAGGAAGGGGGCGGAGCACCTCATCAAGGGCCGCAAATTATCATTTTGTCAAAATGTTTTCCTAAGTAAAATAGATTAAACAACAGGCTATTGCTATGTGATCAGTCGGTTCATTCTTTTACAGGTTATTGCCGCAAATTTTGTTTTTCTTGCCCCCCGGTCCCGAGATGCTTAGATTCGGCCCTGCCTGCGCCGGTTGTGCCGCATTGAGCCTATGCTATTAAAGATATGCCTAGTTTTTTCGTAATTTCTACATTTCTACATCTCTTCATCTTTTTTTTTATTTCAACAGCAAACCAGAACCAATAACCAGGCCCGTATTGGATACAACTGTGGTGCTAAGTTCAGTTTTTCCTGATCCTGAACTCTACTTTCTTAATTTAAATCAGCCCATCACAGTCTCTTTTAAATACTCTGTAGGTATTTAAATCTATATTCCTTGTTTTTTACATTCAGTGACATTAAACTACACCAAATAGCCTACACGTTTTACTAAATTCAATTGCATTCAATCAAATTAGATTCAATTACATTACATTGCATCACAGCATATTCCATCACATCGCATCACACATCACAGCATGTCACATCAATCACATCACATCACGTGACATCACATTACATTAAATTGCAAAAAGATGCGTTAAGCTGCGTTACGTTACGTTAAAAATTACGTTTCGTTATGTTTAGTAACTTTTAGTTAAACGTTCTAAGTTAAGTTAAAATACATTCACATCATCTCATTTCACATCATATTACACTACATTGCATAACGTTGCGTTACACTTTTTCTCTCAGGCAATCAACACAACGTCCAAAGCATGTGCTGTCATTTTTAGAGCAAAAGGGTACAAATTCATTATTTTATTTGATTAGAGTTCCATAGAACAGGTCAACGGCCCTACTGTTCTGGCCTAAAAAGCTTTAGATTCCTAGAGCAGGTATAATTTATGGACAAAACATTGAGAATCTCAGCGCTGTCGAAAGTTGCTTACAATTTAAGAATTAAATCCAAAAATAGCTCATTGACCATATATATCTAGCAAATTTTGCAGATACCCGTATCATGACGCCCCACGGATGATAATTGATTAATTTGAGCTGCTTTCAAATTGGAACGTGTATATAGCAGTTTCAGAGATCTTGTCTAACGGTTGGGTAAAACAACCGTAATGATGGACCTACCATGCAGTGAACATGATGCATAGTCTGATTTTTCTGGTTCGTTCTTTCCATCACATTGATGCACTGCACCTGAACAGCTCATTTTAGCTTAAAGCTCGTAGCATAAGCAATATTTGCTAAAGCGATTGGATAACAGAGTTTTATGATTTGGGGTTTTTAATTTTTTCCAAATCTCTTACTATTACATTTGTGGTATTACATTTTCCACTTGATTTTAAATTTTATTGAATTTCATTCTATCAAGCACCTTTTCAGGCAAAGCAAATTGAAAACTGAAATTCTTGACAATATGACGATTATTCCGTTTCCTGAAGATTTTTATTTTGCGGTATTTCCCGCTGTTATGGTCGTGTCATTTTTCTCTTTTCCTTTGATTTGCTTTGTTTTTTATTGTTTTATTGATCTGCAGTATACCCATCTCTTTCTCCTGTCTCTGTCATCTTTCGTCGGTGACTTGTATTCCTTTTCTTTTCTCGTTGATTTGCATGCTTCCACTAGCATTGCATTGCCTTTTTCCTCACCCTGATTGATTCACTATTTGCCCCGCTTCCATCCTCCAGCCTTCTTGCCCCTCTTTCGTGTACCTGCTCCATTCCCTCCTCCCAGTGAGTTTTTCATCTTTGCATTGACCAAAATCCCTAGTTATAAGACAATACATTCTTAAATTATAGAATGTATTTTGTAACTTTGCATATGCACCAAGGAAAAAAATTGTTCCGACTTTATATTGGCGTTCACCTTTTTGCTGCCTATGATGGAATCTTGAAGAGCTCTTTAGCCTGGTTTCCAGTGCCAACGTAACCAAGTGTTTCCATAAACTGGTAAGGGTCTCATCACTGGCACAGCCGCGTCTCAGCAATGGCCAAATGGCCAAATGGCCCCGCCACTTATGGCCAAATGGCAACCAGGCTATACAGCAGAGTGCTGTATATTACTGGCCGGTTCTCCATTCCTAAGAGCCAAACAACAATAATGAGCCTTGTGGATAGATTGATGCTTTGATTCAATTATGGAGAACTGCCTAATCTTTCTTCTTGTTGAAATTTTGAGTTATAGGCTTAAACGTAAATACATTGGACTTGAACTGGAAAAAGTGTTGAATTATTACTTTAATATTGGAGAGGGCGTTCCCACAAGCGAACAGCAGCCTGTATACTGGTAAACTGATTTAAATTGTGAAATAAATTACAAATGAACAAAAGAAACAAGACATAGAGTACATTGCTAATAAAAACAACATTAAGTTTCACATCAAAACATCACCACATTGGTGTAATTGCGTATGACATTTGAGTTAAAAAAAGATTCATTTGCAGGTATATATACATGTTTGTTCATTATCATGAAATACTCCGAATCATGAATCATGAAACGCTCTCCAGTATATTGTTATCACAATACATCAATATGAATGGCGGGTTAACAAGAAAGGCTTCTTTTCGTTATAATGTTGCGAATGCTTTTCTTTCTATTTTCTTTGCACTTCTTATCAGGATTTAGGGTGGCAATTTTTGTTGTAAATAAACCGCCTCCCAGTGACTCTGGTGTGATTTAAAAAAGAGATGTCACCTGGTATTAATGCAAGCTGCGGCTTTTACTGCCTCCCTCTGTCAATGCTCCTCTTTCATGGAGATTGAGACTATAACAAGAAATTCAATCATTTTTGAAAATTTATACTACTACTAGTCAAAGCCATAACTTTCCTGTTTCTTTACAGAAATCACATGCTGACATGGCATTTTGATGTTCACACAAAAGTAGAAAAGGATAAAAGAACTGTTGAATGCAGCTTCACCCGGCTTGGAACCTATATGGTCATTTCAAATTACAGCAGAACCAAGGTAAATAAACTGTGGCGCAGCCTGTTGTTTGTTTGATGTTTGTTTCAATATAAGCTTGATATTTACTTGAAAACGAGACTCTTTAAATTCATGATTTTGTTTTTGAGCGATTTATTAGCAGGCTTTGATTGCACCGAGACAAACAATAATATAGTAGCAGCCGTGGAGAGGAGATGAATGACTTTCTATGATAGAGTGTGATGTTAAGGACCCACTCTGGCAGGACGTAGTTCATCTGAATGCTAGGGTAATTCTGGCATCAGGATCAATGACAATCTGCGTAACTATCCACGTCAACTTTTGCAACTTTCACTGATGGACAAATAATGCTCAGCAACTCCATTAATCCTTCAAAAATGGCGGAAAAGAGTAACTTTTTTTAAAAAGATACGATAAACGGAAAATTACATGAAAATAAAAATCTTTTCAATCTCATTTCTACTGAAGTGCATCCGAACACCTTGACATTAACATGTCTGCGATTTTAATGATGCCCATTGATTAACGGCAATAATTTGTTAAACCCATTCTTCCTTCTCCCGAAAAAACAAAGAATAATTGTATGTATTGACGATACTGCAACATTCAATCAATAGATTTTAAAAGAAGCCTTCCTATCTGTGTTCCCTTTTGTGCGTAGAATCTGATCTCAGACCTCAAGGGGTATCAAGAAATTTCCACTGGTTGGAGGTTTTGGCTTTTGATTGAATGAAGAAGTGTATTCTAATTATAAGATTAAATCCTTCAATTTCATCATAAGATTGCCTATATCATGGTTCTCCTCGTAATCATTGTTGGTATATTTTGTCTACAAAGGAACAACACCAACGAATGGACGATTCAGATTTCAGAATATTGTCCTTCTACAGTTGTGGCTTGGCGCTACTTTTTTTGTTACCGACAGTGATTACAACCGTCAATTCAAGGTATGCGAAACATCCCAGTGTTTATTTAGAAAGTCATGTATGATGTCTAATAATTACTTCAATGTTGATGCGTGTTAATACATTTTTACCATTTGGCCAAAAAGAATCATAATTTTTCACATTAACAAAGTTATTGGCTCATAGATTGATTAATTCATTGATAACTAAATCCATCCACCCATCCATCCATCCATCCATCCATCCATCCATCCATCCATCCATCCATCCATCCATCCATCCATCCATCCATCCATCCATCCATCCATCCATCCATCCATCCATCCATCCATCCATCCATCCATCCATCCATCCATCCATCCATCCATCCATCCATCCATCCATCCATCCATCCATCCATCCATCCATCCATCCATCCATCCATCCATCCATCCATCCATCCATCCATCCATCCATCCATCCATCAATCAATCATACATCATTAATTAGCCTCTTAACCAACCGCTCTTATTTCAATGCTGTAATCGACTCTGTTTCTGGGGCTTCTTTAGTTATCACAATTGCTACTTTACTTGCCATAGTTGCATGTTTTATTGTTTATAGACAACTTTATTGTAAAAAATGATGCATAATGTCTAATGAGTCTTGCGCAGTGAACTATCGTATTTATCTGTATTTTTCATTTTGCCCTCTGCTTACTGCATATGAATGCATTTTAAAAAGGTTTTATATTTTATACGCTTCGTTCGATTGTCGTGTGTGCATATCTCTTAACTATGATTCAAATTTCAGTTTATTCAGCATATCGTAGTCTTATTAAAATGGATTGCAGTACATCCTAAACGCATTGACTTTGTGCATGTTGCTTATAATCATTACACATTGAGTTTACTGAAGGTATCTATTCGCTGCAAGCAGAACGCGCTAGATCTTAGACGCTTGATGCAAGACAGAATTCATATTATCTACCTCGTCGAAAATGGATCACAATGCGCTTCGATGAGTAGTGTGCCACTTGAAGCGCCTGCCAACATCAATCCCCAAATAGGAACTTCTTAAATATATAAAACAAATGCTAATTTCATGGAAAATCATCAGAGCTCATCTAAAATGCATTTGTTTCTAGCGATGGTAACGGTATATTTCATTGTAACCAGTCGTTGGTGGCTATGGCATTTCAGCTTTTCTATATCTTTGGTTTGTCATATACAGAGTTACATGTGAGTAATTCGTGTTATCACTATGCTAATAATCATCGGTAATAACTCTCAAAAACTTCTCGCAAACCTCTCACAAAGATGGAAAAGAGGATCTTGTGTACTTTATAATCGTTTTCCGTGAGGCCTGTTTATTTGATACCGGACTGCTTTAATCAACTACCATGGCAAAGTTCTTACCCAGCTTTACACGTTCAGAACATATTGAGTCTCCATCAGGAAATTGAAACTTATACTTTGCTGGTCGGGGCTGCCAAGTTTAGTTTTCATAAAATCGATGCTTTCGTCGCCTTAAGATATCGTTTCATTTGATGTGCCATGATAAAAATGCCTACTAAATATTGAATGTCGAAAAAGGTATTTGGGAGATCTTCCAGTTCTCCCAGTAAGAGGAAAGTAGCTTGGAAATAACTTCGAAATAAAACGCCGATAAAAAAGCATCGTCTCTTTTTAAAAAGCATTATAAATACTGCGATTGTTGTTCTTATGTTCAGTTCAATTCAAAGGGTAGTTGATGCATTTTGAAGTTCTCTTGCAGCTAAAAGGTTGAAAATCATTTTATTACCAGTTAAAAAACATTGTATTGAATGAACTGCAAAGCATTGCCTCTGCTTGATTTTATTGAAATTTACGCACATGTATTAAATAATATTACTTAGATTATTTAATCGAAAGATTTCTTTTCCAGGTTGTTTGCAAGCTTACATCGATCAGTTTACATTTTTTAATTCTTGCAAGTATGTCTTGGAGTGTTGCTGATTGCTGGCATTTATATCGAACATCAACTCTGGCTTATAGCAATGACAGGCATTATTCAAAAGGACCTTACTTTGCATTAGGTTATGGTAAGTTGTGTCTTTAGTTAGCCTCTTAAAGACTCTAGACCATAAAGCAGCACGCACAATAGATCTAGCTTAATGGCAATTTACCTTTGCAGCAGAATAGCACTAGATAATTCAATGCCATTTTGAAAGCAGTATAACGCCTGAATGAAATTTTACACATCACACAAACTCAATAACGTGAACACAATAATTTTAAACATAAAGCTAACACTAACAGCCAGATGCAATAGCTTATGCTACTTTTTCATATTCAGACGCAAATCAGTATCAAACACCAAATAAAACTATTATAAAATCTGAACGCAAAAAGGCCCTGGGATTTTAAACCGACGAACCAAATGATCTAGAAATCCTTTAGAATGATCCATCTGCTTTGACAAAATTTCCCGTGTTGTGCTTAACCCTTTCGCACCGGGTAAAAATTTTCTGTTAACTGTTAAAACCCATATAATTCTACCCTTGTCAGGGGGTAGCATAGTTAAATGACCTAGGTGAAAGTGTAAACTGTTATAGAAAACTGCTATCTGAACATTTACAATATTTGGTACTTAACCCCCTGAAAAATAATCTTTTCAGGTGTTTGTCATTGGGTGAAAGGGTTAACGTCCTGGTGTTAAATGAAATAAATTATATAATGACCAAGCCAAATAAAGAGTAATGATCAAAGAAAGCAGTCCCGTAATTTTGTTTTACGCCAAGAATGTTCATTTGGTTTACAAGCAGAAATGTTTATAACACTAGATGATGATGTAATGCAATTGAATCCGATCGCATCCCCCATCGCTCTAGCAGCACGTCTTTATGCGATTTCATGAAGAAAATTACCCACTGAAAAATCTATGTCACAAATAAGGATGCAGCAATTCACGGATTAAATCTAATATGTATTTAAAGGAAGAATGTATCAATGATAGAACCTATCAAATTCAACGAAGGCTACGCTTGATCTTTACCACGTCAATCATGACCAATTTCTTACCAAGGCAACCATGATTTTTACCTGGATGTCTGCACGCCAAATTTTTAAAACTTCTTTCTTAAAGACTGTTAAATATGTTTACACTTTTTACCTTTGCCAACCCAGAACCTTTTCGACATTCCAGTTCATGTCATAGTAGCATCACACTGGGCTTAAAAAAATCGATAGAAACATCTTTCATCTTTCCAACCTGTTCCTTTTCAATCGCTGATCCAACGCTTACCAGAGTTGTGTAATAGATTCACATAACTAAATAGCTTCCAGCGTCAACATTGAGTCTGCTGTCGAGTGAAATGCTTGAGCAAAGTTTCCTGTTAAACATGAAACACTGCTAAAAAGTGTTGACAATTCATATATTCATTCGAGCAAACTAGTTTACAAAGGCTAATGCAAAATGTTGGAGCTATTTAACAAGCATATCAAGGTCTCATCGATTCAGAAGGGAATGTCTTTGAATGTTCTAAAGGCAATTGCAAAATTTTATCCAAGCCTTTTAAAAATAAATCAGTGAGTCAAAGTTTTGTTCCAAAATTTCAAAAAGGACTCTCAGAATTATATTTACAACCTTTTTTTTTGAAATCTTTCATTCGATTACAGGGTTTCCAGTCGCAATGATTGGTCTCTCACTTGCTGTATTTTATGATCAGTATGGCGGGACAGACTTGTATGTATTGACCTATATTGATTGAAGTTAATTAAGGCTAAGTGACAAGTTGTTTTTGTTACTGCAAAAACGACAGGATAACATAAAATCCCTTGACAGGAATATGCATCCTTTCAATTTGGGCCATTTATACTCTTTTTTAATTAGGCTCCAATCAGGCACCCATTCCTATTATAGTGTCTTAATTAAGAGCGTGAAAACGATGTATTCTGTTGGTTTGTTGCAATGAAATCCAGTGACTTTCTCATTTAACTTTAAGGTGTTGGCTTTCTGAAAGGATGTTTATATCGATGTTGGTTCCGCCAGGAATTCTACTATTTCTGGTAAGTTCTCGATGCAATAATTATTGATGTTGCCCGCTTTAGTTTACGGATGACTGTTTGTTTTAGCAAAAGTTGCAAAATTCATCAAGGGATGGCATAGATGAATAGTGACAAAAAGTTAGAAAAAAAAGTTGTTTGTGTTCAAAATCACGTGCAACGAAAGAAAAGCGCGCATGATAGGCCATCTGTTTTTGCAAATCAGCTTCGATTTACTCCTTACTGGTTGAAGATTGAAGGCAAGAAAATGAAATCCCTTTTTTTCTGAATAGTAACAAATATTTTTAAAATAAAGAGAGAATGTTTGCAAACGGAAATACCCCATTCATAAATTACAAAGTTCTATTTCTTTTGGGTATCAGATTTGGAGCCAGTAATTTTTCGGGATGGAATAAGCACGGAAACTTCTATTTCAAAAAGTATCAGCAACTAAATTATTAACAGATTATGGTTTTTCATGATTTAAATGAACATCGGTTTTTTATCCCTCGGTATATGCAAAAACAAATTACTACAATAGCAATGAACCATAATGCATTTTTACCAAGATAATGTAGAGAGAAGCAAACAGCTTAATACCTCCAAATAATAATGAGATACATTTAATTGCCTGAATAAATATCCAATAGGGGCAATGTGGCATATTAAAACCTTGCAAACCCTTAGTTAAGCGCCCTGCGTTTGGTCATCAACGTTACATGGAAAGACTTTACAACAATGTAGATTTTGATGAAAGAGCGAATGTATTTGATGCAAAACTTTTTGCTATTTTTAGGGCAATATTGTTATATTTGGAATGGTTCTTGGTGTTTATTACTCTCCAAAAGAAGCTTTAAATGATGGAATAGACGAAAGTGGTTATGGCAATAAGCTACTCGCAAGAAGGTTAGTAACCCAAAGATCTACGCACTCAAAACAACCATATTGGGCTTTTCACGCGCAGGTTTCGTTGTATTTGACAGATTCTATTATTGATGGGTTCTTCCTTGAAGGAAGAATTATTGTTGAAAGGATCTAAGCAAATGTACCATTTTTGATTAAGAACATGCTTCGACTGAAAGACTAAAGCGGCAAGCACACAACTAGGTCACTCGCCGGTTCTTAATTGCAATAGATAGCACAATCATTTTACGCCATCAAATTTGTTTTTCTGCCTTTGCAGTTTTGCGAATGTATTCTAGGAGGCCATTTACATGACAAAGGTCAGCCCGGTTGGAGTTTCACCCCGGGTTGAATTTTGCATGATGTTATAAAATTGGCTCGCGTTTACACGCAAGTTTAAACCCGGGACAAGTTTACACTTTCGTTGATGTTGCAAATTTGCATTCAACTCGACTGGACAAGATGGGGCCAAATGAACACACAATCGTTTTTACCTTCGATTAAAGTTTATTGTAACAAGTCTATGCGATGCATGCAAATGAATTTTATGATGTTGCTTCAAATTATGCATCAGCATCAAGGTTTGAAGAAGGAAGTTGCCATACAGGAAAAGAATCGTGCTTTGAGAAGATACAGGCTGCTTCGGAACACTTCTTTGCACCGCTAAGTTCAAGTAACAAAGGGTTTTTGGCACCGATACTCACAAAACATTGATTTTCTATCTTAGAGTTCCCTGCGAATAACTCAGCTCACCCTGGGTTGAGAATAACTTGTGTTTACATGCAATTTTCGCCCCGGCGCGAAATTTCCACCCGGGTGGACAAAGTGAGTTGAACTTGCCCCGGATGGAGATCTTTTCATCGAATTTAAAAGCAACAAAAGGTTTTTCCAGCAATCCTGTTGAAACACAACCCGGAGTAAGACTCCATCTGAGTTGAATTTTCACATGTTAGCGTCCTCTAATATGCATATTTGTTCAAAGGACTTCTTGGTATTAAATCTCATGTTTTACCATTACAATACGCCAAGCGTGTAATCGGCAAATTTACAGAATAAGATGTTACGAAGAACTTGATTCACCCATGCCTCAAAGAATTCCTGGAGTATTAGCTAGGTTTGTAGAAAGCTAGATTGCTAAACAAGATGAGACTAAATGAAGAACATTTTAATCACAACCGCAGAAATTAACTTTAAGATAAAGTTTGTTAGGAATTCATACTATGTTCAACAAAGAAGTTTTTACGTAAAACACTCCCTGTAAATAACTTATAAATTATGATAAAAACATGATTAAAATACATAATAAAAGAGCGTAAAGAATTAAAGAGCGTATGCAAAGGTCACATCCACCGCCTGCTTTGGCGATTACTGTATTTCCTAGGGACCGTACTTGAAAGGGGGGGGGGGGAGAAATCTTTTACCTATGACATTCACTTGTGTTCAAGGTTAAATATATAAAGCTAGTTACTTCTTGCATTCATAAATTTAATAAAAATGGGGCTCTTATTGCTGGTAAGTAAACTTTGAGCAGCTTTTCTCTTATGGACAATTTTCAATTCATCAAACTTTGTCAATTAAGGCGTTTCCGCTTCAATTTTCTACTTACTTAGTACCTATTTTTTAGCACGTGTCATCTAAGGTTTTGAAATCTGAAAGTAAAATAAAAATGCTTTTGAATTGGTGTTTTATGGCAATTGTTTACTCTATTTATATTTTCAATAGCAATCGAATAAAGTCCACCGCAACAATATCAACAATAACATTGATAACATTGGTTATTGCTGTTGCATCAATTTTAACGCAGAGTAGCGTTGCAAAATACGGCTATCTTGTACTCAACACATTGCAGGTAAATTTAACTTTCTTTGTTCAAAAAGACTTTGGCTACATTGACTGATAAACTGCAAAGCAACTGTGTCGTAAAGCTGGCCTTAAGTTGTATGAAAAAGCAGAGTTATAACGTGATATTCAAAAGGCAAGTTGTTAGGTAAAAGCTAATGATTAAATGGCAAATGTTAAGAAATTAGGAGGCACGAATGAAGTGTCACATCTTTTTGCAAATCAGAACCCTTAATCCTTTGTGTGGTCTCAAGCCCCCGTGAAAAAATGGATCTTTTCCTCATTCAGAATTCCGGAAGAATTACGGAAGAATCAATTGGCGTCAATTTCTTGTTATCAATTATAAACGCAAGAAACGTTAATTTATGCCTACATTTGACGGCCGGAAATGGCCTCAACTTTAGGAAAAGTTAGCACATACTCACACTGTCTTAGGTATGAACCCATAAAATTCAGCATATATCGATTACCATCAAATGGAAGAGAATACAGTGCAGTATCCTCGTACCGTACCGTACCATCGTACCTTACAGTATCATCGTACTGTACAGTATCATCGTACTGTACAGTATCATCGTACCGTACAGTAGTGCCGTACCGTACAGTATCATCGTACTGTACAGTATCATCGTACTGTACAGTATCATCGTACCGTGCAGTATCATCGTACTGTACAGTATCATCGTACCATACAGTATCATCCTACCGTACAGTAGTGCCGTACCGTACAGTATCATCGTACTGTACAGTATCATCGTACTGTACAGTATCATCGTACCGTACAGTATCATCCTACCGTACAGTAGTGCCGTACCGTACAGTATCATCGTACTGTACAGTATCATCGTACCGTACAGTATCATCCTATCGTACAGTAGTGCCGTACCGTACAGTATCATCGTACTGTACAGTATCATCGTACCTAACAGTATCACCGTTCAGTACAGTATCCTTGTACAGTACAGTGTCATCGTACCGTACAGTAGTACGGTACAGAACCGTTTGGTCAATACAATCGTCGTGGCGTACTGCATTGACGCTTGCGCATCGGTTTAGGACAAATCACACCTTACAGGACGACCCAGTAAAGCTTATGTAAAAAAAGGGTCAATATGAGAACTGCAGATCACGTAGAACTTTTGCGGCCAAAGCTAGATTTCACGATAGCCGTTAGATTTTGACAAGATTTGTTGTTTTCATTTCACACATTTCATCCCTGGGATTTTCTCCATAGTCAAAATTGAAAACATTGAGAAATTTTAGTAAAAAAGCCTCAATTCTTTAACGGGAGACTTTCTAGGAACGACGCATTTTTCATAATGGACAAAAACCTATCGACAAAATTGACTATAGAATTGACAAAATCGGTAGGTGCTGAGCACGAAGATGGTTTTCTAGCCATGAAAACAAAATGATTGGAAGTGTTAGGGGCTTTGGGATGAATTTCTTGGCGATAACACAATCACAGACGATGTTGAATCTTCTTTTCCAAAATTATGATGCGAGTATAAGTCTGACCTTAACAGGATTTTTCAATACGTGTTCAAAGGGGCCTTGAATTTGAAAATCTTATGGTCACACTTGGCCCAATGTTAAATGCGTTACTGCGGTAAGTCAGCCACGCAGCCTAATTATGCGCATAAGATTTAAAACAAGGTAAAGAAAAATGTTATCATTTTAGCTGGCTGATAAAATCTTATAAGACGTAAGCAATGTGGATAAAGACAAGGGGACCTTTCTGAAACTGACTGGAAATGAAATGGAAAACACCACTGTCTTTGCTGTCTGTGTTTTAATCCCTCATTTCGCTTTTTTACAGGGAATCATATTCTTTTGTTGTCGCTGTCTGTTGAGCAGAAAGGTTAGTTTTCATTTGATACAACCAAGTTGCTTTGTCATCTTATTGGCCTTTTTTGTTACCCTAACTGGCTTTTCCAATCATTTCTTACCGACAATAAACGATTTACCGATTACTAGCGCCATTATGAAATGAGGGAAAATTTCACTCGCCCCAAGCCCGAATAGGAAGTTTTGTCAGTATGCGTCATGTATTCAAATTGAAACCACGCCGTGTATGACGTATTTGTATGAAATCAACTGATCATGGGGGATGACTTTGGCATTCATCATTCCAACCAATCCGATACTGATGCAGAAGAGAGGCATATTGACGGTGAGGCAAACTCAAGAGGGTTCATTCCAAAGGTTTTGCGATGTTCTGGGCCAACCGAACGAAAAGTTATTCCCCCTTGAAGGGAACACCTTGAAAGTTGGAGAATTTTACCACGTGGGCTTAAATAAGAGTTGACAACGCGCAAACAAAGCAAATCATCAGAAGTAAGTATCCAATACATAGTTTAATAGCTAAACTTTATCATAAACAAAGAATTTACAAAAAATGATAACATTTTGATGTAAAACCTGGTTGTTGAAAATCACGAATTTTTTGTTTTGATGTGGGGGCTTGGGGCGAGTGAAATTTTCCCTCATTTCATAATGGCGCTAGTAATCGGTAAATCGTTTATAGGTCTTGAACACTCTCCATGGGCTCAAATAAGTAAAATTCTCATTTCTATTTATTAACCTTTTTTGGCACTAATCCATTAAAACTGTTTTTTTCGTCGCTCCACTCATAAGCCTTATCCTTACTTTTGGTGTCAAGACAAGACAGGGCCTGAACAATAAAGAAGATTATTAACAGTCTCTGACCCAAGGTATCCAATTAAAACAGTAGATACCACCTAGATATGACATTGTTGAGCCAAAATTTAGAATTCATAAGGAAAATTTCTTTATTTCTGATGTCAAGACATAGGATTTATTTCCAATAAATATCAGAATTGGTTTCAGTTTCGCAATCAAGTTCAGTTTTGATTTCAAATTCCATGCATACAACTTAGACATGAAGTTGACACAACTATTCAAATATTAAAAAAAGGAATAAATGAATTGCCTGTAAATAAATACATAGAAGTGGACCTTCTCACTGCATAGATTAATCGAGAAGGAAGCCCCCTGTCCTTGATTAGTCAAGGACATTTTGACAATGTCTCAAAAAGTTCAGAGTTTTAGTTATTAGTTGATTTTGTTCAGCAAGTGCATTTTTAGGTTGGTTGTAAGGATTTCTTTTATTTCCCATTTCTAAGTTCTGCAGAGATTGCACCAAGATAATTATTTGAAACCATATTGAAAGTGAATTTGTTGAGTTAGGTATATTTGTCTCCTCGAGTTGCCTGTCTTATCGAATTTTGATGAAAAGATGGAGTAAATAGGAGACAGTATAATAAATCAGACGATGTACTTTTGTTGAAGTCAAAGATAAAAGAGAAGAGTCTAGGTAGAAGCCGAGCTAATGAGGTAACTTGCCTCCAGCTCTTACCATGCAAACGCTCACATTCCCAGTGTGCATCCACCTACGCAGGGGGGCATCAAAGTGCCAGCACGTCACATCTATAGCCCTTATTTAGCTTAAACGTTTTGGAATGCTTCTGTTTAACTTTGCCTTAGCAAGCTCACTGTTTGGTCGCCTATTTGCATCCAAATTGACAAAATGGAATGTTTTCTAAGATTCTAGAGCTTTTAATCGTCTTTATTAGAAAGAAGTGGCACACTTTTTATAATATTGCACAGTGTTTACATTGGAAAATGAGTTTAAATGGTGGTTTTGCTATATAAATAACTTGGTAATCTATTCTTATGTTCATCAGTTTTATAGTTGGTCATTTATCATATTTTTGCCCGCTTCTTCGCATTTTTAATCCTTCCTATGAAAAATGAATAAAGAATGAAATAAATTACCAAATAACGAAATTAAAGATATATTAGAACACCAACAACAAAATTAATGAAAAATAGAAAATTTTACATGATTAATATAACAAAATCACCCTATGGTATAGTTTACATGTGCTGTTTATCATAAATTATTAGTGTAATCGTATGAACTATGTATTAAAGAAATTTACTTACAAGTCTTAGGATGACTAAATATTTGCTGGAGTGATATTTGTTTCAAGAAGAACTTTGTTTTTGCAACAGATATTCTTCTGCATTAAGAAAAAAGTGCAAAAAGAAAACAGTTTGGAGCGATCGAGGGTCATTGGACCGTATAATAAAGGGTTCGCTGATAGTGATTCATTCGTTCAAGATTTTTACAGTCTTCACGCAAAGGTAAATTTAAATAGAAAAATTTTTACTTGACCGAATGAAATTGATTAGTATAAGCGTAGGATTGTGTGGATGAAACAAAAGAAAGTAACTTAATGAATAAAAGAATGGATTAGTGACCGAATGCATGAACTTTTAGATCATTAACTTATTTATTGGTAGGAGAAAAGGAAAAGTTCAGTTCTTGTATCGATTCATGCACTCCCTGTTGAGTTTCGAGAACTCATCCACTTTGAATGAAATTGTGGTTTCAAAGATTATTGAAATCGCCTTGAGATTAATGATTCCTAAAAATGGTAACCATGATATTGAACTAAGATGGATTCACTCATTAGCTCTTTATCATGACCTGAGTAGAAGTGCTTACAGCTCTATAGTAGTGTGATGAAAAAAGCCGGGGAGCATTGTTAGTTCTATAGTCTGTAGCATGTAAGGGTCTTTACATTTATGGCCATTGTTATTGATAAAGCTCCGTGTTTAAGTCACATTTCTGATTCAGAACGATATCCCTCTTGATTAATTAGAGGTCTCATGTCTCAATGGCTTTAATAAGAAATTAAAAGCCAATCGTTTGGCTAATTAAAAATGATAACTGAAAACACGACCTCTTGGAACCGCAATGTTGAGAACTTACTTGGCTTTTAACATTGTTTTTAATTTTTGTTCTCTGTTGTTAAGAATGTATATAGATGTTATTTATTCTTAGTTGCTGAGGCTTTACTTTCGTTTATAAATGCTTCATGAGACATTATATTACATAAGATTACATTACATCACATCACATTACATTACATTACCTTACATTACAATACATTACATCAAATTACATTACAGTGCATTGCATTGCAATACAATACATTACACCACATTGCATTACAATACATTACATTACATTCTCTACAAAGTGGAAAATTTCATTGAAAATCAATACGGAATAGAATTTCAAATTTTGATAATCCATCTCAACAAAAAAAATGAAATGGGACATTTACATAAGTAACTTGCAGCACATTTCTTAAAACAGTTCCCACCGTATCGATATTGGTAAACCTAATTTCGTCTACCAGCAGTAATGAGTTGTCGCGAAGCTTTGACCTGAAAATGGGTATACAGTACTGGTTTGCAGCCCTTTCAGCATACTCTAAAAGTAAATATTTACTTGATATCTGTGTTGATCTAAATCTTTTATTGCCAACAGCCTATTGGTTTATCCGACAAAGATATTGCTTGGGATACAAAGATGTGAGCATATGGAAATAGTCATGGTCAAAGAATCCTAATTATTAGTAGGATAGCTTACATTCCTAATGCTTAATTAGTCAAGAGACAAACTTTGCAGCATAGTTGAAGCTTATCAGATGCCACGGTACTTACTTGAAAGCGGCAAAGTTATTAACGCTACATTTCCTCTTTCCCCTTCGCAGATGCACCTCAAATAGCCATCCTTCCACTCATGAAATCAAACTTTAAGTGTTTGTAGATGTATCTATCCAAATTGTACTAGATGAGTTGTTCAAAGCATTTAGCAGACATCTTTTACGTCAATAAGATAACATATATCATTGTACCTCTGCTTTGTTCGTGATATTTCTTAGCCAAGTTCAATGTATTCTCTTTCAAATGTGTCCCTCGTAATGTCTTTTTAAATATCTACAAATTCATTTTATGTTTCATCGTGTACATGATAGCGATCAGATCCGCAGGGATGCAGTGGGGGGGTGTGGGGGGGGGGGGGGGGTGTGGGCAGTTATAGTGACAACAAACTCTCTGTGTTATAAACTCACAATAACGAGCTATTATTGTTTGAATGCCATAATGCATCGATTGGTCTTTCAATATCTTCCTGGAACTCCCCTTGACACACCAAGCTTCACAATTCTAAATCTTTGGGTATCCTTTAATCATAAACTGTCAAACTTGCTTCCCCTTCATTACAACATCCTTTCATGGAAAGGGGCGGACTGGCACTCTTTTCTTGGGGGGCGCTATGGCTCAGCAAGGGCCCTAAGGGCCTGGCCAGACTGTATTTGGGTGTGGCCACTCTAGAAACCAAATTTCAACGCTATTGTAATTATTGGTATGATGTTTCAATTAATCAATCCGTTTGTCAGAGAGTAACCTTATGCAAGGCTTGAATCGGTTTTCAAGATATTTCGATTGTATATTCAAGTTCAACCAGTTGCCTATAATTCATCAAATATGCATAATGATGTATAAATTATCTTCTTAAAAGGTCTGTAAATCAGCAATTTTTGATTGTTTCGAACTGCTTTTAAATTTGATTGTTTGACTGGTTTGAAAGGTTCTTTATTCAGTAGAGAGAATGACTATTCTTCATGTTTCCAGGCGAAGCTGGCTTAATGCTGACTGCAATCTTTTTTAGAATAATCAATTTACTGGATTATCTCTCGCAGGAAATTTATGTACAACGCAATGTCATCACATAATTGTAGATTATATGTAGTTTCGGATTATATGTAGTTTCGGAAAGCGAGATTGAGAGAGTGCCGTCGCCCTTCTCGGAGTGGTGCTTGCCCATTGTTATTTGTTGTTGTATTGCGTTAGCGAGCTAATGGTAATAATAATAATAATAATTTTTTTTAAACTTCCATGTTATTTCATATAAAATTTAACATACAATCATACATCTCACTAGTAAAAGGCAGCGCATAATTGGCTTGTCTGTTAAAATAAATAGTCTATTTAATTAAAAGTCAATCAAATCTGGCTTGGTCCATTCTTTGTTCCGTCTACAGAAAATGTAATAAGAGCATCGGATGGCGATGTTAATCAATTTCATTGTAAGTTTACGTTGAACTGCCTTGTCCACGCCAGTTTCCTCGAGCACTATGTGAAAGTTTAAAGAGGAAGTTCCAAGAATACCAAGGGCACCCATAGTAAGATTGACAAAGTGAACAGCAGAAAACTGAGAATAAAGGTCCTTAATGAGTGCGTTATACATAGCAGACTTCCTTTTGCTATTTATTAAGATGTTTTTTTCAAACCCCACTGTCAGTTCTAGCAAGTAGAGGGTTTTATCGCGAGAAATTAAGACAAGGTCGGGCCGAAGGGATTCACCTGTGATCAAAGATGGGGATGCAAAGGAGGGAAGATCAGCGAATAGTGTGCAATGTTGCAATGAAGATAAAGACTTGGCTATAGCAAGTAGAACAGAATTATGACGCCATGTATATCTGCCATTATCAAGGTAAGATTTGCAGCTAGACACAATATGTTGCAATGTTTCTTGTTGAAGACACAATGAGCAAGACGGAGAATTGAAAAGAGACCATTTTATGTAGATTTTTTCGTGTTGGTAAAGAGTTGTTGAGGTATTTGATCGTGAAATTAAAAATGTTTTTAGGTATGGTCTGTTGTACAATTGACCATAAGCTACATGCTTGCAGATCTGAGAGCGTAAGTATGGCAGAGACGATAAAGCCTTGTGATGTTAGTTCGTGATTAATACGATCTTCTTGGCTGTTTCTGATTGCAGTAAGGACTTGCTTAGTATTTCTATATTGGTCATACTGAATGTTAGTACCATTGTTAGTTTCAGCCCATAACGAATTTATATCGAGATTTGGAGAAGATTTTAGAGCATTTCTAATCACAGTTTGGCATTGAATAAATTTGGTCGAAGGAAGAACAAGGCTAATTCCATACCTTGATCTTTAGAAAACGAGAGTGCTCAAAGTAGCACTAATTGGTAGTTCAAGCCCATGTCTCACATATTTTGAAACAACATTATCAAGATTTTGAAAAACCCAGGTTTTGCTAAGATCAGTAATAGTAAGATACTATGAGAGCTTAGAGAGGACAAATCTGTGATATATAAGAAGCTTATTTTTTGGATGACAGGAGAGACTGTCGATTTTTTGCATCAAGTCGTTAAGAAGATCGTGAACTTCAGACATATGGTTTTGGTTATCCATGGCATAGTTGCAGTATCTACCAAGATATATGAAAGATTTTCCAGTTTCAATAGGTGGAACAAGTTGTTGATTAACTATTAGTTTAGGGGGGTACTGAGTAGATGAAGTAGATGATTTTTTTATTCCAAAGGTAGAACATTTGTCCACCCTGATTATCATATTTGCCCATGTGCGCCAACGAGTAAAGTGGTTGAGCAAAATTTGATTCTCATTCTCAAGACCTGTTATGACAGCAGTATCATCGGCAAATTGAAACCAGTGGACAGGAGAGAGCGAACTGATAGTGAAACCAAACTGTCTAAATTTTGATCGGAAATATATCGAATAAAGGTGTTGAAACAAAGGTTGAATGTTAGAGGGCTGAGGCAGTCCCCCTGGAGGACGCCACGGCCAACTTTGATGAAAGGTGTTTGAAAAGAGTCGGTGATGATGGTCTGAGTAGAGAGTGCGGATTAATTGCTGTATGTGATCAGGAACGTGATCATACTTAAGAACTTCAGGAATGAGATTATGATGAACCAAAAACATTCTTTAAATCGAGAAGGTTGACCACAAGAGACCTTTGTTTACTTCTAGTGTAACGTATTGGTCATGTTTTGTTAAGTCGTCCTTAGTAGCGTGTTCAAGTCAAATGTCCCTCGTCAGTGCAACGTCCTTTCAGGAAGCCTATGCTGTTATTGTCAACCCGTTGTAATGTATTGTATTGATGTGTTGATTAGAACTCGTATATTCACGTGTAGAGTAATTGATAAATCAGTCTTGTTGTTTAATGATTGCTGTCAAGATCATAAGTGTTTTTTTATAAAGAGTATCTGCTTAGGGCTAGGCCCACTGGCCTAGCCTTGATGACTACCCACCATCGGAAGAAGAACCACATGAATGTTACACTAGCATTATTTATAACGTTAGCCATCTGAGCTGTGTGTTCGAAAGTTCTGGATAATTTGGGAAGAAAACCTTTTTGAATTTGATGTTCGATAAACCCATTGGTTTGGAGGAAAGCGTACATTGAATCACGTAAACATGATGTGAATATTTTGAGAGGCACACTTTCAAGGGTAATTGGCCTGAAATTTGAAGGATCCCATGCGTCGCCTTTTTTGTGAATAAGGACAGTGCAGGCCTTTTTCCATTCACTTGGTATTTCCCTTGACTGCCAGATGATTCGGAATATTTCGGTGATGTAGGATCGAAGATAAGGACAGCGTTTAAATGGAATAATAGAAATTTTATGAAGAGGACAAGGAGAACCAGAAGCTTGGCGATAAGTCGTAAGGAATGGAAGGCTGAGATAAGGAAGGAATCCAGTCAGGAATTTTAAAGGATTTTGACGGATTGATAGAGCCAAAAAATTTATGGAAAAACTGCGTGCTAGTAGAAGAATCGAAAGATGGTGAAGGCGAGGTATTTTGCTTGAAATTTGCTTTGATGTACCCCCAGAAATTCATTTTCATTTGGTTGTCCAGGTCGATTGCTGAAGCAATCGGGATATTGCTGTCTCGCAGTTTAGATCTAAGAAGTTTAGCAACGAATTGAATTTCATTGATGCAGGCACTCGATTTTTTCAGTTGCTTCAGGCTTGACTTAAGTGCTTTTTTAGACATTTCTTTGTATTTTTCATCAAATTGAGATGTAGAATTATCCATTGTTCCATAATTTGTGAAAAAGTAGTCGTATATGATTATGTTCATTGTCGATAGAGCTAAATCAGTGTCAATTTTTTCTATTCCGGAGATGGGCATTGAAGCAGTAAAGTAATTATTAGCTAATTTCCACTGTTCATCACTTTTAGGCAATTTTATCCCAGGTTTGATGTTTGGTAATTTGTCCCAATCGATGTAATCGTTGGTTTGACCGGTATTATTTAAATTACGTTCAATTGTTTCGAATGTTTCTTCTTGGAGACTTTTAATAACACGGCAGCTGCGTTGGTGCATTTTTAAACCGCGTAAACCGTTACAGAGCTTCCCACAACAGCATTTGACTTCTGAGCAATTACTAACATCTGCATTACTTTCAAGAGCGATCGATGAGTTTTCTTTGGTGTTATTCGGACGATTATTGTTAGGATTTTCGGTCTTTTCTCCAGTCTTCAGCTTTTCTTTACAGCGCCAAGCATGACGGCCTAACGATTTGAACTCCCCGCCACAAAACGAGCAAACGATAAAAAAGGCAAAAATTGATATAAATCCGAGGCGCAACATTATCCAATGGACGGAAATCGGCGTTATTAACTTGATTACGATGAACTAAATTAGAATATTAACAGACAAAATGAAATAACGTTAAATCTTTCTGATCGTGTACACAACGTGTCTAGACGCTGTGCTCGACGATAATAATAATGATTATAATAATAATAATAAAATTAATTATATATCATATTTATAATGGGTAGCCTTTGATAACTGTTATGCACACATCTTTACAAAGGGCCCACCTTAGTTTCTTTACAAAAGGGCCAAATCGACAGTTTTCTTTTCAAGCTAAGCAAATTTTTCCGTTATCTTTCAAAAGAGCTTTCCCCAGGCTAACTAAAACTTCGAACGCTGTCATAACATTTATAAAGGTAACTTTTCATTTCCAATGCCAATTAATCCACCATTATGAAATTCGCTATTACAATAGGTGTTCAACTGTGAAGCCGGTTTGAAATTAAAATGATATTAAATTGTGAAAGGAAAAAAGAAAAAAATGAAACAAGTAATTGAAAAATAAAGCTACAAAAAATAGGGTAAAAGCTCGGGGTAAGTCAATTTATTGCTCCTGACAGAAAATGTTGTATGTGGTACAGATGATGGCATTAGAAGGCTTTGACGTCAAATAGCGTTTGTGATTATTGTCAATTGATGGATCCTTGCACATTTCAAGGGAGAATCAAGACTGATTGAAGATTTCTTAAGAACTGATGGAATGGTTTACAAAATCTATTGTTCTGTATGACTGTAAAAGGTTGGAAGGGAGGGCGATATATTTGACTCTCCTACGGTTGGCATTGACGTCTAGATTAGTCTGAAATGCAACAGTAAGTTCAAGTAAGTAAGAAGAAGAGTTGCTCATTGGCAATGACAAGGGCAAGATCAGGTCGAAGCCTGTCCCTTGTAATTATGCTTGGTGAGAGAAAGCTCGAAATATCTACATAGACGAATTAGTTAGGAATTGTTTTGAAATATCTGCTTGGATATGTAACGCTAGGTCATGGTGGCAGGTAAAGTGGTCTTCATTTAGGTATGTCTTGCACTTTCCAGCCACATGGAGCAGAGGCTTCGAGCAAAAGCAGAAAGAGTCATCTGAAGATAGAGCAAATTTACATTGGGTGAGATCACTGCGGGTAGCGAGGGATTTTTTTAGATATTGGATTGTAAAACTGTAGACATCCTTTGACATGTATCTTTTCACCATGTAGAATTTAGAACAAAGATAAAATAATTGAATATTGTGATACCAAGTTGCTTTGTAGACGTGGCTGGTGTTTTTCTATAGAGAGTTTCTGTGGCCCTTTTTATCTCATTATCTAAAAATTATTCTTCCAAGCACAGTCTTATAAACACTATGGTTATTATTTTACTTCGATATAGTTTGTTTTAAATCACCTTTCAATCACCTTATGAAATGTGGACAAAATGAATATGAACCGAGCCTACACACCGCCATGGTCTTCTCTGCCTTATGATTGTCTCTTCAATGGCTTGAAAGAGTTTCCTTTGCTTTGGCCACCATCAGTTTTCTTCAAAGACTTTCTTCAAAGACTTTCTTCAAAGTCTGTCTTGAAAGACCCTCTCTCTTTTATCTGATCCAGATTCATGCTTGTTCGAAACTGTCTTTGACCTTGTTGGCGTTTTTCTTTGGTCCTTGTTAATCCTGCTGCAGAAAACTGTGTGTAGTAATATAATTATGACTCTAATGGTTTAAGTATAATTTCTTTCATTCCGTTTGCTACATCATACGATTCATTGATATTCAAACACTTCTGCCTTTTATGATGGTATGACTAAATATCATTTCGTATATGCATACACCTGAGATTTTTCAGTCAAAATCGAGTTTAGATGTTATTCGATTTCTGCCAGTAGCGGCGCCAAGGGGGGGGGGATTGGGGGGGGACGCATCCCCCCAGTTGTCGCCAAGATTGATTTTCCAATTCGTCGAAATCCGAACAGAAAATGATCGGGGGGGGGGGGGGTGGACCAAGTTGTGAAATGTAAGATCTTTTTCGATTACAATTCCTTATATTGGATTAAATGCTGTGTAGTGTCTCTGCTCAGGCCTCCTTTTATGAGATTTCAGTTAGAACGCGTAGAGCTTTGAAATTACTTATTTTTGAAACCTTGTTCTGTTTATTTCCATAAAGTGATTTTTAGTATTCAACATTACTTCGAACTTTTTGCTTCATGTTTCAATCTAAAATGATTGACAGTGGCAAGCGTCACTCTTTACAGTAAGTGAGAACAGTCATCTGGTAGAAAAAGGGTGCTTTCTGCGTAAAATGGGCGTGGGTTAAAAAAATGTTTCGAATTGGCTTCCAGATTTTTACCGATGACGGGCCCGCTTTTTAAAAATTTAAAGGGGTCCGTGTGGCGATCGCCAGTTTTACGCCTCCAAGTAATAATATTTTGATTTGTATATAGTTATGTATGTAGATGCATACTTACAAATCATAGTACACTAAGTACTGACTCCTCTTCTCCATTACCCTTTTCTTCTTCACCCATAAATCAATTCTAACTATCTTTTTACTTCGCATAATTTATGGATTTTAAGACTTTGCAAGTGGTTACCAAAAGGGTATGGCAGAACGGGAGTCAGCATTAAGCTGACTTTTATCTTATACCTACCTCAATATTGTGATGTATTAAGAGTTTCTACCATAAGAATGGAGATGTCCGTCACAACCGTGTCACGAAATTATAAAAAATTCTATTAGCTGGATATTCCCTGATTTGTCTTTTTTGCAATGGGTAGAATTCAGGCAGTTACACCATTGCTCCTATAATGGAAATTTCACTGCACACATTGAAGTAAATGCTTGGAAATCAACTAATTGGTAAAAGCCCCAAATTTGGTACGAAAATGTTAGAATCTTTTCTGATAGAACATCCGATTCTTTTTAAAGTTGCAAGCTACCCTTTTTCAACACCATTTTTTTAGAACAAGGTATCTTATTTTCCATTTGTTCATATTCCAAAGGCTTTTTTATAGCTACACAGATAAGCAGAATTCCGAGCCTACCCCCGGCCCTGGCGAACGTTAAAAAGAAGCCCAATTCACTTTTAAAGTTGTTACGATCCTTGTTTATTGCGATTTTCATTCAATATAGCTTTTATAAGTCGCATTTACCAACTTACAAGAGAGTAACAAAATAAATAGAGTCCATTATAGGAAATCGTTAAGGTTTATGTGTGCCCGCAACAACACAGGCGTGGCACATGTATTCAAATCTTTTTTTATCTTTTAGACTTTATTCTTTTTTCCACAAATCCACCGTCATGAAAGGCGGATTGTGGTTTTGTTTTGCAATGTTTACAAATTCGATACGAAACAGTTGAGGTAACGACATTGGTCTTTGTGGTACACCGATAGTTGTCAATAACTAACCAGAAATTTTTTCTACACCTTCGGCAGAGAGCTAGCGTAATTGCACTCACTCTCAAAAGATTTTTAATGCCTTTTTACCATCTGCATTTACTGAGTTTAGCTTGCGCTGCAAATATTATGCAATCGTGGTGTTGAGACTCAAATATATGGTGTCCAGGCCATTAACTTCTCATCCAACCAATAGGAAACAGCTTCGTTTTCTTTTATGGGCAGGGAAACGCCGGAGCAAATTTTCAAGTGAGCGAGATTTGAAGATTGGGCGTGGTCGTATTAGGGCGTGGTCATTCAAGTTCATGCTGGTGCTCCTTAGAAGTCGATAAACAGGTTAAGACATTTCCATGCTTTGTGACTGGGGTAATGACATGAAGCCTTTTTGCTGAACACAAGTGCAATAGGCATACGTCACATTGCTCTTCGTGTAGTGCGATTTTAAACATATGCCTTCAACATATCATAATATAGCGGCAAAAAAGTACGGGGGCTACCACTCCACAACCCCCTTCCCCCGGCTCCGGCGTGCCTGATGGAATTAGTCCAAGCACGGTTGATACAAAATTCGATACTCCAAAAGATTCGTGTTTGGACCCTTTCGTTTCATATTTATCTAAGGGTCTCAAGAATGGTCTAGAAGTATGTATTCTAATGATAATTGAGTCACTATCGCGTCAAGAAACCAGTGTAACAGATTTAGGACATGAGCTGAGAAATACATAGAATTGCACGAGGTTTGATGAACAAACGGCCAATTCAAAAGTATGACACAGCTAATTCAATAACGTAGGTGCTGACCTCAAAAATGAAGTTATCAGATGCGTAGAGAAGGCGAGCAATTTCTGTCTCAGCATGAACGATAGTCTTAGCAGAAAGAGCAGTACAAAACTGTCAACATACAACTCAAAGGAGGGCTCAAGCTCCTTTAGAAAGATAAAGAAGCATTAACCTTCTACAGAGAAGACTTGACCAAGCCTATAATGCTCTCTTCAGAAGCCATCTTGGCTGTGCTAAGTGGCGAAGTTGCTGGTCAGGCTGAGCCTGACTATAAGCTACCAAAGATAAGATTTTTGAAAATCGCGGAAAATAATTTGTTTTTTTTAGAAATGATACTGTGAAATTTCTTTGATTGTTCAAAATACATGTTACGAATTTCTGTGCAGCCTCTTTTCATTGAATCATTGGGTTTTCCCTTTCTCCACCCATAAGCACAGTTTCCCTTCCCCCTCCAAATGTATTCTGAAGCTCCGGTGCATGGTCATGCTAATTTCGACTAGCATGACCATGCAGCCTATGTTCAGTCAGTCTAGACAAATGAATTTACAGCGTAGCATGGTACCCAGTAAGTCTCGACAATAAAAAAAAGCGAGTCAGTCTGAAATTTTTGAGACTGACTACGTCGTTATCATCATCATGACTATAAAATATATGAAGTTATTTCATTGGCTGATTCCCTCGTAACCGGGTGCCTATTGCAGAGATCTGACTGCCAAGTCAGGCTCGTCCCTGAAAGACTGTCCAGGACTTTACCACTGCCTCATCGAACACATATCACTGCAATGACTAGCCTGTGTTAGGCCCAGCCGATTTCCACGCTTAAGTGCAATTATCGTGGCACAGATTTTTGCTCCAGTGATGGTGACATGGTGCATCACCTTTAAAGAAAGCCTTTTGGAACAAGAAATTTGGCTGAACAGTAGGCCACTGTGCAGCAGTTGTGCCTATGCCGAAACTCGAAATTAAGACGAAGGATCACGTTTTCCAGGACAGCTGGATCTCTAAAAAGGATTGGCCCTGTGGAAGTGCAATGATTGAGAATATTTTTGCTGGCAATTTTTGCTTTTCAATTCCCTGTTTATGCAATTGATATGTTTTTGGTGCTGAGAGAGAACTTTCCTGTTTCTGCTTTAATATCATACATGTGCTCCTGATTTAAAAGAACATTCCAAGAGAATTTTCTATCTACGCTTTTGATATTTTGGTGCTCTGAGAGAACTTTCCTGCTTACGCATTATTATTATATATGTGTGTCTGTTTAAAAAGAACAGTTCATGAGAACTTCCTATTTATGCATGTGATATTTTTGGTGTGGAAAGAGAATTTTGTAAACAGTAATTTGATTGTGCGTAACTTTAGAACTGCACAAAAAGGAGAGATTGTTTTCTATACTAAGAGTATGCTAATACGAGTATGGCTTGTACTCCTCAGAGTATGATAAGTAAGATAATGTTTTTTGAGTTATTTTGGGTAGTTATGCCTCATTTTGGGTCATTTTAGACCCATTTTGCTGATTCTATAGTTTAGTAAATCGGATTCAAGAAGATAGTATAATTCAAGAAATGGAAATATCAAGGCTCAGCAAATAGTACATATTAAGATAGTGATTTATCACCTTTTTTTGGTCTATATGGTGTGTATGCTATTTGTTTTGTTTGTTTGTATATATTATGATAGGGTATTGGTGTGTGGGTATACGACACTGATGAGATACATAAATAAGAAAAGCTAAAACATTTCACTTGTTTTCACAGTTCCTAAACCAAGCATTTCACAAGAGTAGGCCTATGGGCACTTGCACCTGCAATCAGTTAAACAAGAGAAAACATGCTTGATTGAAAGCGCTGAAGATACAACAGAGGATGTATTTTCATTAATTATAAAAAGCTTTTCTTGAAAACTAGGATACTACGATCATTCTAAAGTCGTGATACTGTATATCGCATTTCTTGACATTTCTTCGAACTTCTCTCCGATGCTATATGTAAATTGTTAAAAAACATTCTATCATATTCATCGTATTTCATCCAAAATGTATTGATCGTGATTTTTTCCCTGAAATTTCCTTTAATTAAGTCTGTTGAATTAGGATGGAATGCAAAGACCTCGGATGCCCTGTTTTCTTATAAGATACCTTCTTTTCGTGTGTCTATACAAATCGCAGACAAATGCGAGTCTGAATATACCAATTTTCTCTACATACTAAACATGAAAACTTGTCTCTACATTCAAACGGCGTAATGCAATGGAGGAATATTTAACGTGGCAAGTTTTCTTGAGGCCCCGATGTGCATATCAAGTTATAGTGTAAATATGAAATTAATTGCCCCACCTACTTATTTTTACGTCCTTAACTCCAGTCACACATGCGCCTTCAAATTCAAAAGAGATGCTGTGTTTGGAAAGAACGTACTTCTCAATCTTTGTTCATCACACTAATCATGCAAAAAGCATGTAGAATTCTGCAGGGACAATTGTGGTTTAAGGTCTAATTTTCTGTTGTTAATGCTGCGTTGCTACAGTTTTTTGGTTGCTGCAGTAAGTTTATTTTAATTCGTTTATATTACAGTCAGTTTTATAGTGCCCCAGGGGTATGAAAATCGTACTTTATTGGAGTGGTAAAAGCTTCTTAAAAATCCCACACAGCTGTTAAACTAGACTCTAGATAAAGAAGATAGATTTGAGGCCAAGACTCGGTGACAGGAAAACCTTGACAAATGGTACTTTTGTTTATGGTATTGTAGAGGATTAGCTGCAAGAAAATGCAACACTCTGTTTTAGCACCAGCCCGACCTTTATTCTAATAACAACGCTTTTAAAACATATTACTGTTATATAAAAATATGTCAACAGGATTAGCAGTTTTGAAAATAGAATCATTTTCTACAAAAAAGGAACTAGTCTCCTCCGAGCTAAAATCTTCATCCACATTTATATGTTCTGTGTTAATCGGTTTAATATCATCTAAATCCATAAATGTTTCATGTGGATGTGACCAGCAATCGTCCTCTAGCCACTTTGAAATGTCTATGTCAGTATTTATATCATGCTTTCTCTCTTCTAAATTGTAAATATCGGCGTAGACGTCACACAAAGGATCGGTATCTAAGGATTTTGGCAAGTCATCGTTGAGAAATGAAGAAGGACTGCCAACTTGTGTTGTCTTGTCTGTACAACTGCTACAAAATTCACTAGAATCAAGTGAATCTGATTCAGCATTGGTTTCATTGTCAGTTGTAGAGCCTGTTGAAGAACGCCTCATTGCAAGCTTGTCTAAGTGTCGTTTGGTTTTTCGTGACTCAATAAAGCGATAAGTATATCTCAGACCACCAACCTGTAATGAAAATATAATCGATGTTATATGGCTTATTCCTTAAATATGTGAAATTTTGGTACCACTTCATAATATTCGCCTTCATAGGAGGCTACATTACTCTTGAATGCATTATCTTAACATAGTATTACAATCTTTGCGATGCAACCTCGTAAAAGGAGAACACCTTTCTATTAATTGGGTTAAAGATCACATCTTCAGTGAAAAAATTAATGCTTAGTGCACTGGCAAATAGAATCTGGTTTGCACATTGTTGCAGAGTATTACAAATCAACACAGGGTGTTGAAGAATATTGCAGAGATAGAAATCATTTCAGGATGATAGCGGAACTGGCTTTGTTAAGTGTTGCAAAACTTATGAATACAGTTTCTCAATGAAGCGGCCGTGTCGAAACCGTTGCCTGCAGCACCCTTCAATCATTTGTAGAACTATCGTGTAAGTAACGAGGCCTATTTTCAATTTACAGCTCTGGCTTAAATAACGGCGAGTTCATGTCGCTCAACCTTACTCAATCTGGTTACTCGATTAGGCAACACTAGCTTTCAGCACTGTTGATAAAAATGCCAGATAACATTTTACATGAGCTCAAGATTTGCCTACTGGCAAACTAGTAAGTACCAGACTCCTGCTAGTAAATCTGAATTGTCATTTTTCAGCCTCAACAGAAATAATTTAAGCTGATTTTGATTGATACCTCTGTTTATATCAACGATATTCACGACAAGAGAAAAACCCTAAAGACAAACGTAGGGTGAACAATCAGCAGCATCTTCATATGCATGGTGAATAAGAAACTGGCCAATCCAATACATCACCAAATTTCTGGTAATTTGCAGGCTGCTAAAGCAGCATTCATTTACGTTCTTGTGAATTGAGTTCTGATTTCGAACTATGGCTCACGATCACGATCCATTAAAGTCTATCAAGAGGCATAGTTCAAGAGTCTTTAAGTGATGCTACTGCTTTGCGTGGTTTTTCTACATAACCTTCTTTCACCTCGCGAAAATTGAAAGCACAAAAAGGTAGAGAAACATAAGACGTATAAGGTGCCAAACTTTAGAAATATTTTATGATGACTTCGAATGGAATTTGAGACCCGAGCATAGCATACCGTCTTCCAGGCCACAGTTCCGTCTGATTACTTGCACCTCCGCAGTTAGTTGCGACAGAAGTCCAGAAGATTTGGACGTTATTAATTTTCCTTATTATCAAAGGAAAATTTTATTAATTGGGTGGCTTATGGAATCCTAACGAATGTTCAAAATGGCTTTAATTCCTAGCGGTCGTCTTGTAATGCCCCTGCTTCACAAGAAAGGCAGATTTAAATTCATTTATTTTATTTATTATTTATTTACCAATATACTGAATGCCTTCTAAAATGAAGCGTATCAGCAGTGTTTATATAAAATTTAAAAATTTAGAAAAAAATTGTTGTTACCTACTAAGTTAAAGGGAAGCTAAGCATATATAAGCCCTCAGTGAAAATAACTATGCAAACATTTTTGCAGTGCTATACAAATATTGGGGTTTTTTAGGATGAAGCTGGGACAGTTTTATATGCTTCGTTTCCCTTTGGGGCTAAAATGCAGTACAATAAGATTTCTTTTTTCGAAAATTTTAATGTCTAGGTATGTCATTGAACAAGTCTTTCACGTTTCATATCCTGCACTCTGCTCTCAAAACAGCTGCAGTTGGACTGTCAGTCACATTTGAATATAGGTCTCTCCATTGAATAACAGTACGCGGCAGGAATGAGAACCTAAATTAATCTGTTTTCGTTTATAGCTGTATTAATTTACCATTTCTAAAAGAATAATTCAGGTGATCTTTAAGTTGAGTAGAAACCAGTCCATGTATGATGTTGTACAACATTGTTAGTCTGGCGTCTCCTCTACGTTGTTCTAGGCTGCGCCATCCAAGTGATTGGAGCATGTCAGAAACACTGGACGTATTATTACGATGACCTGTTACCCATCTCGCAACTCGGCGTTGAATCATCTCAATTTGATTAACAAGACAATGATTTCTCATTGATCCTGTGAATTCATCTGATGTTGCTTTAGGATCCCATACCGTCGCACAGTATTCTAACTAAGGCCTCACTAAAGCTTTGCATGCTCGCTCTTTTACTTCCATCAAATTGACTCTCAAATTTCTCTTTACAAAACCAAGTGCTCTACTGGCAGCTGCAGTAATATTACTTGTGAGATTGTTCCATTTCATATCATGTATGACAGTAAGGCCACGGTATTTAACAATTAGAACTGCTTTCAGGGCCTGTCCATGTAACCTATATGTATACTTTGTAGGGTTTTGTTTTCTTGATATTGATACTACCTGGCATTTTTCAGGATGAAAACACATTTGCCACTCCATCTCCCATTGCTCCAAAATTTATAGACCCTCTTGCATCTTATGGCATTCTCTTTCATTAGCAATAGTTACGTACAATAAGGTGTCATCAGCAAACAACCTTATAGTACTATGCTTGACATATTGTGGCAGGTTATTTATTTATACAAGAAAACGGGCTGGCCCAAATACGGAGCCTTGGAGTACCCCAGATAGCACAGGAATCGGCTTTGACTTGTTGCTATCTAAAACCGTACTTTGAGATCTTTCACTAAGAAAGGCCTACATCCACTTTAGAGTCTTCCCTTTCACTTCACATTTGTTTAACTTATACAGTAGTCTATTGTGAGCAACTTTATCAAAGCCTTGGAGAAATCCAATACAATTAGATCATTCTGATTACCATTCTGCATTGAGAGTAGCATTTCATGTGGTGAGAATTCCAGACGTTGTGTTTCACAGCTGTGTTTCTCCCTGAAACCATGTTGTAAGTTATATAATATTCCTTGACTGTTAAGATGATTCATCGGTTGAGAACAGATCACATGCTCCAACAACTTACAGCATACACAAGTGAGGGAGATGGGCCTGTAATTGACAGCCTCAGCTCTGTCCCCTTTTTAAAAATAGGTACTATATTGGCACTTTTCCATATTTTTGGGAGATTTCCTTGCTCTAGTGAAGCATTAAAAATATGTGTTAGGACTGGGGAAATCTGACATGAGAGTTCCTTCAGTACTCTTGGTCTGGGTTGATCTGAACCTCCAGCCTTGTGAGGTTTTAATTTTTGTAATAAGTTCTTTACTACTGTGATGGAAACACCAAAGTCTGGCATAATCAAGATGCCATGATCTGGGGAGGTCATGGCAGGATAATCATCACATATCATTTTCAAGGATAAAGGTGTTTGATTGGAGATTGCTGTTTGGTATTGATCATTAAGAGCATCTGCTTTTACTTTAGGATCAGTCACCATGTTGCCACTGACATTCGAACTACTGAATTTCGAACTACATTATTTTAACTAAGCATAAGGAGATTGTTTGAGAGAAAGGACAAATGTCAACTTCAGGATTACAAATATTAACTAGAAAAATAGAAAATCGTCTTTGGGTTTGTTCCGTGAGTCATCGTATCCAGTGGCGCCGTGGCCGGGGGGGCCAGGGGGGGCCATGGCCCCCCCTGAAAAAAATTTGTCGGATGATTTCGATGCTTGTCGGAAATTTTGAAATTTATATTTGTTGAATTACAAAATTTTTTTTTCACAAATAATCAGTGCTTTAGGATTTTCATCTCTGGTTATAAGTGTAAAACTAGAAGTAACATTTTGCAACATCAAAGCCAGTGGTGTCGTGGCTGAAGGAAGAACCCCAGTTAAAATGTTGTCGGAAATTTTCGTCATTTTCTCCCCTTTTTCGGAAAAGCAATGAATTAGTTAATCTAATTTTTTTCATCTTTCGTGTTCAATTTTCTGTCATAAGACATAAAAAATCAAATGCGGAAACAGTACGGCATTCTTCCAAATCTAGAAGGCCGAGAAGTGACGTCCTTGAAAAGGTGCAAGAAGGGTTTCAATCACTAGATGATGTCGCATCAAAAAGCACTTGAGAATATGTGTTTTGCAAGCTCAGAGGATTTGTTTAACTGCTTGTTATATACGTTACAGCAGTGCCAGTATTCAAACGAGAGCGGCGAAACGGTCTTTGACGCTGATGCTTTTGAGAACAAGTTTACATCTTTTGAAACTAGGATGGCAGCCTGTGTTTTCCGGAAGATTTTCGCCATCACCGACCCTACTTCAAATATTCTTCAGTCACAGCTTATCCCGATTTGCACTTTTTAAATAGGATACTTGTCACTTTTCCTACAGGCTCAAATTCAGTAGTGTAGAGCTGGGGGGCTCAGGGGGGCTCAGCCCCCTAGTAATTTTCTTGTGTGATTTTTGGGGCTTTAGCCCCCCTTGTTCTTCCCAAGAAATTTTGACATTCTCCATTTCTTTTCTATGACAAATACGACAAATATAAAAAAATTATTTATTTTAAGAAGAGATTCTGGTAGCATATCCAAAGCACAGGCTGCTATTTCATTTCTCTCCGATCTGTCAAAGTGAATCAAAGCAGCAACATCGCAGCAACTCAAAGGACCTTTGCTCTTTGTTCTTGTAAGCAAATTTTCAAGCCATGTCTAAACTGGCAGGAAACCTGCTGCAGTACTTTCGAAGCGGTGAGGTTCCTGAGGTCACAGATAATAATGACCCAGAACCAGAAAAGGAGGAAGAGGAGGAGGATGAGAAACAAGCACTACTGTCAATGGATCATGACCAAGTTGAAGGAGAACGGTAAAGACCCTTTTGCCCCACTGTACCAAATTCTGCACATGCCACGTTACGTCACCTCTGCCATTGGTCATGCAAGCAGGTAAGTAACTTTTTATCGACATATTCATGGGTTGTATTGCTTGAGTGGAAGATTGGTTGCAGAGTTTGCAAAACAATCAAAGACATTGATACGTTTCGTGACCATGGTATGCATTTGAGCAAGGATGGGATCAACTGCTAAACATCGTCAGATGCAGGAACGAGTGCACGGAAGCAAGATTGTGAAACGTGCAGCTAGCAAAGCTCAATTGACCCTGACAATTTTTTCCTGGAAAGAGAGTGACAGACAAATAAAAATACCACTGTTTCTAATATTAATCACCAGAGAAAACATCGAGAGAAGCATAAGAACAGCATATCACGTTGCCTGCGACGAATGGCCTTATTCTAATTATTTAGCTTTTGTAAACCTACAAAAATGTGATTAGAAATGGGTAGAATATTGTATTCAAGGTGGTTGGCTCTATAATTTTTCCCTCAATATGCTCAAGTCCGAGGGTTTTTATAAGCAAAAAGTCCTAAAAAGAGCGGGGGATGGGAAAAAGAATAACAAAAATCAATAATTTGGGGCCTGTTGATTAGGCACCTTAGAGTAATTTCTACGAGGGTCTCAGCAATCTAAATGGCCTTTAGTTGGTCATTCCAACGTATCCCAGCATTCTTTGTAGGCTTCACCCATGTGCAGCAGCCCCTAGTTATTAATCCAGCTCTACACCACTGGGCTCAATTAAATTTGAAAGGACATTCTCAAAATTCAGAATTGTTAAAAATTGTTTGTGGTCAACCATGGGACAGGATCGTTTGAATTCCCTTATTCTGTTAAACGTTGAGCATAGTATGTCGAAATCATGAAATTTTGATGAGACGATTGATGTTTTTGCAAATACAATGCTAAGAAAGTTGTTAGTACTCTGAATTCAAATGTTACAATACTTAAATTATCGATCGTGTCGACAATCTTCAGTTTGTAATTAGGTTTTCTGGCTGCCCCATTTTCTCCTGCCTTCAGTACATCTCAAAATTGTTCACTGACTATTATGATACCTTGAAAAACATGAAATTAAAAAGGGGGTCACTGCTGTTGGTCTTGAAAAATTGTCTCGTTGTCGGAAAATTCAAACCTTTGGCCCCCCCCGAAAACTGTACTCCCACGGCGCCACTGATCGTATCAATTCTTTTTTATGATCCATTCGATCTATTTGCATAAGAAATAGCGGTAACCACAGTTAGATGATATATTAAGCCCTTTATTCGGTTAGGTTACTCAATCAGAGTATAGAGAAAATGCGTTCTTTGGGAAACATGCAACACCTAATGTATCTCTGCCAACTTTATACCGCGGCCCTTACATCGAGTCTAATCTAATTAACTGAAGGCAACGGAATGTTGACATAAGTTCAGCATTCAGGTTATATGTTGCCATGTTGTTGCATCTGAATCTGTTCCTTTGCACAATGTGACCCATATTGTGGCAAAGCCATACTTGATTATGAGCCTTAGAACTAATGATTTCAAATCTTGTATATAAAGTTTCAATGTTAAGTTTAGTGTGAGAACATTTTAAAAAACTTTTCTTACTCACTGTATTAATAACTGCGGTTTTTCTATTTTATAAAGAAACTTTCAATTCAACTTTTTAACGAGGGGCATTTTGGTTCTTTAAAATAGCGTGAGATTTTTTCAGAACAAAAGGCTTCTGATGGCTTCTGATGGATTTTGATTGATTTTGATGGATTTTTTGTCGGAAACAAAAGGGTTTTGCCTAAGGTGCTTGAGATTTTTTGGAGTGAAAGGCCCCAAACATAACATTGGTGGTATTTTTGATAAATTTAAAAACATGAGTTAATCCAGGAAAACAAGGAAGTTATAATTCTCAAAACAGTAGGGATTAAAATGCCCCGCCCAGCTGAGTCTGCTATTGTTTTTGGTCGTATCTTATCTGTTAGGAATTAGAAAGGTTATAAACTTTCGAATCTATTTAATCCCTGATGTTAAAAAGGTGACCTGTACATCATACACGCATTTTTTCAAGGAATTTGTTTACAAGGAATGGAGCATCGAGTAATTAAATTTGTCAATTAATCATAGCACTGGCATGAAACAGAGATAGAGCTGTGGTTTTGCATATGATAATATATCCAATAGTTTCTAAAATTTGTGGAAGTGGGCGTATCGTTTTTTTCTGGTTTTCTTGAATCTTCAAGATAATATCAAATATTGCATGGCCTGCTGAAAGTATGGAATATATAAAACTTTGAATCATTATATAAAGTTAATAGTAATTTAATTTATCTTAACTGAATTAGCTATCAAATTATCAAACATTCTATTTTTTTTATATAGCACTGGTTCTGTAAATATTTGGCCCAAATTAGTTTAATATTAGTTACTCTAAATAGCCAGCTTTAAATTAAAGAATTCATTATCATTATTATTACTTGTGTGGTGGTCAAGTCTAAGATATATCCTGACGTTAACTTTTGTGTGTTAGGCACAAGCAAACGGACCGCTTTTTACTGCTTCA
Source organism: Catostylus mosaicus (assembly GCA_964019065.1). NCBI lineage: Eukaryota > Metazoa > Cnidaria > Scyphozoa > Rhizostomeae > Catostylidae > Catostylus > Catostylus mosaicus. The sequence goes on from OZ025186.1 coordinate 11,561,204, forward strand.
CCAAGTAAATAGAAACAAATTGTTTTGAAAATGATAATTACAGCTTCTGAGCGGACATTTGCTGACGCCAGAACCTCTAATTCTACTGGAAAGAGGCACTCCTGCCAGAACATTTTACAAAACTTCGAATTTCGAAAACCTGGGATTTGGGATCAAAGCAATTTTTTCGCAAATTTTTTTGGCTTTTTCACCAAAAACAGCATGCTGCCTCAGGAATCTTGATGGGAAAAACTTGATGGGTATGTATCAGATATATCCGTACCTTTTCTATGATGTTTTTTCCATAATAATATCTCATTGCTCTTCCAAGTTTTTCGTATGTCATATCAGATTTGTCTTTAATTGATCCCCACAACTGTGCAACCTCCATTGGGTTTTTAATCTTGAATTTTAAATCTTCTGCATCAATCCATTGGACAAGATTTGATTGGTGGTCCAGATATAACAAGTGCAGCAAAAAGCGCCACAGTGGAATCCTCTGGCGATGTTCTGCGAAAATAAAGGACAAAATTTATAAAAAGACCAAGCTTTGAACAATTATCTTTTCTCCGTGTGGGACAAGAAGCAAAATAGCTCAAACTGCCAGGGATTGTGGCACTCATTGTAGGGGAAGCTATGGGCCTGTCAGTGAATTTTTCCTTGATGTTACAATTGACAACAATGACAACAAGGCCTCTAGTTGAATAATGCCTTAGGGATTAAGGTGCTGCAGAATTGGGAATAGGATTAACAAGGCGGATTAAATTTCTTGCCGCATACGATCAGCCGTGGGCTTACAATTCCTTGCATGAACCACTGTCGGCCTTTACACGCTAATGACGCTACACCACTCAGCGCATACTAAGTAAGAAGCCATTGGGCGGTGTGCGACCCTACTGGAAGAACAAGTTTCTTAAGCAAAGTGACTGCCTCAAGTATGCTTCAACAGTCAAACAGTATCCGCTAGGGTACTTAATAATTGAATGTTGCATGTTTATTCAAAGCATTTGTAACAGTAACCACAAGGAAAGATGCATTTAATTACTGATCTTTGTAAAGGTTGCGTTTTTGTGTGTCAAATTTGCATTCTTCGACTTATGATCAAAAGGTTCAATACAGCAATGCAAATATTAGTACCATTCAAAAGAGCATGAATTAAAACAACATAAACTTATGTGATCGTTGAGCTAGATCACCATTAAGTTAACAAGAAGGTTAATTTGGTACAAAATGTGTTATTTTTGACAAAGTTTTCACAACAAATATTATGTCATTCATCTTTTAAATTAAACCAAGAAGTATCTCGCCTTGGGGGGTATTTCTTTTTGTGTTCAGTACGAATTGCATGATGACATCTAACAAGTATGACTTTTAAAGCCCACATGGATGAGTCAACTATCATGTCGAACAATAAAGGCCAGGGGCGGATCCATGCATAAAAAACTCACAGGAGCACGTCGTTTGACTTGGGAGGTTATTAGTCACACAATGCTCTTTTAATAGTGTTTTTGCTCTCATCAACAATAATTTCAGTGACAGTTCTTAACGACTTTCAATGATCATATTTTCTCAAATATGTCGCAAAACAGATGAATAAGACAGTAAGAAGACCAAACAGACAGGTTTTGGATTAAAAACGATCGTTGTTAGGACTGTTGCTTGGTAATTTAGGTTTGACATCACAGGGCTGCCTTAGCAAAGAAGCTCAAATCCCACATATCGAGGGATGTCCCATGTTTGAGATTTCCAATTTTTCGAATTAAAAATAAAGGAAAAACCTTTTGTTTCACTGGTTTGCGTTGTTTTGGGATATGAAAAACAAAAAGATAAGCTTAAAAATCTTTTACGAAACTTCAATGATTTCTTTTCCGAATCAAAAGGAGACACAAAATACAAGGAGACGAAGAAATTGCAGTTTCTTATTTGCCCTACTGTAGTGAATACATGGGGCATTTTTCCATGGCAGAGGGGGTGGATTAGATATCTTCAAATATTCCAGCTGCTTAGCCTCAGCTGCTTTCGATCACCCTCACCAGCAATGCCCTTGATGAGGGAAGCGTTTTTAAACTTCGCAGATACCTAGTTTCTGTTCTTAAAGATTTGCCCCTAGCTTTTTCTTAGACATTTCGTGTCCTGAAATACAATATTTCCACTTTACCTTACCGATGTCAATAGACTTTACATATATGGAATTCAATAGAGGCTCACGAATTAGACATTTAGTTACCGTTGATGGGATCTTTCTTTGTAAAACATATAACCCCAAATCTTTTCATCCCTCTTAACCAGTAATAATAGGTTTTATTTGCACCAGTGGCGTATAAACCAGGGGGCCTGGGGGGCACGTGCCCCCTTTACATTTTTCAAGCAGCAGCAGATTTGATGTAAAGAAGAGCCCTATTTTAGTCAAAAAGTTGCCCTTTTTTATTATAGAAATGTCGTTTTTAATCCTTTTATAGTACAAAAAAATGCCCCTATGTAGATGTCCTCCCGAAGTTTCAAAGCGTTCAAGTTTCATTTGATCATCAATCAAAACTACATACGATTCTCAGAAATACATGACAAGTAAGTACAATATAAAATCAACAACATAAAATAAAAAGACTAGAAATTAAGAGAGAAAAGAGAAATAACATTACATAATTGTATAGACTGATTAAGGAGGAGCTCTCTAAGTATGTAAACACATCAAGAGAGAGCCCCCCCCCCCCCAATATAAAAGCAAAGAAACTTTAAAAATTCAATTATATGAAAAGAAACTATGAACCAGATGTACCCCAGGGACACGACAAACTTCCTACTTCCCTAAACTGCACAGCAAGCCGTCTTGTGTTTGTTATGGTAATGTTAAAATCGGCGATTTGAGATGGCATAGATAGAGGCATCTCGAGCATGGAGGGGATATAGGGACACTTGGAATAGAGCCACGTCGTTTATAGTTCCATCCAAATCCAAAGTCACTATCATCAGTGAATTTATCTGAATTTATATGTCTTCTTCAATAGTACACCACATGTGCCTATAAAACAGAACATGGCTGAATACTCACGTCTTTTTTTGGGGATCATAGCCTCTCTTTTAAAATTGACGTATGCATCGTAACTAGAAAGAAGAATCAGAATATTGTGATGAAATTTTCTTGCTATACTTGAAAATTCTATCAATTCGTACTTTCTTGAGTGGAGGAACTGAGATATGATCAATGCTGACTAGGTGTAATATTACTGTAATATTTTATTGCCGGGGCCAAATATTACATATGAATTATAAATAAGAAATCGGTAAAAAGGGGTGTAGTTTTTGAAAAAAAGCAAAGAATAATTAGGAAAAGGGTTTTTTCCGGTCCAACTCGTCGTCCTTTGGTTTAAGTAAAATTGGGAGTAAAATTTGAGTTAAAATCAGAGAAAAGGGTCAATTTTCTAGATTCTCAGACGTGGGTGCTTACACTTGACAATGAGAGTTGACCCACCGGGATACATTATACTTTTATGCATCTCTTAAGTAACATAGCCTAATATAAGGTATAAAAAACCATAACTAGCGTAGCAAAGATATCTACAGCCTACTCTTCGATTTGATTGCAAACAAGAAATGTATAAATGTCCTCGATTTTGTCTTGAAAAACTATTATCTAGTTCCCTGTAACTGTCGATGCGGTGTTGTTGTTTTTGGTACGCATTTCACAAGTTCTGCCCATAATTCCCATTTCATTTCATATTTCTGCCTGTTGTTAATTTTGCTTTCATTGAACGAACGCCTTAGAAATTGCTTTTCTGGTTGCTTTTTCTGGTCTGCTAGTGGCACAGAAGCATCATGGGAGGGTGGCAGGAGAGAGAGACGCGCCCTCTAGCATCGACGTGTCGGAAAAATTCGATCATTTATGTAAAAGGCATTGTTTTTTATAACAATTCCGATGTAGGCACTTCGCTTATAAGATTTATGTAACAAATGAGCTCTGTACAGCACAATGACTAACGGTTTACTTGCAAAATCGACAAAAACAAAGAGTTTTCAAACTTTGGTTAACCTAGGTCTACAAAAGAGATTTCTTCTGTATGACCTGAATTTAGGATATTTGATGAACATTATGATTTGACGTCTTTAAAAGGGTATACTTGACAACTTCAAATCAGGTAGATGCCCCAACTACACTCTAATCCAATCTGAAGGGTCGTTGGAATAATATTTCCTGGAGAGAACCCCCGGACCCCCTAAAAATTTTAGCTCACTTCTCTCGCCTACTGTTTTCTCGGAACCCCTTAAGCAAAAAGTTGTATCTCGGTCTCTGGTACAGTGTATCTCCGATGACCAAGCAAGCCCAAGCAAGGGTGTAACTTCATGCTCTGAGTTGGGAGGATGATGGGCAGGGCCGTCGAGAGCCAGTGCGGGCCCCGGGGTATTTCATTGCACTGGGCCCCAGTAGGCAATAAATTTTTCTACCGAAATAACCTTTTGCGGGCCACTTCGGGGCCCGGGCCCCGGACATCCGACCCCGCCTAACCCCCCTCTCGACGGTCCTGGATATAAGTGAGTGCAATAGAATTTTTCGGCTTCCAGAGAAGTAAATTATGATCGTCAATGTTTTAATTATAAACCATAACAGGAAAAGGCCCTCATCAGCCTGTTGATCCCTTGTTGAAAGATTAAATTTCAAATATCAATCGGGTCATGGGCCCGCCATGCCAATGCTGCTAATTGAAAACTCATAGCCAAAAATACATACCTTATTTTCTACGGGGCCCCTCAAGGCCCCGGGCCCCCTGGTAACTACCCTGGTTACCCCCCCTCTCGACGGTCCTGATGATGGGGGCACTATTTTCTCTCTACAACCTATTTGCAGCGCATATTTTTATTCTGCTAGAATACGTCATCGTCATATTTTACAGGGTGAGCCACCCTAAACCCCCCTTCAAGCAACGCCCCTGCCTTTAAGGGGGTTGTCTACACCGGGGCATTGGTGAAACTACGAAGGCTATCACATTCTTTAATTTCATCATTTATGGAGGGTCCGTTGGTCAATTCCAGGAAAGCCTTTTTGTTGACAAATGCGGCGATCTTTACTTCACAAAAATTTCTCTAATTTTGCCCCTGTATTTACAATCACTTGAAACAAAATACCGAGCAATAGCAGTTGGCTAGTGAAGTAAGCTGCAGTTTATGTTACCTCAGAAAGTTGAGTGCAAAAATTTAGGTCCTCCCTGCACAGGAAGCCAGTTCCACGAATTCGTTGGCTTATGATGGCAGCAATGCAATTTACTGCTAATAGATGCTTGCCATGCGCATCACCGACAAATCTTTAGGCCATCTGTAATAGGCCAAGACCACTGATTAGTGACCAAGACTCGTGATTGTTTTCAGACAATGATTTTCCAGTTCGTCTTCTCAACCAGTTCTGAAAATAAGTTGTCGTCCGATGCTCCTCAGAGAATGGACTTGTGCATAATAACCGAAAATAAAACGGAAATATAAAACCAAATGATGAATCAAATTACTTCAGAAGGACATCATTGCGCGCAGTTGGCTATTTTTATGACCATCTTTAGTTGACGTTTCTTGCTTTGAGAAGCACGAACAACTTATGCAAATTATGTGATTACTTCGTGAATTTTCGGGATTCAAAATGTGTTAAGTGCTGCCATTCATCTTGGATTTTGCAAATAAACGTAATTTTCATTATATTCAATGCAAATGTTAGATGCATGGAAAAAGTCATTTCAATTTTTGCGTGGCTGCACGCAGGTTAGCGCGGAGGGGCACAATCGGGAATCAAAACGAATGAATCGATGGTTGATTCAATAGAGAAACTTCAGCACCTCCTGCTTTGCACAGGGATTGCCTTATCATAAAATTGCTCGCCCAAAAAAACCTATTGTGCACTGTTTGCAAAAATCAAATCAATCTGAAAAATGGAAAATGAAAGCGGCACGAAATGGCGTGACGTCTGCAAGCTCATACAGAAACAATGTTATGCTGTAGAACTTATCAAATGTATTTAAGCAGCTATTCTTTATTAGTAACCAAAAGACTCCGTGTTTTGTATTTCACTCCTGTTTGCAGAGTTACACGAAAACGATCCAGTTAAAGATTCTCCCTGAAACCACCACCCCCCCCCTACAATGGTTATTGGCATGCTTACTAAGACAGGGGCCCCCAGGCAGAATATCGAATGGCCACAATGCGGGCCCCCTTTAGCAATCTTTGATAATTATGTAGTCTGTATAAAACTTAGCATTTGTGATCCTCTGACCCAATAACCTTCCGAGGTCCAGACAAGCTTTCCATGTCATGTGTTTTTTTCCGGAATAAGAGTACGAGTCAAATTGCAAATAAGGAGTAGATGAAAAATCTGCAAAAGTTGAAATGAAAATCAGAGGGAGGGGTTCAAGTCATAAATTCACGTTAGCATGTGTGAGCTTTATTGAAAGAAATTATGACCACCATCCCCCATTTTGTTGGAATCCAATGCTCACAGATAGGGGGGGAAGGAGGGTCAAAAAGCCCAAAATCTTGCTGACAGTGGGGCTCAGCTTTATTAGTTCCCTTCAACTGCAACACTGGTTGGGACGAAAAGTTTAATATTAGTCCCTAAAATAAACGCTTCTTTTGATGGGTTTTCAAAACGTTAGGAAGTGCAAAAGCTAGACCAAAGTGGAAAAATTACAGAATATTACTTTTGGAAGATTTCATGCAATCATAGATACTCAGCTAAAAAGTGTGACAAAGGTTTTATGAAATAGTTTAAAGACATTAAATGGAAGTAAAAAATCAAAATTTTTCTCAAGTTTTTCCATGGTTTACCGTCCTGACCCTATCTTTAACCTGCTGTAGAACGTTTGTAGATGCGAACTTGAGCGTCTACAGGAATTACTTCGCAACACTTTTTTTCATGTTGCGCAAAAAGTGATAAAGGAATGACAAAAGAATGTCGATATTAAGTTAAATTTATTGGAACAGGCTCTAACAGTTTCCTTTTCGATTCAAGAAAAAGTGACATTTTCTTAGTATTTGCGGTATAAATTCAATTTGAGCGGGTTAGATATGTCAAGGCCCAACTTTCAGGCCCTGAAAATTGATTCCTTGTCTATTTTTGTTTTAGCCCTTAGATTCTGCTGCCACCTTTGGTAAAGAATAAGGTAAACTGGATCAAAGTTAGGGTGATAGTAAGGATAGGCTTCCTCGGATATCTTCCACGCTATACAGGAAAGTGGTATTGTTATCGCAAATGCTGCAAAATTTAAGACATGAATGCTCATTTAGGCATATATTTTTTACCTAATGACGGGAAACTCTATGAAAAATTTTTATAAGTGCTCCCCCCCCCCCCTCAGTATAGCTGCAGAAGGAGAAAGGAAAAATGCCGGTAAAATTTCAAGAGGCCATTCTTCCAAGCAATTTACGCACCAGTTTAATCTCCCGACTTATTGTTTAAGCATTATTTTCAACGCTGCATGTTGGTATTTATGTGTTCATTGCGTAGATTAAGTTGTTATAATCCAATTTCTGATTGTAACAGCTTACTCCAGCTAGCATCATTTTATGAATTTGCATGTGATTTCAGAAATTTTAGTTGGTTTGCTTTGCTAAATTGAAATTCGACGCTTAAGGCTATTTTCTCTCCAAAGACCACATGGGGTTTTCCCTTCTCTCAATGTTGATGGGTTTGCCTTGATCGCAAACCGACAGAAAAACAATGAAATTTGGTAAAGATCCTATTTACCGTTTTTGATTTCAAATTGCAGTCCGCGAAAATTAGCAACTTTTCAAAATAAGCTGGTGTATGTGACGTGCAGATGTCGCCCCATGCCCCCTTTCACCTCCTCAAACTGTGAGCGCAGATTTTGGCAGTACTTCAACCGCCGCCCTATTATCTGCGTATCTAAGATTAATAAGCTAGTAGCCGTTATCTACTCAATTAGGGGCACCCAAAATAACCCACATTGTTCCAAAAAATCCACGCAAAATGTCTATTGAAAGGACATAAGTATCTATGTTTCGAAAAATTAAATAATGTTATACTTTGAAAGAGTACATGTACACGACATAATTCAGGCGGAACCCTTTTTCCAACAGAACATGCGGGTACCCCTGAAATTTGCGAAATATATTCAAGAAGTTGGTAGCTAGTTCCACCTGCACTTCGCGGTAAAAAGATAATTTTACACAGTGGCATAGCTAGAGGGGGAGCAGAGGGGGCAAAGGGCCCATCTACCAATCTTCCAAAACGGTGCTTGACGGAAAATTTGTCAGAATTTCCAAAGTTTTTCGTATTAAGGAATATTTTCGGGTTTTGCCACCAAACCAAATAATCTTAGCTACGCCACTGACTTTACATGCTTTTTTTTAAGTTTCACTCGAGACAATGAAACCAGTTATATGAGTAAATAGCCAGAGTCTTCCAGATGGTATTTTGACAGACAATTATAGCTTTAGAAAAAGGCATTCAGTCATGGCAATAGTCACTTACTAAGCAGTCAAAAGTTTTTTCCATACTTTTTAACATGTCTGGGAAAATCTTTATTAAAATTTCAATGAGAAGAAATTCTCTCTCACTCCCCTAAATTAGAGATGGACACTTTCGCAGAAAAACGATATCAAGTGTTGCAAAACTATGAAGGGGTCTTTGAGTTATGTATGCCTATTTATCTCTCCGCAAACTGATATCTTTTTTCTACTGGAAAAAACTTCACTTGCCACAAAAGATGTCGTTTCTGATAAATTATTGCATTAAATGTAAACAACTTCTGAAGGTCATACCTTGGGCCAAGCATATCTTCCAAGATTTTTCTTCGGAGCTCAGGAAACTTCTTCATGTTGCTATCTTGCTATCAAATTTTCAGCATAAACTATGACCAAGCCTACCTTTAGTTAACGAGGCAAGCAAAAGATCTTTACACGAGTAAATCTGTTCGACTAGCGTTTAACTCACGGACACGTATCATATACGCAGGCATTCAAATCACTTATCGTTAAGGTTATTATGATCCATTGAAACAATAATTGCATACTCAGGGGAAATTCTTTTGTTTATGTACAATCGCACAAACTCCGAGGGACGTAAATCGCCCACGAATACAATTTCCACAGGTTAACTCTGTGCGAATCGAAACCGGGTAACAATGACTGGAAGACGAGGGCTATTGTTACGAGGGACTGTTATTTAGTTTCTCGTTGCTATTTACTTAAGTGCATTTCCATAACAGAAACACTCACATGCCTTTTTGTCGATCTAAATATAAATTATCTAAAGAAAATCAAATAGATGGCTTTCCCTAAAGCCCTTTTCACTTCAAAAATGTAGTTTTCATTTCAGGGGGTTTTGTGATAATTACCTGAAAATGCATAATATTATGGTCCATTGTGGATGAAGAAATGGAGGAAATAAGATCATGGTGCATTATTTCTGCCCTACTTGAGGTGGCTAAAGGGTTATCAACCCCACTAAAGAGTGTGAATTCATCTGCATTATGGGTTTCATTGGGCCGCCCTCCGTAAAAGGCCTCAGACGGTTAACTGTTTGGAACTAATCAAAAATACTGTCTGCCTCGCTTGTTTGACAATTTTGTGCATTGCTTGGCCAAAGAAAAGATTTTTATGGATTTTTAAGTTGTTCGTTGTTTCCATCACCCAAAGCCCTCTTGAACTGCTTTCATAACATTTTTTACTTCACTATTGATTGACAAATGGGGGCAATACAGAAAGCAAGTTTACTTATCATATTACTTTTAAAGACACCAAGAATATATTTGAGTAGTGCGGCGAGTGAATTGTCCGAAATTGTATTTGTCTCAGTGCATCACTTTATGTTGTGTGTTGTAAGGATGATAGCTCAGACTGGGGTGCAAATTTAGGAGATTGCGAGGGCTTGCTTCTGCTCCAATTAATTGAGAAATTGTCATTTTCCTTTTAATGGGAACAGTGCTATTTCGCAAAATTTGTCCCCTTTTGGCAAAAGTCGGTCCGTTGAAAGCACACCCCTAGAATAGACTGTCTGAGCTGGGGGAGTTATCTGAGAAATTGTCTGGTTAGGAGATAAATCCAGTTTTGAGAGCACATAAATCCAAATAAATAATGTCCTAAAAAAGCTAGGCCCAAAAAGCTGTTTTTTGAAGGTGACATGGCAATGCTCAGCAGTGTAATTTATAGTCACTGGTCATAAATCAGAACTTGCCGTTAAGATCAGTGCTGGAGCCATAAGGAGGGGGAATGGGGGTTCCGGACCCCTTCCTCCTACTTTTCTAAAAGTTGGTTCCTGTGATTTGCACAAAAATTGAAAAAAATTGGTCTTTCAGGAGGGGTGTGCCAGTCAAATTTAGCTAAACATCTCACTTGAATACAGGTTTCGTCACCAAAAATAAGTAAACATTTGATTTTAAGTCTACAAAATTAGCAAATTTAAAATAATTTCAGAGTCGTTAAGGTCCATTTAAAAATATTGGTTGGATGATGAGTTAGTGCGCGTGAAGACAAATGCTTAGCTGCGATGAGATCCGTGGATGATAGAAGATTTTAGCTGAAATTACTGAATGATTAACCATTAAAATGTACAATCAATAAGCATAAATATTACACAACCCTATTGCAAATTCTTAAAGTAGCTCACTTTTGGACCATTTTGTCTTAAAGTCTTGAGTGGTATTATAGGGCCAATTTGAAGCGTGGCTGTGCAATACTAAAGCTCAGTCAGTGTATTGTGGTTAGTTGATTGTCTATAAAAACACAATAATCTCAGGTTTTGTATGCAAATAGTGCTCGAAAATAATTGATACCGTTTAAATGCCAAGTATGCAAAAAATATGTTAATAATAAATGAGTGAGCTCCTTCCAATCAAAAAGAAGGAAGTGACGCCTCTCACCCTGAGCCGTAGAAAGGGAACGTATAATTAAGAGAGAGTCACCCTTCCCTTTTTATACATTTTGGTTTTTATAAGCAAAATTTCATAAAAACACGGACCTTCGAAATTTGGTCGGATATTGAGAACAAATTAAGAAAATACTGGAACCTAAGCACTGTCTTAAAATGTAATTTCGGGCAAAGATATGATATTGAAGAACAATTCATCCTAAAAAGTTTGGAATGAATAAGAACACTTGAGCCTCAATTTTACTGACAATGGAGGAAAAGTAGAAGGTATTTGGGAAGGTTTTTGCCCCAATTTGCCTCCACAATGTTTTAAAAACAGCTCCCCTAATGGGTGGGTCTGGCACCCAGGTCACTCCAAAAAAGGCTTTGGATCAATTGCTAAAAATAGAAATTATTCATGAAGTTGACTAGCAAAATGTTAGCTAGAAACTGTCAACCCAATATAGGACAGGCATCAAGTTTCATATATTCCTCCTAACAACATTACGTCAAGTTCCTTGTTCCTGTTTCTCTTTTGATTTTGCTACCAACACATTTATATAGGCAACAGAAGCGTTTGATGATAGTCTGAATTTGTCAGTAAACCATCCTCATTCTTTAAAGACAATATGCAAGCTCGATCCTGCAAGGAGATGCGAGTACAGTGGAGTAAAGCACGATGTGCACCTTTAAAAGTTCTTCCGTGTGAGCCAAGGTCCACGACCCCGCGCACCTCCTTGTCAATAACTTGAATCAGATGACTTGGGCCCCTGTGTTTTTTCTGGTTGATAAGACTACCAAATTATAACGCCTGTTTTGCAGTAGGATGGTTATAGTGGCTCTATTGGCTTATTTTTAGGACTAGTGACTCAAAGGGCCTAATGTGGACACTATATTTTTATAGAGCCCTGATTCTCTTTCTGGGAAGTGAGGGGAACATTATTGTTTAGATACAGCAATAATGTAACTGTAATTAATAATAACAGTTGTAATTATAAAGATGGTTATCCAAATCATATGAGGGACACACGCTCTTATGACTTGAATTTCTCTGAAAGTATCCTCCCCACACCGAGTTAATTGGTGTTGGCATTGAGATTCAGAGATGCAAAATCAATTACAACCTTGTTTTTCTTTAGAAACAAGTACTGTTACTAATAACTTAAGCTAAAGATGAAAGGTAATGGCCATGAAGATTAAGGGCGTAAAAGTATCAGTAATTAATCATATGGTCAATACGCTATTGAAAGTGTTTGCATCTTTTTTAAAGTTGCATTTTACGGCAATGCTTCAGTCTCACCTGGTTCTTAATTTGCTCTTAATTTGCTAGAAATTTTAAGGCTCTTGTTCTATATAGTTGCTCTTATCATAAATGATTGTATAACTTCTCGTGTGGGTTGCATATTCTTCGATATGCACCCATCCTTGTGAAGGGGAGGTAGTTGGTGCCAGTTCATCACGTCATCATTAACAATGGTTCGAGAGTGTCTCACTATCGCCAGAATCTTTTGCCCGCCTTATGTGGGTGTTTCATTACCATTCTTGCACGATGACATGATGATTTCTGATTATCATTCCCATAAAGAAATCAAAAAGCTCTAAAGCCGGAATTGAAGAGCCATCGCATAACTTGAACTTGAAGTTAATGATTCGAATTTGAAATCAGAGCAAATAGAAACATACTTACAGGGTTTTCTGCACTGAAGTCAAGATTATTTTCAAAACCTAAAGTATGTTTTGAAGCAACCGTTCTTCCTGGCGGTAAGCAGTAGATCTAGGCGTAGGTCACCCCTTATATTGAAGGTAAAGGAAAGCCAAGTTCATGAAAATAGAGATTCCATGGGTCAGGGGCGGATCTAGACGGTTTTGAAAGAACCGTCTACCTAATTCGCAGAGGCGAAGGTCAACTGTAAGAGTTGCTTAGGAGCAAATTTAGCCTTCATATAACATACTTCATATAACATACTTACTTTGCTGCACATCATCAATGAAAACATTGCAACATTAGAATCTTGCGATATGGTTAAGTATTTTTAATTATGCTTGTGCCTTAAGCAACTCTAACATTTTGTGCGAATGTTAGCCAAAATGGGGATTTCCATGAGCCAGTGTTTTGTCCAGCGTTCCAAATTTCAAATTTCAATATGACAAATGATTTTTCCCAAAATAGTACTGTCAGCCAAACCTTTACCAGGTACTTTTAGAAATCAATTTGCCCAGTATTTTGGTTTTGACACACTTATACAATGTCAATATGTTAAATACTTAAGATGTAATTAACATCTAATTGATAAGTTAAACTTGCTTTAGTAGACAAATAACGAAGAGATTTCTCAGGCGTTATATTTCTTGATCGTCTAAATTTGAATTGGGTACATATAAGAAGAACTCCAGGATCAATGGGGATATTTGGAGATTTTTGGAGATTTTATATATTTCATATTTTGGTTCTCAGCATTCTCCAATCAACATTAGAAAAATGTGGGTTTATTCTTGAAAATGAATGTTCTTGTTGTTGTTGTGAACACCTTTGCACACATGCTTTAACTCTTTTGGCAAGGGAGAAATGGCAGGCCTGTTAGATGCAATATTCTTAAGGTGAGTTGATTTCAGGGTTGCCAGAGCCAAATGGTCAGCAGTAGCCAAACATGGTTGCAAAGGAGACCAAAATGTAGCCAAATTGTCATCTATAATAGTATTATCTGAGGGAGACTAGTCAAATTCGCTAAATTTTAATCATGACAAAGGAAACTTCTTAAGTATATGTATCATTTTTCAACCGAATTGATAAAAATACAAAGTATGACATGGAATAGGCCAAATAGTAGGCAAAATACGTTGAGGGGCCAGATAAAAAAACTGGTAGCAAAGATGTTTACAATTAGGCCAGATTTTTTAAATTTGGCCTCCCAGTAGGCCAGTTGGTAACCCTGGTTGATTTTGACCAATCTGATAAGATCCTGCAGAAACATGTACACTGAATGAGGCATGAGGCTCTGCATGGCTTTGAAAATAGGCAATGGAGTACTTTCATAGCATTTTTCTATTCTTCCTGACACTGGTGTAAGGCATGCTTTACCTTAAAGGAATTTCAACCAAAAAACAAAACATGTATTAAGGGAACAAAACAAAGCCAAATTTCAAGAAGCTCTCATTCAGGAAGCAGAGGAAAAATACGTTACATTTTTCATCATTTTTTCGATTATTCTTCAGTTATTTAACTTTACCATGGGTCATTTATGGGCTTTGCAGGTGGCTATTTGGGTTTTTTAATGTCGTCCCAACTGTGCATGGGCTGTTCCATAGGAAAACCTCAAAATCTACCAAAAATTTGACTGTGACTAAAAGTATTATTAAGAGCTTGGGAGGGGAAGGAAACAACCTTTTTCAAATAGCTCAACCTTTCCAACTAATGGGGAGAAATGCACCTGGCCTCTATGGCACAATCAGTTCCGGTGGCGTGTTTCTACGAACTAATGAACCTAAAGGTTCGCGGTTCGGGACCACAGTTAAGACCTTTTTCAATAATCTCAGTCAACCAACCAAGCTGTCCATCCTTCTAGGGGTAATATGAAAAAGTCCCAGCTTGATAGCTAGTTTAATGAATACAACTGCTTGCCAGAATGCTTGTTGGTTTATTGGTTTGCTGACTTGCATGCAGACTGGTTAAATGGCCATGAAGAGTATTATGTTGTCTAAATAAGCTTAGCTTGAGTATCCTTGATTTAAGCCACAGATTGGTTAATTGCAGTTTTGAGTTCTAATGGATTCTTTCCTTCAACAACATCATCATCTTTCCACTTTGATTCTGGCGTAATGTATTAATTGTTACTTGATAACTGTATTAGCATAGCACCGGGAGTGAAAGGTTTCAATGAAATTACTCTTTTAAGAAATAAATGTATATAGATTCATAGTTTCGGGAAGACCCGTGTGCGCTGTTATGTTGACGTGTATTTCTTCATTAATTTGGTTTATAATATGTACACGAGTCATGGAATATAACTTTCTATCGTTAAACCGGCTTGAATGCGTAAGAGCCTCAGTATTAAGTAGAGACTCGGAAACTGACTCACCTAATTTCAAGTTAACGACTTAACAGCGTCTGCTTGAGCATAGAAATATTGATATCTTGAAATTCCTTGTTCGTTTGTTTAATCTTAATTCTTCTAAATAAGCACATAGAGCTCTTCAAATGTTATTAATGATGCTGAGTCCAGTGCCTCTCATTGAGTCAGAACTGCCCGCTCCCTAGTAATTTTTATGGTGTACATCCCAGGGGAGGCACTCAGCACATACAGTAGACATACGGGAGGGGGGGGTAAGTTAAAGAATTTTACGGGCCACCCAAAAATATCAGCTCATTTTCATAAGACCCAAAAATATCAACTCTACTAATGTCTTGTACCCAAAAATATCACAAATTGCAATATTCAATGAGAAAGTATCTTTGATAAAGACATCTCACAAAAACCATAATAATATCAGTGTTTTTAAATTTGATACCTAGAAATATCATAATTGTATCAATTTTTCTTGCAGGACCCAAAAATATCATTTCTGACAAATATTATACCCAATAATATCACTTTGGGTAAGCATTTGACTCAAAAATATCGGACTGACCCCCGTAGGTCGGTGTGCCAAGTGCTCCCCTACAATCGATAACCCATCTTCGGTGAGACCGAATGTAAATTCCTGTAGTGGGTCAAGAGGTATTGCAAGTCTTACAGAACAGACAGTTCTTAACAAAAAGCATTGTACGTGTGCTTCTTTCAAAACCGTATATAAGTTTGAGCATTACTTAGAGGATCTTCAAAGCAGAAAAAAGATCAAACTTTGCAATCTCCGTCTCAATGCTCACAACCAAGCTATTGGCATTGTAAGATTTGGGCAAAATCCAATTCCTAGGGCTCCAATTCCATAGAATTGGTTCCTATTGCCATACTTTGAATATAACTTCTACTCAAGAGGAATCGCTTTTTTATTGGTTTTTCCTTTATATCAGAATGCATGGTTCATAATGTTATCTTTGACTTAGTCAAAATTTTCCGGAGTTTCATACCTTAAACGTCGTGACAAATTCATTTGGCTGTTGAGTCAAGAGGTAAGGACTGTTTTGTTTCTATAGCAAATTTAATATCCTGTAAGATTTCCTCAGCTTGGATGATTCACAGTTTTTTTTTGAACCCTAACCCTGTTCTTCAAAGTCTCAAAAAGTACTGGGCCCATTGCATTCTTTACTGGCCATGTAGTTTGTTGTATTAAGCTTATTGTTATGTTATAATGTTGTTGCTGTTGTACTTTTGAACTACTTATATTACACGTGCTTATGAATCAAGGTGTGTTCTTTCTCACTCTGCACTAACGCCACTCATAAATAATACAACATGGTGACAGGAGTGAGCCTTTGTTAGAATAGCAATTTAAAATTTTCTTTGGGAACAGGAAGAGCGGTCTTAAGCCTACGTGCGACGACTTAGAGGCGCCTGTTACAAAGAAGCTTGATACTGAAGGTAGTACTAGACTTAGGCCCATTTACTTCGAATCGAGATGGCGTCATTCCAAGTTAGTATACCTGAGAAGTTCCATTTCAAACCTGAAGAGTGGGGAAGATGGATCAGGAGATTCGAGAGATTTCGAATTGCTTCAAAGCTGAATGAAGAAAATGAAGATGCCCAGGTGAATACATTAATATACAGCATGGGTGATGAAGCGGATGATATACTAGCATCGTTCAAATTGACAACTGCAGAAAGAAAGTGTTACAAAACTGTGAAAGAAAAGTTCGATAAACATTTCGTCATCAAACGCAATGTAATATACGAAAGAGCGAAATTTAACATGAGAGTGCAAAGAAATGGAGAGCCAGTTGAAAATTTTATTACAGAATTATTCAGCTTAGCAGAACATTGTGGATTTGGAGACCTACATGATGAACTCATTAGGGACAGAATTGTTGTGGGATTAGCAGACAAAAGCTTATCGGAAAAGTTGCAATTAGAAGCAGACTTGACATTGGAAAAGGCTATGACCCAAGCAAGACAGAAGGAGCTTGTACATCAACAGCAAGGAATTTTACATCAGAAAGGTGATTCCAGTGCTGCAAATGTTGACCAAATTAAAGCTAAGAAGAGCTCAGGTAACATAGAATTTAAAACATATCATAAACATAATAAATCAAATGCAAATTTGAAATGCTTTAGATGTAAGGGTTCTTCTCACCATAAATCAGAGTGCCCTGCTCGTGATTCTATTTGTCACATGTGTAAAAAGAAAGGTCATTGGAAGCGAGCTTGCAAAAGTTCTAAACAAGTGAATGAAATAAGCTCAGCTTTAAGTGATGACACATTTTTGGGCGAGGTTATTGATGCAGTAAATACATCTCAGCAACCATGGCAGACAAAAATTTTTCTTAATGGTAATCCAGTCAATTTTAAGATTGATACAGGTGCAGATGTGTCTGTCATTCCTACAAAACTGTTTTCAGAATTGAAAGGCAATGTTGATCTTCAGCCTACAAATAAAGTTTTGTTAGGTCCATGCAATTACAAATTAAATTGTATTGGTAAATTTGATGCAAAGTTAAAGTCATGCAATTCTTCTATTGATACAGAAATATTTGTTATTAATGATCTTGAAAGACCATTATTAAGTCGTAGAGCCTGTAAAAGCCTAAACCTGGTACAAAATCTTGCTGAAATTGCAGATGTTCCTTATGCATCCAACATTATGAAACAGTACCCCTCCCTTTTCAATGGTCTTGGTAAACTAGAAGGGGAGTACACAATAACTCTCAAGGAAGATGCAAAACCGTTTGCTTTAACTGTACCAAGGAGGGTGCCTATACCCCTTTTGTCAGAAACTAAAAAGGAAATTCAAAGAATGCTTGATTTAGGTGTAATACGACCAGTTCAACAGCCCACAGATTGGTGTGCGCCTATGGTGATTGTCCCAAAACCTAATGGGAAAGTGAGATTATGTGTAGATTTGACAAAATTGAATCTTAGCATGAAGAGGGAAATTCACCCCTTGCCATCTATAGATCACATTCTGGGAAAATTGGGTAATTCTAAAATATTTTCCAAACTAGATGCTAACAGTGCTTTTTGGCAGAGAGCTTTGTCAGAAAGTAGCCAGCTGCTGACAACTTTTATTACCCCATGGGGAAGGTATTGCTTTTTGCGTTTACCTTATGGTATAACTACAGGGTCAGAGCAATTTCAAAGATGCATGGCAGAAAAGCTTCTTGGACTTGAAGGAGTTGAATGCAATATTGATGACATATTGATTCATGGCAGAAACCAAGAAGAGCATGATGAAAGATTACATACAGTTCTGAACAAATTAAAGGAGGCACATATAACCTTAAATCCAGAAAAATGTGAATTTAGCAAGACTTCAATGAAGATCCTGGGTCACATTGTAAGTTCAGAAGGAATCAGACCAGACCCTGACAAGATAAAATCAATTTTGAGTTTGCCTGTACCAAAGAACGTTGCAGAGATTAGATCATTTCTTGGAATGGTTAATCAGCAAAGCAAATTTGCTCCAGATTTAGCTAACAAAACAAAGCCGTTAAGAGATCTACTTAACAAAGGATGTACATGGACATGGGATTCACCTCAACAAAAAGCATATGAAGATATCAAGAAATGCCTAACTGAAGCTCCCATATTAGCATTATATGACTGTAACAGGGAAACCAAGATATCAGCTGATGCTTCATCATATGGAATTGGGGGAGTTGTTTATCAATTGCAAGATGATAAAAACTGGAAACCCATTGCTTACTTTTCAAGAGCCTTAACACCAACAGAAGCAAGGTATTCACAAATTGAAAAAGAGTGCTTAGCATTCACTTGGCTGGCAGAACGTGCAAGTGATTATATTCTAGGAAAAGAAATTATAGGAGAAACAGACCATAAACCACTTGTACCTCTCCTTACAACTCATTGCATTGATCAATTACCTCCAAGAATTCAGAGACTGAGGATGAGATTGATGAGATTTCATATCAAATCATTGATACACATACCAGGAAAGGAAATGTATGCAAGTGATATGTTATCCAGGATGATACCAAAGAATGATGATACTATGCAAGACAAGGAACTGGAATCAGAAATTCAATCCTATGTTTTCTCAGTTATTGATGCTATTCCAATATCAGATGTTAAATTGAGACAATTAATAGAAGCACAAAATGAAGATGAAGTCACTAAAAAGATCAAAGAGTACTGTCTAGAAGGATGGCCTGAAAAATATCAGTTACCTAGTGCCATACATCCATATTGGGGAGACAGAGGAGAGCTAACCATAGTCAAGGATATCTTACTAAAGTCTACGAGATTGGTTATCCCATCTGCAATGCGACTAGAGATTCTAGACAGAGTTCATGAAGGCCATCAGGGCATTACTAAGTGTAGAGAGAGAGCCAAGCAAAGTGTTTGGTGGCCTGGAATGAGCAAACAGATTCAAGATATGATAGAATGTTGTAGAATTTGCAACGAACACAAGAAAAACCACATAGAACCACTAATTCCAACTCCATTCCCTGATCGCCCGTGGCAAACTATAGGACTAGATTTCTTCAAGTTAAAGTCAGTTGACTATCTTATTGTTGTTGACTACTATTCAAGATTTATTGAACTTGGTGCAATGAACAAGAACAAAACAATTCCTGAAGTGTTGCGTGTCCTAAAAAGTTTGTTTGCAAGGCATGGGATTCCTGAAACATTAAGATCAGATAACGGTCCACCCTTTGACAGTGGAGATTACTTAGCATTTGCAAGAGAATGGGGATGTGACATAGTGACCAGCAGTCCAGCATTTCCGAGATCAAATGGCGAGGTTGAGCGTGCGGTCCAAACAGCTAAAAACATCTTGAGAAAATCAGATGAGCCAGAGAAAGCATTGCTTGCATATAGATCTACTCCATTGCGATGTGGATATTCTCCTTCACAATTACTTATGGGTCGCATTATTAGATCAACACTTCCAACTTTTGATTTAAAGCTCAAGCCAAAACTACCAGAGATTGAAACACTAAGAAAAAGAGAAGATGATAGTCGAAAACAACAGAAAATAAGCTATGACAAGAGACACCGGGTGATACCGCTTCCACAACTTAAGCCAGATGCTGAAGTAAACATCACTACACATCATGAACAAGGGACCATCTTAAAACCAGCAAACACTCCAAGGTCATACTATGTTCAAACACCTACTAAAGTCATCAGGAGAAGCCGTGAACATATTATTCCATTAAACACGGGAACACCTGAGAAGAGTCCAAATGTGCAGAAACAAGCCACATCTGTCAAGACACCTGAAATGAATACTGAACTAAACATTCTTACAAGACCCACTAGAACAATAAAACCAACACTTAAAGTTTTAGAGAGCTTTTCATTAACCTAAGCCAAAAAGGGAGATGTTGTATTAAGCTTATTGTTATGTTATAATGTTGTTGCTGTTGTACTTTTGAACTACTTATATTACACGTGCTTATGAATCAAGGTGTGTTCTTTCTCACTCTGCACTAACGCCACTCATAAATAATACAACATAGTTAAATAAATTTGAACTGATCCTTATTGCTAACCTTACATCTATCCTTTTTTCTAGTATTTGTTTTTATCCTTATGTTGAGAACCTACACCCTGATTACTTGAAGAACACCGGTGTATAATAACCTAAACAGGTTCAGTTGAAAATCTTAGGTTCTTATGTGCGGGTTTTTACTGTATTGTAAAAGGTATAAATGTTGTCTTCTTGATCCTTCTCTTAAATTTGGATATTTTGTTAAACTGTTATTGTCTGATTGTAATTGTTATGTTTGCGATGGGCCATTTCGGCCCACATGCCTTTAAAAAAATATTTAATTTTGTCTTTGGCATACTTTAGGAATTAGTCACCTAGAATTAGGAATCCTGATTTTTAGTTAAAATGATAGTTTCTTGATTTTTGCTATAAAACTGCCTGTATTTGTAAGAACATTCAGATTCTGTAAGATTGTGAATCATACCACGAATTTGAGAGCGTTTTTTGAATGATACAAAAATTGCAAAGATTGTAGTTCTCTTTGAGTGCGCTCTCCCATTAGAATATCAAACCAGAATCGGTGAGTGAGAAAGTCATTTCTCTACACATAGCTTGCTTTTATTACCTCTCAATATAGCTATTCGGAACTTTATTTACCACTTACGAGAAAGCGATGAAGAAAGAGAAGTGTTACTCGATGCTTAAAGCACAGGGAATAACAGCAATGGGCTGGGAAATGGTGGCGAAGCAATGAAATAAGGGGAGACAATAGAAAAATAGATAACTAGGCTTATTTTCTGACGACAAGATGGACAATTGCCATCGCTGAAAAAAGGAAAATTTGGCTGAGTTTCTGAGAGAAGCAGGGGGAGTCACCACTGCAAAAGATAAAATTAGACTCATTTTCTGAGAGCAGCATAACCCTCTGCTTTTGGCATCCTGCGTCAAAGCGATCGAAGATTAACATTTTCTACTTTCGTTAACACCAAAAGCGGAACTAAGTGCAATGTTAGCAATCAATTTTCCTGTATGACGCACCAATGGATATTGATCAATGTCTAATGTATGAGTCAAAAACAAGTACTTGGTTTCTACAGCTCGTTGAAGAATTTTAGGACTGCTTAAAGATTTCCATGGTCGCTCCCACAAATATTGTCTGGGATGTGTCTAGTGTGAGTGGGAGTGGTTACCCAAACATTTGCACAAGTACACCCTCCAGATGAAATGATCATGCGAGTGTCACATTCCCTTCCTCTTGGGTGTTTCCCATTAACCTGAGATGGAAAATTTCTCTCCACGTGAAGAAATCTTTACTTTTTGTAAAAAAAGTTAATTGTAAAAAATATTATACCGTTTGCTTTCATTTAAGTTTTATTAAGATATTATTTATTGTGGATACTCAACACAAACAAGCCTTTTAAAGTTTCCCTTATGTTCTTCATACCAGTATCATAGCTCCGGTTATAAAAGTACAATGGAGTCTGGGCAGTTGTACCGAAAAGGGAAACTACTTCAGGGGTATACAGTGGCTGGCAGCGATGTGTCACCCATCAAGATTTTTTCCGAGAAACAACGAAGACGATCCCTCAAAGCTGTGGTCTCTTATGAAATAAAACTTTATGTCATAACTGCCTGAAAAGACATTATCAGACAAGATCTCGCATAGCGACTAAGTGAACGTATATAGTGGGTACAGTAGCGTCTGGCTGATAACAAGTATAAACTACCTTTCTCACTGACAGGGTTATTTTTAGTACGTTCAGGGGGTTTTGATCTATTCAAAGCTACCACAGAGGGTGATATTCTTCACTTTTCTCATGACTTTGAACATTCTGGCAAAGTCATTAGCATTGTCACTGATGATGCCTTCATTGAAATGTGATTTTAAACCATTGTATATCAAAAAATAAATCTAAGGATTATAGTAGAGTGAACACATATGAATAGTATACTTGCCGTTATCTTAACTTTTTGAGAAATTATCTCCCTTTATTTCCCTCTCCTTGACGTAACTCGTCTTGAACATGAAAATTCATGCAAGTCAGCGATGAAGGCTTAATATCTACTTTAATGGAATGTCATAAGCCCATCCGCCAGGATCGTCCTGTGATTGCAAACAATACATAATGCACCCAAGCTCCTTGATAACGTAAATATAAGTACACAAACCTTTTAGTACAAGAGCCTAGAGCAAAGGTTAGTTAGTCTCGGATTGTGTAGCAGGAAGGAAAGGAAGAGAGAGAAGAAATGATTTCCCAAATTCTTCAGACGCTCCCGACTTTCTCGGGCAGCATTCATGAAATATCATGGAAACCAAGAAGAAGGAAATGACTTGGGGTCTCAATTTTTTCTAAGACTTTCAGACCTGTCTCAGATATTTGAGAACCTACATATGTATATTTGCTAAGCAGCAATATGTTTCTCTACTTTGTAGCTCGGTTTAAATACTATTAGTCAATACCTTTTTCTTTAATGAGTAAACATTTGACAACTGTTCCTTATCCGCAGCCTTCTTTTCTACCTTTAGCTCTAACCTTTTGGCCCCTTTCTTCTGCCTTTGAGAAGTTTAACCATTCAATATCAACAACTCTATTATCACCCCAAATGCCTTTTGATTCCAAATACCAGGCAACCAAACAAATAGCGTTGTAGAACGTAACCTTAAGATAAATAGAACGTAACGATGTCAGAGATATAGCCAGAGGTGGAGAGCACTGGAGGAACCTATTCAAACTACAGTTTACATTTTATGGTATCTGAAGCAATATCATTTTAAATTTTTGCTTATGTATGATAGAAATAATGATAATGATTCTAATAGAAATTCTATGTAGGGTGGCAGATCGGAAGAATATCCAGCTATCATTAAGGCTTTTTATGATTTTAGCAATTTCATGGCTGCGGTTTAAAGATATTCCGAGTCTTCAAACATGGGCACCAAGAAATGTTTGCTTCAAGAAATGTTTCATTGAAGACAAAAATTTTGGTGCTTTTTGCTTCAAATGCTTCTGCCTCCATTTCCCTGATAATTAAAGCCTGCTCCTCGATGCAAGTGACAATACTATACTCCATTTTTAACCAGTTATTGATTATAGAGGAAACTTGTTTCTTGTTCGCAATTTAATCTTGGATTAAGTTAAGGATGGATTGGCCTACTAAACTTTCCTTACTTACTCATTAACAAAATTTATTAACAAAATTTTAAAAATCAAATCAAAGCATTTCATATCATAACCAACAGTCAAAGTAAATAAACTGAGCTCAATTTAAGCAACATTTTTCTTCCAAACTTCACTAAAACTGGGGACTAAATACCAAGCCTTTAGATTGCCTTTCAGGAATATTTTGCATAGCTGGCCCTTCTTTTTGGACAAAATTGAGGCTTTCTTGCAACCTCCAGTTTTCACCAAATTTACCAAGCCTAATATTTTTCGATGAAAAGTTGGAAATCTGTGAACCTTCAAATTGTCGAACTATAGAGCCCATATTATGCCAAGCCTACTCGTTTTGAACATTAATGTGTCATTTTTATACTATAAAATTTTCCCCAAAATCCCCAACCTATAGCTTAAGCTGGGTAGCAAGGAACCCATAAACTTTTTGGCAAAGTTCTCAACTTATACCCTTAAATTTTCGGCAAACAGTTTTCAAAAATTTCCTTACTTCTTGATTAACATATTGAGAATTTGGGAGCATTTACCTTCCAATTGTCACCAAAGTATCAAAGCCTATAACCTGTCTTTTTTAAGCAGCCAATAACTTACCTTTTTTGAGCAAAAATGGGACAAAATAGTACCAATAAATCTTTAATAAATTGCAAAGCCTAAAACCTACCTTTTGCACAATTCGCTCATTTTGATTCCCTCTAATTTTCGACAAAGTACCAAGCCTATAGCCTCAATTGTTTGGTAAATTGGGGCATTTTGGTGCTCTCAGATTTTCATCAAAATACCAAGTCAATAGGATTTTGCTTTGGTCAATATTATGGCATGCTGGTATCCTCCAGTTTTCAGCAAAATACCAAGCCTACAGCTTTAAATTCTCGATTAAGTTTTTGACAAAATGCCAAGCCTATCTATTGCTTCAATTTTTCGGCAGAATTAGGGCATTTTTGCACCCTCAAATTTCACCTAAATTTGCTGACAGCATTGATTTTTTGGCAATATTAGGGCATTCTCTCACTGATCGTTTCACAAAAACATTATCTCTATAACCCTACTTTTATGGCAAAATTGGGGCATTCTGGTATTTTGAACTTTTAACCAAAAATAGCAAAACCGTTAGTTTTGTAATTTCCAATTTTCACTAAAATACAAGGCAAATAACTTTGCTTTTTGATCAAACTTGAGTACTTTAGTTACTTCTCAATTATCACCAAAATATAAAACAAGAAGCAATACTGTCCAAGCAGAATTTGGGCGTCTTGGTCACCTTCAAATTTTTCCAAAATACAAAGTCAAAAGCCTTAAATTTTTGGCGACATTTTGGCAGTTCGGTACTTTCAAATTTCACTAAAATGCCAAGCAAATAGTCTTACGTTTTGGCCACGACTTTTGCATTTGGATGGTATCAAATTTTGACCAAAATACCAAGTCTATTGCTTTATAGTCTCGGTGAAATCTTTACCATAATACCAAGCCTTGGCTTTAATTTTTGGGCAAAATTAGGGCATTTTTGCAAACTCAAATTTTCTACAACACAATTATAGCCTGATTTTTTGGGCGAAATATTTTCGCACAGCCGAATTCTCGACAACATACCAACCCTAAAGCCTCATTTGTATGGCAAAACCAGGACATTTTGGGATTCTAAACTACGAAGCCGTAAGCCTTACGTTTTGTTCAAGATTTTGGCATTTCGCTTTCCAAAATTTGCAAAAATAAACAAAGCCAATTGCCTTACTTTTTGGATATAAATTTAGAAATTGCAAAAGCTCGAATTTTCATCAAATTGGCCTTACTTTTGGGAAAGGTTTAGGCAATTTCGTAATCTCAAATATGTACGCTTATAGCACAGAATAGAACGTATAGCCTTAAGTTTTCGGCAAATTTTCAGCATTTTCGCACTGTAAAATTCTCACCAATATACTAACTCTATAGCCCTATTTTTTGATA
Source organism: Catostylus mosaicus (assembly GCA_964019065.1). NCBI lineage: Eukaryota > Metazoa > Cnidaria > Scyphozoa > Rhizostomeae > Catostylidae > Catostylus > Catostylus mosaicus. Next base: position 11,586,683 of record OZ025186.1, read on the forward strand.
AAATTGGGCCGTTTTGGTATTCTAAACTTTTCTCCAAAAATGCAAAGTATTACATTTTGGCCAAAATTTGGGCATTCGCCTCCCACAAATTTACATCAAATATCAATCAAGGGACTTACTTCTTTGAGCATAATTGGGTCTTTAAGCAATCTTTTGGTTCTTTAGTACTCTCAAATGCTTACAAAAAACCAAGATAAAAGTCTTATATTCTGGCGCAAATCAGGGCATTTTGATACTCTCAGATTTTCACCAAAATTCGAAGCAAAGAGCTTATAGCTTGAATGTTTTGGGCATGGTTGGGGCATTTTGCTGCAGCTTGAATTTTCACCAAATAACCAGGCCAATAGCTTTACCTTTTGTGGAAAATTGAGGCAATTTCGTACTCTCAAAAGTTTACCAAAGTACCAAGACAAAAGTCTCATCTTTTGGGACAGACTAAGGTATTTTACAACTCTCAAATTTTCATTAAAATTCCAAGCCAATCTTTTCTTTTCAATTCAGGTTTCTAGGCCGAGATGACCCTTAACTGCATACAATCATACAGCAAATTTCAAAAATTTTTTAAGATACAACAATAACTTAAGTTTAATGTTTAGTACAAGCAAGGCTTAACATAAAGCAGAAAAATATTAAACTACGAAACTACCAAAGATTAATTTGAAATTCTAAAGGATTGCTTAAAAATTTTGTTCTTTTTTCAAAAGACATTTTGCAGAAATTCCCCAAACGTTTAGTTGTAAAGTAATCCTCTTTGCTCATTAGCCATAGGAACATATTTAGTTCATTTAATGTGACAGTATTAGGGAAAGTCCTTTAGATTTCTTCAAAAAATTTTTTAACTTTCTTCATTAAAAAGGGAGCAATGTAAGAGGAAGTGGATTTCATCTTCGACAGTAAAAATATTCAAGGTTTTACAATATGGGCAAAACCGTTCCTCTCTCGGAGTTTGTTGTTATTAAATGTTCCAGTTTAAATTTGGAGATTATATGCACTTATCCTTAGTTTTGCCATTGTGCTTCTGACAGTAAAGTCTTGGATGTATTCAAGGTAGGATTCAAACTTGTAAATTGTTGCAAATGAGGCGTATAAATTAAGTTTTTTGTTTCCTAATACTTGTGACTGAAAATGACTTATGACCTTAGTTTTAATAACTGCTCGAGTATTTGATTGCTCTATTTCATATCGTTCCAGTAAATCACGGTCATCAGATACCCTGTTAGAATGGCCAGTAAAGGATCCAGTAAAGATAGTCGATTACAAAAGTTAAGAATATTTACATGTCTTTTGGAATTGGAGACTTAAATTCCTAGTTCTGCGTAGACTGCATCTGTAGTTGTACTTGTTCGAACACCCAAAGCATATTTACAGGCTTTTAGGTGCAGGGTTTCTAATTTAGAACATTCTTCAATAGCCTTAAATTCTCGACAAAATCATCACCAAAATACCAAACCAAAAGCTTTCATTTTTACTCAAAATTTGGGCATTTTTGGAACCTTCAAACTCTCAATTAAACAGCAAGCTTATAACCTTAGATTTAGGGCAAATCTACATCATATCCGCACTGCCAAATTCTCACGATTATAATTACTCTATAGCCCTATTTTTTGGGCAAAATCGAGCCATTTTGGTATTCTAAACTTTTCTCTAAAATACCAAGTGGATATCCGTACTTTTTGGGCATAATTGGGACATTCTTTTAACGCTCCAATTTCACCAAATAACCAGACCATGACCAATAGCCAGGGGCGTTGTGGCCAGCCGGACACCGGTGGATCCTCATCGTGTATTTTATGAAATTCATGACGATATTTGTTATGTCAAAGATCTTGTTTAAATCATTTCTCTTTTGAAGTAGATTGTGCATTGGCAGTAACCTGAGACGCCAGTAGTGGCAATTTCCTTATGAACAAATTTTATTGAACTTGAAGTTAAATCAGGGTCAAACAAATCACTGAGATGAATTAATTGTGCCATCTTAAAGACACAAAAGTGGTGCAATAAGGAAACGAGAAAAAGAAGCGCGATTACTCGCGGCGAGTGCTGAAGGATAAGATCGCTAATGAGAGAAAAAGGTAGAGCTGATGCTCAGATATTTAGGGACATTAACAAACATTCTCATTCGATCAAGGTTGTAGAAACGTGTTAAAAGTGGAAGGGCAAAGCGAAAAGGGCCGCAAAAAAGACACTTTCACGCTGAACAGAGAACATTCTCATGGTCAAAAGGGGCACTCTTTTGACATATGAGGCACTTTTATGATAAAAATGGTCACCTATCTAAGATGATAGGAGCACTGAAAGAAGGGACTCCAGTTTACTCAGGATGCAAAATGCAAGCGCATTTTTATTCGTTTCTGCGAAAAGTTTCATCCTCAACAATAACATCTCTTTATTCTTTAGTTTTGCTTCCAGCCACCCTTCTCAACTCTGGTGACAAGACAGTAACCTTTCTTGATCAAATATGATATTCATATATTCTAAAGCAGGGACGGATCCAGAGTGGGTCCAATGGGTCCATGGACACACTCGAGTTTGTTGACGAAACTTTATCAAAACAATTATTCTAAAATCACAGACCCAATATTCCAAGGAAGAAACTGTTCAAGTATTTTACATTCAAATGCTTTGTCTCTTTATGTCAGTCTATTTCCTGTGCTTTATGATATTGCGGCATAATGGCCAATATCTATAGACAAGACGTCATTATCTACTACCTCATATCTCTTGACAAAAGACCCACTGAGATATTTTTAATGTATTGTAATCTGTTCTGAACTCCATCAAATGGACCCAGCCTCTGTGCAGCATTCCGCAGCGGTTGGGTCCACTTGTTACTAAAAATGGAAGTTTTGCGGAGCATTCTGCAGAGGCTGGGTCCACTTGTTACTAAAAATGGAAATTTTTGCCGTGCATTCCACAGAGGCTGGGTCCATCTGATGCTAAATGTGGAAACTATTGCGGAGCATTACGCAAAGGCTGAGTCCATAGAAAAGCTAAACTTAGATTGAAAAGAAACTGTGATTGTGTAGACCCTGTTTGTTTACAAAGCTATTAAAAGCTTCTGAATCGTGGATGGGCATTTCAAAAGCGTGTGCGCGAGTTCATTTCTCAGATTCGATACTGGCCTAGAACAAGAGTGTAGCCTAGAACATGGATAAGAGACGTAAATCTGGTGTTGCAGAATTAAGAGAACTGAAAAACCTCTACTTTGGAAAGATTTCATTTGAAGTTTTAAAGGTAAGAAATAGCAATAAATGACAAATAGACAGCAATGTTAAAATTGACAGTTATCGATAAGTTTGGTCAGTTTCTAAACACTAATTGAAGAATTGTCCCTGCTTCAAAATAAGGGTTTTTTGATGAAAGAGCATTTCCATTGAAAAAAGGGCGTAGCCCTATAAAGACAACGCCTTGGACCCACTCGCCATATTTCCTGGATCCGCCCCTGTTATAAAGGCCCTGATACAGATAAGTCTACTATTCGTGGAGAATAATCATATTTGCAACACCACATTCACACCTTTATGATATTCTTAAGAGCAACTTCTCTTGCTACGACGAAGATGAGAGACGATATTTCACAAAGTCGCTCAAAAGCTCACCGAGATTCTGGGCCAGACGAAGCTTTCAGAAGGGAGAAACGCTCGGTGAATATCACCGTTTGAAACAGGAACTCAGAAAAAAAGACGCACGAAAGGTGTATTCAACTGCGATTAACATAGAGTAGGGCATAGTATTCTCTCCAATTAACGGAATTCTAAAGGGCGGAGAACATTGATTAGCGGACAAATATTTTTCCCTCATCGTTTTCTGCTCGAAGTCTCATAAAAAACTTTCGAAAAAGCGGACACTCTTATTAACGGACATTGTTTTTTGCACAAAATAGTCAATTTGGCTCTATTTCTTTCCAAGTAGCGTACAGTATAAAAAAGGTAGGAGCCAGCGAACACAAAATTGAGACGAATGAATATTTGTTCAAATATTTATTCCAAACAATTTGACACTTTGCAATCTACTTAGCTTTTTACAGTTTCGAGCTTCTTTACAGCCCAGTTTATTAACTCTTGTCCATGAAAGTGGTAAATTTCTGGAATCACCATAGCCACCTTCACGATTCAACCACTTTCCAATAATTTAAGTTGTATTGGAGGTGTTTAGCACTTTCAAGAACAATAGAAATATTTTTGAAATGTTTTGCTGTACGTGTCCAACATTGCTTTCTTTTCGTCAAGAATGATTACTAATTTTGCTATTGCATCTTCCTTCACCTAGGATAGCTCATGCTTGCATTTTAACATTTCCCACACCAACTGACTCCAGATGTTCATATTGGCATGATACCCTCTTGCAAAAGTGTCTAAGTTCAACCCGATAGTCACTGGTACCAAGATTACTCCTTCTAGATAAAAAAATCGGGTCTACATTCAAATTTGGGACAGAATGAGAAACTTCGTGATGAACGTTAACCATGGAAGGACTCATGAATTGAACATTCATACATAATCTGAACAATTCATAAAAGAAAAACAACGACACTTTCCGGAACTGACCCTCAAGTATGATGGTACTGTACTGATGTAAGCTCTCCACTGTACTGAACAGCCTCCACTGTACTGATGTTAGCCCTTCACTGTACTGCACAGCCTCCACTGTACTCAATGTTAGCCCTTCACTGTACTGCACAGCCTCCACTGTACTCAATGTTAGCCTTCCACTGTACTTAATGTTAGCCCTCCACTGTACTGATGTAAGCTCTCCACTGTACTGAACAGCCTCCACTGTACTCAATGTAAGCCCTCCACTGTACTGATGTAAGCTCTCCACTGTACTGCACAGCCTCCACTGTACTCAATGTTAGCCTTCCACTGTACTTAATGTTAGCCCTACACTGTACTGATGTTAGCTCTCCACTGTACTGAACAGCCTCCACTGTACTGATGTTAGCCTCTCACTGTACTGCACAGCCTCCACTGTACTCAATGTTAGCCTTCCACTGTACTGAACAACCTCCACTGTACTGATATTAGCCCTACGCTGTACTGATGTTAGCTCTTCACCGTACTGAGCAACCTCCACTGTACTGTACAGACATGAACACGGTGTGAAAATGTGTCCAATTTTGCACCGGTGTCTCGTTTATCCCTGGGGAACCCTAGACAATAAATTACCTAATATAACGATGAAATCTGTAGTTCACTTCTCTTGCATGCAGTCCTTTTAAAAAAATTGCATTGCCTTATTGATTTGGCAGGGACCGCGGAACAGGGGGGCTGGGGGGGCTATAGCACCCACTTTTTTCAAAAGTGAATAAAGATTTTTCAAAGATATGAAATGTCGTCGTCTTTGATCAAGAGTGCAAATGTACATGTCGCTAAAGACAAGAGGCAACTCAATTTTGGAAGATTCGTTAAATAAAAACAGTCAAAAACTGGAAGCAACCTTTGTGTTTTTCAAAATTTGTAAGTCTTTTTTCGACACTTGTTCAAATATTTCACTGGTCTGCTTCGTTTGAACCTGCATTAAGGGTTTTTTAACTACTAATAAAAGATGAACATGGGTAGGGCTTCCAAAATAGCTATTTCCTTGCTTCGAAAGGAGCGTGAATCAAAAATTTTTCTGGGGAGAAACCCCATACCCCATTCTTTTCCCGATTTTCGCCCCGCGGTCCCTGTATGGTGCATTTTTATTGTTTTATTTTTCTCTCCTGACTCCCTGCTATACTGGCTAGGTCGGTAAATGCGGTGTCCAACAATGAACGGGCAACCTTTTCATCAGATTCCCGACTCTTTGCTTTGTACCACAGCAACCCTGCCAATAGCATTCCTTTTTGTGCATAAATTTAGGTTTATTTAGTATTCTCAAATGTTTACCAAAATATCAAGACAAAAGCCTTATCTTTTTGCGCAAACCATGGCATTTTGGTACTCTACGCAAATTTCTACAAAAATACAAAGAAGACATTTTTTTTCCCTTGGACAGACTTGGGCGCTTTGGTTGCCCTTCTGCTTTAATTCAAAAACAAGCCAAATAGCTTTTTTTTGGAAAATTCGGAACATTTTGCTATTCTCAAATTTTATCTTGAATACAACGACTAAAGCCTTAAATTTTGGACAATATTTGGGCGATTTGTTTCCCTCAAATTGTCACCAAATTGCCAAGTCTTCAGCCTTACTTTTTGGCGAAATAGGTACCCTCGAATAATTACTAGACTGCAAAGCAAATGACCGTACTTTTTCGGAAACATTTTGGCATTTTAGTTCTCTAAAGTTTCTGAAAAAATAGCAGTACTGTTGCCCGTTGTGTTCTACCGAATTTGGGTATTTTTTGAACCCTAAAATTCGCCAAATATCAAGTCAATAACCTTTCTTTTTGGGCAAACAAAAATTGCTCTTTTTGGACGCACTTTTGTTACCCTTCAATTTTCACCAAAATACCAAAACTATATCCCTACTATTTGTATAACTTAGAGCATCGTGGAAAGTTTACATTCTAGCCAACCTACCAATCCTGTAGCCTTAATCATTTGGCAAAATTGGAGCAGTTGGGTACCCTCGAATTGTTACTAAGATGCCACGCTTATAGACTGAAGTTTTCTGCTAAAATTCTCATCGAAAGATCAAGTCTATACGCTTACATTTTGGGTAGAAATCTATGTCGATAACCATCAACTTTTACCAAAATACCAGCCCTATTCCTTTTCTACTGGCCAAATTTGGGCATTTTGGTACTTTTTAATTGTCACCAAATTGAATACAGCTTTATTCTTTGCGCATGATTAGAGCATATTTGTTTCCTGGAATTTCTTCAAAATACCAAACCAATAGCATAATGGCATCCCAAATTTTCACCAAAATTTTGGCATTTTGGTAGCCTTAAATTTTCAGCAAAACACCATGCCTATTATTTTATATTCTCGTCTAAATCTTCGCAAAAATACTAAGTCCATTGCTTTAATTTTTGGGCAAAATTAGGGAATTTCTGCATCCTCAAACTTTCACCAAAACTACAAGGCTCTAGCCTTATGTTTGGCAACATGCGGGCATTTCAGTATTCAGAACTTTCCACCTAAAATACCATGCCAAAAGCTTTACGTTTTGGCCAAGATTTTTGCATTTTTGTTCCTCTTAAATCTAAGCCAAAATGCATGGCCAATTGCTTTACTTTTTGGCAAAATTGGGGCAATTTGCCAGCTTTGAATTGTTATCATTAAAATTGCCAAGCCTATAGCATTTTGCTACCATAAAACTTTAAACAAACTACCAAACCACAAGCCTTTTTGGCAATATCGGAGTATGTTGGTAATTTCAAATTGTGACCAAATTTGCCAAGAATAATGACTTTGCATTTTGGTATTCTGGAAAATTTACAAAACATACCATTCCAAAAGCGTTACTTTTTAGACAAGACAGAGGCATCTTGGTTCTCTAAAATATTCATAGAATTTTCGTGCCTATACTATTCCTTTTTGGGCAAAAGTTTTGCGTATTTGACATAACTTGGGTGCTTAGGGTACCCTCAAATTTTTTTTACCAAATTACTGAGCCTAAGTTTGCTGAAAATATTGGGTAGATTTAGAGCCGTCCAATTGTTCCTAAAATTCCTATAAACTATAGGCTTATTTACAGCCAAAGTTGGGCATTTTTTTACTCTCCAATTTTTACGAAAATGCCAAGCCTATAGATTTGCATGTTGGGCACAATTCGAGCATTGCCTAATGTTTTCTGCAGAGATTGGGAGATTTTGGTACACCGTAAATTTTAATATCAAAATATAAGGCCTATAGCCTTACTTTTTTCATGCTCATTTTGGACAAAGCTGTTCCAAAATGCCAGGTCAATATAGTTCGGTCTGTTAATACAATTTTATACATCAATCGTGCAAAATTTGATACCAGCATGAAACTTTCCAGACATATGTAGTTTGAGCCGTAGAAAACGATGCGAAACAGACCCAAGCTGTAAAATGCCCCTAAAAGCTATTTTTAGAACAGGGGGCACATTTCCAGTCCTCAAACTGATAAGACTGACTTTGCAACCAATTAATACCTCTATGCCCGTGAAAATAAGTATTCTTATACAATTTGATACGTACAATACGATGAAATTGATAACAAGTTCATTAAGTACCCCCTTTTCTATTTTTAGAACAGGGGCCTCGGTCCCAGTCCTCAAATTGATAGGACTGAATTTGCAAACAAGTAATACCTCTATGCCCGTGAGAATAAGTATTCTTATACAACTTGATACGTACAATACGATGAAATTGATAACAAGTTCATAAAGTACCCCATTTTCTATTTTTAGAACAGGGGCTTTGGTCCCAGTCCTCAAACTGATAGGTCTGACTTTGCAACCAAGTAATACCTATATGGCCGTGAAAATTAGTATTCTTATACAATTTGATACGTACAATACGATGAAATTTATAACAAGTTCGTTAAGTACCCCCTTTTCTATTTTTAGAACAGGGGGCTTGATCCCAGTCCTCAAATTGATAGGACTGAATTTGCAACCAAATAGTGCCTCTATATCTGTGAAAATTAGTATTCTTATACAATTTGATACGTAAAATACGATAAAGTTGATAACAAGTTCATAAAATACCCCTATTTTCTATTTTTAGAACAGGGGCTCGGTTCCAGTTCTTAAACTGATAGGACTGATTTTGCAACTACGCAGTACCTGCATACCTGGAACATTGAATATTAACTATAGAAATTCGTGCGTTGAATACACCAGTGTGAGAGAATAGAGGCTAAAAGACATGAACACCCCAGTGAAAGATGTGTATAGAGTAGGAAAATGAGAGTGTTGAATATATGGTGTATGTGTGTATAGGCTCTAGGCCACTCGTGTGAGAAAGTATGGAAAAGTAGTACCACTCCACAGCTGCCACCTATGATCAACGTTTCAGGGGTTTAAGGACAGTACGTTATAGATCACAGTACCCCCAGCATCCTTTTGGGATACCATCGTACTAGTTGGAGAGTGGTGGTGGTGTGGATGGAAAAAATTGGCATGAGATAGAGCCAGTCGGAAAGAACGTAGTAAGGTGGGGTCAATTAGAACAAGTAATGCTCATATACTCGCACACCAACATAAGACTTTTTCTAGCATTGCGCACGCGCACATACGTATGCGAGGTTTAATAAAATACAACAAAATAAGGATATAGTAGAAAATATCTTAGATTTTAGCTTTGCAAGACACTGGTGGTCTTTGATATCCATTTTCTTTTGGAAGGCCATTGTTGGTTCAAGCAAGGTTGTTGTGTCAATGAAGTGACTTTAGTAATAGGTTTCCATCGTTTGTGAAGTATTTTACCAACAGGTCAAGCATTGGTATTAAAGGGAACTATAAAGGGTAGGATATTGGGTGTTTGTGCTTTTGTATTTTGTAATAATTCATTTCTCTCAATGCTCATAATTTTGTCGAAAATAGGTAAAAACATAGAGAGATTGTAACACCTAGAGATAAGGGATAGAAGAAATTGTTTTAGTTGGTTCTCTAATTCAGTATCATCGGAAATAATTCTTCTGTTGCGTAAGTCTTGGCACTAGATAATGCCCCTTTTGCAATTAGGGGTTGGAATGATTGTGCATGTAATAATGAACAGATATCGGTGGGTTTCTTGTAAACAGTTGTGTTGATACAGCCCTTTTGGTCCAGAATTGTTAGTGTGTCCAAAAAGGGAATTCTGTCGGTGGAATGAGACATTTCAAATTGAATAGTCTAATGCATTGAATTCATATGGGAGTGGAAATTATTGAGAGCTTGGATATCCCTTGTCTAGATAACCTAAATATCATCAATGTAGCGGACCCAAAGAAAAGGTTTTTGCCCCTTGGGGCCGTAGAAAGGATATGTTGTTCCAGGTAGTGCATGAAAATGTTTGCATAATTTTGGGCACAGGGGTTATTAGTTGTTCCACTTGCCCCCACCTTACTACCTTCTTTCCGACTTGCTCTATCTCATGTCAATTTTTTTCCATCCACACCACTATCCAACTAGTACGATGGTATCCCCAAAGGATGCTGGGGGTACTGTGATCTATAATGTACTGTCCTTAAACCCCCGAAACGTTGATCATAGGTGGCAGCTAAGGAGTCGCACTACTTTTTCCATACTCTCTTACACGAGCCTGCATGTACCATACATTCAACAATCTCATTTTCCTTCTTCCTACACATCCTTCGCCGGGGTGCTCATATCTTTTAGCCTCTATTCTCTCACGCTGGTATATTCAAAGCACATATTTCTATACTCTATTACCAGGGCTACATAGACCACTGTGGGATGTAGCTGCCATTACTCCATATTTCTTATTTCATTCACTTAATTTTTGTTTCGTTACACACGCATAAAAAAAATGTGTATAAATAATGACCTTGGTGTGCTTTTCATCGCATTGCATGCATCAAGTTGTTTATTAATATTCAATGTTCCAGGTATGCAGGTGCTGCGTGGTTGCAAAATCAGTCCAATCAGTTTTAGGACTGGGAACCAGCCCTCTTCTAAAAATAGAAAATGGGGTTATCTACGAACTGCATCATATTGCATACATCAGCTTGTATTTATGTAAATACTAGATTTCACGGGTATAGAGGTATTACTTGGTTGCAAATTAAGTCCTATCAGTTTGAGGACTGGGACCGAGTTCTAAAAACAGAAAGTGAGGTACTTTATGAACTTGTTATCAATTTCATCGTATTATACGTATCAAATTATATAAGAATGCTAATTTTCACAGATATAGAGGTACTACTTGGTTGCAAATTCAGTCCTATCAATTTGAGGATTGGGACCGAGGCCCCTGTTCTAAAAATAGAAAAGGGGGTTCTTAATGAACTTGTTATCAATTTCATCGTATTTTACGTATCAAATTGTATAAGAATACTAATTTTCACGGGCATAGACGTATTAATTGGTTGCAAAGTCAGTCTTATCAGTTTGAGGACTGGAAATGAGCCCCCTGTTCTAAAAATAGCTTTTAGGGGCATTTTACAGCTTGGGTCTGTTTCGCATCGTTTTCTACGGCTAAAATTACATAAATCTGGAAAGTTTCATGCTAGTATCAAATTTTGCACGATTGATGTGACTTCAGACCTTACTAATAGCCTTACATTTGGGAAAAAACTGTCGCTAAAATACCAAGGCACAATCCTTGAATTTTGGACAGAATGGGAAATAGTGGCACATTTTAATTCGCATTAAAACACAAACCCTATAGACAAACTTTTTGGAGAATTTGGAGTTTTGGTGAGTCCCAAACTTTTACTAAAATGCAACGCAAAATCCCTTACATTTTGAACCACTTGAGTAAATATTAGTACTTAAATTTTTTATCGAATCTTCATGCCTAAAGATCTTCTTTTTTAGGCAATCTTTATGCGTATTGGACAAACTTAGGCGCTTGGCTACCCTAAAATTTCACCAAATTACCAATCCTATAGTCACGGCCGGACTGGCCCGGGTGGCTAGGTGGCGATTGCCACCCGGGCCCCCTTAAATTTTTGAAAAGCGGGCCCCTTCATATGTATAAGTTCTGCAAGCCAACTCGAAACATTGTCTATCATATCAAATGTCTTTGAGAGCAGTTAATGAACACCTACCTCTTCACGTGCAGTTATTGAAAATCTTGTCAAGGAAACTATGCAATAAACTTGATCGATGATGTAAAAATTAACAAGAAGACAAATGCCGTTTTGTTGGGGTGAATTGATCTATGCTACGAATTTAGATGTATGTGTAGGACAGTCTCAGGTGTATGCGTATGCAAAATGATATTTAAAAATAACAACATGAAAGGCAGAAGTGTTTAAATATCAATTTATCGTATGATGTAGCAGCAGAAATCGACTCAACAAAAATCTTTAATGAAAGCTGGTGGTGACCCAATGGAAAGGGAACTTTATTAGGTTTTACGCTCGTTATGAAGAAGAATTTATAGATAGTGTCGCAAAAAGGGGTCAAACAAACTCTCTATGGAAAAACACCAGTCTACAAAACAACTTGGCATCACAACACTCTATTCTTTTATCTTTGTTTGACATGTCGCTATCAAAATTACATGGTGAAAAGTTACACGACAAAGGATGTCTTCAGTTTTACAATCCATTACCTAAAAAATTCCCTCGCTTCTCGAAGTGACTTCACCTAATGTAAATTTGCTCTATCTTCAGACTGCTCTTTCTGTTTTTGCCCGAAAACTTTACTCCATGTGGAGGAAAAGTGCAAGACATACCTAAATGAAGACCGCTATGGCACCACGACTCAGCATTAAGAATCTGAGCAGAATATTTCAAAGCAACCCCTAAAAAAATCCGTCTATGTAGATGTTTCGAGCATTCTTGCACCAAGCATAATTACAGGGGACAGGTTGGCTTCGACCCGATGACAAACATAAATTGGAATGAAAATGTGAAAGGACACTGAGAGATGTGTTTCAAGACAAAAAAATTTCCTTAGGAGAACCTTCTGCAAAAGCCAATTCACACACCCTGAACAATAAGCACATACAAGACATAACGTCCCTCCCCCCCTGTTTCAACCCATTCATTCATTTATTCATTCATTTCAAATTATCATTAAAGAAGAAATATTTGTGATTTCATAGAAGCTAGGCAGAAAACTTTTTATATCAAGAAAATGCTATTTCAGCACTTTGCTCCAAAAATTCAGCTTACATAAAGTAGAATTATTTACAGTGACTTATTTTATAAGCAATATGTACTTTTTCCATGTTCCAGTTTTGCTTTAAAATGTTGAACTGCATGCATGTAATTCCATGAAAACAAATGCATGTGTTCTTTATGCAGCAAATGAAGTGCTTTATGCAATCCTTGAAATTGCTTTATGTTAGTCTGAATTAGTTAAACACCCACTGTTGTTAAAAATAGCGTTAAATAAACAAACATAACATGTAGCTTTAAATTTTTAAATCATAAAAGGTGGATGTAGAATGTGAAGCAAAATCTTAAAATAAGATTGCCCTTGCAACCTTTTTGAGCAAGAATACTGGATTGTAATATACTTATTAATCCTTAAACTAAAACAACATACTGGAGGAGAGGAGAGAAGAAAAAATTATAGGGTCTTACTTATAAGAATATACCACACGTTCACCGTCATGGCTAGCTTTCTGACAGTTTTGCCAAGTTATATTCCCAGGAAATATTGTCATCAAAAAGAATACCAAGAGATTTGACATTTTAAGTTTTCATAATTGGAAATTTTTCAGTTTTGACACTGATAATTTCGGTAAGCAAATGCTGAGGAGACGTGAAAAAAGTAAAATTTTCATTTTCTATAAATGTTACAGTTTGTCACATCAAGGCACATTCTCACTCTTTCTCCATTTCTTCGTTCACTATTCATTGAAGCAAGTCGAGATAATCCGCTTCACAATTAATATAAAATAATAGAAGGGTGTAAGAAAACAGTATAACGGAATCAACAAGCTTAACAGACCTGGTATTCCCAGAGTCAGGAAAGTCTGCCAAAGTTGTTTTGAAAAGTGAAGTAGAAAGATGCGAAACAAATTTATACCTGTCCTGCAAACAAATTGAGTTCATTCACAAAGTTACACGGGCCTAAACCAAACCCAAAGAATACCGTTTTAATATTTTCTTGAACTTCTGAACTTGAAGCTGGAGCGTGATTGAGGTGATGTGTAAGGCCTAAGTTCCGGTTCCAAAGGTAACAATTTCCCGTCACGCGACCATCGAACACTGCACTGCCTTAAGGAATCATTAAATCAATTTTAAAATCTCACTGCTGCTCCCGCCTTATTGAACTTCACATGATCTATCCTGATTGGTCAGCTCTTCACTTTTTCAAACCATTACTGCTCCCGCGGATTTTGAGCAGTAGTCACCTCGAGTCCTGGTTGGTTGATTTAAGAAATTTTGAAAGTCACTACTGCTCCCGCCTAAAAGTAGCTGCTGACCTTTAATTTACAATAGCGCTCCTTCACATTCAACCTATGCATGACTCATGTTGTTGGCTCATTGCACAATGTGACACATAGCATGATGAAAATTGAAACTGGATGGTATTGGGAGGCAAACGACAAATATCTGACGAACTTCGATAAAATTATAGGAATGAGTAGGGTTGAGGACATTGGCCAGGTCAACTTCAGGTTGGCCAGCATCTTATAATCTGACTGCTGCTCGAGCAGTAGTTGCAGTAGTCTAGATCCACCCCTGACTACTAAGCCCATGCTTGACATTTTCTGCAAACCTTGGGAATTATTGGCACCTTCTAAGTTTCGGAAAAATGCTAGAGGTGTCCTTGGTGACGAAACTGTTTACAAAGAGCCATTTTTCCAAAATTACCTGCTTGCCTTTTTCACCAGTATTTAATGTCTTGAAAAAGTTCTCATTTCTTGTTAAATGTTAACCGTAGGCTTAGCTTTTTGCCTGCAAGTAAAAGGTATCAAAAAAGGCAAGAAAGGTAAAACTATAGATTTGCCATTTTACTCAAAAATTGATTGAATTGATGAATTGAAAACTTTGGATACGAAAATGTTTTGTTCAAGAGATATGGGAGTCCTCATATTTGGAAAGGTATGGGACGTAACATGTGGCTTTAGTAACATTCCTCCTCACGTGTGGCTTTGGATGTGCATCTGGAAACCTTTGCCGTTGCCTTCACCTAACACTTTGGTAAGAGATTGCAAAAGAAAAAAAGCAAATAATCTGTCAAAAAGAAAGAACAATTCAACTGTACATATCAAAATTTGCCTATTTTCGTGATCGCATAATAAAGTCAGCATAAGCTATATAACTCTTATTGAATTTATTCTAAACATTGATTTAAACGGGATCAACCCAAAATTCATTCGAGTATTTACTAGAATTATAAATCATTAACTAAGATCGATAATTTCCTGTACAATGTCCATCTCCGTATCAATATCCATAGAACTATCTCCATTATTTTCATTCGCAGATGGTTCAGGGACTCTTCCTTCTATCTCACATCTTGGCACCTCCTCCATTCCTAATGAAAACTTCAAATCAGGGTTCTCGTCCATTTTTGAAATCCAAAATGACGTGTCTTCACACAGTTCATATTCATAGGATCGTTCAGAACTTTCGATTGACTGTGGACTACAACAGTCATGTCCAGTATCTCCATCCAAATTCAACAGATCTTGAAAGTTAAGCAAAGGCAAGTCACCTGGCTTAAAGCATGCTGTGATTGGGACCTTTTGTGGGGCTCCCCTTTCTCTAAAGGAAAATGCATCCACTGAATCTACCCAAGAGAAGTCTTTTAGGTCATCTTTCGGTGAAAGGGGAGCGTCAGAACTAGAATCAGTTGATGTAATCCAGCTTGATCCGTCGCTATCCTGCCTGTTGAACATTAGTTTTGGTGGTAATGACCCAGTTCTCTCTCTAGAATCCTTTTTCAACACAAAAAGCCTATCTGAATCCGAAGGTGACATAGCAGAATCTATGCTAGCCGGAACATCAACAGTCATTGATTCCTTGCATCTTTCCATCATTGTACTAAAGACGCTAAGAAAATCAGGTAATGATTTTGGCCGTTGACATTCTCTACGGACGGATTTCTCAGTTGCCTTGTATTTCAACAGTTCTTCTTGAGTAGGAAGGTACAGTAATGTCTTTTCAGATAGTATAAATCTGTAGGTGTATGGTTGATCTGCAGCCTTCAATAAGAAAAGAACAATCATGTGAATGAAAATCGATGAAAAAATGATCTATCTGTTAGAGCAGAATTGATTTGAGGATAAGAGTAGAGGTCAAACATTTTATAGCAAGGTGGTTACATTATAAATAGAATTTCGTTATGCTTCCTTCGTATGAAATATCATAGGTGGAGCATAGGTAAGATACATATGGCTCTAAAGAAAGATAACGAATTTCTTTAACATAAATCGAAATATTCTCCGTTTCACAAATTACTCTCCTTTCGCTAGAAGCACGGCCATATCGAAAAGTATTAATGCTTAACTGATAAATCTAGGCTTCATTCAATGCTCATTTTGATCATTTTGATGATTCCATGTACCAAAATCGCTTCTCCAAACCCAATCAAAAAAATAAAAGAAATTTTTTTGAGGTAAAACTGCAGCTATATAAGAAATAATGCCCACCTTTTCTATCAGATCCTTTTTGTAATAGTAACGCAAAGCCCTGGTCAATTTTGAATAGTCCATGGCTGGATTTCCTTTCAGCAAACCCCATAATTTGGCAAGAAGATCTCTGTCTTTGATCTCAAACTCGTATTTCTCGCACTTTTTCCAAGCCAGACAAATCTGCTTATGATCAGCTCGTATGGCAGCAATCATGAACAACCAAAGAGGCATCTTTCTCTGGTGGTCTAAAATAAATGATGGATATTAGACAACATACATAACCAATCTTTCATAAATAAATTGCGTTGAAGCAGGGCCGTATCAAAGGGTAGTGGAGGAAATTTAAGGTCACTCTGGCAGGGTTCGATCATTCGAAATTTTCGACAGGAATAGATATAAACAGCGAGTATTCTTCCCACGTTCCCAATTCCTTCATTCCAATCTCTAGAGAGAGACAATATTATATGTCCAGGGCTTTTAAGTTAAGAGAAAGTAAATTAGGAATAACCCCGAGTTTACATTCTTGCTCATACTGGACATTTAATGTTGCTCATACTGGTGCGCCATTGGGAAAATTTTGCAGCTCATACATAACACGATAATTTATCAGCCTCATATCAACTTCTAGTGCTGCTATAAATAAAATTTCGTGAGAAACATATCGAAAGATTACCAGGAAATTTCTGAGGGTCAGTGACCCGAGCATCTTCTCTAATCGAAAGTAATCTTGTTAATAATTATTCAATGGGTAGACTGGCGCGACGTCTGACAAAATTCCCATTCAAAAGTCGTATCTTTACTTCCACGAATACGTGGAAGGCTCTATTACAGGGCCACCGACGGACGAAAAAAGTGGGGGGGGGGGAGGGGTTTAGCTTCTAAGTCAAACAATTACAAGGGCAAAAGATGATAAGCTTCCTTTTAAAGGCATAATTTGCGAAATAGTGGTGGCCAAGCCCTTTAAAACTCCTAGTAGCATTATTCAAGTTAAAATTAATGATTGTGAATTCAATCAACATTGATATCGGCTTGAACATCTCATAAATCAAAAAAGACGAATGCTGCAGCTGAAGGCCTTGGGGCCTTTGAAGTAATGGCTTTGTGCAATGATAATATAGATAGATATATTATATGGAGTGATAATATGGAGAGATACAATATTTAGAGTAGTGGTTTTGCGGCGTATGCTCAGAGTATCATGGTTGGATAGGAAAAGCAATGACATTGTTTTAGAAAGGGCTGGAGCTGATAGAAGTTTGATTGCAAAGCGGCAATTGCCTTTTTTCTTGGCCATATATGTAGAAGCTTGAATATTTAGATAGAAAGATTGAGGAAAGAAGAGCTCGTGGCAGACAAAGACAAGGCAATATGTGTAGCATGAGGAGACGAATGGGTCAATCCTGGAAGTAAAATCATCCAGCATTCAAAGGACAGAGACGTTATGGGGACATGATCATCAGCCTCGATAACCAGGACACGTGGATAGATAAAAACAGTCGCATATTATATACATAAACATAAACCATAGTCAGGGGCGGACTGGCCTGGGTGGCTAGGTGGCGATCGCCACCTGGGCCCTCTCAAATTTTTGAAAACCGGGCCCTTCATCGGTAAAAAAATTTTTAGCACAAATGTGTAACCATACGCAAACAAGGTCAAAAACAATTTCGTACAAGCATAAATTTGAATCAGAAAAAAAGAAAAGGATCTTCCAAGGAAATCTCTATTCAATTTACTCTACTCCATGTGACGGCAAAGTGCAAACCATGACTCAGCATTAAAAATCCTCGCAGAATATTTCAAAGCATTTCCTAACTAATTCGTCTATGGGGATATTTTGGGCTTTCTCGCACCAATTTATCACACTGATTTTCTCCATGTCATTGCTAATGAGCATCTCTTCCTCTTACTATGTCGAACTTACTGTTGGATTTCAGACGAATCTAGACGCCAAACGCAAGAGCGACAAATACATCGCCCTCCTCTCCAATCTCAAACAGTGATATAGAACAACAGATTTTGTAAACCATTCCGTCGATTCTCTAGATATCTTCAGTCAGTCTTGATTCTCCTTCCTTGAAATATGCCAAGCTCTATCAAGTGACAATAATCACCAAAACTATTTGACTTTAAGCTTTCTAATGCCTTCATCCGTATCACATACATAGTACATCTTCTGTTACAGAAACAAGAAAGAAGGGGTTGATAAAGCTGGCACTCTCTCAAATCAAATTACACGTTTTTGAATCAACGCATATACAAGACAGTAGTTGATGTGGCTCAAATTTCCCTCAATGGATTTACGAGAATTGGACAATCGGCCTCTGGGAAAACTGGTGTGGACACGGCAATTTCAGAAATTTGTTCAGAGATGAAGTCAGAAGATTTGCTAAAAACAAAAAGCTATACCAAGATCTAGCTGCACTTGAGCCACGACGCTTCAAAGAAAATGGATAAGCTCCTTGAAAATGACAGATATGCCCTTTGAAAGGTCTCCAATTTAGCAAGCAACGCAAATGTCGTAGCAATGGTTGAGCAAGTAACTCTCCGAGAAGGGCGTTGGCCGTTTCCAAATTTTATGATGCCACATATTTCCATTGGCACCACAAAATCCCTTAAGGACATTGAGTATGTGACAATATTAGATGACATCATTATTCTTACTATGGGAGAGAAAAACGAAGTTCAATATTTTAAGCGCGAGAAGAAGAAGTTAGATAATTTCCTTGTTAAAACGGTGAGTCCTTTGCAAGCGCTGCATACCGTGTGTTTTTCAAATGCAATGAGTGGATTCAATAATCCAAGGTCAGTGGATTATTCGAGAATAAGGGGCGTGTTCCTCCTTTTCCCATTTTTCAACCGCGCCCTTTTACGGCCAGTCCCTTGAATGACCAGGCCCATTTTGCGACCAGGCTCATTTTGTAATACAAAGAAAACAACTCTTTGTGAAAAATTCCGCCTCTGTCTGCATAACCACACTTCCCCGCTTTCTGACAATGCATATAACCTACAAATATGTGATAACATTTAGTTGTCACACATTTCCTGTGAGAAATGATCCAGTAAATTGAGTATTTTAAAAAAAGATTGCTGTCAACACGAAGCCAGGAAACGTGTAGAATTGTCATTCTCTCTGCTAATGGAGGACATTTCTAACCAAACAATCAAATTTGAAAGCAGTTCGAAACTGTCAAAAAATTGTTCACTCTTTGATGTTAATTTACTGACTCTTAAAGAGACGAGAATTGTAGGAATGTAGATAATCTATACATCATTATGCAGTTATCATGAATCATTTGCAACTGGTTGAACTTGAATCCCGCCCATCAGAAGTAGGTTCATCCGTGCCCGCTACCGCACTCGCCCATGCAAGCAAGACGATGAACGATAACGGACCTGCGAAGGCGCCTACTTCAGAAGGATGGGATTTTGTTTCCGACTAGATCTTGTCAACTGATTCAAGCCATGAACAAGGTTAATTTTGCAATGATTCCTCTTTAACGAGAGGATTGAAACTTCATATCACCTATTACAATAGCATTGAGCTTTTTGTTTTCAAAGTGGTTACACCCAAATGCGGCATGGCCACGCCCTATGGGCCCTTTCAAAGAGAAGCCAGAGTGCCAGTCCGCCACTTTCATTATCTTAGTTGGTAATTTGAACTATTTCTCTTTTTGAGCTCGGAAATCTTCGACCGAAGCTCTGGAGAAGAATTTAATAGCCCTCGATTGATTTGAAAACTTCTCAAAGGAAAGCAACCTATTGGATCATTTTTTACAAAGCAAAGCCTATTATCAAACAATAGTAATGCCATTTCCATAATCCAATAAGTATTGCTTTATGTGGGACAATTGATAACACTTCTGTTTTCAGTAAGCAATGAATAAAAGGATTTGCTAATTTGAATCAAATATAACTACATTGGCATATTATCTTTGGTATAACAAGAATCTGACATGTGTCTGCGAAGGAACAATATTAACACTTTTGCTGAGGAGGCATTGCTAGCCCCCCTCCCCCCCCCCCCGCCACCTTAACCAAAACAAACCTGTACCCTCTCTTATACTTGATACTTATAGCTATAATTGCTAAGCCTCAAATTTATTAAATAGATGTTAATTTGAGTTTTACGATATCCTTGAGGCATGAAATATGTACATTTGAATGTTAGGATCGAGAAAATTTCAAAACTTCCATCCCTGAAATTTTTTCTTCAACGTGTCAATTAGAATTTAAACTCAAGAGTATGAGCTTGATATTATTGAGAAGTCCTCAGACTTAAAGCTTGAAATCATGTTTTCTTCCAAAAACTAAGAAAGATCGAATATAAATCTTACATTGCAAGCATGCTTTATTAGCACCTAAATTTTTTCGAGACGTATCGAGACACTAAGTTCTTATCGAAAAGTGTGTACCAATGATTCTTCAATGGCCCCATAGGTGGGTGGTTATGGTATTCAAATGTCTAGCATAATGAGGAAATTGGCTTATACTTGGGTTGACTCATATCATTTTATGGCAATAGCATTTATTACAAGGCAACTTGACTATGGCCTTAGCAACACCCAGTCCCATTCATAAGCGCTAGGGGTTCATGTTTTGAGCGAGATAACGTAAAATAGCTACTAAAAGACAGATGATATATACCTCTCTTGTGCAGCAGTCTGCTTTTTTCAAAGTCTTCAAACTCCTTGATAATGCCTTGGAACAACATTACTTCCTTTGAGCTGCTGAAAGAAATATTTCTATATTAGTGAAGGGTTACTGTTTCAAAAGCAATTCAAGTACTGCAAAATTTAATTTCCCTCGTCCTTACGACATCTTACAAGCTCAACGAAGGCCCCTCCCTTTTATTTTGCAAAATATTGCCGATGTAGGGACTTTTTGTTCGCCCTGTCCGGTAGAGAGATACTGGATTTCAAGCTTCGTTTCCATGTGCAAAAGTGAATCGGATCTAAACTGGATCCGATCTATTTTTGGTTCGGATCTAAACTGGATCCAGTAGGTCGGATACAGAATCGGATGTGAAATATTTCTTGCAGACGCAAGGCGTGTCCGCACCAAAAGTAGATCAGATCCAGTTTAGATCCAATCCACTTTGGCTCGTGTAAATGTATCTGTAACTCTCATCAATTAACTAATGAAATTGAGGATGTAGTTATTGACAGAGATAGCATGATATATAACTATTTTCAACCATAAAACGAGCTTAGAAAATGAAAAAAAATTAGTTATTTTTCATTAATGTATGATAGAATAAACACACCAAAAAATGGCTAAACAACATTGATCTAAAAGGCAAAACAAAATTAAATCATATCCATCAAAATAACACTAAACGGAACTGTGGAATATGAGACACCTTAACAACAGGAAAGTCCAACATGCGATTTACTAATTGCGATACCGTGCAAGGCAATGGAAAGCGTTTGAATCTTACCGTATAGTGCAGAACACTGATTCAATCTGGCAGACAACTTTTCACGGGCATTGCTTATGAAATTGCTGGGCAAGTATTGGCATCGGCATTCCTTAGCAAGTTAATCCTTTGTCTAGTCATCCCCAATGCATAGCAATCAATATGAGAAATTTTTTATTATACCTTTGAAAACAATATCTATGACAATTTCTATTGGTTCTAGAAACATGGATCGGAGTGAGATCTACAATAACAATTTGCCAAACAACTGAAGGGCTCGCAGCAAATCGTTTATTTCAAATCTACTCTTTCGAAGTCGAAGTGAGTTGAACGCCAAAATTTTAACGACCAATTTAATGAATGCCTTTGAACGTTGAGGGGGTGTTGACCAAGAAAAATTGGGTCATTACGTTTTCAAATAAAGTCATGTCATGTTCAAGGTATTGAGTCACAATAGACCGAGAGGATATGAAAAT
Source organism: Catostylus mosaicus (assembly GCA_964019065.1). Taxonomy (NCBI): domain Eukaryota; kingdom Metazoa; phylum Cnidaria; class Scyphozoa; order Rhizostomeae; family Catostylidae; genus Catostylus; species Catostylus mosaicus. Next base: position 11,608,679 of record OZ025186.1, read on the forward strand.
GCTAGTCATTATTTTCACGTTACTGGAATACAAATATGCAAGCTAGACAGTTTTTGCCGTTAGGTTTTTTGTGGGCAAATCTCAGAAAAACAGAATCAACCCTGATCAGTGAAGATAAAATCTTCCGGACACTCTGTCGGCAATTATATCCTCTACAACCAGTGGCGTAACGCACGCCGTGCACCTTTAAGCCCGAAACCAAGGGCCCCACACAATTCACTCCTAGGGGGGCCCCGAGAAATTTTGTGACAGCAGTACTTAATAATTGTTATTTTGATGTTAGTTAGTATTATTTAAGAATTGCATATAAAAAAATTTATGCAGTTAATGGTATTTTCGGGCTTAGCCTGTAAACTTGATTTGCAGAAAAATAGGGCCCCCAAACTCCTACTTTTACCAATGTCCCACACTGCTCCGTTACGCCACTGTCTACAACCCTATCAAAATCTTCACGAAAAAGCTGAGGCTTAAGCCCTGCCGTAATGAATTTTATTACCTTCTGCCGTAGTGCATCTGATTTGTTACTTATACTTTTTAGACTCAAAGCCCTGATACCTGTAAGATTTTCCCTTTCATCTTCTGCTTATGCTATTAAAACCAATTCCTGTTGTATAAACATCACATATTGTACATTTTCTAATGTCTAAACACCTAAAGCGTAAAAGCTTAAGAACACATAAAAAACAATTCCATTTTACAACTAAACTTTACCTAAACCTCAATTTTAATGGCTCATACAAGCAAGAGTGAAGGATAGTGTGGGATGATGTTTTCAGGATGTTTTCAGAGAGCGGTCTCGGGGGGCATGCTAATTTTCTAAAGCAATAGCTTGGCATAATCAAAATGGCATTATTGCATTTTTTTAGTGTCATTCCCTCCCCCCAGCCAGAGATTCCTGACGTGCATCCTGCACGAATCATTTTGCATTTACACAAAAGGCTGCATTGAGTTTAGAAATTTACGGAAATTGATGTCCTTAGTACACCATACAACCCTTAACAACACATCCTTCAAGGACGGAAACCGATTACCCAGCTAACGCTATACAAATTGTATCGGTATTGTATGTTTGGTGTGAAAATGATTTCCGCCTGATAATGAGCAATTATTAAGGTATGTTTGAAAAATGAATAAATCTTGTTTGAGGCTACGTTAACGCGAGAAAAATGGATCAGATCTAAACTGGATCTATCCGAAGTAGGTCGGATAGTGGACCAGAACTGGATTGGATCTGCATCTCGTGAAGGCGTATCCGATTGGATCCTGTTTAGACCCGATCCACTTTTGGTCCTTTACACATAGCCTCTTAGATATTTTTGCGATGTGTTTCAGACATGATTGTGAAGTGATTCTAGAGAGATGAATTAAAATTAGTAAGAAAAGATTGAAATATAGTCATGTCTGAGACTCATTTGAGATCAGGTTTAAGTTGTGTCCCAGAAATTATAGGGAATTGACTGAAAACTGATTGATTGATTGAAAAAATGGTTGAAATATGTTTCAGAATTTGATGAGGAATGATTGACATACTTGAGGTCAGGTTTATGATACATGTTTTTTGTTTTAAGAGCGAGGCTCGATTTCCCAAAAAATAGGAATAGGTTTAGATCATGCTCAACCTCGGATGGGAATTTAAAAGGAAAGAAGAAAAAACAAAGTAATTTTTGAAATTTTTCATTTTATAAAAAAAACCATGCAATTCCTAAACAAAAGTCATTCGTAAGACAACGTGTTATGCCGTTGTAAAATAGCAAAGCACATGTATACAGGCAAAACCGACAGGTTTTCAAGGCCCAGGGGCAAAATTTCAATATGAGGTCCATTTTGTCTGTGATCGAAGCAAGCAGAATAGGCAGAAAACAAGGGAGTCTCAGGGAACTGAATCTAGAGGCACTCTTAGAACCTTGTAGGCTGCTCCTATTGGGAGTTTCCTTGAATACATCTAAAGAAGCTATAAATAAAAATTTTAATATTAGTTGATGAGGCCCCTAGACCCAGAGGCCCTGGGGCAAACTGCCCCCTCTGCCCATCCCTCTCGGCGGCCATGCTGGTTAGCATGTAAATGTAAATGCATTAATGTAGTTTCCAATAAATTTTAGGAAAAAATTGCTCCCAAAATAAGAACACTTTTAAGAACATTCGAGCCTCAAATTATGAAGAAGTAAGAGCATCGAGCCTGGGCAAAATTATCTGGTTCTTAAAGAAAAGAGTGTATGTTCCAGAGATTATTTGGAAATGACTGAAAAGTGGTTGAAAAAGTGGTTGAGATATGTTTGAAATATGTTGACGTGTTCCAGAATGTATTGAGAAATGATTGAAAATGGTTTAGAGAATATTGAAGGTGTTTGAGAAATGACTGAGATAAACTGAGAGGTGCTTGAGAAACACCAAAGACAGCTAATAGAATAATAAGCAAATAATAAAATAATATGCTTGTAAAATAATATGCAAACAGGTTTGAGTGCACATAGAAAATGTAGGCACCAAGTCCACAATCTTTCTATTGGCTGATATGTGAAGATGTCCGGGGAGGAGTTACATGACATGTATATGGAAATGGGTTCAATTTTTAAAAAGGTATGGCCACAATTTCTCAAAATATCATGTCCCTATCAATATATCCCTAAAGATGCCCCCCCCCCCCAAGATGAAGATACATCCTAAAGGGCTCATTTTCCATTCCCCGTCAACTGGCTTACAGAATGCAGTGGAAAAACCTACAAGATACTAGAAAATTCATAATTCATGCATACCAAATTGAAGGATGGCATCTTTCAAAGAAGCACAGCTCTTGAGTTGTGCTGTTTTACTTTACAGCAAGGTCATATATTCAAGTTGCACCACGTATTCAAGGACTATATTTATCTAGGCTCTATCAATTCATAAAATTGCGACAAACTTTTCAATCTGAATTGCCAGCAGACAACTGTTATTTTCTTCAGAAAGAGACTTTAGATAGGAATACAACAGCAAGTTCTTTCGTTGGGATTGAAATCTTGAAATAACGTTAGGGTAAATTAAATAAGTAAATTAAAAATGAGAAAGGAAAAGTAGCATTGGTATTTTCATGTGCGATAAAAGCTTAGTTATTTCTATATGATCACCCCTTTGAGTATATATAATTTGTGACCAGTACAATAAGACCCATAGAAAGTATTAGTGGTAGGAATTGCCCACCCACACTAGTGAGCCGATCCAATAATAATTTTTAATAGCTCCTTTAAACAGAGCTATTGTTCATTTTTAATAAGGACTAATCTTGTATTGCGTCGGGAGACTTCTCTTAACGGTAAAGACAACCCGGCGTTGATTAAAAAAGCATATAGCCCCTCCGAGAAAGGTGTGTGAAAATAGAGGCTTGGTAAAAAGGAGTTTTGAAATGAAATTTGTAAACTCTTTTAACTGTTATTTGACATCAGAAGAACTTGAAACTTTCCAATGTTTAGTGGAACGTAACGGAATTTCCAATCAAAGTTTGATTTGATTTTTTTTCATATCTCTTGTTAGTTGCTCATTCTTTGATGTCCTAATTAGCGCCTCTAAAATCTTAGGCTATTTATAATGATGAGATTTGAAAGGAGTTGTTGATGTTACTTAGTTGAAACAGGCCGGTATTCACTTAAAAGAAGGAATCGCCTATATAGAAAAATTATGTCTGATAATGAACGGGACCGCGCCTTTTTGGTTTTAATTAACTGATAAACATATACTTAAGACAGCTGTAGAGTTAATTCTCTTGTAGGGAAGGGCCATGATAATATTCACGTTTGCATGTTTCCACACCCAAGCATGTTCAGAAATTTTCTATTTTTCTCTCCAAGCAAAGACAAAGGGGTTTTTAGGTAACATTTGGGGACCAGATGGGATACTGAACTATTACGGTTGTCATTATCTGCTCTAAACGTTGGACAGATAAAAGCAGTACTAATTACATGGAATCAAAGGTGATCAATGAAAATAAAAGGCTGAAATGGAAATATCGTTGTACACCCTCCCCCCTATAACTTTGTTTCTGAATCTTTGATACCCCTTTGCACAGTCATCACGACCATGTAATCAAATAGGCTTCTGCTCCTATATGCTTAAATAGCACAGCAATACTTATCAAATCATTTAATCAAGATCATTATACAGGGTTCAAACTCTTTTTGGCTAATTTCGGTACCTACTTGAAATGACATTCCATTGGGAAGAGCGGGAAAGGGGCTCTGGAATCATTTTATGACCACGCCCTAAAAACTACATTTTTTCATGGGCAGACAAATACATAAAGGAAGCTCCAATTCAGGGATGAGATCTACAAAAGAATGTGAGTGAATGGGGTGCAGCATTGCAGCAAAGTACCCCGTTTTATAAGAAATTCATTTACAAGAAGCTCACTACTGTGATGACTGTTGTTTAAGAAACTTTCATGAGTTGATCCACATAAACTCAAATACTTCAGAACCTCAACAATCTACAGAATTTAAAATATAGCCTCGAGAAATGAAGGTCTACATGCTACATATGTATTTTTTTAAAAAAAAAGGCTAAAAGTTCTGATTTATCTTTTAGTTAAATGTTAGTGTCAATCAGTTTTGTTTCATAAAATTTCGTTGTTGAAATATGCCACCATAATTTGGCATTTTGACATTAATAAATTTCGGGACACAAGAAAACCTTTAGCACCAAAGTTTGAAAAACTTTATGTACTTAAACGGAACTCTTAATCTCTTAATTTTGCAACTTTTTATACTATCACTTCATTGTTTATTCCTTAAATAAATGCTCCACACACGGGCCATCAAAGAAATGCACTACATATATGTCTTGGAATAGGTAGATGAAGAGAACAATCTTAGCCATAATTTGAAATCCTGTCGAATTCTTTTGGGTGCTTCATTATCTAGTGAAACCTGGGGGGATCTCCCTCTCCCCTTCCTTCTCTTCAAGGCTCATAAGAGTTCAGTTTCAATTCTCGATCATTCGGTACGGTTTGGCTACGTTTGCGACTACGACGTATCTAAATAAATTGGTCCAAATCCTTCTATGGCAATACTATTGTATTCAAGAAACAGTTTTGTTTCAATACAGCGAATTCGTAATCATATGAAAGTATACAGCGCTCCTCTCCAAACATGCACATATCATGCAGAGGTGGATCTACAAAGAATTCTTAGGGTGGTACAAAGTTGAGATTCACAGGTAAAAAGTGTGGCTTTAGGGTACTGTCAACATAAGGGCGTGGCAAATGTGCCTCTTTTGTTAAAAGAGGCGTATTTCCATAGCCTTAGAATGTTTTTTTTATTCCTATCATACAATCTGTTACGCAGTTTATTGAAATTACGCCCAAAGCAAAACGAAACCAGACAGTCAACAAATTTCATCATTTGCCGACGCAAACCAGAATGGGGGGTACAGCACCCATCTAATGACAACCCCGCTGCCCTATAATGGCCATTTCTGCCCTACAAGAAGAAATTTTTTTTAAGATTAGAGGTTAAGCCACTCATCGATCCTGCCCATTCAAATGATGCCATTTTATACATTGAACGAGTAAGATTCATCCCGCTAGTTCATGTTATATTTTGGGAGTGTAGTGTGATGGAATAATTGCCCTGCAAACAATAACGAAAGAATAATTTTAAAAGTGAAAGGGCGCCTGGTTAGCCTGCGTGTAGCCCCTACTGTTTCTCGCGAGTTCAAAATTCGATTGAGTTGATTTCGTCAGAAAATGATTTGATCACCTGGTTTGCAGTTTCAGATTATAAGCTGTTTAAGACACTCGTTGGAAGAGGGGGGGGGGGTCGCAAAGGAACAAAATGATGACTAATCTATACAAATACCACAATGAACTTGAGAAATGTTAGCTAGATATAATTGATCACACTTTGTGCCTATACAGTGAATGTCTGTAAACATAAAACGCTTTTGATATAGCCCCTTGTCATGAGGAAATAGTGCAGAAGTCAAATGCACCTAGGAAATATCAAAAGAAAAGAATTTAGATAGAGAATGATAGGTGGGTTGTGATTCACCCTCGAAACTCCTCTAATGGCACCCAATTCAGCATTTCATGATGTCCATGTTCGCGTTTGTCGACGGGATCTCCTGTAGGCAGTAACACAAAATAGGTTTTCATATTCGCGATGTTTGGACTGGGATGAAAGTATGTAAGTCATTTCAAATGCAGTCAGACCATTACGGCTGCAAGTTCACTGACAAGGTCAAATGACAGCAATAAGAAATGTTTAAGGACATGAACCCGCATCAAACCCAATTTATTTTTAGTTTTGTTAGGCTACTTTCGCAAATATACGCTAGTTAATGTCTATATCCTACATGTCCACAGGGTGAAGCCAGGAAAAACCTGCTTTGTGCAAATATAACATGTCACTTGTGGCGATCGCCCTCACCCCTCCCTCAGGCATCAACTGAGGTACGTTCTAAAAACTTCAAGTTTAATTGCCAAAATTCCCAGCAGTACATACTGGTTTGCAAAAAACAGGGAGCTAGCAAACAAACTAATCGTAAAATCCATGCATAGCGTTGCTTGCAAACAATTTGCAACAAACAACGCCCCCTAAGGACACAATCTGATTATTTACACAACAGCCTTCTCCATGCTATTCGACTGGAACACGCCTCCTTCTAGATCACGTAATAACGGCTGAGTGCATGACTCCCAATGACACAGCAGAAAATAATTTAGAAGAAAAAAAGTCGATGAAACTTCAGTCAGTAATTATCATCTGCTCCTAAGAAGTAACAAGACTTTCGGCCCGTTTTGCACTGGATGGTGTAATGTTTTTTGTTTTTGGCCTATCGAAAGCTACACAATTTTCAAGAATTCATCAACGCTAACAAACAGCATATAATTTGCAATCCTGCAACGGTTTCTACAACCTATACATTGTTACTCATACCTGGAATCCATTCTTCACGCAAACTAGATTTTTCTGCACACGTCTCAAAACTTCAGTGCTCGGCCTTACCATCAGTAAGTCTTTGAAAGGAGGAGGTTATTAGTCAACCGTATCAATTGAACAAACAGTGGCATAAACGCCCTGGCTTAACAACGGTCCTCTTCAAAACAAGAAAGCGTAATTAACTCGTGTGAATGGGGCTCCAATTTGAACGAAATTTCATTGTGATTGAATGTCGAGAGCTCGGACAAGTGATTTTATTAAAATTACCGAGTAGGTTGGACACAATTTCGTTTATTTTTGAGATAAACAACCAGAGATTTTAAATTTTCACATGGCCAATGCCAACATTTGCGAATTAGCAATTTTTTAAGCATTAATTAACTTTCCATCAGTAATCGCATTGAAGGGGAACATAAACATGATGAGGTGCCACTGAATCTTTTTAAAAACCAGAAGGTCACCCACAGAATTCAACAACGCTTCTTAGAGTTCCATTTAAAGAATATTCACTTGTGGCTTATTAAAGATTCACAATGGTAGAAATAGTACAGCATCTGCTCTAGAGATGCATACATCAAGTAACTTTAAGAAACTTTAGAGACTGTAATTTGATTTTTTAATTCTTTTGCCATGCTTGATACCTGATATTCTAGCACCTTACATTTTTATTGCCAGCAGAAAAACGGTTAGTCTTACTTTAGTTGACTCCTTTAATTCTGCGAAACTGATTATTTTGCTTCGTGATTCCATCTAAAAATGTTTTGATATTATTTCAGTCCTAATGCTTTTTTGAGATCCATAATATTAAGTTTTACGAGTTACTTACGTGGGTTTATATTCTTGGCCACTTACACGCTCAACTCTTTCCATAAAAATTGAGTCTAAAAGCATGGTTAATAAAATGATGGAAGGTTGATAGGTGAACTAAGGTAGGATGTGAGTTTTCTATTTGATGAAATCGACTCTCAGGTCTATTTTAATTACCCTGCTAAGGTAATTGCTATTTCTAAAAAAGAAATTGATAGAAAGTCAACATTCAACGGGGCTATATCAAAAAGATACAACAGGATTGGGGGGAAATATATGAGGTTGTGCAATTAGCTTCCTCTGCAACTTTTATTGATTACCCTACTTTTAGGTTTATACAGATAGATGTATGGTTTTTTGTAAATAAAATTTACTATTACCCACAGATACTGTGGAAAAACATTTTACATGATGCAAGATCTGCAGGGGTGGCGTTCAAAAACAAGCAAGTTGAACAAAATCTCCCAGCTTTCCCCTCAATCTAGCATTCGTTGTCGTACAATAAATACTTTTTCGGTTTTTTAAATGTCTTTAACTAATTAAAGGGACTATCATTCACCATTTCATTGAAGAGTAATGCCATTTATACAAAGAAGCGCAAAAACTGCAATTTAAACTTATTTCAACAAGCATCTGTCTCGGCTAAGGAAATGAACTGCCTGGAGTGTTAACAATGGTACCCTACTAATCATAAAACTTCCTTTGGATAGTAAATCCTCTCAAAAATAAAGTTGTAATTTTGTGTAACCATTATTTTCAGAAAGACTAGATGGTTGATTTTGAAATGACAGCCCCACTTTTATCTCTAGCATCAGAAAACAACACTATTACGTTGTTAAACTAAGCATACAAGACGAATCGACCAAAATAAATTTGATTTTAGAAACTCAACATTTCCAAAAGTGCACAAGTTGCATCTAACACGAAATACACCTAACAAGTGGAAATTTTACGTTACATATAACATTATGGTATACTTTTAGAATCATATAGCAGATTCAAATTTGATGTTTACCCTTATAAGATTCTTTGATCTGTTTGTGATCAAAGCGTCGTAAAATGTAATCTTCAGTTCTGGGTTGATAATACTGTTAAATGTTTACTTTGATGTAGGTATACATCGTAAAGGTATATTCCTGATGAGAATGAAGCTACTTTCACTGTACAGATACGCTGTCTCTTTTTAAGCTATATGGAAAAGCATGAGATTGAAATTCTGCTCATATATTGGCAGTCTATAAAATGCTATCAAAATAAGTGCTATGCAATGCGAAGTATGGACAAACACTAGCAGTAAAATAACAGATTGAAACATGTTTTAAACATTAATTGAACTTTTCTTCCGTAAAATGTCAAGATATGTAACCCTATGTAAAATTTTTGTGCAGATAGTTCCTAGCAAGTTTCGTAACTCAATTCATCAAAAAAGAAGTTGCGAAACAAATTAGATCCAGAGGAACTTTTATCATCTCATCTAATATACATTACAAGGCAGCGCTATATCTTTGGGGTGAAGAACGTTCTCCTATACGAGTTAAAGAACAAACTGGCATTGCCTCGGGGAGGGGTAGGGTGATTAGCCCCTCCCCAACTACGAAAATATCGTCTCCTTGCAGGGAATAAAATAGTCGCTGTAGGGTAATTATCCCTAAGTAATGCGTGATTTTTTATCCCTTGCCAAGCAAAAGATGAATTTTACAGCGCAGAGATGACACAAACCATGAAGTGAGCCCTGTATGCTAGCCCCTGCGGAACTTGGGTGCAGTCTCAACTTTGATAAGATCCCTATAGCTATTATATAACATGGCAGGGTCTGTATGCAAGCCACTCATGCATATACCCTCCAGTCTCCCCCTTCTATTTCCTGGCTGTTCGCAAGGACGCCTTTTGCAGTCCAAAACTGGAGGGTAATGTCAAAAAAGGGCCCAAGGGCAAGAAAATAGCAAAGTGGTAGAATTACTTCTATTTCACATGGCTAAAAAGGCGTTTGCCTCCATTGCTTCCTGCTGCAGGCCCTCCTGACCGATCCATAGCAGTATGGGTCGCTTAATGTTGTACTTCCAACTATTCAAAGAAAGTATTTAGGAAGGTTGCCTTTTGGTTATAAGTACCAATACTTAAGCGCCCATACTATAAATTAAAAGAAGATCCCATGAAAAGAGCCTAATTAAAATTGTAAAGCCCAAGCTAACATGCTTAACATGTCTCTATTGAAATGGATTGTAAAAGTTTATACATTTTTCAAAAATGTCATTTTTAAAGAAACTCCAAGATTTTGCCAACTCGCTTGATTGGTTCACTCAAGATTTTTGCAACTTTAGATGATAAGCATTTTTGACCAGTAACAGAACCATTTCCAGTAACTGAAGATTTTTGAAATATTTCGCAGATTTGGGAAGCATTCACGATCACCTATTCTAGGAGGGGGGAATTGCCCCCGATCATTCCAAAACAATTAATTTTTAAATTACTTTTCAATATTGTTACCATCTTACCCTTATCTTTCACTCTTTTGTCCCCTTGTCCTAAAGTACTCCAGGCTTCTCTTTGTGCAGTTCAACTTATTTGCAAACATATTAGGGGTTATTGTAATAATCTAGTTATCTATTAAAATGTGGTATTTGGCCTCTCAAAAAGTGAAGAAATTCCGGTACTGCGTTACTCAAACCTTAAAAAAATATACAGCTATGTTTTTTAAGAACTGCTTTTTATCCCTAAGGAAAAATTCCGTGTAAAAGAATACTGAAATGAGGCTTAATTTTTTTCTAAAACTGTAATTTTTCCATGTGATACTTTAAGATTTTTAAATGCAAAAGGAGATGGGGAAGAAGTAAGTATCTTTTTGCCATGACGACTTTCAGAAAGTTTTAATACTGAAATTACCTGATTGTGAAATACCGTTGATAATCTTTTAGACATCTAATGATTTTTTAACTTTAGAAAGTGGAGAAACTAAACAATTATTACAGAGAGTCAACTTTTCCTGAATTTCACTGTTGATCAACGTAACTGCTCCGATGCCATTTTCTTAAAAGTAATCATGATCTGTGTCAGGGACTTTGAGCTTTTCAAAGTTTTTGACACACGGGGAGGAAATGATAAATGTCAAATTCACCTTGCCTGCTCTCAAACATTTATCAGTAAGCAGCTGGGTATTGATGCCATTTCCTCCAGAGTAACTTTAAATTAGGTTGGTATGAGCCCAAAAAACCCACAATATGCAGGAACGAAAACAATTTTTAGGTGTAGAAATGTTAAATTAATATCAAAAGGTACTACAAAAGGCATTTTCTGTACTGTTATAAATTTTTCCATGGAACAATTTTAGCTATAAAAATCTCTCTTTTGGAGAACCCTCTCCCGGAGACCAGTTTATATGAAAACCCAGGGAGGAAGATGTTCTTTAACTCGCTGATTTCAATCTAGAGCTGCTTTCTCAATTCATTCATACGGTGATTCTCCAAACTGCATTTCTAATTCAAGCCATTTCTAAGGAGTCTTGAATGGTTGAGAAAAAATAACATGATTGATAAATTTCTTAAACCTTTTTAAAAATTTTGACCAAATCTCGTTAATATTAATAGGGGCTTCATTTAGGGATGTGGGGTATTTCAGCCCCCTCAAATCATGAAAGCCTTGGCTGCTTGCAGGGCAAATTTTGCATGTTTTCAAGCAGCTCCCTCCAATTGGTTTTCGCGGGGTAAAAAGTGATTATTTGCCAAAAAATCTGTGACCCTCAAATTATACGCAATGAAGTGTTGTATCTGCATATTATCAGCCTATGGGATTAATCTTATTCTAATTCAGGAGATTTTAAAAAATTAAGCAATCTTTAGCACTTTTGAGGGTTGAGCCTTGATTTAAGATTTTAGAGAAAAATGCATTTCAATACCAAATCATTATACTTTCATCTCACTTCCTATATCATTAACTAAACAAAATATCGAGTTCCCCAGCCTTTTGGGAACTAAAAGTAGCCTTTCCCATTCAGAAGATTCTACCTCTCTCCTCTAGTTACAAAATTCTCGCCCCTCAAATTTCACATAGAGATTTGAATTCAAATCTCCGAAGACCATCTATGTTTGTCATCGTAGAGCGAAATAATCTATGTAACTCAAAACTTTCTAAAACCAAGCATACAGGCAGTAGCCCATTTCACTGAGCCATGCGGAAATCAATTCACCCGACATGAGGGACCCTTCCCCAATAAATGCAAATGCTTTCTCCTCTACTATCTTACTAAATGGTCTCTGATACAATAATATTTCGTTGAATTAGTTACATTAGATTATTATCTGGTTTACCCTACAAGGGGTTGTCAGAATGTAAATACAGAAGCTTATTTACAAAATTTCAGTAGCCTTCAATAGCCTTAAATAAAACTTATAAGCTTGGTGCAACAAACAAAATAATAGGGCAGCCCTTCAACTCATGAAAGATAATTTCAAAGAACCTGAAAAACTGAATAAGGCTAAGAAATGGAAAAACCTAAACACAGAGACTTATTACTCAGAATAAAGGGGTGGAACCTTTGATTACTGCTGTTTTAAAAGTTACAGTTATAATAGCGTTGAGGATGATCATGATATCAAAAGTAGTAAAGAAAAGCGGAGAGGGGTGAGTTTATTATTCTGAATAATATGGTGACTTGATATTTTTCACAGAACGTTTTTTAAACTTTTTATATCCACTGTAATCACCTCTAGTCCCCTCTGTTCTTTTCTATATGACCGCTATCTTCTAAAGCTGCTTTTTCAAGTTAGCTTCCCTGCCCCTCCCACCAAATTCCTGAGAACATTTGATGACAAACCAACGACCCCAGTGGGGGCATTATGCAATGCTCGAATGACTCAATGCACCCGGCGATGCAATTATAATCACTAGTGGCAAAATCTGAAAATATTCAAATATTCCGACTAAGTTCCTATTGCATGATGTTTATTTTCAAATCTTGCTTCATTTGTCAAGGGGTAATTCTCCGCCCATTACCCCTATACATGCTGTCTCTACCTGAAAATATCAATGACAATAGTGCAAAATTGCTAGTTACAATAAAGGCTTGACTCTATCCCAGCGGTAGGACGTTCTTGTAATGCACTTAAATTCTAAGCAAGTCTTAACTTTTCAAGACGCTCTTTGAAAATATATTCCACCACTTAGATTTCCCATTAATGTGTTCTTAAAATTCTGTAACTGAAGCTTACAGTCTCACTTCTGCTCCTTTCCTCCTTGTTTCACCAATCTTGTCCATTGCACTCAAACTCTGGCTTTCCGACATTTTGGTATCTTGTTACCTCTAGGCACACGATCAAAAATTAATATGGTAAATGAATTCAGAGCCGTTTATACCTTGCCTCTTCTTCAGCCCACGGTTTCAAGTCTTATTAAGTTTTTATCACGTACGTTAATTTACCTGTGTGGTCTAGGTTACAAAGCATTATTTAGGAGCCATTACCATCGTAATACCTTATTGCTAGCCCTTCACGTTTCGACCACGGGGGCGTCTCTCTAACATAAATATTATGGTATCCCTACGATCCGAGACGTCCCTTTGTTTGCAACCATGTAAATAACAAAGACGTCACAATTGCAAGACGTCATAGCTCTTTGATTGCATTCTTTAGAAATTTGAATAGGTTGTGAAAACTACGCAGCTATTAATAGTCCTATCGTCCTCTGTTTATGGTATGCGCTATGTTTACATCTAAAAATAGAGAGCAGCGAATCTGTTTGGGTAACCCTGGACGTCAGGGGAAATGCGTGTTCACGAATGACATAATTGCCTCCTCGCACATACGTCAAAAGTACAGAGTAACATGCATGTGACGCTTGTATTTGGAATACCTTTTGTTGCGAAGCAGTTTCATATTCTCTGCATCATCGAGACTTAATAACAAAGCAATGCAAAGTCATCATGACTGGATTCTTGCAGTATACGGGGCCAGCGGAAGAGGTGAAAGTCCTTTGAATTTTATCGATAATGCCTTACTATTGCCTTATCAGGTAACACTTTAAAAAATACCGTAGGGCCTCGAGCAACCATCTATCTGCAAGAATTTTATTACAGTTAATATTTACTTCTCGATCAGCTTGCTGATACACTCTAATCAAAACTCTTATCATAAGAATAACGAGGCTTGGTTTGCTGAGACAAAATAAAAAAAGAGCACATCCCGCTATGGATTAAGACTGTAGTCTACATTCTCTATGTACCAAGAGCCTCGGGGTATCACAGTCTATTGCTCCTTAGGGTATCCTGCCAGTAGTATTATGCGATTGTACAGTAGTTCTGTAAGTCAAGGGCTTCATTTAAGGGGCTTTGAGGGGGGGTCTGCTTTCCCTCCTTACTTTGAAGATAATGTCTATATCCAGAAAATGATCACCAAGAGCTGTAAGTAGTGTAGCTACGCTGTACACTCCCAGTTTATGTATCAAAAAGGGTAAAATTATGAAAAATGATAATGGACTTTTAACTCGTATTTTTTTGCTATGATAAAGTTTGGAACGATCCCAGTACTCAGGTTTCGCAGCAATCGCAAGTGTTGATTACCAAAACTATCTTACAACATTCTTTTCAACAGTTGATACCTTTTACCTTTACTACTCTTGATGTTTTAAAGTGCTATGCACTTCTTTGAAGACTGACATTTTTTACAACAGTGAGCCTTACGTACCTTGTTTCACTTTTTAAGCAATTCAAATTTGCAATGCAGCTGTTTAAAAAGGAGTCGAAGGTTATTTCCTTAGCAGAATATAAGTACATACTGTTTTGCATTGGAAAAACTCAGGACTGGGCTTTCCATACTTCTTAGAGAGCCAGCTACCATTTTTTATACACCAATGTGTCGAGAAAATACCTGTAATAAAAGACAAACAGTATCATTACCAATGTTACAGAAATGGCACGGTTCTTCTGAAAAAAGTTTGTACTATACTTGACTCAAAGAATGTTACTGCTTCTCTACAAAGAAAACTCAGCAACAGTGGTGGCGCTAGGGCCAGTAGCTTAGAAGAAGAATACTATACGAAACTGTTGCGAGAATTGAATTAATATATACTGCATGTATCTGGAACCTTGGTTGAAAATCATAAAGAATTCCTAAACACAGTTAGAACTCAAATTTTAAGCATTAGGTCTGATAAGGTTTCTGGGGGGTTTTATTTTACATTAACTTGCTATTGGGACTACATTAAAAGAAGAATCTTGCTTCTTACATGATTAAACTACATAGAAAGCCGCAAATTGATCATAGTGCAAAAATTGACGACGTTGTACAGCAATATGGAAAAACGATGTGAAACCCCATACCTTCATTAAGCTAATATACATTCTAGTTGATAGGACAAAACTTCTTCCAACCGGGGTGTGGGTTTTGGCACCCCGAAAGGTTGTCTTGTGGACAGTTCTCTGGAATTTAGGGGCTATCGGCAAAGTTTTAGATTCCAAGGTTATATATAGACATTAAGTGCCATTAGGATGTCTGTAGCTATATTGCTGGGAACCATTGCATTTTAAGAAAATCTGAAATGTGCGAATTTTTTAATCTTTTCCTCGGACGATGATTGCCAAAATTTTGTGATGCATCGAATTTTTAGCAGGTTGAAGCACTACACAATTCCCAGAACTGAAGTTTAGTAATGGCCCTGAGCTTAGCCACCACTTTGGGAGAAGAGCTGACGACTTTTGCAGACGCTGATGTGGGGTATTTAAATATAAAATAATCATGATAAAAACATACATATATACTCTAGTATTTAAGAGGGAAGATGAAACCTGTTAGTTTGTTGACGATAGAGATAGTAACGTACATTTATATTATATGTTTACTATAAATTCTCGTTGCGTTTCTGCAGAGAACAGAAAATCCTACTAGAGGGCTTATCCTGTCCAAAAATGACCGAAAAAGAAATGAAAGGATCCCAAAATTCTTAGATAAAGACAATCAAGCTCTAAATACGTATTCAGATGTGATCAGCCAAGACAAAAAATTAAATCGGATTCTTGTAATGAAATTAATATGATAATTCTTCATGCCCGGCACATCCTTTCTCTATACCACTATGTGAAGGTGGGCGTTTGGTACTGCCTAGACCACCGCACTAGACCAAGAATTTCCCATGGACATCACACATTTAGTCTTATCATCACCATGAATCAGTAGCGGTTTTCAAAAAATAATCAGGGGGGCACCGTTGCTTGTTTTTTTATGTCATTATAACAGCATCGTATTTCTGATATACACTGGATTACCAGGACAGCCAGAAGGTAGGGTATGACAATGGTGCATCCAAGTTAATTCTTATGCCTAAGAAAGCGCAACTGGGTGCCCCTCAGATTTTTAAGTTTTTATGTTTGTGCAGTGGTACCCATAGTGGTAGCCATAGAGTAGTGGCGAACCTTACGATTTTTGTTCGGTTTCAGCGCACCCGCACATGAGGCGCAGGACTGTTGGCGCACCCAAGATCGGTCATACTCTGCAAAACCGATTGGCAAGGTGTTTATCTTACGATTTTTGGAGCATTCTAGTTGATGCTATACTATTTGCCTTCCCTTCCCTCGGAGGTGGTTATCAAGGCCTTTATGTATAAGTTGCCTTTCATTAAACGTAGCAAAATGTCGAAAAAACCATACAAGGCACAAGACGGAATGCAATAAGACAAATTTTCGTGCACTTCTTAGGGTTTTATGTCACATGAAATATATTCTTATTTTCTCTTTCAAGACTCTTCAGTGCAAGTTTAAGCGTGATTATACAGGTCAAACAGCTGAAAATCATCGCCAGATCCTTACCACTATCATGCAACCACTCTTGCCTTGATGTGTCAGTAAACTTCTACATGTGTCATCTCCCCCTGGGTATTGACATTAATCTGCACCTAGAGTGACTCGTGTCAATGTTTCTCCGTCTCTTGTTCTATTACGGCTCCTCCAACGTGTAATCTTGCATAAAGTGGCATTTTATCTGCATTTGATTTCCAGTAGTTTTCAGTTTTTTTAACGAGATTTTTGACCTAAGAGCCGCCTATGTAGATACCTGTATCGTCTGTGTAGTTACACATTTCTGCTTCATTCGTCAAATGAAATAAGTCGCTCAGGTAAGTTTTAAGTAGAAGAGGTCATACGAGTGAGCCTTGTGGTAATCCTTTAAAAATCATTTCAAAGTGTTTAACGACCCATTGATTTTAACTATGTTCAATTTGCATGACCTGGAGACTATGAAAACGTTCGACTTAACGGAATATTCGTGTTATTGAGATCCAAACTATAGAGGTTTGTTACGTTTGTCAAGGGACAAGGGGGATAAGCGATTGCACGAGACCGTTTCATCATTGCACCAATTGATCATAACTGTACACTAAAAGTAAGCAAGCTTTCATCATGCTCGAGGCCTTCTATTTTTAATATAGCGTGTTTACTGGTCCACTGCCCGCGACGAAGGAGCAAGCTTATGATAATCCAGTAACGTCACAGTGATATCCGCAAGAATGTTTTATGCGCGGCAGAATTCTCTTCGAACCAAATAATGCCATAATAAAGCTGCTCAAAGTCTGATAACGATGATTATTACTAGTTCTACCTAATGAGATGACAATCATTGCTTCTAGTTCAACATATTGTTCATTTTTTCAATTTTCACGACCTCAGAATCCCACTCTAAGCATGCCTTTATGCAAAGTAACTGCATTCAGATCTCATCCGTGATTGCGTGATCTAGCGGCGATTGTATTCTGAGTCGTCTTGGTTAGTTCTGAAACGTCTTGTAGCTCTTTTGTGCATTAATACGATCCTTCGATGATTAGCAAGAACTGAATTGCTTTTAGGCGCACGATAGCACGTGCTTGATTAAAATAAACAACTTAGCTTAATTTTAGTCGAGTACAACGGGAACAGTGAAGACATGATATTGGTAGGCGTAAATGAGATGTTTGATTACCTGTTGTATGTCCAGCAGGAAGACCAAGTACAAGGACAAACCTCTTCAGAACGGACAGTACCAAGAGAGCAGAAAATCATTTTTTAGCACCATGTGTTGGGCTACTTTTTCAAACCATGAAGCTTAGCTTAGCTAAAATATCCATTGCAGCTTTCATTAAAAAATCAAGATTAAACGTCAGTTTGTATGGTGGCTTGTTGCTCTGTTGCTCCACCCTTGCATAATGAAATAATCCCTCTAAACTCTCCCTGAGCATTAATTCAACTTTTACTTCTTCATCTGGATCAAATTTGTTTGTTAAGTGGAACGGACACTAGCATGCGCAGTGGCGTAAAGCAAACAATTTACAGTTGTTAATATAAACGCTTTAACGGTCAAATTTGGTTCCATTAAAAAGCAATTGCTGGGAGGGGGCTTGGAGTATAAATGTATAACCGCTATATGTAGCATCTGTTTTACCTCCTTCTTGGGATTATCGCGTTTCGTTGTTATCAAAGTCACCCAGCAAGATTTGTAAAAACGTAATCCTTTTTTAGAAATCGGTCTTTATCGGAGAAAAATTCTTTGTTGTACTTGAAAGTGCCTTAAACTATGAACCTTATTTACAGCTCAAAAGGCAACCCACTTTAAAGATATTCCAAGCAAAACTGCTTTGCTTAGTAGTAAATTCCATCAACCTTCTCAAAGATAGCTTTGCTTGAATCCAGTCATATCGTGGAAACAAGAAATGCAGCTATTAAATAAGTACAAAGTTCTCATCATATGGTGTAGAGCAGTCAAGTCCTGGGTCCGATGAAAGCATACCGAATTTATTGAAGCAGGTGGGAGCGGGCAAAGGAGCGCTAAATTAACGTTTCTATTCCTTATTTCACACGGAAAGCCGAATTCGAATCCGAATTCGCCGAATTATTTGCGGCTTCTAAAATCACATTGGGCCAGGCCGAGCAGAGACACATAAGGTTAAATGGACCCCCCTGAAAGTCATTGCAATGAGACTATTGTTTCCACTGCAAGCCAAGATAAGATTCCGTTTATAAGCTCAAAGATCTGCATAGGCTAAGCAGTAAGGAAGATTATGACATGATAGTAAAAGGTAGTGCTCAACTCCTTAAAAAGCTACGAAAGTTATATAATATGTTTCATTTTCATTTCATTTCATTTTTAATTTATTTAACCAGGGTAAAGCTATCAATTATACATAAATTGCTTTACAAGCTGCCCTGTGCAAAAAAATATAATCCCTTAAAAAAATTTATAATATACAATATACAAGATAGAAATAACAAAGTAAAAGAGTATGGTTAAAAATAATTGTCGATCGGCAAAAATAGAATAGGTTCCTTATATTCTAGAGTTTTCGAGGTTTTAAATCGTTTAAAATTTTTGATAATTTTGGTTTTGCATCAAGGCCATTCCATAGTTTCGCCCCTCTAAAAGAAAAACATTTTTGGCCACATGTTGTTCGTAAAAACGGGACACGTTGATCGGTTTTGGTATTTCGTAGTTCCCGAGCACTGTTTTCTGATAATCTGCCGAACAGGCATACAAGGTAAGAGGGAACCTCATCATTTTTACACTTATATACCATTTTCAAAGTTTCTTCTACACTCAAATCATTTACTGTCTGCCAGCCCAGTTTCCTTATAATGGGGAGCGCAGAAGCGTTGTAAGGGCTATTTGTTACTATTCTGGCAGCACGGTTTTGTAATTTCTGTAGCTTGTCTAGTGCCGTGATTCCGCATACCCCCTATACTGGGCAGCAATATCGAAAGTACGCCTCCACAAGACTTTTATACATTGTTTGCACTGACTTTATTGGGAGGTATTGTTTGAAATATCTTAGCATTCCCAATGCCTTAGAGATCTTTTTAACCATATTAGCAATCTGCACGTTCCAGCTTAAATGTTGATCAACATAAACACCAAGGTATTTCGTTTCCTTAATCATGGAAATTTTTTCCTTTCCTATTACAAGAGATGGCTTTACTGCCGTAGTTTGTTGAATATTTTTCAGTTTTTGCCCGCTACCAATGATTAAGCTGTGCGTTTTGGCAACATTTAGTGACAATTTATTTGCAGCAAGCCAGGTTCTGAGACTGGCAAGGTCCTCATTAACATGTTCATTGATTACAGGGATTGAGTTGGTTGAGAACGATATACTAGTATCATCAGCATACATGTTAACTTGTGAATGTTTCAGTGACAAAGGAAGGTCATTTATATATAAGATGAAAAGAAGTTTTGCCAGTTTAGATAGCTGTATAAAATTGCATCAAATTGCTTGAATCGTATTCAGATGCAGATTTCATGAGTAGCTTTACTTCTTTCCATCTACTCGATCAAGCGACTTTGAAAGACTAGCATGACCATACCCTTATAAGTATGAGCTGCTTATTGTATCCTGAACTCTAACGAAGCTTGTAGTGTCTTTCATTTTCTAATATGTAAAAGACGGATTTATGATGAAATCGCTTTCTTATCACGTTTCATGATGTGTGGCATTAGAATGACTAAAGATGATTTAATCTAATAGAAAAGCATATTTTATGAACTATTGTATCCCTGACTGCTTGTGTAGTTTTTTCTTTCAAAAGGTCTCTTTGGTCTCGGAATGGAATTCAAACCTGTACATTTATCAGCGATAATCGAGGAATTCGCACAGAAATTCACATGTGAATAGTTTTGGCCACACAAGCAACATTTCACAAATCGCCCATTTTCAATGCCACTTTTTATTGAAAATTCTCATGGTTGGTATTGAATAGTAGTTATATTTTCAGCCTAAAAATACTGAAAAAAATTCTCTGACTGCACGTTTCGAATAAACAAGTATTTTCCCATGACCCCTACAACGATCTCTTATGCATTCTATCAATCTCCTCAGGACCTCTTTCGGCAAGCAAAGGCATCAGATCAAATTTAATAACAAGACGTGGGCTACCAAACATCATTTGCTGGGGTTCTCTAGCTAAACACTTAATTTTTTTCTCTTTAGTTTAAGGCGTTGGCCTATTATCCCCGCTGGTTTTTTAATATATCTAAAAGGTACGCCTCTTCATCGCAGATGAGGTTTACGAGAATCCAATATTGCGATGACTTCTTACCACGTTTTTCTTTGAAAATTAACATAGTTTCTCCCACTCAGAACCATCAGGGAGTATAGATTATCTCTGAAATAGGACTTTGCCTCAAAAGCAAATGTCTATTAGATTTCTTAACTATATTAGGCGGTTGACCAGACCATCTCCAAGTACAGATATGCAAGTAATTCTCACCCCTTAACCGTAATACTGTAAGATAGTGTACCGATTGTTAGTAGGACTAGCACACCTACTTTGTCGACTAATTCTTCCAAGACATCGGATAGCGATGATTAACTGTTTCATTTTCCTGACAATAATTGATATGCATTAATATAATGCAATCCTTCAAGTGTTTTAATTCTAAACTTAATATTTTAGTCCCCGCTTCTTTAACCAGGGTGCGAAACTTGGTTGGAATGGTTTTCCTAAAACTCCTGGCTACCGTCAGAAATGTGCTTGCTGCATTGTACAAATAAAGCAGTGATACCAAATAGAAATCTTATTTTTCAAGCTAGTTAAAAACGCTAAGAAATGGGAGTGATTAAAAAAATCCATGATTTGCAAGAAGTCATTATTCTATGCCCCACAATGAAGGGCTCATTCTACTTCATTCTTGCAGAAAATAACTCTTGTGACCTGTGCACCTCCAAAACAATGTTGATAGTCTATGTTTGCTATCAATTTATATGATTGCAGCAAACAATATTTAGGGTATTATTGTCAAACAAGAGTCCTTTGAATAATTAATTGTACTTGTCCGATACGGTAGTGCTGTAACTGCTCTTGAGGCTATTTCCCAAAACTTTGTGGATAAACATCATCTTTGGCTATACACTGTTATGCAGGGCTCAACGTAGGAAACATAATAGCAAATCAGAGCAAGCTGGATTAGAGGGCAGTAGGAAGGCATTTGAATTCCAATTGAAGAAAACGAACAAAGATTCTTCCAAGCGTAGGTTGGGCACTTGCTGATTCCATTATTGGCCGTAGTCTGCTTCTTGTTTCTCAGGCTCTACAATTTCTTTGTATATTAAGGTTTCAACCAATAATCTTGCTCAAATTTCCATTAGACAATAGGTTATGAATTAATTAAAGAAGGATGTCGTATAAAAAAGGTGCTTGCCTAACTTGCTTGATTAAGAAAAACAACTCAGCGCGAGAAGAACGACTTCAAAAGGTAGGTGCAGAGAATTTAAAAAATTTCATATTGACTTCTAATAATTTTTTTTTAATTGCATTGCTGTCGAGGAATCACCTTTTTAAGCGTTGTTGAGTTTTGGGTTTAGCAAATTCATCTAAATAATACAAAAATTGTATCTTAAAGAAATAATACATTGATAACAGCAATTGAAGGACAAATATTACTGCTGCGTTGCATGGTTTTAGAAGACAATAGCAACATTTAGGGCTTTGGTAAGGTGAAATATGACTGTTGCTTGGCAGGAAAGGCCCCAGCCAAAAGGCTCAAATGGGACCGCAACTGCCTAGAATCTAAGGTTGACCAAGTACCCTCTGCACTTGCATTTAAATATCGATTTTGAACGTTTTTCTTTTTCCATGTTATTGTTCCGTTCTTCTAGCTTTGTAATTAGGGTACGTACTTTTATTCTATATGTATTGCACTTCCATTTATAAATTTTTTTGCCACAGCCCCCTGAAATACGGCATCAGCTATCAGGGTTGCCTTGCGTAAAGAATATAATTGAATAAAATTAATGAATAGCATGCTCTAATTTGAAAATGTTAGTTGAAATTGCAAGGAGTGGTTTGATTGGAAGTGCTGTAGATAAAAGGGGAAACTCTAGAAACTTTAACATCTTTTCGCTTCTGAGGTATTGGTATTCTTCGGAATAAAATGCCTTTCACGATCTCGAAAATTTATTTATAGTAGCTTTAAATGTTTCCTTTTTTAATTTATATTGATCAGAACGCAACCCGAAAAGAATAGCGAGCTGTCCTGGTGTTCTTTTAGTATTCACGGTGGCGAGCAGTGATTTCTAGTGGTCGAGTAGTCGAATCTTGCGGCAGGCACCACTCGCATGATACATTAGATATCATTCTTGGCCTATTTTGCCAAAAAAATACCGGGAAGATCTCATTGTATTATAAAATGATTATCATATCATATTTTAAGATAGCTTATTATCAATTAAAGGCTTTATTTGTTAAAGAGTCGCTATTTACTGTTAAGAGGTCATTTTTCGAGTTCCCCTTCACAAACCTACACCCCATGCGTAGCCTTTGTCACAACTCAGCGCTGAAACTTGGTATGAGGCTGAACATAAGTTGACCTTGCTATGTACCTCCTGCAAATATGTGCACAGTTCGTCTAATATAGAATATTTGAAGTAAACTCTACCACACTGGCTAATGCTACAACATGAGGCTTTAGAGCAAAGATGTAGAGCAGGTTTAGATAAACATTTCTACGTTTACATTAGAAATCTGTATGTCAAAAATAGTGCCATGAGCTCCCGTCAATTCGAATTCAATTCTTGTAAAACATTTCAGAAGTGAAACGTGAAACAGTTTATTACAATTGTTGGTCTAAATTAGTTCTTTTTAACTGGAAATAAACCAGCTGTGAATATGTTTTGATGATATGATATGGTACATGATGGAATATGATATTGTTTCCAGCTGCCTTTCAAAAAGGTGCTGTCAAGGGCATCGTCGATGACCATATCTGGTTCCAATTATTTTGACCTTCTTTTTATTGTTCAGTGGTAATGGTAGAGTAACGACTGGAAACTGCATGTTCCAAAGCAATCAATAGATGCATTCACATGTAGGGTTTTTCTTATGAAAATGGCCCCCTTTATCGTGAAAGTAGACCAAATTGAATGCCTCTATAGAACAAAACAATGCCCCTTTTTCCTTGTGCCCCCTATTTCTCAACACGTTTCTGCGCCCCTGAATAGATATGATAATGACTTGAACTGGACAGTGGCGGAGCCAGCACTGGAAAAGTTAGAGAGTAGAGAGCGTGGCCCCTGAAATATTTTGCATGATCACACCCTTAAAACTTTCGGAAAACGCAGGCAACGCCCTTTTAGCTAAATTTAGAACAGATTTTCATAAACATCCATTAGATCGTTTAATTGGATGACAAAAGCACCAAATCTGGCTTACCGTAAATCTAATTTGATGTGGACAAATGGGCCACTGTTAATTTTTGCGGTTGAACCAATCCAATAGTGACCACTTATACCAAAGTATTTGTGTTTGAAATAAGTTTAATTGACCGTTGATTCCAAGTTTTAAATACCAAACATAATAGGTTATTTTCCAGGCGCTTTTTATTTGCTTGTTACCAGCCATGCATGTAGGCTAAATAGGGGGCTGTTGGTAGGTCGTTACGTGACGTAGATAGGGTCTACTGCACAAAATCAAAGGGGTTTGGCAAATTAAAATGTTTAGTTTCAGTGAAACGTAATTTTTAAACGATTTTTGGCTCTAGCACATAACCAATATTATGTAATATTATGTCAATGTTATGTAACAAGAGGTTCCTCTTCAAGACAGGGTAATCTGTTTTTAGTTTTTTTTATACAAGATTAAATGCTTAATAGCATTATTAACCGATTTATATAGACTCATCGATTGAATAAATAAGAGTGAGTTTCTAAATGAGTAGCATCCACTTGGAATTTTCAAGTGTATTAACTTTTACATTTGCTAACCTCAAATTAACAAATTATCTTTTTTTCATCACTTAAACTTTTATTTCTTCCTGGAGACTGCTGTAGCTCCATAAATTGTGTTCGAACGGGCGAATTGCGGCTACTAATGGTATACCCCGAGTAACCATTTTGGTTTGTTTGCTACGGTCATTCCGTTTACTACCAATGGCATGAAAAGAGAACTGTAGCGCTTTATGATCATTTTGTTGCAAGTATGAGTGCCACAATGCTAATAAAAAGGCGTGTAAAGACTTGCGAGTCTCGATTTTAAATTTAAAATGCATATTTATTTACAATGTTGCCTTAGGTTTTTTTATTATTTTTCAAATGTGCTTGAATTTTGTATTTATGATGTTCACACTAAAACTATATAGACTTGCACATGAGCATCATCTCTAAATTAAAAGTTGCCAGTATTATTCAAAAAGGTAATATGCTTTTCGTTAAGATTTGTGAAACCTGCTATCTTAATTAGTGACTTAGCTTTCTGAGGTTAGGGAGGGGAAGTAAGTGTCATTAACACAGTCTTGGCTTAAAGAATCTTCAACATCAAATTAATGAAAGCACTTATTTATTTAGTCCAACGATGATTTCTTGGAAAAATCTGACACTGATTGTTATCATAACAATGGTTTTCGTCCTCGAAAGCCAGCAAATGGCAATGACAACGAAAAAACCCGGCAGAAAATTGCCAAGAGCTCCTCAGCGTACCTCTAAGAAACGACAATGCGTATTGGATTGCTTGGGACAATATGAGCAATGTATAACACGAAGTCAAACCTTTGAAGCTCAGGTACTCTGCATTTTATCAAGGGATTTATGCTATAAATCGTGCAAAGCCTATAAAACCCTTAAAACGATAGCCGAATTGATCAAAAGCATCCAAAATCCTAGCAGATGAACACATTAAATTTTTGGTAATTGGTTTATCGTTCGAAGAAGAACAAGAAGACGAAAGTTTACAGAGCTGGCTCTCACAAACTTGAATAAACTAAAGAAGATTTGATAAGCACGAACACAGCATCTGAATTCTAGAACTTAGAATAGCTAACAGCAGTATAATAACATTATAATTCTTAATTTTTTATCAGCGGATAGAGATGAATCTGCATGCACTTTAACCCTGAAAAAGCAAATGTGAGCCCCCATAGCTCCCTGCAACACCCTTGCGAAAAACATACTTGCCCCTCTTAACTTAACGTCTCTTAATGCCTTATCGTCATTTGCATCTTTGCTTCAGAAATCTTATACAGCCCAGCAGTTCTCTATATCTAGAACCTTCAGAAGGGATGGTGTGACAGAACGTAAGGCTCTGGAAGATTTTAATTGGAAGGAGTCCAATCTATGCTTGCCACTTTTTATTTAGCGTCATCTTGTTTTACGTATTACGAACAGTCAATGAAACTTATTGTAAAAAATCAATGCAAATCGAATTCCCAAGTATTCTGGTGGGCCACGACACCCCCGACATCCAGTGAGGTCATGTTCAGCAGATTCAGCTTAATGTAAGCTACAAATTACCTTCTAGATCATTTAACTCAAAGGTTCAAAAAACACAGAAGCTTTTAGGCATGCTATGTAATTTATATATTTATAACTAATCATTGTGACTTTCTTTGGTAATCCAGATGCAGCGAACTTGATCAAATACATTTGCTGAGAAATAGGTTTGATTCATTTTGTCATACCGCCAACCCCAACCTCCCCCAATAAATGTGTCCACGCGTTCCATTTAAGAGCAACTGGTGAGCTACATTCTAGGACGGCAAAATGCATGCAAAAGCGCCGTGATTTTAGCAAGGATGGCGCCAGGATTTTCCCTGCGGATGGGTTAGGTTCCCGACAGGCGGGCTATACAAGAAAACAGAGCGTATATTTTGCGTCAAAGATTCCCCAAATTTTCCAAAATGAAGGGGCTAGCGTTCCCGGGCGGGAGGGCTAAGGCCTACGTCTGAAAAAGAAGAAAAACAGAAAAAAATCTTCAAGGCCTGCAAGGAATGCCTGGATCACTTCAGGGCATTAGGGGGCAAAGGCATAAAAAAAATCAAAAAAGGATTCACGCTTTGACTAGTTACCCCCGCTACCCCCCCCCCCCCTGCTGCATTTGTCGCATGAACTTCAAATTTTATCAGCTAGCAACGCTTTGCAAACATTATTCGATGGATTTTGAATAACTGGGAACTAAATTGTAGCTTTAGGAATGTTTACAGTCATACCTGGATATCGAAAAACCAATCAGCCTGAACGTGAAACAGACTTCGTATGCCCCTCTGCGTAACAAAAAATTGGCAAAATTTGCATCAAGCACTTTCTGAATAGTAGCGGTTAGTAAACCATAGAGAAAGGAATCAATGTCAGTGATTTAAAAATCGTTCAAGACCCGTCACCAACACTCGCTTCACTTTGCCATGAAATCGTGCTACAGGAAAAACAACCAATGCTTCTCACTTCATCCATTGAATTAATTCCCTTTAGGCAACATGCGATGTAATGTACAATAACCAGGAACAGAAACATGAATGAATGTAAACAATGGAAATCAATCGAAAGATACGTCTCATGTGGTACGGTTAATGCCAGGAGTATTTGATCAACATTGATAGCATCAAAGATATAAACATAGTGGCGGTTATTAGAAAGCGAAACAAAGGGCACATCAGATATACAAAAATTTAACAAGACTTTGTCTCGCCTTCCATGGTAAACATTGAAGTAAGCAGCACTGCCCTCACCCCCAATTTTCTTTGAAAAACTGCCACTGTATAAAAAGGGACTACTGTTGGTTAAATAATTGCTTTCAAATTGAATAAAAAAGTCTTGCAATGCAACAGATAAATTGGTTATACATCTAATCAGATACCAATTAATTGTACTGCCTGCACTCTTTCTCAATACATTGCTTAGAAAAAAACCAAGGTTTGAAGAATCATTTTAGTGATGATTCCATTATTATCTAAACCAGTGAAGCGGTCTGCATAGGGGACGCTGTGACTCTTCATAAAGGGCCTGGAAGGGTTGCTATTGTGAAGAGCGATATTTGGTACAAAATTAGTTTAAGTTTTCTTCATTTACCAAAGCACTGTTTATAATTTGCAGAGCGTCAAGCAAACTCAAATAGTTCAGTTTTGGGTGTGACAGAAAAAGTCTGGTTTTTAGCCACAACGACTAAAAAGTTAAGAAAGCTAAAAAGTTCAAACATGACATTTCCTATCATGCTCTAGATGACGACGTAGGTATAAAACATCCTCTAGCACTGCTAAATAAATATAAATATTTACAAGTATGAAAGTTATTCTACAAATATATGATTTAAGCGATCTTTTGAGTTTTAGGCCCACAATTACTACATCCACCATCTTTAATGATAACGAATCATGTGTAATTAACAGCCTCTAAGTTTCAGTGGCCCTAAGAGTCCTACGTGATTATGTTGTGAAATGTGCATTTGTCTCTAGATTTTCCGAGCGTCTTATTGGACCATTTTGTAAGGGATGTGAGCCATAGCTGACATCTTAATAGGAAATCACCTTTGATTGTTAAACCAATTTTTGCATCTCGTGACACAATAGCATCAGTTAAAGAACCAGCTTAATCAAATGCCTGTAACTGTTGGAGGCCGTTTAGAAGTGGATACAGCTACAATGTCATTCGTCTTACTTTTGCGGATTTTTTGCAAGTAAGTTTTGATGAACTTTGACAATTGTTTATCATAGGCCGGTTGTCTTTGATATCTGCGTGATTTGCACTGAGCACGACACAAGTCTTTTGCCAATACACAAACCATGTGGACTTCTGGTGTTGATGCTTGTGTACTGCACAGTGTATATTCACCTTGACAATGATAGCGGCAAATTGAACCACTTCTAAATGGCCTTGTCTCAACCAATGTCGCATGGAAGGTTACAACGGTGACACAGAATGATATGATGATCACAGAGTACTGTACGAAGATGCTCCTTAATAAAGCCATCACTGTAAAGAGAATGTAGACCCTGTTAGAAATAAACACAGTTCGGCTCTGTTTTCTTTCGGTCATTCTTTATAATTTTATTGAGCATACTGACAATCTACATCAATACATGAATAATATATAGAGAGTATATCGTATGAATAAGACACATTGTAAATCTTGAGTATACATTGCCAGGAATCACGGACCTGCAAATACCATAGAATAAAACGATTTTTCAGGTTTTAAGGCAATTTATGAATTTGTTTCGACATGCCCACTCAAATGATGCATGCAAGGTCTGAGATTGGCATTTACATGAAGACGCACTATACTGAAAACTTAAATTCATGGAAAATTATTTGGCTTCTTTTTTTGATGATTTGGTTGGGGAAATCGCAATAGATAATATCTTGAGATGGAGCTTGAAACGTCTGGATTGATTTGCGATGTCCGACTCCTAAGAGGTTCCGTGGACACTGTAAACAGTCCAAATATAATCGGAGGCAGATACTATTTAAAGGTATGGGATTAAATTATTAACCCTGCGTTTGAATTTATGTTGCACACCCAATTTAAGGCCTGGAAGATTCAAAGATGGTTTACTGTATCACTTTGTAAAACGTAGTGAAAAAATAGCGAAAATTCAGCATTCTCCTTGAAAAACGTATTATGGCATAACAGTAACAATTATTCATTGCTTCGTTTGGTAGATCCTAACAAAGTTGTGAAAAATTCTTCTAAAGCAACTGTCACCACGGCAGTCTAATAGAACTTTTAACGAAATTCCACCAATATTTTCAATAGTTTAACAGAAAATCTCCTTCATGGCAGATTTCCTATAAGTAAAATCCAAGTGTATCACAGAAGGCAATTTTGCGTGACACCGTACCAGACACACAATTTTATTCCGGATAAAGTTTCTTATCTCCGAAAATGTTTTACTCGGATATAAGGTCAAAAAAAGAATGAACCAATCGTGTAAGGACGCTCGCAACATTTTCATGAGAGGCTGCATCTCTTATGAAGAACGCTTGATTATTTGCCAAAAGTCTAACAATAGCAGTTAAAATTTTGATTCAGAAACTCTGGCTCACCAGATTATAAGATTTTTCTTAGAGTTTACCAACTGATTTCGGCTTGTTGTTTTCAATTTTCAAAGGGTTTTCAAAGGGGAATAGGGGGTCCGGACCCCCCATTTTCCAAAAGTTGGTTCCTGACATGCCCCTGAACCCATCACTTTTCCAGTTCTGGCTCCGCCGCTGGACCCAAATACATTCAGAAACTGGAGGGAACGATAAGGGGCTAAAGGCAACTGAAAATCTCTCTGTCCCCCGTTCTAAGGATATTTGATGTAGTCTCCTTGTACTTTGTCATATTGTTACATTTAATTGATTTACACTCTAATAGCTGTGACAATTAAAATGAAACATGCTTCCCAGGGATCCTTTCAATATAGATATTGGCAACTAGTAAAGAATAAGGAAATTTGATACTTGACTTTTTTCCCAGCTGTTGTAACTTCAACTTTAAACTTTATTGGAAAAAAAATTCGTAAACCTATCGAATTCATTGAATCAAATATTCATTTGAGTTTCATATCAATGTTTTTATTACAAATCAACATGTATTTTTCATTGTAACCGACCTTGTACATGATGGAAAGTAATATGTGACAAATCGTAAACGCGTATTTGCCAACGTTCGAGAACCCTGTTCTGAACTTTTTTTAACTTGGAAGAGCAGAGTAGTATTTTCTCTGGAGCAACCTTCTTTAACATACCATGTAGTCGGCCATAACGTTTCCAGCACTAGTCATATACGAGATTCGTTACAAAAATGTTGATTGAAAAAGTAATACATGAATTATTGCCTACCTCTAGTTCAAGTATTGCTTCTTCTCACTGAAACTATTCCGGTTTGTTGCTCTCAGTAGTTACAATGCGTGCAGGTATGCGTCTGAAATGCAGATAAGGTTAATTTATTGATCAGAATGATTCGTCGTCACATCCTTCTAATACTCATGCATCATCGTTTGTCAATTAAAATACAGTGATCAATGAGTAATATCTTTCGTCTTTCTTACACCGTATGCTGATCTTTTCAGGGGCAAACTCTTTCTACAGACGGCAGTCTGATTTCTGCAGATTTGCATCATCATGAGACAATACTGAAAAACTACAAAGTTACGTCATTTTTTGAATTCATCACGATATTCTCTCGAATTCTATGCTCGTAACTCTAAAATGCAGCCGAAAAAAATTCCTTTTGTCTGAGGCAACCTGCTCTAGTTTCTGGGGTGTTTTTAGGGAAAGACTTATGTTGGTTACAGCTGAAGCTTGCATTGAGCTTTTTTATTCGGGGAAAGGGGGTAAATACCCCGGTGCCCAACTCCTGCTGTAGGTACCCCCTAGTTCTCTTTTCTGACTCCGGAGAAAACGAACTTTTATCGTATGTCTGACAGTTTATTCCTCTAAGTCCAACAACGCGAGCTGACCTTATATCCATTCATATTCCTTTGTGCAAGAGCATGGATTGATAAGGGCAGAAAAAGGCGAAAGCAGACTCAATACCAAGAGGCGCTATTTATGTTTATTCACCTAAGTGTAAATGATTACGGCAGTTTAAGCCCTACTACGGCTTCTTTTATTGTTAGTTCATTTTAACATAGCCTATACTAGCTGAGTTAGAATGTCGCGGAAAGTTCTAAAGGCCCCGTTTTCATATAAAAACAGAGAAAAGTCCTACCAAAACGGGTCAACTTTGTACAAAAACGAAAAAGTGTGAGCAGGGCCTAAGGTAAAGTAAAAAATTTTCAAATTCACCTATACTATTTTCTACATTATGTCGTCTCCTCCTACCTTCTCTTGGCCAAATTGAATTTAAATGATAAAATTTTCAAACAGGGGGTACTCTCTCCTCGATTACAACTGAGAGAAATCCTTCTTGAAGTAATACATTTATATTTTATCCAGTTCTTCATCCCTCCATTCATTGCATGAATTCAGGTAATTTTTCATAAATTTGTGAAATGTTAACGTGAATGAATTGTACGTGGTGTAATTTAAGATATCAAACCGAACTGAACTGAAATTTCGCCGGTCGAGGTTCAATTCTTTACTGATTACACTGTACTGCATCCTCATTTGCAAGTCGAGCAAAAGGTTGGTAAAAAATCCAGAATTTTGTGTGTATCCCTGTAGTTTAAGAACAAATCACGGGGGTATTTCCACGAGTACTAAGTATGCAAATATCCTTAACTGACCATCCAAACTTAATTAGCAGTTCCTTTAGCTCGTCAGCTTAGGAGCAGGGAAACTGGGGTTGCGATTGTTTAAATCTTAAGTGAAAAAGTAAAGATTAAAGGAGGAAATGCGCTGCCTAAAAACATGATGGGGGTAGAGATAGAATATTCGAGAAATGCTTGATATTCTCAATTTGCACAAAAATAAAGAAACATGTTGAAGTGCACCTTGGTACTTATTAAATTTCATATCTCGGCCATTCTCCCACTCTGGAGTGAGCTACATGAAGGTAGCGTTTCTGCGCAATTGTAACAGGTTTGGTATTCATTTTTAGCGAAAGCAATACAAAAAACAATGACATGTTTTCAAGTTTCAGCTTACCGGAGTTACCAGGGGACTATCAATGGAACCTACTGGACTTGATGCCTGTCCCATTTACGCAATCGTCAATGAGCAATGCCTTTCAAATTCCCGTAAATGTTATATTGATACATTTAAATCTTCAAACTTTGAAAATTATTTGTTTCGAGTTTCAGCTTACATGAGTTACCAGGAGCCCATCGCTTGAAATTACTTCAGTTATTGAGCATTCCATTCAGGCAAACGTTGATAAGCAATCCCATATAAAATGTGCGCGAACGTAATCGTAAACGTAACGGGGGTATTTCCACGAGTACTAAGTATGCAAATATCCTTAACTGACCATCCAAACTTAATTAGCAGTTCCTTTAGCTCGTCAGCTTAGGAGCAGGGAAACTGGGATTGCGATTGTTTAAATCTTAAGTGAAAAAGTAAAGATTAAAGGAGGAAATGCGCTGCCTAAAAACATGATGGGGGTAGAGATAGAATATTCGAGAAATGCTTGATATTCTCAATTTGCACAAAAATAAAGAAACATGTTGAAGTGCACCTTGGTACTTATTAAATTTCATATCTCGGCCATTCTCCCACTCTGGAGTGAGCTACATGAAGGTAGCGTTTCTGCGCAATTGTAACAGGTTTGGTATTCATTTTTAGCGAAAGCAATACAAAAAACAATGACATGTTTTCAAGTTTCAGCTTACCGGAGTTACCAGGGGACTATCAATGGAACCTACTGGACTTGATGCCTGTCCCATTTACGCAATCGTCAATGAGCAATGCCTTTCAAATTCCCGTAAATGTTATATTGATACATTTAAATCTTCAAACTTTGAAAATTATTTGTGTCGAGTTTCAGCTTACATGAGTTACCAGGAGCCCATCGCTTGAAA
This sequence comes from Catostylus mosaicus, assembly GCA_964019065.1. Classification (NCBI taxonomy): domain Eukaryota; kingdom Metazoa; phylum Cnidaria; class Scyphozoa; order Rhizostomeae; family Catostylidae; genus Catostylus; species Catostylus mosaicus. The sequence continues at coordinate 11,641,542 of OZ025186.1, forward strand.
TTACTTCAGTTATTGAGCATTCCATTCAGGCAAACGTTGATAAGCAATCCCATATAAAATGTGCGCGAACGTAATCGTTATATTTGTGAATATGTGCCTTTAAAACTAGTTGCATAGTGTGACAGATGCATAGAACAGATCAGCATCATAAGATAATAATCACATCTCTAGACACGTTTGAGCTGACACGAATTCACTAATCACGGAACGTTATTAAGCAAAGGAAAACTTACCGTGTTGCTCTTACTTCGAGGTTCACTTCTCGCCACAGGCAGCCAATGCAATGCTTTGAAGAACATCTCGTGCAGCAATGCAAATTTATATGAATGGGGTATGGTTGTTAAATTAGCACTCACCAGTATAAGATTATTCAATTGGCACTGAATCAGATTGCAAATTAGTTGGATTTCCTGGATTTGCAAGTCGTTCAGAAACAGGCCGCAGTGACAGTATCATTTGCTATGCCGCTGGCGTCAATATATTCAAGAGATACGAGTGACTCAAGGTTGTGATGCGTAGATTGTATTGTCAGCGCTCCCATCGGGTACTTTACCAAAAAAGTTCCAAACGCTGGGAAAGGATATTCGTGGTACACAAGCATATCACGAAAATAATGGGCAGGATGGAAATATGCTAAATCGTTTCAACAACTGTGAGAAATTGAAACGCTTAATGACAATGTATGAAGCCAGAATATCATAGTTGGTTTCAGAAAATTGTGCAGCCCTCCCACGGCCAAAAATTGTCAACTTTCTCAATTAGCAAAGAAACGAGGGCATGCCCTGATTGTGACATCAGACGCAACTTTCTCAAGATCCCTCACTTTGCAACTGTAATGCTTTGTATCAAGAACATTGTTTACAAATAGAGACTTGAGTTCACGATACCAAAGTACGTAGCATTTCTACCTAATAAGTAAGATAGTGGGAAGAGCAAAGCTTTTCCAAGTTCATATGCAAATATCTTTTTTCTTTTTAATATTGGATTCCTGTGCACAATGTTGAAAGTTTCATGCAACGGCAAAATGATTGCAAAGCTTTGAAAAATTTACAATTAAAGGGTGAGGAAAAAGGAATAAGGTTTGAAAACGGAACAGTAAATCTACCAATGAGTAACATGTACACTTTTACAACAGACAAGATTTTGCGTTTCAAAAATGTGAGCATAACTCATTATTACATCATTCTTTAGTCAGATAATGGGTAAATTGATAAAGAAAGAAAGTTTAAATCTTTGATATTGTCCTCTAGATGTATTTTGTTTATAAATCCGTCCATAACAGTACGGAGGATTTTGCTGAAGCACGCTAGCCTAAGAGAAGCTCGATGACATTACCTCAAACTCATGGCTTGAAAATCATACTTTTCGTCTTAATTTTCAATAAAATCTGACCTTGGCTATTATTTCTTATCAAGTCTCAGATTTCCAAGATCTCGAGCCTCGATATTCTTATGAAATTAATCTTTATACAAAATAGTGGCCATTTCTAAGGGTTATGGAATCTTCCTCACAATGCTGAGTTTATTAACTTAATCTTAACACAGACAGGACCCTTGCCATGACACATAGCCTAATGCATATCTCTAGGTATTCATGGAATTATTCACACTGCAATAAATCGTTCATTACGGCTCTGTTTCTACAAGCATTTAATTCGCCGTACAAATTTCCCTAATTTTAAAAGACGTAAACAAGAGACTGAAGATCAAAGTATTCTTCAATTTCAAATAATGGAAATTCTCACTCAAGTTACCTCTAAACTTGCACATAATTCATCTTACTAAATTACTTATGAATAGGCTTAGGTTAAATTGTAAACAGTTTTCTCAGAGTTTGGAAGAGCAGAGACCTTTTCATAAACAAAAAAGTCGCTTAGGTGAGGCATTCGTATCTATATGTTTCAGCATCCTTCCACGAATTTGCCAGCCTTGGAGCCGTATTTTTTTTGCAGTCTGATTAATGATTCTTTGATTTCTCAATGACCTATGATCTTTTCAAAGCAGGAAATAATGTTGTTTACCCGCTGTACACCTCCCTTGTTCTAAGAGCTCAAATATAACCAACTCTCCACGATATACAAGACAAATAGGGTGCTATTCAGGGTGTTGTTTAGTAGCATCAAAATTCCATTTAGGCAAACTTTCCCAAGGTTGTAAGCCACAAAACCGTCGGGGTTGGTTTGGCGTGGGATTTCTTCACCATTGAAGAACATGTCTCAACCTTGTTACCTCTTCGGGATTGTATGAAATTTTCAAATAAATCTTTACTACTTTTTTATGGTTCTATATTACAATGTCATAAAGAAACATGCAAAAAATAAGAAGGAAGTTCTGAAATCGCAACCTATGAGGGAGGCCAAAAGAGAAGCCATCCACAATACATATTTCAATTGTATTCCTATTAACTTCTGCTTCTAACTGCATTATCTACTTCTTAAAGCAAATTCATTCAGTTTACTCAGTGCAAGCGAGAGCAAAAGATTAATGTCGTTCTTCTGCGATTTAATCTGGGATTAAGCGGAATATAAATTCTTATGAATCCTCCTATTATTAACATTTATGCGTTCATATCGCTTACAAATTTTGTTATTTTTCATCTGGTTTCTGCTTGAAGCTATGCACTGCAAGAAAGAAGACCAAAAAACTGATTAATTAAAAAATGGTACACCTTTTAATTACAGCTCTTCTGCATAATCCATTTTAGTATTGCACACCAGTTCTTCAAGCTCTTGTTGTATGTAGTCAGGAGGCAAAGGCAGTGTAGCAATGTATGGTGCAACTTCACAAATGGACCATGAATATTTCTTGTCATTAACTTCCTCCCCCTCTTCCTCAACTTGAAGACCCTGCCAGAAAAAACAATTAAGGGAATAAACTCATAATTTTATACTTCTATATATTTTTTCAATGAAATGCTATAAGCAAAAAAATTAACTCAGTTACGATGCTAAAAATGGAAAACTCAAGACAACAATAAAAAATGTAGAACTATTAGGTAAGCTTTGGGTAAAATTTAAAATTGTACGAAATGAGACAGAAAATGTATTCGGTTCACCCTCAGTCGTTACCAAGAATTTCATATTGGGGAATGATACGGTCTTTGCCCCCGTTTTTATACAAATAGTCGCTGCTAAAGTCATCGCTATCTTCACTGCTATAATAATTCTAATAGGATCTGCTATAGTCATCGGTGTAGTCACCATTTACAGTCAGTGCTGAAAGATTTTCGGTCATAGATTTTCAAGAGGTCGAAGCCAAGAAGACGCCTCTAGCTGCCAGTCGACGTTTGGTACGCTCCTTATAGATTAAAGCAATTGATCACATCAAAGAAATCCATACCTGATCTGCTAATTCGCTGAGAACAACCTTCAAAAGATTTGATGCAGTTTTCCCCATTTCAGCCTGTGCCAACCTGTAATTAAAGGATTATCGCCATTTATTACTAGATTATCGTAGAGACTCCAAATTCCTGAAACTTTACTTCACCTTTATGAAGAGCTTCCTTCAAAAGTAATCTTTAATAAAAGGTATTAGTTAGTGACGTAAAATGACGCAAGCCTAACAGTTTAGTATACTCTTGGCGTGTAGTAAGATGCTTACAGTGTACCTTCGAAAGACAGCGCATGGAATGTACCATTTAACTTAAAATAAGCGAGACACAACTTCTAGAGGGTCTTACACTTTCAGTTATAAAACATTACGTAGGATAAAGCAACCAAAACGTCAGAAAAAAACAATCAAGGAAATATTTATTTTACAAAATCATGCAACAAGCCACACTACAACAGTTCCTGAACGTGGCAAACAAATTTTTCATAATACAAGATACGCCTAATATACAAGCAAAGCCCGAATAGACGAACTTGAATTTGACTTACCTCTCAGGAAACGATTTTTATAATTTGCAAAGGATATATATTATTGATTCTTGGTGCAAAAAGTGATTCATATTGTGTTAAGGGATGACCATTAATATAAAAAAGGTAAAGTAACATGATTTGATTCGAAAATACAAAGACCTATATCAAGAACAATTCAATTAGTTGTGTAAACAACAATATATCAAGCTGCCTACCAGATTCACGAGGAATACTTGCAACGATGGAAGTAAATGGCGTAGAACAACGCAAAGCGATAGCGTACACAGCAAATAAGGCCAAATGATAATTATATTAAAACAAAGTAATCACAATATACTCTGAAGAAGCCTTCTATGCCAGGGCGAAATATTAGTTATATAATATATTAATGTATAATTAACATTTGGTCATGTTTGCTGTGTACGCCTGCGACTTTGCGTTGTTCCTTTTCTAAATTATCTAAACTTTACTGGCTTAAACTTTCAACCCAAATAAATCAAACAAGGATATTTTGACAAGTTTATTGAGTACAAGCGGACAAATGTAACAATCATGAAAAAGAGTGATAAATTAAAATACAGAATATGCTTTCCAACAGCCAAAACTGATTTTAGGGGACTTAGATTCACAAAAGCAAGACATTCAAGGATCTTTAAACAACAATATGTAAAAAAAACTTCAAGAAATGTTACCTTTCTTTCGGAGTATCAGACTTTAGGCTACCAATCATGCATATAAGTGAAGTAATGTCACCACGTAAATCCTCTAAGTTGTACGCCGATGGAACGATGTCACCCTTCAAAATAAATTTTACACATCTCAACATAACTCTGTGTGAATCCACTGTATACCGGCCTATTTTTCATAATAGAAACGACTTTAGGGTTAAACTTCAGACTTGTGCCACTGTGATTAATTTCCGCCCGACGACTGTCAAAAGAACTGGCCTATAGTAGACGGGCCTTCCTAGCTGTAAATTGCCTCGCTATAGTCACCAAAAATATCTAGATAAGATCAAAAGGTAAACAATCTTAATAAAGTGTTGACCAACCAAAAGAGAGTAATTTCAGGGTCCAGTTGAGGTGCTAAACCTTATCAGAAACAACATCACCAGAACGCAAACCTTCCGAAAACGTAGGTGTGAATTGGTCGTGATAAAGTTTTTAATGGTCTCTGTTACATTATCTCCAAGCAATGACCATGTTTAATTGACTCACAGTAATCCGTATGTGGCCAAACAACGATGATACCAGTGCAGTCTCCACTAATATCACTGGAGCACTAAAATGATGACCGTGCGTTTTTCGGTATTATCCTTTCTGTTACCATGGTTTAATGCTATTAGCGCGCTTTTCTTTTCTTTATGAACTCTCAGAACAATTGCTATATCACATAATTGAAATACCTTTTCAATTTGTAGAAGCTTTTGACGTAAGAGAACGTAATCAAGGAAAACCTGAAAAATGAAAGTTGAATAAGTTGTATAAAGACAACAAGCAAAAAAAGAAAACTTGGATTAATGCCATTTTAAATTTCAATTGAATTTGTCAGCAGATAGTTTGCTATCTCAAGAAAGATGAGGAGTAAAGTTACCCTCTCTATATTAGGCCGTTCACACGGGAAACTTCAACCCGTGTTAAGTTCAGCCTAACATTTTCACCAACCGCTTTTTTTGTTCTGTGTTTACACTGTAAATCTCAAAGCGGGCTAAAGGGCGTCATCTCCTGGTTATTTGGAAGGGTAAAATTTTTGCCTCGCACTTTTGACCCAACAAACATATAACGAGTTTGCAGACAACTGCCATTCAAGGTCTCTGCTAAATGCCAATCCTTTCATAGTTGAGGGGGTGATCCAGAATGTCCCAAGTCTTAGCCACAAACCCACTGCCCCACTGACGCCGCATAAAGAAGATCTATATAGTAAACTCAACAATGCAAGCTATCTATGCAATGCGTGCAAGTTGTTATAAAAGTAGTCATGAAGATTTATTTTGTCTATTATATCAAAAAAGGTTTCAGGAAAATTCGCAGCAACGTGACGAACGATCAATTTCCTTACCAAATCTCCCCTGAAAGCACATTTAAAAGTAAATGTATTTCCAAAATGCCCCTACCTGTCCACTCTGTTTCCAGCTCTTGACAGTGCAACTGCGTTCAGGCAGAGAAAGTTCTAGCAAAAAGTCTCTTAGGGTTTGAAAATCCTCTGAAAAATAAGTCCATGCAAATATTTATCTCGTAATTGGTCACTGTTTTCAAAATATTGTGAACTGCAGAATGTCATGAGGTTTTAAGGAGCAAATCGTTTTCACGATTAGTATAAGACCTTACCACTTCAAGGAGCTATCTGGGTACTTTAAATTCGCTTTTCAAAGTTTATTTTCATCCACGTTTCTTTCTTATACCCAAGTCGACTATGGTCGTATGCAAAACGGTGCTCGTAATTCGTTGCCAACATGAAGTTCACGTAGGATTAAAAATCGCTGAGACGTTTTTAAAGTCAAACTGTCTGGTTTGCTTGCGATCAAGGGCAAACTTCCTCCTCAAATTCATCGCAAAGTAAAAACCTGGCCTAACCCTGTTTCTTAAGATCTTCATTCTTCACAATTTATTTACGGTTAAAACTAAATAAAGATATTAACCTACGGACATAGCTACAAGTGAAGATATAGAAATCACTAAGTTTACACCGTTAATCAACAAATCAGATCTCACTTAGCAAAGATACGTTTAAACAGAGCTCAGGCTAAAAAGCCTTTCACTTCCGTTGTAAATACAGTTGAACAGTAGCAACGTTTGGTCCGATTGAAAGAGAGTACTATAATTGATAATGCTTGAGCAAAGGCACCTTACCAAGGTTGAACTACAAATAAATCAAGCTTTTGAAGCATTGGCCCCTCCTCCTAAAAAGTAACGAATTGTCAACGAAGATCAAAGGGTCATATGGTGCCACCGGGGATGATAAGGCTGAGCCTATTTCAACATAACTGCAAACAAATGTAACAGTAATTACCATCAATTATGGCATCTGCGGCTAATTCTTTAACAATTACTTGGTGGGCTTCATTCCATTGATTAGCTTTCAACAGGTAAAATGCCTCGTCAAACAATTTGGAGCAGTAGTGAGCGTGTTGTGCCTAGAAACATTATCAATAACCAGAACAAATGATCGCTGGTGAACTACATACAATCAAAAAGACTATTGCATTATAAGATATCAGTTGTGCACATCTTGATTCAAAAGTTGTCGGACCTGATTAATAATATAAAGATGCTCGAGCCAGTATTAGTTTGCAAAAATATATATCACAGCCAATGCTTTAGAAATTCAATTTTAAATAGTCAATTCCAGCTACCTTATCAAGCTTTTTATGATTCTCAAAAAGGTAGATTCTTATTTGTGACATTTGGGCATCAATTAAAGTGCGTAATTCGTGTGCTAATTACCTTTGCTTCATATATCCAACGCGACGGTACTTTTAAAGAGTCAATTAGCAAAGTTTCTTTCTCACTTAACTTCTCACATTCATCATCAGCTTTGCAATGTCTCGATAAAATTTCTCGGACAGCAACTTCTCGCCTAAGATAAGATATAATAGTTCTAAAATGTGTCTGGTATAATAGTTGTAAAGAAGTCCAAGGCATGTGGGTAGATATTTAAGGTACTACCTGCATGCCACGTCCTTCCACATTCTCAATAAAATATCTCCAACGTGCTACCGTTTAAGAGCTCTCTTTTTTTGTGCTACCGTTTAAGAGCTTCATCCTCATAATTCTCTCAGTTCATTCCTATTTATGCAGTTGCCCAATACTCAATTGCGTCTTTTCTATTGGCAGGCCCTACAAATTTTGTTCATTTTCCGTTTGCAGTGTTGTTTCATTTTCATTCGCTTCATGGTCGATGTGTCAAGATTCTCCGTAAAGAATCCGATTTCAGCTGTTTTCAGGGGTCTCTGCTTTACATAGCTGTAACCAACTATATAAAAGAAGGGCTTGGCAGAGATTTTACACGGACAAAGGCCGTCAAATTGCTTATTTAGAAAATCCAAAATTTTGATCTTCGTCACTTTCATCCCCGGTATCACTTTCACTACTTCTGTCACAATATTTACAAAGCATCCAAAGTTTATATCCTTGTCTCCTGAACAAAATTGCGAGGCAAAATCTACTTTTTGCGTTCTTAAGCCTCTCTGTTTCCTTCTGGGGCTAGTTTATTAACTTACCAGGCTATAAGAGGCCGGTGTTTTTTCATATTGACTGTTGAAACTTAAAATCCTTCCCAGCTTCTGTTTCATGCCCTACAATAGCCCCCTTACCCGATTCGGTTTTAATGTTTGTTCTGCACCAAAGTAGAAAATAAACAACATTATACGTGAAGCTGCTTTGATCAGGCTTTTTTCTGTGTTCATTGCTTCCAAGTTTACTTACTTATTACATTACCCATGAAATGAAAAGGTAATCTCAAACAAGATACCTTTTATCGTCTCTTATATGTAGCAGAATAAAGATTGCCCATTCCCATAATCCACAAGCTTCCAGCTGTGATGCAAAGCTTGCTTGAACGAGACAATGATAGGCTTCGGATAAATGCGTGTATCCCAATGACTCCAAAATTTGCTGCAGTTGCCAACTGAAATGCGACATTTTATCAATGAGAAGTGAACCTTATTAGTGGTCTTTATTTGGTCTGATTATTTATATATTAATCATTTGGTCTGATTACTACGGTATATCTATGGTCAAAGATTTTACGGTTGTATAAAAACTCCTATATGAATTATAAGGACCATGTATTAACTATGTTGGGTGTTGGAGAGGGAGCGGTAATCCTGATGTAGAATATATAAAGTGCTTGAGGGAAGAAATAATCTTTCTCCTTCTTTAGAGATCTCCTTGAATACTAAAAATAAATAAAGGTAAAGATTAGCCTTTACTTTTTACACCAATAAAGGTCAAAATTCCTTTAGTACAAAAATTAGGGAGTAAACTGAGCTAAGACGTTGGACAAAGATGATTTTTAGGTAATTTTCAACCGGATAACGCTAATACATACCATAGTTGATAATCAAGTGGATCTGAGGTATGGGTATCCGGACAGAGAACTTTCTCTAAACGATGAGATCTTTTGCTAAACAGTTTAAGAAGATGATAACAAATATCTTTTGGTTGTGACTTTGATTCATTCTCCCTGTCTTCGGCAATCGAGCATTTTTCATCTGCATAGCGAGGCTTTGGTGGTGCTGCATATGCAGAATATGTTTCCGTTCCCTGCAATGACAATAGTATTACATCTATGTAGTCTGTAATTCAATGAAGGAAGCATTCCGACCTCATACGTAATCTAACCAGCGAATGCAACTGTTAAATTGTGGTACATAACATAGCAAACTGCAAATAATTTATGAATAAGCCATCCTATATGGATGTAAACAGTCATCTATCGATCTAGGAGAAACATCCTCAGAGCAACATATAAAAACATTCATCCTTCAAAACGTTTTGAAAGACCCGGAAACAAACTTTGTAATTCCCCTCTTCCATTATGTTACATTTAGATTCATGTTAAAGAGCAAGGGTTGGCAATGATATTCTGCTCCCCATGGTATCGTATCCTTAGTGATGTAAAGAAGCTCGTTAGTTTACATTTTATAATGCTAATTCTTAAATGTATAAATACAATTGACAGCGTGTACAGGGTTGCCCTTTGGGGAATCCTATTAACTTATAGAAGAAATTGAGGCCCTTGCGACGGTAGCTTATTACTTCACAGGAGAGCATGGATAAAAGTGTATGCCCAAGTCCCTGCAGTGGAATTTTGGTAAAAGTGAAAACACATTCCTTTGATAGGAATGGGTTACGGTTAAAATAATAAGTAAAGAATTTGCGTCAGGGCCTGCGTGGGAGTTGGCGCTAGATTGTCTGATCTGCATGGTTTGCACAGCAACAGATTTTGCTCTCTTTTACAATCCAGCTTCTACATCAAAGAATATGACGGAGCAATGCAAAAAAGGAAATTGGATGTACCTGTGAGTTCTAATCTTAACAGGCTTTTCGTTATCGTTAGGTGTCCACAAATTTTCGAAACACGGAGCCTTTTTGCTTTCTATTGGTATTTTTCAGCTTTACGGGGTTTATGTTCAATCGCGACATCAGATATGCAAAGCAGCGTGCGAAGGAGCCTTTACATAACAGCGCCCTTTCTTTTCAGCAGCAGCAAATGTTAAGTAATGTGCACTATTTACTAAGATATCAAGGCGCTTATCAATAATAGTACAATTGATGTTTCAAGGTATACTATTGTATTACTTCGGTTGCTATAACAATTAAAGGTTAAGACTTTCGTCGTAAAGAATTACAAATTTCTATTATCGAACTGCAAGGTTATTTTTAGCATTTAGTTTATAATAGGTCATAGAGGTCACATAGTTCACACAGGTCACAATGGTAACTGAGCTTGCTAGGGTCGCACCATAGGCCGTAAACAGCCCAAACAATAGGGGAAATTTCATAGCAGACCACTGGAGTCTTTTGTGTAGCAGAGTCATGCAGACTCGTACTGTTCACATAACATATTTGCCGTCATTATCAGTTGTAAACAGGTATTATTGATTGCAGAAATGAAAAACTGCATAATCGAAAAATTTTATGAAAGCGATAAAAGGCCATCGGTCCACGAAGAATCAATGATACCTTCCTTTTCGTTAAGTTTACTTTAAATGGTTTTAGATTAAAGTCTTTAGATGAAATTTCTTTTAACCATTACAATAACATTATTGGATTGATATTGCATCGTTTATTTAACAAAATATTTTTTGTTTTTTCAAGCATAGCCCCCTGCAAGTCAGTCCTTGACTGAGGTGCTGTCATGGGTGAGAAAGTTAAAATGAAAATGAAATATCGGTCTTTCAGTCACTGATCATGCAAGCCAGTAGTTCCAATGATCTTGTCGATGGTAACATTGTTCCGTGTTTGCTTTCATTAGTTTTCAAAGCTGTACGCTTAACCTGCTCACACAGTTTCGGTTAAATCAAAAACTGATAAAGCACAAAAATTACTCTGCTCGTGATAAAAACAGAATCGCTATGAAAATGAGGCAACAGACTATCTCTGAGCTTGAACATTTTGGCAAGAGATTTTATAAGCATCTGTTTTCGGTATCAGCACTGCGCTTTGCGTTTTTATGAGTTTCCAGTTTCATACCGGAGAAGTGTGAACGCAAAGGCAAAACGGATGCTTTTTTATTCGTTTTCATAATACGGAGAAATGCGAACAGCGCTCTTGAGTGAACCAAGATTTGATATTTAGAACAAAAAGGAAAAGATGAAAAAATTATCCACTTGCGGCTTCATCACAAAACCAAGATTACATGAACACAGAGTACATAAATTGATTAAGCACCCTTTACCTTGTATGCACTTTGATATTCATCTAAGGCTTTTGCAATAGAAGTTGTTGTGTTACAGTAAAACCTTCAAAAAAAATAACAAAAAAAAGTCAAATTAGGAACGATGCAGAAAGCACAAGACTTAAATTCCACTAATTTTTAGCATTTCACTCAATGATAAGACCATCTGATGGAGCATAATCCAGCATAATTTTAGCAACCTTGCAATTCTTTCTTCTGCCTGTTTTTCTTTCAAATTGTAAATTATTCAATTCAAATGAAGCAATATGATACGATTCAAAGTCATTTTGCACGAATCGACAACGCAACTGAAAAAGAATCGCCATCAAGGTTTGTTATGGTATGATTGAACTGATGGGTCGTCTAGATCAATTTTAATGGTTTCTTTCAAAGCATTGCGCTACGCAAAAAGCTTGTTTTGTAACAAATATGTGTCGATTATTAAAATATGTAATAGGTTAATCAAGGATTATCCAATGCTCGCGGTGTATTTAGATCAACAAGAAAAACGCATGTGATACTCAGGTTGTTTAATCATTCCCAGTTATATAATCAAATCTGCGATAATTTTCAAAGCTGTATACTGCGCTCCATTCAGGCGTTATTTCTCTCATTGAATGTTGTTTTAGATCGCTCATTTTATCATTCAATAACCCCTTTAATGATTTAATACAATGTGAAGGACTCAATGTAATCTCACCAGAGGTGCAAAGCAAATGATCTTTTCCAGTCAAGGTCTCTGCAAAGGTTTATGTCTCCATGAGATGTCATTCCAACCATCAAGCCGGAAAGCAATTGGTATATCTTCAACCTTTTCACGTTCATGAACTTGTCAGCCTTAGAAAAATTGGCTTTGTTAGATATTTATTCATAGCAACAGCTAAATATAGAATCAAACAGCTCTAAAGAAAGCGACAGCACAGGAAATGTACGTACAGTTTGAGAAATGCACGAAGATGCAGAAACATACCATTTTGATAATACTTGTCGTCCGTCACTCCACAGAGCAGGAAATTTCGACTAATGATTCGCTGTTTCGAGTCGACGTATAGCAATTACTTCCGTTATTATTTTGCTATTATTCAAAGTTTCATACTCAAAGGAGTTCTCAGAGGAAATTTGTCAAGTTATATATTTGTCAAAAATCATATTATCTTATGCACGAAGATTGAAAGCCCAAGTTCTCCTGCCAACAAATCTATTGATATCAGTCGATCCTACTCCGGTTCTTCAAGGGCTACTACGCAGAGCGTCAGATATTGCTGATATACCACAAAAGAAACAATTTTGCTCTGAGGAAACGGTAGCAAGCAAAAAGAAACTTCTCACTGCCAAACATGAAGTTCTCTGGGACTCGTAAGTGGAATAAGAACTATTATGATAAAAAAATACTTACACCTTGCTTTAACCATTCTCCTAGCTGTTCTCTGAGTAAATGCTTCAGCTGGGAATCACCAGATGCTTGCGAAAGTAATAATGCTAATCGGAATTCTCTGTTTTCGCAAGCAATTTTGCACGCTTTCTCAATCTGGTGACCACTAAGGAGACTGAATATGGCATTTAGATGCCCATCGTCCTACACCAAAAAGATATAAGTTACGGCCACGTTATATAGCTTAATCAACTATGAGTGAGTCAAAGGGCAGTTTACAGCGTTTTGCAAAATACCCATTAAATATACAGACGAAGTATTAAAACCGAGTCTGTGCAAACTCGAATTTATTGTCATGAAGAATCCTACAGTACTAGTATTTTGTTTCAGGGTCTGTTTGGTCAATTTCATCGTCACCATAGAGATATTTTAAGATGTTATTCGACCGGCTGCTGTGTAGAGGTATTCCCAATTTTTTCTCTATTGTAGTGGAACTAATCGAAAAGCAACTATTACAATTTCTATAGCGACTCAAATTCATTACCAAGATATTACGATACTATGCGGGGGGCCTCTTGCAGAGATGTCTTATTGTCACGTTCATGGTCTGTAACAAAGGCTAACGAAATGCAACAGTACTATGGGCTGTACCTCTTTTTACTGTCTGAATCATTCAACAAGAAAGCTTTCTCACTATATCACTACCAAAGTTATCCAAATAACCGTCTACATCTTCTTTACTGTGCATTGGAGTGTTCTTTTTCATTTCAACGGGAATTTTTCATTCATACTTTACTACAAATCTACTAAACAATGCTTGTGATCTGGTAGCCAAAAGTATACGGTTTTAAAAAAGAAATTGTCCTATTCAATACCAATGCAAAAAAGACCAACTACAGTGGGTGCCTGCTTTATATCCTACTCATATTACCTAGCTCAATTGCCCGTAAATACAGTATATATTCAAATCATCTTTCTGCTGCACTGAATCAGGGATGCCGTAGAGAGCATACAGGAATCGCATACCAATCTGGTCTTTCATCCTCTAGTTCCTATTGGGGCAAATAGGGGGGGGGGGGCGGCGGCAAGAACTTTTAACACAACTAACTAAAAGCGATGCAACGGGAATTGCCGATAATATCTGGAATCAATGAAAAAAATTGTTGAAGCATTGATAGCGTGTCACGAATAAGCTCTGCCATGGCTCAGCGCTTCCATTTGCAATACTGTGAAAGAAACTAACCATTGTTTTGCTTTTATCAAGCTCTCGACTGATCTCTTTCGAAAGTTCTTTTGATAACCATTTTGATAAAGCTGCCCTTCTAGAGATGCGTAAATGATATGCAGTTTCTTTCGCTACGGCAAAAAACAGGCAGTTAAGCAGCATTGAGACAAGATGTTTTCTTAACTTAACAAAACAGGACAAAGGAATTGGGAATAAACGCAGCAAAGATAGGAGATAGATAGCATATACAATGCAATTTTCATGTCCTGCCTTTGTGGAAAAGAGTGTTAAACGTCTGCGAAAGCAAGTTTACATCTGCGAGCAATATGCAGGAATTTTACAAAGGGAGCGGTTTAAAAGATACCAGTACTTGAAAGAAAAAGGACCAGGATAGGTAAGACACAATCTACTGCGTAACTGAAAATTGAATTCATATTAGATGGAGCAAAGCTCAATCTACAAGGTTATTCTAAGTTATCCCACAAATAGCGAAAGGATTATGGTTTGCACGATGTCAATACAACTAAGACTTCTAGAAATTAAGAATACATCTTTGATATCACAAGATAACATCAAAGGAAATTGCTCATTGCGTTACATAGCTAGTTACCTGTGCTTTCGAGATCTCCCCATAAAGCTCTAACAAGGTCCCATACAACATAATGCTGGTGCCTGATGTCTGCTTCATCTGAAAAGAGGACCAGACAAGAATCATCATCAACAAATTTGGTGCAGTACCCACAGCCTCTTTTAAGGGACTAAGAATGGACGTGTAGTCAAAGGGGACCATAGGTTTTTTGCTTTACATGATAAAACTAAGAAAGGTGCTGAGAGGGGGAGGGGCGGGGGCAACTGCAACCGAGTTTGGGTGTCTAAAAAGGCCTTTAAATGAAATCAAGGCATCATAGATGTTGCAATAAAGTGCGGAATAAAAGAATGGATCTTAAAAATTGAATCATCTATTTAATGACGTCATGAAAATTTAATTTTAGAAACGGTCATTGCATCAACGTTTCTGTGATAAGAGATTGGTTTGTAAGGAAGTAGTATTTCGCTTCTCCTAAAGTCTAGAAACGTTCATTCCCGAGTTTCTCTCTGATGTAATATGAAACAACGTGGGGTGATACTACTTGTGCAGTTGTTTATAAAGTGTGCTTCGACATTTAAAAAGCAACCGATTCTTGTTCAAGGTCATTGGATCAAATCGTCCCTTTGTGGGTGAAGGGGGTAAACAGATGAAAGGACGTAACATAAAATTGTGCGCAATGATCCAGGAAAAGCTGACAAAATACCAGATAATGCATTGATATCAACTCTACCGAAGTCAAAGATAACTAACTCTGCGGTATGTACCTAAAGAATGCAAAAGAGTCTACTAAATATCTCCTTTGACAAGCAATATACAACGGAAAAGCCAACAGAACGACATTTCTTAGGAACAGACTCATTGAAATACCTGAAACATCTCTATATTGTTCTGTCATATCCGCAAATTTGTGCAAAGCATCAACACCGTCGACAGTTTCAATGAAGGGTGCATCAGCTCTTTCTGTATCGATTCGGCTGTGTCGTCTAGCATTATTCAAACATTCCTGTAATTTGAAAAGTGCATGATTAAACGAAATGAGGCATTATTGTGAATTTCCTCTCGTTTTAAAATACCAAAAAATATCAGAGATTAAATAAGAGTAGAGAGGACAGTGATGATAAAATGCGGGCGGTAACAACGATGATGACAATCATTGCTGATGATAGTAAAAGATAAATTGGTGATCCACCTACTGCGCTTACGACAAAAAAATCGGTCAGGAAAAATAGTGAATTTGATAATGATGATGATGATGATGATGAAGATGATGATGATGATGATGAAGATGATGATGAAGATGATGATGATGATGATGATGATGATAATGACAATGACGATAGTAGCTAAGCTTATAATAATACCAGGCAGGTAAAGGTAAAGAAAAGGTTGGCCGAGATAGCCTTTGCATGCCTAAAGGATAGCGACTTTTGACCTGACTTGAACAAATCAACAGCAGGTCTTTAAATCAATGGCACCTCCCTGAGGTGAAGAGGTTAAAGTTTACTTGATCGTGACTTCTAAAAATAATTCTTAATTCCCTGTAATGAAGACCTTTGTCAAAATCAATCAGAAGCGTCGGCATAAGACTAAGAAAGGCGTGTTAATCATTTTTTCCTATTGGTCATATTGGCTCTATTGGGCGAAGATGCAGGGCTACGGTAAACATCGGAAAGCTGTTTTCGAATAACTTCTTATCGAAACAATTTAAAGCCAATTTCACGATCCTTTGAATTCCAACAAAGACATTAGGCTATTAATTTGCCGATCTACAATAAATTAAACGCCGGGGGTGCTGAAATCAAGATCAAGAGATGTTGCACTGATTGAATGCATCTTGTTAAAAATTAATTTAAAAAAATCACATCCCATTCTCCTCCATTGGAAACGGGGGCGTTGTTGCATACATCAAATTAAATAGTTGAATTGTACCCGCTTGCTTCGGTAACAACTTCACATGTCACATTTGATTTCTTCACATAGCTAATTGAATGCGTCTAAAAATATAGTTCTTTTAAGTTAAAATACGTTTGCCAACAATATTCCTTTCAATACGGTAAACATTCTTTCAAGAGCAAGTGGTCTGTATTTTATTAAAATTCTTTCCACTGTTTAGATCAAATATCCCATTAGGTACATTCAAATTACATTGCCCTGGACAGAATGCTTCATTTTGCAATTGACGTCATAACTAACGGGATCAATATCGCTTAGAAAGAGACCAGGTAAACAGGCTTAATCGACTAATTTCATCAATTAAGCATGTCTACAGGATTTATCAAGATGATCGTTAAGACAAAAGACCTACAACTACCAAGCAAGATTATCATAATCCTATCAAACATCAAAGATAAGATTCCAAACTTGGAAAAGCCTTGTTTCTCAGCCTGTCCCTTTATGGACTAGCTTCAAGTCTTATTCTGTTATCGGTGAACAAGTAGTGCTTGATCAATGCTCTGCAGGGAGGAGAGGATAGATAGGAGAACAGAGTTGTTTCTCTTCAACCTCTTTCCTTGTCTCCTCCGCAGAGCATTGAAAACCCAAGACTTAGTGGCAATTTTTTCAGCATCAAAAAAGGAGTGCGTCTAGTCCCGTCAAGGATGTCATTTTATTTATGAACAATTATAAACTACACACCTTATGGATCTAACGTAACATGTAAACAAACAAAAAAACTATAGGGTTGTTCCTAGAACTTGCGAGTAGGAAGGGCGTAGAGAGTTAACTTGGTGATGAATTGGGCATGACACAAATGTGGACCGAAATGTAATAAGTGACAGCAATCCGATAGTATCGAACGGAAGGGCACTTTCTTTACAAAACAAAACCTCAAACAACAGAGGAAGAATCTGTTAATACTTCTTTTATTTACAAATAGTTACTTAGAACTTTTGTAAGACAGTTGAAGCACTGATATCATGGCATTATTAAGAAAGATTGAGAGCTGGTTCGCAAAACATTTCATTGTATTTATCTTTCTAAGAACCCCTTTTATACGGAAGCATAAACTACTAGCTTCAAATGCTTTTCTGGTCCAGTCGGTACAACATAATATTCGTGGTTCGGTAAATTATTTAATTCAAGAAATAAACTTTTACCGTTGGTGATTACGCTCAGTGATATGAACTGGAGCATAATTAGCTACATAAAAAGCCTGTATTTGAGGGGGAAACTCAGACCTCGGGCGGGGGGTTGGGAATGTCTAGGAACGATTAAAAAAGGTGGAATTAAAATCACCCCCTTTATTTCTTGATCTGTACTCGTATATCTCAGGTCTAAAAATAAGAACTATCAAATACCGCTTCAAGGTTTAAATTCATTAAGAGACCTAAGATCATTTGAGCCTTAGTACAGACAATTAACGTCAAATGCTTATTATCAAGCGCCGCTTGCTCATAAGAAACCATGCGATGCCGTACAAAGAGCTATGCCATTACAACAGTGCAGGGGATTGAGTTCCCAACCCGATAGAAGTTTAGCAGTCTCGCCTTTAATGCGCCTTGCAGAGTTGACGCAAGAGTATCCTTCGGTCACGCAAAACACGTAAAGAGCAAAGATTAATTTAGTTCTATTACGTCACTATCTAATTGCCTAATGAAAATGCATTTCGTGTTTACCACTAATGCCAATGAAAGGTATGGATATTTTACCACGCAAACAGAATGGATTAGAACAAAATCCCACCACGGGTTCGCAAGCGGTTTAAAGGGCAGTAAACTGTACAATCCAAACGAACAAGTTAAACAGGGACGATTCAAAAACAACCTTGTCATCAAAATTGAGGGAATAATTAACCTAAAAAAATTTGCATCAGTTATTAGATATAATTTAAAAAGTGACATGAGATTATCCGACTGTTTCATTTCAACGCTTTTTTCTTTATTATACTACACTTGTATTATTTACTGATTTTCTGCATACGTATTGTTTGTCAAAGGAAAGCAGTAATGACTCTTTTAAAAATTAAGAAACTCAGTATTGAGTTTTCCAACAAAAGAGAGTATGAAACAATGTTTTGTTTCAAAAATAGCTTTCGATGGAGTTATTGTTTAATTGGTAAAACAAGGCATTTAAGATTTTTTCCAAACTGCCATTCGTCAAATAAACACGATGTGATTAACGATGTGGGAACAGTACAAATAATTAAGAAAGAGCTAATAAAGTTTCAGTAATGAAATCCTGCGACTGCCAAGATTGAGTACTGACGTCACTCGGAACCATCTTTTATACAGAAGACGTGTAATCTAACAATTTTTTTGCAAAATTTAACAAAAACTTCCTGAATGAAGGCCATTCAGAAAATGATTGTGATATTTAGCAAAACTCAGAAAATCAAATATAATCTACCAATGTTAGCGTTCTATTAAAATTGCACAGTGCAAGTGGTCAGTAATAAAGGAAGAGCAGTTAGCAAACAATATACTGCAATAATACTCAGTTTTCCTTTTACGATGTAATCCTTATATATTTCTTTTACAATATTGAAATTTCACTTAATAACTCTAGTCTCCTTGCAATTTATCAGCAAAAAGTAAAAGCAGATAACAAACAATATTATGCAATAATATAGTGAAAACGTTTACACAAGAGACAGCTTTTCTAGACTTTTAAAAATAGACAAGAAATGTTTGCCGATTCCAGGTCTCTTAAAAGAATTTTTCAACAAACTGATCTAATTTCCATTTGCATATCTGACATATAGTTTTGTTTATCAATAAATATCTTTATGATACACTCTCCATTTTATGATAAATAAAATATCATTGACTTACCTGTCAATAAAAATTGATATAACAATTATCAATAAATATAAAAATATAAAAAAAATGAAAATAAAAACTATTGATTTAAAATCGATAAACATTTGGCCTATCACCGTTATGACTCTTAGATCAATTTTAGCTAAAGGGAGAGAAAACAAAAATTTAGCCTTTGAGAACTCACCAAGAGATAAGGCTTGGAATCAGCTCCATCTCCAATGCAAACATTTTCAACTGCCACACTAAAATCACTGCATGCACTGCCGTATGAAGTTCTGCTTCCGAACAATATCTGCTTTTCTTTAAGCTTTGGCCTCTGCGTCTCGGTGATATTGCCTTTTGAATCCCCTGTATGCAAAAGACACAGGTTTGGCGCCCAACCAACTCGAAATCTCCTACCATTGAGTAAGCCAGCATCGCAAAGTTGACTTTCCTTGTTGGCAATGCTGGACAGTTCGTAAGGGATCAATTGTGGCTGCCTTACAGCGGTTATGATTCTTGGCTGTAGCTGCTCTTGGACCTCTTTGGTAGAAGTTAATGTTTGATACGCTGAACCGAGAGATTGCTCGTATGAAGCTATAGACAAACAAAATAGATAATAGACGTGAGTTGTATCCAAAACGGGCAGATCTCAAATGGAGTCGAGCAATTCTATAATGAAAAAAGATTAACCTTTAACATTCAAATAACTGATAAGCCAGTGATGGTTCCTTCTACATTGAATCCTTCATCAAATAGATTGTTCAATACAAATTGCAAACCATTAGGTTCTCGTAAAGGGAAAGAGATATTCGAATGTTGCTTCATTTGGCTATCTACATTAAATGTACCTCTAACACGTTGACATTTCAAGTATTGCTCAATTTGAATTTATCTCCTAAAGACATTTATTTAGAAACATGACTAATTGTCTTTATAATGCCATATAAGATCAACGCAATGAAGGGATGACGTCCAGATTCAAACAGTTACGCAGTAATCAGGGGGCGTAAAAATTCTTCTTCAGATATGTTTGCTCCAGGTTTTTCTCTTTGTGTTTATTCACGACTCCTTTTCTAACAATTTCGGTCAACGGATTTTGCGAGACGACATTATGCAGAAGAAAGAAGGAAAGATTTCTCTAAAATTGGCTTAAAATATTGATTACAAAAGAAAGAAACATCTAAAACGTTCAATAAAAACCATGCTAGAATCCAAGTTAAATTATTATAACCGGTCACAAATAGATAATCCTTCATAAAGGGCAAAAGAAAAAGAGACCTTTGAGATCACAAATATGCAAACCTGTTTTGAGGGGCATTTTGGTTAAAAATGATGACATTTTGCTGACAAAAATTTAATGTAAGAATAATTCTCTCAAATGGGGAAGGTGTGTTATCTAGAAACGTCGAAGATCATGTCAATTGCATGCGAATGAAACGCCTCTTTGCGACTGTGGCTGCCCTGATATAAAAGCGCTAAGTCAAACGCCACGCCGCTGATTTTTCAACAATCTTTTAAAATGCGGAAGTCTAAGACACTGAATTCCATGTTTAAATGAGAACTATGTTTTAACACTCTGCCTCGGCCTTTGCATTGCATTGACCTCTAAAACGTCTAAAACGTCCTAAACAGCATTTACGCTTAGGCTCCCTCGAGGGATTACTAGCAACATCAGGCGCGGATTCAGGCTGGTGCTGACGGTGCTTAAGCACCTGTTAGATTTTCATGACTTATTATTTCAAAGTAGTAGGATAACAGCGGGAAAATATAGCATGTCAAAGTTTTTGGGGGCTTGACCTGTGACATCAAGTCTTGTGAAACACAGTTGTACTTGGAGTCCATTTCACTGAGGTTTTGAGTTCCGCATGCTTTCTAGTCCGCGAAGTAGTTCTATGTCTCACTGACAATTTTCGATTGGCGGGAGCACCAGTCGTATTTAAAACTTATGTAAATGACCAATCAGCTTCCAAGTAAAAGCAATATAATTTCGGTGGGAGCACCAGCCAAATTTAAAAGATAGCAGTACACCAATCAGAGCGTACTTTGACTGGTGCTCAAAATAGGCGGGAGCACCAGACAAATTCGAAATATTCCATGTTTTGCCATCTTCTTTCGCGGGAAATTCACCTCATGCAAGAAACGAGTATGGCCTAAGCTTCCTGTTCGAAGATGCTCACGAGGGACCAACTTGGTAACTTGAAGAAGATCCTTGCAAATCCTTCTCAGTCCAATAAAAGCAACATTGGCAGATTTAAGAAGCAGCTAGAAGAAGCTGTTGAAGCGAGGAAGGAGAGAGGATTGGCAGAATGCAGACTCCTTCCCTGTGATTTTGCTGCCTTGCAGTTTCCTAAAAGCCAGACGTCAAGGACTAACAATTGTCGCCCGTTTAGGTAAGCAAGGCATAACATCACCCGTAGTAAGTTTTTGTTTACAAAATTACCAACTGTTTTCGACAGTATTGATAAATCTGTGATGCCACTTTCAATCATAACTTATCATAGGTTTTAAACTGGGGAGGGAGAGGGTTGGCATTTCACGATATTGTGACCAATCGATTCCAGTCCTTCTGCAATCATGTTCAGTGTTATAAAATGATTTTTAAGTCAACCATGATTAGACTTAAAAGAGATGTCTGTTTATGGCTACCAACTGGTCAGCACCCTCCCCACTCAAATATTGAAATCTGCGTGGTAATGATGAGACATTTTCTAACAGAAGCAGATGCTATTTTGGAAAATATTCTATAAAACTATTAATCTGGCAAAAGCCAGAGCAGTTGATAATATTTGTGTGATATTTGATCTCACATTTGAAACTCGTTTGAACCTCTTGAGGTACAAAAAAAGTTAAAAAGGTGAAAAATACAAGGATGTGTATGTGATCTTGTTCCAGATTGTTTGCTTGTTTCCATCCTGTTTCCAGAAAATCTTTAAATCTCACTCTTGTTGGCTCATAATGCATATTATATCAGGGTTTCATGAATTTCTGTTGTGGAACTCTTGAATTTGTCTATTGAAGTTAATACAATAAAATATATTTTTCATAGAACTACTGCAGATGGAAATTGCATGTTTAATGCTTGTTCCCTTGCTTTGATTGGAGATGAATCTCTTGCAAGTTGTCTTAGGCCTTTAACCAGTATCGAGTTGTATTTGAATGCTGAATACTATTCCACTCATCCTTACATTGAAGAGGTTGTGAAAAAAAGGCTTAATCTTAATAAGAAGAATATTTTTTGCCAATTTTTGTCGTTTTAAGCTCTGGATTCAAGTTCTTTTGGTGATCCAATCTCTGCAGTCTATAAAGAAGCTGAAAACAATGTTACCAGCAACACCTTTTCTTCCTTCTTGTGTTTGTTGGCATTATCTACTGTTACAAGGCAGCCAATTGAATCCTATTTTCCTATAGCTAATGATGAATTTCTTTCTGAAGATAAGCGCACATCACATGAGCTCATTTTTAATGGTTGCATCTTTCCAAGAGCAAATTCTGAGTCTTGTGTTGATAAAATTCATCTCTTTCGATGTGCTGCTGCACCAATACAATATTTATATGAGAATGCCATTCCAGAGAAGAAAAATCATTATGTTCCCCTGTTACCACATTCAATGTGTGCAACAGAATCAAAATATTCTCATCCCAAAAAGAGAAAGTACCAAAAATCCTCAACAGGGAGTTTTAAAGAGCAAACACTAAGTTTAATGCCTGTAGCTGGTCTTTCATTTTCTCCCATGGCTCTGCCACTTGAGAAGGATGAATCAGTTGAAAATAGCAACATTAAGCCACTCATTCTGGATAAAAACAAACAGAAACAAGTCAAAATTGACACTCTGCTCTTTAAAAAGTTGAAGAAAGAAAAAACTGTGCCCTTAACCTCATTTGCAGCTACATCCTCTGTAGAAGATCCATCAATTCAGTGTGATACTTACAGAGCTTCTGCTCCTGAAGAAGAAGACACTAGCAGAAAAGCTCTTTTTACCACTAATCATCAAGCAAATGATATTGGGCATTTTTACAAAGATTCCTTTCCTGATTCAAAAAAGCACTCAGTAATCAGTAATTTATGGAAGCCAGAAATTTCACATTGCTTTCTTGCAAATGCTTCTGGTAGAAAGTTCCAGCACCACTGGCTTTCACAGTTTAGCTGGTTAGTCTACTCCAAAATGTTAAATGGTGCTTTTTGTATTGATTGTGTTGCTTTTGCTACCACCACTTCTACTATTTCAAATCTTGTAAAAACTCCACTTACTAACTGGAATAATGCTTTAGAAAGGTTCAAATCCCATACTAAATCCCCAACCCACCTAACTGCTTCCTTGAAAGCTGCACAATTTCGTGCTTGTATTGCTGATAATTCAAAGTCCATAGATGTTCAGCTGGATTCAATTGTCTCCAAGCAAGTTAAGTTGAACAGGGAGAAATTGATTCCCATTGTTGAAGCCATAATACTTTGTGGCAGGCAAAACATTGCATTGAGAGGCCACCGTGATGATGCAAAATACATTGATGATGAAAGTGTTAATTGCGGTAATCTGCAGGCAATCCTTGGGTACCTTGCTAAATTTGGAAACAATGTATTGTTTCAAGAGCACATAGCTACAGCGCCACAGCACGCGACTTATCGATCAAAAACAACACAAAACGAAATTATAAATATTTGTGGTAAGATGATAACTGAAAAAGTTGTTGATGAGATCAAGAGGGCAAAATTTTTTTCAATTCTCGCTGACGAGGCTGCAGATGTAAGCAACCTTGAGCAATTGGCTCTAGTTCTCCGCTTTGTTGACCAGTCTGCAAAAATTCGAGAAGCATTTCTAGGTTTCTTTCATTGTGATGAGGGACTAGCCGGAAAAGATATTGCCAATAAGCTTACGTCTGGTATAAAAAATTTAGGTCTACAACTTAGCTTTTGTCGCGGCCAAGGATACGATGGGGCCGGTAATATGGCCGGTAAATGTATTGGTGCATCCACTTTGATACTTAAGGAATACCCGAAAGCGGCTTATGTTCACTGCAAATCTCATGTGCTTAATCTGTGCGTTGCTTCAGCTTGTACAATTCAACAAGTGCGCAATATGATGAGCCATGTTCGGGTTGTAAGTGAATTTTTCAATGCTCACCCGAAAAGATTTTCGACTTTACAGCAGAAAATCAAAAATCTAGTGCCATCTGCAAGACACAACCATTTGATTGACGTCTGTCGGAATCGTTGGGTCGCTAGAATCGATGGTTTATCCGTATTCATTGAAGTTTTTATCGCTATTGTCGATTCTCTCGAAACAATTAAAGACAATTCTGATCAGAATTGGAGTAGTGACTCCGTCAAAGATGCTAACGGTTTGTTTTACGCAACTGTCTCGTTTGAATTAATTGTTTGCTTAGTTATAGTGTCTCGTTTATTAGAAGTAACTTTACCATTAACTAAACAGCTCCAGTCACCAACTATTGATATAGTAGCTTCCGTTGAAAAAGTAACATTGCTATTTGCGATGCTCCAAAGAATGCGTTATGAAATTTCCGAATCTCACGAGGAATGGTTTGAGGAAGCCAAAAACCTAGCTGCTAGAGTTGGAAGTGTACCGTTAGTGCCTAGGGTTGCGAGAATTCAAAAATATCGTGCTAATGTTCCGTCTGAGAATCCTTCCGAATACTACAGGCGCGTGATAACAATTCCATTCCTGGATCATCTATGTAATGAAATGCAAGCTCGTTTTTCGGAAAGAAATATGTCTTTGCTGGATTCATTTTATGCCATGCCGTCAACTGTACTTTCAGATAGCTGCTGGATGGAGAAATTTTCTAGATTTCTCTCCTTGTATCGAGATGATCTTCCTGAAGAAAGGTTTCTAAATTTAGAATTAAAGTCATGGGAAAGTTATTGGGAATTGTATCGAGGAAATGTTCCAACTACGTTGGAACTTCTTCTTCCACATATTGATAGAATGTCCTTTCCTAATATTTTCACTGCTCTGCAAATAGCAGCAACCATTCCGGTCACTTCATGCTCTTGTGAGAGATCTATATCTGTTCTTCGTCGATTGAAAACATATTTAAGAAACACGATGGGACAAAGTCGTATGAACGGTCTAGCCATGTTACACGTTCACCGTGAGATTGAAGTAAAAGCGAACGATGTTATCGAACGATTCGCAATGGAGCATCCCAGACGAATGAAACTTGTCAACATTCTTAACTCCGATCCTCCACTTAAATGATACTTTGATATTCTAAAGACTGTTGATCTGCATCATGTATATCGAAAGAATTACACTGTGTTTACTACGCGTTACGTTCCGGCTTGGTTTGTTAAACTAACTAACGTATCAGATCCGAATTTTTAATTACTCAGACTAATTTTACGAAAAGCCAATCGAGTAAAAATGTTATAAGTTAGCAAAACTTGTAAACTTTCTCATTTTATGCCGTTTACCATTGGTCTTAAAGTGCTTTCCAGGAATGGAAGGGTAATACTGTTGCTGTGGTCGTCTTTATTAACTACGTTGATGTGACGTTTTAAAGTTCCACTGTGATTGAAATTCTATTTTGGTTTTGTTTATGCTAACTTTATTTTTGTGAAAACGTGCTATAGGTAAAAGAAAGGGCTTTCCGTTTCATCTTGTAACTTATCACGTGCGGATTGTCTCAGGAGTTTTTGTCTTTTATATAAGGATGGGACGTGTAAATCACGATCGAAAGCCATATTCGATCCGTTTTTCGTATGTCTAGGGACTCTCCTTCGCTTGAATGGTACTGTCCAACATATATATTTCTACCCTTTGACTATATCTGCATCATACCATTTGTTTACAAACCTTTTATGATTGTTTATGGGCATTGTTTTATTAGTTTTGCGAAACAAACTCCTCACGCGCTGTCTTAAACAGTAAATAGTAACATTCGACCACTTCTGTGAAGAAGACTTCATTTTATTTTTTGTTTTTTATGTATTATTGCATCATTTAATTTATGTTACATGAATTGTTTCCGCCTCTTTAAACGGTAACTCTTTCAATGTTTTCTGTGGGATAAGAGACTTGTACAAGTACTTGATAGTTATTATACCAACATGTGTATTTCCAACAGAATTTCAAGTTATATTCCGTTCAGGGCTTAACAGCTGTTTCTACTATACATATTAGAATGATCAATTTGAAACAGAAACAACATAAAAATGGCGAAAGTAGGGCCCCAGGCATACGGTGCTTTTTACGAGAAATACTCCTTTTACTCCTCTGCAGTATAACTCATCATTTGGCTTCTTTTTATTTTATCATATCTTTGTGTTTTTGCTTCTTGTATTGATCCTGTTTTGTTTTTTTTTATTTATACTGGTCTTCATTATCATTATCTTCATTATTGCTGCTGCTGAAATTTCTTTTTTTTCCTAGAATCGATCTTTAAACTCTTAACCAGATTTATAAGACCTGGGAAAATTGAAGCGCACCAACCAACAGGAGAACTGTTGCGATGTGTTTAATTTGTTTCTAAATTATTGTTTAGAGCACCACCCTTTATTTTTTCTGGATCCGCCCCTGAACATTACAGTTGATACTTTGAATATCCTGGTGGCTTTATCAATTGATCTCAGGAAGATCTCACCGTACAAACAGCAGATAACATAAACTAAACTTGATTGATAGCAAACTCCACGGAAATCAAAGGCTTCGAAAGTTTGACAGTGGCGGTTTATAGTCTGCTATGAGCCAGCGGCTACTCCACCGACTTCATACCTTCCCTCCGTTGCTTTGCGTTATTGCATATAGCAGGTACGAACCAGGTACCCATTTACACTCCTGGATAGAGGGAGGCACAATTCTTGTGTTTCCTCCTTGCCCAAGGATCCTTTCCTCATAAATGGTAAGAGCGAAGATTCAAAATAGCGACGTTGAGATCGCTAGTCCTGAACATTAACCACAACACCACTTACCTCTTTCATCGGAACCAAATTTGCTTTTAAGAAGTTTTGTTCTTTTTGGAACCTTATTCAAATTTTGCGTGGGTGACAATGTTTCCGACAGCAACGAGTATTCCAGATTATCTCCCTCGTTCCCGATCTTCTTTCGCACATCAAATCGCTGTTTTAAGTGGATCTCTCTTATACCATCAGCAATTAATGACCGATTCGCAAGAAGGCTTTTCTCTCTGGGGCTTAAAAAATCTTCATCTGAATCAAATAAAAGAGCTTTCATTCCTTGCACCCGTTCTGAATTTAATCCCGCTATTTTGGCACTTTGGATACTTGCTGAAAATGTGTCTTTGCATCTTACAATTTCGGGCAACTCGCCATCTAAACCGGGGAGAAAATACACATTAAAGTTTGTCTTCAAACGAAAGGTAAAAAGGTATCTTAAAAGCAGGCATTCTGCCTTACTTGCTGGTGAAAAAATTTGTTTCCTTAAATTACAGGCTAAAGGCATTGAGCATGTTAATGTCAAGTGCCCTTTCCGGCAAACAGAGTCACAGAAAATGTCTCCATAAGCGGAAGAAAATTCTTTGGAGATTTTTATTTCTTGAGAGGCATTACAGTAACCTTTCAAAGATGAACAATCATGTTAGATAGAGACAAACTATGAAGGGAACTTTTATAAGACAATCATGAGTTGCGTTAGATTCAGCTAAAATTGCCAGTCAAGTCGCGGCAAACTTGATAGAAAGTGTTTTCCGATATCTAAGATATAATGCATTTTCAAGCTCTGTTTATCTTAATAAATAGGAGCAAATGAAGAATATGTACATACCCTTTATCATGGGAACTGTCTCGCTTTCTTCCTCGTCTAGGGCTTGGTAATCTTCTTCTTCCATGCCCATTGTTTCAGATTCTAGCCTTTCTTTTTCCAATGCAATGGCCTTCTCTTTGCGGATTTTTTCCTCGATCAGCATGGCCTGTTCTTTTTCTTTCTCCATCTCCTGTGTACGTGTTTATAATGAAAATAAAGTGGAAATTTTAGCTACAAAGAAATAATTTTTTCCTACAGAGCCTTAACTTAGAGACCATCCTATCTTATGTTTAATAGATGATGCATTTCGTGTGAAAAATAAAAATTCCCGGCAAATATTCAATCCTAGAACTCGCATTATCTGTGGGTCCTGATAAACGTGGGTTGTCAGTCATAAGTATGTATGTTAATTTTTATGTAATTTGAGTGGTAATATGGTGGTACGTCTTTACAGCTGAAAGTATTAAATTTTTAGCATCAAGGTATTAAATGACGGTAATTAAATCACAGCCCATGAGCTTTGACATCTGTTACAACAACACGTTGCAAAGAGCAAGTTGCAAAGAACAATTTCCAAAAACAAGTTGCAAATTTGACAAAATAACAAATTTCTACATACATTGCGCAGAGCTTCCGCCTGCATTTCAGCAGCTATTTTCAATTTCTTCATTATGTCCTCTTTCCCATCTTCTTCAAATAACTGCTCATTCAATCCATA
Organism: Catostylus mosaicus; assembly: GCA_964019065.1. Lineage (NCBI taxonomy): Eukaryota > Metazoa > Cnidaria > Scyphozoa > Rhizostomeae > Catostylidae > Catostylus > Catostylus mosaicus. Next base: position 11,670,162 of record OZ025186.1, read on the forward strand.
TCTCGTGAAATGATCAACCTGAAATATGAAGCAAGAACAAGAAATCACTTCAGTTTCTCACTGCAATCCAGTTTTATTACTTTAAAACAGGATATACCCTGATGAATAATATTCATTTGACGGGCTTCTTGTTGTGCCTAATCCTATCCATAGCGGAAGAGTCTACATTAGAAAAGGAACTGTTTCTTTAACGATAAATCTAGAGTCAAAAAAATTGTTTACCATTCGATCATTATCATTTCATACTTTGTGGTGCATCGGACGGGACCGTGCTTTTAAGTATATAATTAAAATGATGGGGAAATACAATTATATAAATTTGAAACCTACTTGGAAAACCCATGTTCCGGTGTCTGGTTTATAATCCAGGAACAGTGCACCCATTGCAGAAGTTTTCTCTTCTAGCCGCTCGATAAAACCTGACTTCTTCAACCGCTCAGGGCTCTACAACAATGAAAAAAGTTCCTATAACATTTGCTACGTAAACCATTCTGCCAAGCAACCTAAAATCGTTCTATTTTCCTCTTGCCTATCGGTTTGTATTGCGTTGTTCACGAGAATCAATAAACATAGAGCGCGTGGTAGCTATTTAAGCGAGGTAGTAGGCCAAAGCTTGACTATAGTGCTACAAATCATGATTTCAAATCATCACTGATCGCATCATTTAGGAGCACACTTCTTGCCCATCTAGCAGCAACCAAGAATAAAATAGCAACACTGATAGGGCAAAAGGCAGCGAAAAGAGAACTGGCAATCCTAACTTGTCATGGTTTTGGGCTAGGCCAAGAAATCTTTTAATAAAACGCATCTATCCTTACGTTTCAAAAAGTATATACTCGTTTCATATTCTACATTTTAGAAGGCAGATTTCTAGAATCAGATTTTGCAGGCTGTCTGTGACAAAGCAATGGAAATCATTATTAATGCTGAGAACAGTACATTGTACCATTTAATGCAAAACCAATTTATTTGGATATTTTTACTGGAATAAAAGGAAACCTACCTTTATCGGAGTATGGGCTGTTTTATCGTTGGGCCACACTTTGTGCAAACTTATTTCAGATTTTTTATTCAATTCCTTTCCGACTTCCGGTTTGCCTTCATAATCATCGGGATAAACTTCGGCCTCTCGTCTTCGGAATGAAACTAAAATGAAGATTTGATCATCAAAGCGAGTTGGACTACAAAGGGAAATTTGGCCCAGGAAATCCGATGAAAAGGAAGGAACAAGGGAACAGATGGCAATAAAAGGCAAAGCCAAAATATGAATTAGCAAAGTTTTTGGGATTCTATATAAAAGGCTAAATGAAACAATGGTGTTACACGTGAAAAGATTTGATAGTTGTAACAGGCAAAGATTATGAGCATTAGTGCTGGATTTTACTTTACAAGAAAACAAAAACTACCCTTTGATTTATTTTGAATTGATTTTAACTTTTGTTTTCTGGCTATTTATCAACGGTAGTCCAATCAGTTCCTGACAACTGCTTTCAGAGGACCGTTAACAATTAACACTCTAAAAATACAACGACCCTTAGCAATTTACACTCTTAAACGTCCAGAGGAGTTCGAGAATAGTTTCTCCAGTACCTAGATACATCTTAGAAGCATGACGTTTGACACAAATACAGTGAACTGACTTACTTATCTCATCAAGATTGAGGCCTTTTACGTCAGTTTCGCCAAGGAACTTTACTTCGCCATAATCCTCTCTGCCAACAATGAAATTCTCAACCAGACACTGGCCTTTGTCATCCATCATCCTGTTTAGATCTTCAATACTCGGAATTGTGTAATACTCAGGTCTGAGAGAAAAAGATGAACATGGCATATACGGTAGAGCAAGAATGATAGAGTTTTAACTTAGGGGTAAGAAGTTTCATTTTTGTAAATGAAACACCTAGTAACATGTACAATTAACAACAAAGATAACAATTTGATCAATACAAAGCCTGACAGATTCCTCAAGTGACATCTGCAGAATGCATGTGACACTGAGGAATAAATCAAATGCAATTTACGAAGAAGTGAAGTGTGACGAAAATCAAATGCGAATTCTTACGTAAATTATGTGATCCAGCCCCATTGTTTTAAGAAACTTACCTTTCAAGGACAATGCCGCAAGAATTTTCCACATCGCTCCCTCCGTCGGACGCATTATCACTAGCATCATGTGCGCCTACTGTCGAATCGGGCTCACAAAGACCTTTGTCTGTTGGGGTGTCAATTAAAACTTGCTTCTTCTTGGCTGGTAACAGCAAAGGTGACCTCCCATAGGAAACAGAACCATCAGCAGAATCATTAAGCGGTGCGCTGGGAACAACGGGGACTCTTGATATAAGCACTTCATCATCGTCATCGACACTGTTGAATCGTAAGGGTGAGCCGTTCATGCTCCCATTTGAAGTTCGCTGAAGGTGCAATTAAAACAATTGATTATTGAACTAGATTAAGAAAGCTAGCTTAACTAGAAGAGGTGAAGAGGTTGATCAGGTATAAAAGATAAGACGGATGATAGAACCTTGAAGATAGACAAACAATTATGGAAGTATTTTGAAGGTAAATTATAGCAGGCAATGAGGATGAGGCGCTACCTAAGATGACCTTTCAACTGAATGCACTTGCCACACTTTCATCAAGGCTTTATATCTCTTATTAATCTGTGAGGTTTTTTAGGCCATGATAGGAGCAACAAAAGATTGTTTTTAATTAGATCCAGTACAGGCAGCGCTTTCTTTCACAATAGTCTACACACGTGCACAACGTATAGACCAATATCTTGATAAACCATGATAAGAACATCAAAAGGCTGTCAAAAACATCCTCTATAACATTAAAACTGGTGGAATCTCTAAAAGCAGCTTCTTACCAAAGAAGCAACGCATATACATAAGGTACTAACGGGAAAGACATATCAACATTAATGGAAGAACAAAATATCCAGACCAGCTGTATTAAGGACCCGACTTGGGAAAATGTGTAGGCCTCCTAGACATCATGTATCATCAAAAATCATGGATTTTTTGAAAAAAATACGAAAGCATGCTTTGATTGCTATGGGCGAAGGGCAGGTTAAATTGATGGCAAAATTTGGAACATCTTCCTTAAAAACTCACCTGTGAACTGTCTTTAATTATTAGCTTTCTTACATTCCTTTTAGGTGTCAAATATGTGTCTGTATTGCCATAATCCTCATTTATTTTGTCAAATAATTGTGCCTAAAACAAAGATATTGAGAACAATCCTATAGGCATCCAGGACGGACTTAATATAAAGGTAGCTTAAGCAAGGGCTCTTGATAGGTTAAAAACGCATAGCCAATTTATAGTTGTCGCGATTTTGAGGCTATCACAAGTTTTAGACAACTCATTCACTTCAATTAAAAGTCGTCGAATTTAAAACCATGATAACGTGATATAAATTTCAACATTTGCCACATTAATTACTATATATTTTATACTTAAACGAAACACATAAAGCGACATTAAGATAATGGTTTTGGATTAGAAAAAGTTTTAAAATGAAATAGAATAAAAGGGATTTTTGCTTACTTTAGTGGACGGAGAAAATGGTGAAGGCTTCATTTTGACTTTGATCGATGGCTTTGAAAACACCTGAAAAAAAAGTTATTGGTATAACTTTCGCAGTTTTTCTACCATAAACAGCATTTGTTAAACCGCATAAATTCAGAGCTCTGCTGGCGGCTTACGTTCAGTTGAAAACTCCACTTTATATGACTAACAATAATGACTATAAAAAGATACTGCTCGTTGCAAATGCAAGCATTCAATCTTCGAAAAATTCTTCAAACAGTGTCATTTATAACATACGAACACTGGCACGTTGGAATAAAACCATGCCTCATTACAAAAAAAGTGCAAGATAATGATGATATCGTCATTGCAAATTAAAGTGCAACCAACGATTATAACTCTTAGTCATCACAAAGCTGTTGAAATTCAGTATTGTAGCTTACAAGTATGGAAACTAACTCGCCCTAGTAAATTGTAAACACACAGTTGATAAAGACAGAAACTTATTTTTCTGTACATTGAGCATTTTTTCAACAAAGCCATACATTTTTGCAGCTTAGTTGACATACATTGTCCTTTGAAGTGAAACATCTGGTAATTATTATTAAAAATCAATGTTCAAACGTACTAGAAACTGCAAGATTTTAATGCCGGATTTCATTGCGTCAATGACACTGAACATATCCCTAAATAAGAACGTTGCTCAATACAAAAGCATCATAACGTCCTTCTTCTGAATTTAAAGAAAGTTTTATTGCTGAGCAAAGTCTTTTGTCCTATCAAAAAACGGGTAAATGTGCCTTACTCAGCAATATTCCAACTTAAGATGTACGAAAATGTACAATATTTTGGTTAAGATGAAGATATACAATAAAGGCTCACACACACTATACATAAAACTAGACAGGCGTATTTACCTTATAGTGGGAAGCAACTTTTGTTGCATTCGAGGTTGAAGGTGCAATTGATACTTTGTCATCCCTCTTCCGTGCAGCCTACAGCATCAATAATATAAAGTGAGAAAAAATTATATCAAAAGTAAGGGTAAATGATTGTTGGAGCGTGCTTCTGGGCAACAAAAGTTCTTAAACTAAAAGTCTCCGGATCGATAGACTAAAACCTGCACCAGTTGGGGTTATCTATTTCTTCACTTGCATGCCAACATTCCACGATATCGTTTAATAAAGATACCAAACATCCATGCCACCATTATTCGTAAAACTATTGGACACCCTGGGCAAAAAAACAGGGTTTCGGCGCCCCTTTATCGAGTTGGTGCTTACTGGAAAAAGTTGTACATCGTTTCACGTGTTAATATGGTAGAAGTAATTTTTTGTACAACCAAACTGGAGAGAGGGGAAGGGGATATTATGCCAATTTCCTGCTTTTTTAATTGGGATCCATCCATTTTGTAACTAGTAGTGTTGCGATGTCTGTATGTATTGTTTCTTATTTACATTTGTCCTATATGATTGTTCCTATATATGATTTTATGCTATTGTTCTTTGGCACATGGGCAATGGATAATTCTTTAGTATAAAAGCCGATATTCGGTTGTGTGAACACCCGCTTTCTCAAAACATTACATAACTATTGTAGAGAAAACGAAAAATATTAACTGAAATTTTGAAGTAACAGACATAAGAAATTTTTTCTAGCTGTAGGTCAGCATACAGTGTCTATATTCAATGGAAAGCATATATAGAAGCAAGTGATAACTATACTTCATAGTATATACTGCCTTACCGTCAAATTTCTAAAGAGCGGTGAATCGCCAAAGGGAGAATTTGCAAGTGCTTTAAGTTGTTGCTGTAGAACCATTTGCTGCTGGAAGGCTGCTAAGCTACCCTGGTCACTGTTGGAAGCAATAGTTGAAACGATAATCGGCATGAAAATAGCTAACAACAACCTAGCCCTTATCAAAGGGGGTGACAGTATTAAAAAACCGTCTATTGGAGCTTAAAAGTTTTTCGCTCTGGCATATGTTAATTGATATTATATTGTAAATTGGCCCTGGTAAGATATTGATTGGTGAATTTTGAACACTAAACAGAAGAGATGTTAATTGTTTGTGATTTGTACCTTGGTGGCATCATTCCATTTCCAACTTAAAAAGCAACACCCGTAGATACTGTGATATGATTGATGAAGCGAAAGGGAAACCCCTTACACAAGTAGTTTTATTTTAGCAGCCTATTTTAGTATTTGAACATCTTAGGGTATGAGCTTTTGAATAAATTTATATACTTTATTATATATCAATAAATGTTTATATTTAAAATCATACGCCCCTAACATAAACAAATTCAAAAAATCTTGGATTAACACCATTGATAAAGACTTACATTCCCGTTAAGCCAGCTGCTCCTTGATTTGTTGACAACCCAGCTGCTGTCCCTAAACCGCCAATGCCTAGGTATAAGTCAGAATAAGTCATTAACACTCGTTGGCCTTATCAAAATAACATATGCCGGTTTTATATGGCAGTGCGACAGGCCGTGGTATTTTTATTGAAAAGAGAGTGTCTTATCTTAGTTGATTAACTACGAAAAACGACACCATGGAAGTTTAATAATATCAGGTTGACTATTGTAGCCAGGATGCTTTGGTTTATCATTAATATTATCATCGAAACTTACCTAGGGATGGCTGGTTGTTAATAGCTGAATATTACAAGTAGACGAGAGACTATGGACTGAAATGAAACAAAATATATATTGAGATAAGAAGTCAACGAAACTTATGATAACGTACCCCCTCCAAGACCTGTCCCGACTCCCAATGATGAGCCAGTTCCAAAGACTGTTTTGCTTTGCCCGCCAAACAAGCCTCCTCCAGTATTCGTTGCACTTGATGTTCCAAAAAGTCCACCACCGCCTAAAGATGCACTTGTTCCAAAGCCACCAAGAGTCGAACCAAATCCGGTTGTACCCGATGTATTGAAACTGAACGCTGGCTTTGACGTCGCTGTACTACCAAACAGTCCTGTTGAGCCAGTCGAACCAAAAGTGCTTGTTCCAAAGGTATTTGTACCGGAGCTTGCTGCAGCCAACCCAAATGGTTTGGAAGTTGCACCAAATAAACCTCCACTCTGAAAATAAAAAAAAGGATTTATATGGCACCTGTTTATAGACCAGGCACGCTTGCAGGAGGCAAAGCATGTTTTTCTGACGTATCCAGAACAGTTTCCAGGCATTTTAAAAACGGACATAAAAGTTCAAGTCTCTTATGGGATCGGAGTATTTTTTTGTAGGGGGTAATGGACAGAATTTCATTCTATTCTTTTATTTGGAACAGACTGGCGGCAACAAATTAAAGTAGCACGTGAGTAGCCTTTTTTGTCTGATGTGTTCTGGTGCGACTTTAAAATCGTTCTATATTTTCATCTTGTAATTTTTTTAATAAGGTTTTTAGCAGGTTTGCAGACCTATTTTGTATATTTTGGGATATACATTATTGGACCGACTCAAAAAGTAGATGGGTGGCTCTATCATTTCGAATAATTGAGTGATTCTCGGCCTCGGAATTAAAAAATATTTCTATGATGAATATGTTTACATTTGGTTGCATGGTTGAGTTACTTCTAAAATAATTAGTTGTTACCTGATTTTCTTACTCTTTAGGCATATTATGCTATTTCTATAGACTTTTTAGTACTTTGTGCCCCTTTTTGAAGAAGATACTTCATCTTGAATTTGGCAATGGCCTAAATGTTACCCAACCTACCCCAGTTGACCCTAAGGGGCTGTGACATCCCCCACATCTCCCCTAATGTACACCCCTGGACAGAGGCCATGTTCTTCCTACCAAGGCTATGCGCATCTTGATGGAAATCGTTTAGATGAGTACCTAGCCTTATTTCAAAAAAGATCAAGTTTTTTGTAGCAAAACCCTGAACAAACTAACAAACTTTACGTTTTTTAAAACTACCTAATTATTGAAGACGCACAGCGCAAATTATAATTTAAAAATAATACCTAAACGTGAAAGAGCTGTGAAAATATGGTTTTTAAAAGACAATCATTGACACAAAAAGATAATCGAAAAGAGAACTGTCAATATGCAAAAACACGACGAGGATGGGATTCGAACCCACGCGGGCAGAGCCCAATGGATTAGCAGTCCATCGCCTTAACCACTCGGCCACCTCGTCTGAACGAATCAGGGGCTGCTAACTCAAAGCTTCTCCTGCTCGGCTTCACATATGGGGAATTCCCTTTGTTTTCAGAATTACGCAAGCGGGAACAACCCAAAAACGTACAATTTGGTGCATCTGCATTTTCTATGCCAGAAACGCTGTTAAGCTGATGCCAAACACCCTTAATACTTCCTCAGGCCCAAGGCCATGTTGAGTACAAACTGAAGCATAGAAAGGTCTTACAAGGTAAACTCTTGTGATTTTTAAGGGTTTTTCAAGAGTTTCTATATTTCAAAGAAGGAAGGTGGCTTGAAAGAAAGGTGTACTCAGGTCCTCAACAAGTTACGAAAATATGGAATTATATCATACTTTAATAAATTACTTTTATAAAACAACTAATTTAAAACAAGTTGCAAATTTCAGATTCAAAATGTCAAAAGATAGAAAGGTACAAATAGTTCATTCTTTTGTTTATGAAGTTCTGAAAAATTGAATACTACTGAAAAATTGAATACTAAATTGAATACAATCTTAGCATTCAGAGAACGTTGGGGCAAATCAAAACTCTTTCATTAGAAGACGTGTCACTATTTCAAATAATAACATAACTAAAAGTCATCAGGACAACATCCACTTTTAGCAAAACTTTGCTAGATAATATAGTGAGTTATAAAACGGATAATATGGATAAAGAAGTTTTTAATGATTGATGGAAACGCATTTGAAATGTCTCTTAGAGCATTCACACTGTACTACTTAGTTTTTTAATCGCATTGAGCACGTGCTAGAAAGTTTCTTATCGATGATTTGTTATGATAATGGTGAATCAGAATTTATGCAACGTTGAATTTGTCGTTGGATATAGGCTCCGTAGATGAATTACTATTAACAGTAGAGTTATTAAAGGAACAATAATTCCATTTAGACTACGTTTACCGAGATTGGTTCCAAAACGATCCACATGTTCGCTTTGGCTTCCCGTGTACACGGGAACTGCCTAATCACACTAATTTGAGATCACTTATCTGAACCGATTGGAGTTTACCTAGGAAAGTGAACTTATTGAATCGTACTCGTTTTTTCTCATGTAAACGTCAGAAAACTAGATCTTTTTGGTTCCATTTTGTAACGAGGGTAAAAGAATATGGACTGGAGACAGAATGGAGATTGCAGCGTAGTTTTGTTGTGTTTTGTTTTGGGACCAAAATCCTCTTCAACAAGTTTTTTTTTGTGCAATTTCGCTGTTTAGTGTTTTTGTGAAATTGTGTACAAAATGGATGAACTTTGAGCTCTTGGGATAAATTCAATTTTTAATCCGTATACAGTAAAAGTTTAGCCAGCGGCGGAACTACAACTAGAAGAGCGAAGGGGTCAGGGGCGTGGCTTTTAAAAAATTTTCATGACCCCGCCCCCTTATAGCACTCGGAATTTGTAGAAAACGCCCTTTTAGCTAAATTAAGAATAAAGTTTTGTTTAAAACATTCATTAGATCGCTTAATTACATGACGAAAGCGCTTGATCTGGCGTACCCCTTCTGTGAGACCAATTCTTTTTCCATTTTTGTGCGAATCTGAGAAACCACCTTTGGGAAATGGGTCCGGACCCCCCCCATGGCTTCGCCACTAAGTTTAGCGCTTATGATGGCCATTTTGAAAAGTACTCACGCGATGAGAATTAGGCTGTTGGCCTTAGCCGATGAAGGGGGCACGGAGGCTCAACATTGTGAGAAAATTGTTAAAAAACAAGAAGTCAACGGCGGTTTTGGGTGAAGGAACTCTTTCCAGTTAAAAGAGATGATGACACTTGACGAAAAGACAATGATGGCCAGTCAGTGGGCATGTGCAGAATCAAGACTGTTGTAGAGTGCAGGTCTAGTGTAAACGCTGAACAGAACTGGACTAATTTGCAACAGGTCTCGTGTAAACGATAAGAGCCGCATCCAAATTGGTGTGGATCATTGGATCATTTTGGAACCGGTATGGAGTAAATGTAGCTTTGGATTGACTTTTTGACAAAACTGATATATATTTTGTAAAGGGGAAGAAAAATCCTTGCCCATTATTCTATAACCATGTAAACAATTTGGTCACCACCTGGGCTCCATAATCTCTATTTTCATGCATCTTGGCCTGTGCCACTCTCATTGTAACTACCAATATCATTGGAAACGTGAAAAATCTTGATGGCCAATATGCAAGTCATATGCCCATTGTCCTTCTTTTAGCCTGCTATCTTTATAACGAGGAATGTTATAGATTTTCAGAAGAAATCTATTGAACGACTTTAATTTGTACATATGGCCAATGAGCCAAGAGACTATATTACAACTAAACGTATGAGGATTTTCTGTAAAAAACCGTTGAAGAAAGATTCAAAACTTTAAGCAACTAAAGCAGCATTTCGTAATTTTCAAGAAATGAAAGATTCTGGTTGTTATACCTTCTCATTTGTATTTATCTCTGTTAATATTTAAAATAGAGTTTTGTTACTGCTGCGTAGTTAAGTATATCCTGTGATTCGCTAAAGAAATGTATACAATTAAGGGACATGTAACAAAGTTGCAACTAAGATGACGTACCTGTGGTTGGCCAAAAGTTGAAGTACCTGCCCCAAACAGACTGCCCGTAGATGTTGTTTGCGTTGTTCCAAAGCCTGAGCTTGCACCAAAAAGACTGGATGGCTGGCTAGTTGCTCCAAAAAGAGATCCCTAGGCACAAAAAATTATATTTACGAAGGTATTACAAGATGTGAAGCAGAGCTGAAAACGTATCTAAAAAAATTAAATCCGAAAAATAGTTGGATCTGTCTCAAAATTTTTACTCAATTTCTTTTAAGGACGTTAGAATAGTTTTTATGCTATCACATCAAAATACTATAAAAACTATGCAGAATTGGCAATCTAGCTGCAATTATAACATTAAGTAATTCTTCTGTTTTCTTCTATCTAAAAAAAATGTTTTTAGACAGCATGGGTTTTTACCACATAGTTGCGAAATTCGAATATTGAAAGCAATGGCATCAAAGTAAATTTTCTACCGGGTCATTACTCTGTTGACTTAAAAATTTCAGAAACTTTTATGAACTTTGGGCACTTGATAAAAATAAAGATTACGGAACTCTATTATTCTGTGATAACTGCATTTCCTACGAAAATATGCATTCAAGGACAAATATTTTGAAACCTTCATACAAATCAAAGTTCTTTAATTTGACAGAAATAGGTTGCTTTGTTAATGAGAGAGTTCCTCTTTAAAGAAATTCCAATTTCCAAAGTATACTTTAAATGTCTAATTTCTAATTTTATGCTTCTTCGTGCTTACTGCTTAACAATTCTTCTATGCACTAGATTTGTTGGTATTTTGTTTCATTTGCATTGAGCATGTACTTTAGTATGTATTTATAGAACTGTAGTTAGTGGGACCTCTAAAATGAATGAAACATACAGAATCTAGGAACGCTGACCAATTACAACTACTTCAAAAAATGCACTATGTTTAACAACGAATAGGATATGGTGCTTTACATACCCCTGTACCTGACTGTCCAAATAAGCTACCGCCTGTCCCAAAACCCAAACTTGAACTAGTTGTTGTTGCATTTGAGCCAAATATTGATCCAGTGCCAACAGGCTTTCCAAACATGCTACCACTTTGGGAGGTTTGTCCAAACAAGGACGAAGAAGTTGTCGTTGGTTGACCAAAGCCTTGAAAGGATAAATAAACATATCAGGAAAACAAAACACTGTGTTTCCAAATACAGTAACTATTCAAAACATTTGCAAGTATGGATAAAATGTGACTATATATAGGCATTACACAAAAATTTCTCCGAAATTATAGGTGGTCAAGTAACACACTGTTCAATACATTTGGCTACTTCAAGACATTACAGTATATATATTTTTCAAACTCCAGAAAGGTGGGATAAAGAGTTCAGTGCTTTGTTAAATCAATAGTCATTTACTGGATACAGAAGAATATGTATTTTTAATATACCTAATGGCAAGAGAATATTATGCAGAGAAGGAAGTTTAATGAAAATTAAATGATGGTCTTTATTTATGTGAAATATAAACGATTTAGTAGGTATACCTCCGAATGAAACTGGTTTGCTTTGACCAAATGTTGATCCAACAGTGCTTCCAAAAACTGACTGTTGTTGAGGCTGCTGTGTGGCGCCACCAAAGAGAGATGAGGTGCCTGCTGACCCAGACTTTCTTCCAGCTGTATAATCCTCCATTCTAAGCTCCTTCATTACACCAAAAGAAAAAATAGCAGAGAACATATTAATCTACACATTCTTATAAACGGGGCTGGAGTAAATGACAGTTGAATAGAAGTCCAAGTGAGTATGGAGACGAAATTATGAAGATTAATAATTGGGAGCTCATCAATCATTAAAGGTAGGCATAATTTACCTGAAGTGGGCATTTGATACCTACAAATGCTGCTATTCTGAAGTGTGCATTATTCCTGATGCAAAGACGTTGGGATAAATATTCCCTTTATCTTTTATAGGCAGTCTGCAAATTTAACACCCTGTACCTGCCAGCATCACCTCAACACTTTTCATCTTAATATTAGCATCTAAAGCTTGGTTATGTTTGCTTAAAAACCCTTGTATACTTCAACACTGTCTTAGATCGGAAATGTGAGGTGACTTTATCATATGCTGATTCCTCCCTATCTTCAAGGTCACAAATAAACTCTTTGCAACGGACACTGGCTAATACAGGAGGCAGAGGAACAATTGCATGTTGTCTAAAAATCAGATTTTAATTTAACTTTTTTATAAGATAATGTAGCTTTTCAATTGACCATAGGAATCAAGCTACAAAGACAAACCAAAAGATGAGGCAAAAAAAAAATAATTTACCTCTAAACTTTTAGTTTCATATTCTTTCATTACTGTGATACATTGGTGTTTCGTCTGCACCACCATGCTGGCACCATTTTTATTAACACTTTCATTGCTTGTTACAGGCTTTAAAATGTAAGAACAGCTTGTTTAGAAAAGTGTGGATCAAGCATATTTTTTTCATTAATATAATGAGTCTTTTTCTCATGTAAGCTGCTTGCAGTCTTTCTATATATATATATATATTTAAAACAAAGCAAACTTGTGATGTCATAATGTCATTGATAATGACATTGAGACTTTATCTTTTGGAAACAATGATTACAAAAATGCTTAAATAATGGTGACACAGCGGTTTTAAACTCTGTTGGCAAAATGTAATTTTGAAGATAACAAAAGCCGAAAGAACAAAGGGATGCCCCGTGGTCATTACTGGGAAGCATAGGTCATAAACAAACGAATGAAAAAAGACTTTGACCCAAAGAAGCAAGATTTCAAGTGGTAAAAAGCTCTTAAAGAATGAGAACTTGAAAATCAACTATAATGAATGAAAATAACTCATAAATTTTTAAGTAGAAATTTGTCAAACTTAGATTTCAACCATTCATTTTTGGTTGGAACATCAGTAGTTATGTTTGGACACAATATTCTCTTTTGGTGGTGGTCAATATTTGCAAACATGCCTCTTACATCCTATGTATCCTTATAATTGGTTTTGGTCATCAATATTAGCAAAGTGCCCCCCCTTTGAGAAAGCAATGGTTTGAGAAACATTCGAAATCGTGTGTAGCTTTTATATTGTTGATAACATATAATTGGGAGGAGAAATGAATATTGAGACAGCAAATATCAGGGATAAAAGACCCTTGCGATATGTGATGTCAACTGTATGGTGAAAAACTGTTTATTCCAGTAGGATATGTGTCACGTCTGATTGCCTTGACAGTTAAAATCATTAAGGGGAAAGACTTAAAATCATTTTAAAAGACAATGGTAGATTAGAGCCCATAATGTTGCTTTGCAACTACCTATAAAGGTGGTTTAGAAAAAAGATAAAAACTTTGATTAAATAAACAGTCATATGCAGATTAAAATTTTGAGTGCTTCAAGAAACACTTAGCTTCTGTTTTCAAGTTATTTAAAAAGTGTTGAAATGAAATGATACTTACATTGAACTTGATTGTAGTTCCATTGGTACTTGCACCTCCAAAACCTACAAGGTATTAAGAATATTAATAAATAGATTCTTTTTAAGAAGTCTTGACACAAAGGCCAATTACAAAAACTAAGAAATTTCTTATATTTACAAAAGGGACTAGGTTTTGCAAACTTAATAGGTAAAGCAAGAAGAAATTTATTGATTCTGAAATTAAATAATCTGACTTTGTATTTGTACTTTTTCAAACATTACATTTCTAATTTGTTGAATGAAAATTTTTTCTCTTGCTATTTTGGCACACTAGTTCTATGTGTTCTTTTTTTACACAACAATTCACATGTATTACAAACTAATTATATTTGAAAAGATTGGTCAAATCTTTCAAACAGTATCAGGCCCAAGTGGATATTTGTTGAATCAATTTGCAACAGTTTTAACATACATGTGGACAAAAATATGAAATGAGGGTTAACATTATGGAAGCTACTATTAATTGTTAACAAGCAAATTTCTTTATAAATATTATTTTTTTGAAATTAATCTAGGTAATTTTATATTTTGTAGTATACAGACAAACAATTAATTGCAGTATAAAACTTGACAAGAAAAAAGAAAGGCTAATTACATATATACAGTATAATATAAGATAGAACTACAGAAAAGTATATAAACATTCCCAGTTAAAATGGCAGAGATTGCATTAAAATGGTCCTTGTTTCCATAATGAACTTATTTTCAATCATTTGTTTGAAATAATGGGAAGTACATATATCGAGGTTTTTCTACCTGAAGACGCACCAAACATGCTTCCTCCAGTTGGATTTGATGTAGTTGATCCAAATGGCCTGCTAAATAGCCCACTAGATGTTGTAGTGGTTGCAGCATTGCTGCCAAAGCCTTCAAAATAAAGTATGTGTAATTTATATGTTCAATAAATAATAAAGAAATAAATAATTTTAGAATAAACCCAATTTGATTAAGATTGCTAACTGATGCTGGAAAAATACTCTGATCAAGAATGAGATCATTTGGAGAAGAGATAGAAAGGTTAAAATCAGAAACTGAACGAAACATGTTAAAATACAGAAGATCGATATTATGGAACATGTTAAACCCAGATTAGAAGAGTGTTGACAATTTGTTAAACTTTAAAAAATTGCTGACAAAGAACAGTAAAATAATTGATCAGATTTCGTTTAGTAAGGGAACTACTGTAAATGTGAATGTATGTATGTATGGCCTTTCAGCAAAGATAATTTTTGATATTTAAATTCACAATTGATATGTGAATTTAAATATGGCATAAAGATGTGGAGGCATGCACCAAGGTTTTATCAGATGGAGGAATGCAACCACATTGGTTACAATTTGTCAGACAAAAAAGTTTTGGCTCCCAGTATGTCTCTGATCAAAAAAGACAATTGATAATCATGATGTTGATGTTGATGTTGATGTTGATGTTGATGATGATGATGATGATGATGATGATGATGATGATGATGATGATGATGATGATGATGATGATGATGGTGATGATGATGTTGACGATGATGTTGATGTTCATGTTGATGATGATTATTATTATGATGATGATGTTGGGCTTATATATTGAATGCTACCTCCAAATGTTTGCCCTCCAAAAGCATTAGATGTTTGTGGTGTTTGAAACAAGCTTGATGACTGTGAACTAGTTCCAAAAAGACCACCTGAACTTTGGCCAAATGAGAAACCTAAAAGTAAAGTAAAGCTAATTATCTAACTGGATTACAAGCAACAGCACACATGCACCCAGGCACGTGCCCAAGAGATCATTTGAGAGTGATTAATCATGCTCCCATTTATAAATCTTCTTCCTGTTGGAAGCAGTATCTGCAATGTGCCAAATGATTTAATTGATTGTTGAGTAACATGTCAATCCACTTGAGAAACACTTTTGTAAATGGAAACTTTGATATTGATTTTCAATGGGTTGACAAATGTTTACTCCATTTGACTGTCGCTTCTCTTTTGTTTGAAAGATGAGGTTCTTCTGTGCTTCATGTCTCATGTTGTGTTATCAAATCATTTTTAATCTTGTGCCCCACCCTGCTTGTCCAAGTTGTTGATCAGATTCCCATAATTTCTGAGTGTGAAAGCCCTGATATATGTTCTAATAGCCTAGCATACAGACCTGAAGATGGTTGTGTTGTTGTCTGTGAAAAGAGGTTTCCACTACCACCCCCGAACAAACTAGTTGATCCACTCCCAAATCCAGATGTTGTATTGCTTCCAAAGCTTGGAGTTCCAAAGGCAGATGCCTGGGTCCTAGCACCAAACAAATCTAAAAAAAAAATACGGTGAATGCACTAAAAATTTTGAGGCAAATCCTGAAATATTGAACATTTAATACATACAATTAAGTACACTAATTTATTTGGAAGTAGCCATTTATTTGTAATCTTTTAAAATCACATGGAAATTTTGGAAATGAAGGACAGAATTTTCTGGAAATTTACTAACAAAATATTGCACTACCATAGTCTGAATGCTTTTGCAACCCCAGCCTTTCCATTCTAGACCTCATTATAACCCCCTTTAAACAATAACAAGACAAAAGAGAGAGTTCTTGCCAAGCCACAGAAACAAAATTTCATCCACATTGTGAACACACTCACCAGGGCTGTACGACCCAATGTCACTAAGAGGGGTGTAAGATGTGGAATTGGCTGGCAAGGTAGCCATTGCATTTTCTATAGGGTGTGGCCCTAAACAAATCCAATGTTTTGTAACAGAGGACAATTTTGCTTCAAATGGGCTGAGGCAAATCTAAGTAATATTAAATGGGCAGGAAAGCAGAACAGTAAAAGTCACCAACAAGAACAGCTTACAGCATACATTTTGCAGAAAGAACCCCTTTTTAAAGTGGATGTGACACCTCCATGCCCCCCCACATAACATTGGCACTGATTCTCACAACTAATGGTATGAACAAACTAAATGGTGGCCAATTACCTCTACCCTACATAACTATCACCATATTATAGTCACCATAGAAGACTGTGGTCCATATATGGATGATGATCTAATGTGAGTTGGTTACAAGTACATTAATTTGATGTAATAATTAGTTTTATGGAGCTTTTTGCCACACTGACATAATTCAATTCAGTTTAATTTCGTCTATTTCATATCAATCAATATTAGTTAAAGCACCATTATAAAAATAAAATAGAAAATTCATATCAAAGGTGCAAAAATTTGGGCAAATGCACTCTTGCACTTCCAGCTCTTCCTTTGTTCACCCCTGAGATGTTATATAGTTATCCAAATCTCAGTTTTAAACTGCCATGGAATCTTATTAGGAGGGACTTGTTCTGCAAAAAGTACAAGGAATGCAAAATAAATACTGATTTTTGCTGATTTTGCATGGAGTAACCACCAAAGCCTCTTCCTTTGAGAGCATAATAATTGAAGAGATTTCTAAGGCTTATTTTGCTATAGGACCCCTTGCCCTTCATTCATTTTTATTACCAAAAAGTCTGCTATTTTCCCTTGCAATCACCCTTGAAAATTCAAACATTAATGAATCTACATTTAAAATTTTGATAAATTTTAATCCAAATCGACTGACAATTAATCCAGTTTTCAATTTCTGAATCACTCAAAATAGTTGTTCTAAACAACTATGGTGCTTTATCATTTCCTTTACGAATAAGGCGCAATCTTCTGCATTAAGGCAGATTATATTTACTTACTTGAGCTGGTTGATCCAAATGTCCCAGTTCCAAATGGTGTCTTTGAGCCAGAACCAAACATGATTTAACGGAAGGAAGGAGACCAAGAAGAAACTTCAGCACGATCAAAATCTTCTTCAAAACAGAGACAAAATTCTATCCGTGGCACTCGACTTTCTTTGTTCTCAGTAACATTTAAAGCTGTTTTGTCAATCGAGCTTTGCCATGTGAATGCTAAAAACTGTTCTGTATGCAAATTATTTATTTTGATCACTTCCCAGTTCGGACCAGTTTTAACCGCCAAGATTCAGTTTCTTCAAGATGGACGATTTCTCCAATGTGCGCATTAACGGTAACCTCGTTTTCATACCAAGGCCAGTGAATAGACGAAGCCACTAAAAAACTGTTTTTGGGGGGGCCCGACCCCAGTGTGGTCAGTGGCGGACACTCCACCAAATATTGGGGTCAAGCCTTTTGTTTTGGTAGGATGAATCACACATTTTCATTGTTTTAGAACAAAAGACTATTGTCTTCCAAAATATTGGGCCACCCAAGTGTCCGCCACTTAGGGAGGTGCATGCACAATCTCAGGATCTCAGGGGCGGGGCAACAATAAATGAGCCAGAAAGTCATCTAATGCACAGAGATCCTGTCTATTCAGACATCCAATGTCAATACAGTACTTGTTTGTGGGAGTTTAATACCATCCAAGTAAAAAATCCCAGCTGATTGTCAAAAACACAGTATGACTGCTTTGCATAGAAATACTGTGGAAAGCAGAATTTTACTAGTTGGTGTGGTCCACATTACTTTTCTTCAACTGAGACCACTGGTCAGTGACTTAGACCATTTCTTACTATTTTGGGTAGAGCTCCTGTGTCCCAACCCTCCATGGTAACCTTGTGGTTAAGCTATACTTTCTAAGTATTGTGTGCATAAAAGAGAAACTCTCTTAAATAACTGATAATAAGTAACTGATCAAAAGAAATATCAAAATAATAAACTACAACAAGATTTTGACTTCAAAGGCAAATTTTTTCATCTAATGAAAACTTGCTACATATTGTTATTTTTCGAACAAGGCTATGTTCACAGAAAATTTAAGAATATATGAAGTTACAACAAAAAGTTTCATTAAACATATTATAATACATGCTTCTAAATAAGCTGTAACACAGTCAAGCAAGTTATTCAAATTTTTCTCATAAAGTTTTAGTTTGAGGGGGATTCCTCTTTGTGTCCAAGAGATACGAAATGGTGTCTTTACTATCGTCCATATCTGAAAGAAAAACATTCAAAATAGAAATTAGAGATGGTACCAGCTGTCAAGAATTCAAAAAGCAAAAAAAAGTCTTTTTATTTTATACTTAAAACACAACATTTTAAACAACCTCAGGTAATTAGTATATTACTTACTTCTGCAACTCCCATTCTCTGTTGTCAAGTGGGCACACTTGTCTTGTCTTCAACCATCGTGATATGCAATGGAAGTGGAAGGCATGCTGCAGCAGAAATAAATGTTCAAATTCAGTTAATAGTTTATTCCTAAGAAAAGTATGAGGAAAACAACATGCAGAGAGATATTTTTTTGGCTTTTTGCATTACCTATAATCATTCTGCTTTGATGGCTACAATGAACTGTGACTGTAAGCAATTATTATCAACAGTGACAAAATACATATATAATGGGTTATGCCATTAATCAATCATTCTGACTACATACCAGCACAAATGAAAGACGCATTATGGGGCATAAGATACAGAGTTGGGGATGATATATAAAAGGGTGAAACAAATATATCTTTAAAATTTCTTATTTGTTTCAGCTTTTCATATCTGTACTAAGCCATGAGTACATGTTATCATTTCAGAAATTTAGAGATTGAAGTCAACACAAAGTATGTACTTACATTGCATACACCCCATGCAACTGTACATTCTTCACTCGTAACAGATGCTTGATTTGCTTGACATTCAATACCTATGAAAGCAATATGGGATCAACTGACAAGAAAACTTAATAATTAAATTGCTAGTTGATTACATCTGGGTTACATTAAATTGCTTTTGATTACCCTGTTTTCTTAAGCAAGTTTTTTTCAAAGAAAAGAGAAGATGAAAGGATGAAGACAAACTTCCTAAAGATGCATAAAAGATCTCTTAATGCTGAAAATCTCTCAAATTCTAAACGAATCTTGTTACTGTAGCCCCAAATATGAATTGCTCAAGAATGTTTTAAAGGCACTGATATATTATTAACTTCATACAGATTCTTGTTGTTATATGCTGTTGTTGTTGTTATATAGATTGTTATTGTTGCTGGATTGTGGAGTAAACAGGCTTGCCTTTGACCAGAACACATTTCATAAAAATAATTACTATTTTTTACAATAAAAATAACTACTTTAGGCACTATCAAATGACAATTGCTCACATACCAGTGATTTTTAAATCACTCTGAAATATTTGCATCTTTTACAATATTTTTCAATTACATAAAAATGAGAATCACTACTGCACACAATGGAAATAATAAAAGAGCCCCTATTGAGCCAAAAGCATCATATAGTTATTGAATTTAGCAGACTTTTGGCTTTGAAAATATATGAAATCAAAAGCTAAAAAATATCAGATTCATTGCAAAGCAACAAAACACAAGCCAGTGAAGTTAAGATTTCTAATAAACAACTCAATTTAATGACAATAACAACAACAACAGTGTTAAATTTTCCCAGTCACATAATACAAAAGTTTTCTATTGTCTCTGCATATGAGGACGTATGTAGAGATTATTAGCTTTTTTAATTAAAATTGGTAAATAGCTACTGTTTTGATTTCAGGTTCAAAAAGCAAAATGCACCATATATTCAAAGAAAAAGTCAACTCACATAAATCCATTATATGATTTCTACAGATTGCACAGTTATCTACAACAATATCTAAAATGGAATTTTAATACTTGTTAGCAATTAATGCCACATAAGCAAAAGTATGACAACATGTAGCTTCAAATATAGAAAAGCAAGGTGGTTATTACAGTCAAAGATCATGATTTTAATTGCTATAGACACTCTTGCAGCTCTTTAAGCAAAGCCATCAAAGCCAAATACTAAATATCAGGTTTAAAGCAGATGTGTCAGGGTACATTTGATACATTCTCACTAAAAATATTTGACATTTAACTCTACTACAGCAGGAGGTCATTTATTTTTCCAATGTATCTTTTGGTCTCTACATAGAGGGCACAAGATAGCTTTTCTGTGTATCATAAATAGTAGTCTGTTTTGCATTCCTGTAGTTTGTCTGTATAGTTAAGTAATGTCTGTAAAGGTAAATTGTATGTATGAAGTAAGATAAAAACAGAAAATCTGAATTGAGCTGAAGTGAGATGTGAACTGAACTGATAAAAAACTGGTAACTTACCCCATGCCCACAAAGCTACGGCATTCCACTGCAAAGAAAAGCAAAATTATTCAAATGAAGAAATTATAGAATCGTGGAACGTGCCTTTTGCACAATAAAACAAGAAAAATCTGTTCGAAAAACAAAATAATTTGTTCACAATTCAGAAAGTAGTGCATAAGATTCTGCCAAAACTCCTAAAATGACTTGTGGGCTTGTGGATATTTCAAACATAAAGCATTAAATTTTTTTTTTAGTTTGAGGGTAAGGCCTGATACCACCCCACCTAGATATATTCGATGCTTTAGAATGTTACCTTTTTAACTTCAAATCGCTTCTTCTCTGTTTTTAATGAAGCGCCTGAAGTTGAAGGAGTGACATCTTGCATATCAACATCACCTTCTCCCATGATTACCAATATGAAATGCACCAAGTAATTTGCGTGAGTACTCGTCGTTCAGGCCTAACAACAGTGAAGCGCCTCGATTTCGTGATTCAATTTGGTACTTTACGTAACTTTCACAAAATGTTCTACGTAAATTTGCCATGCTGTTACCTTTAGATTTTATCCAGAGATGGAATTCAGTGGCGGATTTAAGGGAAGGGGGGGGGTCCTGGTTTCTAGAATCACCACCCTTTCCGTTTCAATATTTTTTAGATAATAGTTTAAGAATCAGCCAGACAAATTATTGTATTTCTTGTAAATCTCAGGATTTTCCGAGGGCTTTGCCCACTGGACCAGTGTGCATTCCATGCACTTTGACCGGAAAATCTCCACCATGGAATACAACTAAAACAATGGGTCATGTGTTTTTCTATTGTTTCTTGGTGTACGTTGGCGTGGACTTTACATGGAATGCACCTTGGCCCCTGGACCCCAACCTGGAATTAGCCCCGGACCTGTTAGAGCCTTACAGTGCCCCAGACTCCCCAGCTCGCAAGCTACGGTCTTTCCCCAAACTCTTCACCACACTATCAAAAAACATCTGAATTTGGAAAGCCCTTCTAGATTTCTAGATCCGCCACTGGAATTTGCAGTTAGATTCTGAAAAACATCTATTATGAATTACCCAATAGGTAGCAGCGCTCAGTTGAAGCATACACACCTTGCTAGGAGTCAGAGGTAGAAATCCCAACACTTCCAAGCAGCCACCTCCCTTTTTAAGCTTCATAGCGTCACACGGTCCCTCCCAAATAAAAACCATTCACAAGACAATACGAATGAACTGCTAGTTTTGGACGGGTGGCAGCAATTGAAAGTACCATTTGCATTGTACCAAACATCAGTCTCAAAAAGAAATCAATATTTTCATAATCAGGGACAGCTGAATTCTGGGTGAATCTGAGTGCCTATTTTCGGAAGATCTTCGGCGCAGAACGTCAGGCATTTGATTTCTTAGCGCAACATCTTGGCGCAAAAAAATGCTCCGATATACAATAATGAGCATATGGCGCAGTGCTTCAGTGCAGAGGTGAATGGAACTCTGTGGAACGCATTTTGACAAAATTCTTGTCTGATTTGCACAGTCTTGGCGCAGGAAAAAGTGAGCATATAGCGCACAAAATATTGTAGGAGAAAAATTGTCGCTTTATTCAATGTCAGATTCACCCAGAAGCTGCCTTACATTCTCACTCTATGTTAAACTTTATCTAACAATTGCAATTCGTTAAACTTAGTTTCAGGTTCTGCAGAGAACAGGCGTAACCAGGAAGAATTTTAATTCCCAAAGCTTTCTTGTCAGTAATCCTCAAATACTCATATACTCACTGCATTTTTTAGACATATCCAAAACAACCGAGCAACTCTACAATTGAGTTGATCCTGTTCTCAATACCGCTCCTCTGAGAGTATGAAACATATGATAATGACCGTTTAGCGAACAGAGATAAAAACTAGTTGAGGATCGAACACCTATTTATCTACAGTGATAAAATACGTATTAAACGGATTTTGTCATTAATCAATCATTTTGACTACATACCAGCACACCTGAAAGACATGTTATGGGGCACAAGATACATAGTTGGAGATAATGTATAAAAGGGTGAAACAAATATCTTTGAAACTTTTTTTTGTTTCAGCTTTTCTAAAAAATGATCGGCGAATTCTTTGACCAACTTGCCCATACTCATATATAGTTATAATCATTACATTGCACAAGCCTGAATCTGAGGTATCTGTCTGGCAATGTACTGCGGTCATACCTACAGAGTTCTCAACCTGTCAGTGCACTTAAAACAGAGATGGGACAGATATTTCTCAATTAATATAATCTAAATGATAAAATAACATTAGAACAAGCAAAGATAAAATTATTAACAAAAGACACTAAAGCTTCAATTAAAAATATCCCATCCTCAATGATGGTCTATATCTATAATAAAAAGTAAGTACAAATCTCTTAAATATGAGAGATGGCAACAAAATATAAAAAACTATGATTAATCTATTTTGAAAGAGAATAAAAACTTCTTCGACCTTTCGCAAGCATTTGAAAAATTATGTGGACAATTTGCTAAAATTTTGTCCTAATAATTTCATTATTTCAGAATGACTCATCTCAGGGTTGTCAGATTTGGCTGCTCGATATCCTTCTTTGACATATAGTGCAAATTTGCTTGGTTCTCTTTGCTTTAAAGGTGTAACTCCGTCCTTGCCAAACAGATGCAAAGTTCTGAAATGTGAATTTAATGCAATGGTCAAGAAATGGAAAGTAAATCAGAATAAGTATAGAAGGTTTTTTGGTCCAGCTAAATAAAGCTGATCGTGGCAATCGGTTGCATAACAAGTGACCTGCTGAAAGTGAAATAAAACGTTCCACATTGCTGCAATTCTAAATTCCCAAATAAACATAATTTTCTATCTTCTTATAAAAAAAAAAATGACAAGTTTAAAAAATTGGTTCTTAAATACACTTTTATTTAAAGTAAGAGCCAGTTTAATATATTAACTGAAGCAGTCAACGAGTTAAAAGTCCGAAATCATCATAATTAAAGCAAATAGGATGGTGATTATTGTTAAAATGCACACTTGGCGTACTATTTATACTAGAACGATGAAGATATAACGCTGCAATTATGCTCCAGCAAGGTCTGATCTTTTGAGCTCTTCAGGTTTCAAAAGTCTAAAGTAGAGATAATAGATAATAAAAATTGATGCATGAACGAGGAAGTCTTCAGCATCTCATTCGACATGTGTTTATTGCAATTTGCCTTCAGTGTAGTATCCATGAAGACATTCTTAAATCAGGCACTGCATTGTCATCAAATAAATTGTAAAATAATCCATGCAAGATACGTACCCCAGGCACTCAGGACATTTCTTCAATGATTTGCTATGACGGCCGTAACTAAAATGAAGGTTCTAGAGGCTTAGAATAATTGCAAGGCCTTGAGTACTTACAAACATTGAAACTTTGAATACCTGGGAATACAATACATACAACAGTCAATACCTCGAATAGTAATTAACCTGATATCAAGCCTCTATGAAGACTAAGTCTATTGATTATTATCTGACACCAATAACTTAATCGTATAGTGCTGTTCATATATGAATAGAAAGGAAAAATAAGAAAGGAGTTTACAGAACAGCAATTAAATAATGTTTGGCTACCCTTAAAATCAAATGCAACTTTAGCGAAATGATGAACCATCGTGGGCCTCCATCGCTATTTCAAGAGTTTTTTTTACCTATCTAGAGTAGATGCAAGGAACAAAAAAATGCAGCGTTGAATTCGTCAAGAAAACTAAACGGTTCCCATAAGTTTTTTTTCTTTGGTTTTTGGTTGTTGTCTTCTATAACTGGTAGTCTGTATTTTATGGCCTGGTACTTCCACTATCATTTATACAAAGCTGTATTTCATATTGTATTGTGACTATTCTCTGTACCTTTGGTCTTGTCCTGGTTTATTTTAATTGTAGTTTCAGTGGTGTACGTGTAATGTTGAGAGTAGAGGCAACTCGATAATGTGATGTTATTTGCCTCAACCTCTGCAGTAATTAAGTTTGATTTAGATTGCATGTTACTCTTTTTTAGCTTTAGATATTTATATTTATATTTATATTTATATTTATACTTATATTTATATTTATATTTATATTTATATTTATATTTATATATAAGCAGCGATAGCAAACTTTGCATATTCTCGGTAGCCCCATTTGTTAAGAATATCTTAATGACGAGTGTTCTTGATGATGAAAATTATTATTTTCGTGGAGGCCTCATCCCGATATAGTATTGAGTAATCATTTATTTAAACATTTTGTATATGATATGGCAAGGAAGAGGTAACATCTCAGCTGACATCAAAGAGAAGAACTCAAGGTGTTTTAAAAAGCTCTGCTTTGGAATTTGTCACATAAGGGATTCATAATTTATACCCAGTTAAGGTAGGGAATAAAAGGGCATTCTGTGAACGAGTAAGCGTTGGATCATTCAAAAAAGGACAAGCACGGATTATGTCAATGATGTACTATCAGCTAAAAGGTGCATGACCGATGAAAAAAACGACAAACATTTTGGATAAGGGTAGGCCAAAAATTGAAAATACAAAAACACTCTGCTGCGCAGTCTTCTTTCATGGTATATTGGCAGTCTCAGCGAGCGAATACCCAACATCTAACCTGCGAAAGCATTAAAAATGTGCCATGTCTAACGATGTGGGTCTTTATGTCCATCGTTTATCCTCAAATAACAAAAGGTTTGGTATAATAACTTCCTAGAAATTCCGTTCACCCTTGATGGTAAAATGTGTAAAGTATTCTGCAGAGTTTTCTCTTGTAAAAGGACTGCAGGAATCTTGGCAATAGTCTATTCAGGAGGCTGTAGTAACGAAAACGTACCTTCTTCCACAATAAGGGTTTATGCATTTGTAGTTGTATCGGCATTCAATGTCGAATTGATGACATCTTGAAATAGGAGGTAAATCTGCGTGCGCCTTATGCGCTTTATTTGCCCTAAAAAGAAAAGGATCGTCATGGTTAAGGGAAAAAGAACGCTGCGATTGTAAAGGCGATCGTTGGGCAAGGTTTTCCAACAAGAAGATCTTCAGGACGAAATTTAGTCGTTTTTTTTCAAAACCTGTTCATCGGTCGACCAGGAGGACATCTTTGGGACGAAATTTAGTTCGTTCTTTGAAAATATGTTCATCGATCAACCACTTCAAGCGCAATAATAGCGCTCGTTATCGCCGCACTGATAAAATTGCCAATGGCTGCACACGCTCTGTTTCGCTTTCAATATGACCGTCGGTGACTGAGCAACTAACCTTTTACTTAAGGGTCCTAGAGTTCATGCTAAGGTTTAACAAAGAGCAGAGCTGCAGGACGAAGTTTTTTTGCTTCAGTTACTATTGCGAATTGGTTTCCGAACATTATGATTCAACTGATTCAAAGTGCTCTTTATCGATTACAGGCAAACACGACCAGTGGTGTTTGGATGTGCCCTTTCAAGACGACTCCAGGTTCACTCTTAAACTAGATGGGAGCTCTGATCTCTGCAGAGATTAAACGTGAGCTTATGCAATCAGTATTTGGGGACAGTGAACCTTAATTAACAAATTTTTCAAATTTTATTCCAATTAATAATAGGTATAAAACTCTGATGCGTCTTATAAGCAAATACATCTAAACATATTAATGGTTTTCAGTTTGCTTCTGTACTTTAACCTGATTTTGATAAATAAATATCAGGCCATTATTAGTAGAGATATTAGAAAACCTCTCTTCAAAATTTATTTGAAGCACATTGAAATCCTCTTAAGGCCTAGCTTCTGGTTTCGATACTTGTCTTTACGAACTTGTCTCTGTGCTATGAAAATGATTAGCCAAAATATCCACACGCCTTACCAATGTTTCCAGTAGGAGCCATGGCCGCATCTGACACCATTTATAATCCAAGCAGCAGCGTGGCACATCTCATGGATGACCGTATCCCTCAACCTTTCTACAAATAATTTAGGAGAATGTCACAGTTTAACTGCAGTCCTGTCGCTCAATTAGATAGCCATTGTATCAAGAATTCAGCTAGGTGAATGTTTCTTTTCATGAGCAGTTTCCTTCAAATCGAATGGCCAGGTACGACTTCTAATGGCATACTCTCTACACTAGCATCATCTTCAGTGGTAGTGATGTTGGAACAGTAGGGCGGACCAAAATAAGTCGGGCGGACAAAAATAATCAGAAGCAAAAAATAGTGGCTGCGGACAGAATAGAAATAATAGCACAGGGAATTAGAACAGACGGGGGGAATAGATAGCTGCTAATTTTTATAAGAAGTTGGGTGAGAATTAAATGAAAAGTAAAAATGGGAATATCTAAAATTTGGTGCAGATCATGTTACATCGATTGCATGTCACCAAGGGAAATGCTATTGATGTGTTGGATACAGCAATTATTTTCTGTCCACATGGAAAGCGTGTCCAGATTTTAAACAGCATTATTAGTAAAAAAAGGATAACGTTATGAGATGAGAATTGCTGACCAAGACTGATTGCAGGGTGATTTAGAGAATATAATATACCAAACAACTAAGAAAATTTTGCAAGAATGCATATACTTACCAACAGAATCGCATACCTTCTCTGCAATTTCTATCTTAGAAGTTCTCACTTTGGTAAATTGATTGCTAAAATTAAATGAAAAAGATTTACGTAAAACTCAATTTTCCCGAAAAATACGTTGATTGGAAAGAAGGGAGATTACTCATTTAAGACTTAGTGATTTTGTGGTCCATGGCGAACTAATGCTTTGGTTCGGCATATAGGACTATCCGCAGCTAGCTGCATAAATGCTAATTCATTATAGTTCTGGCTAGCGAAGCTAAATTCTTTAGGCGTTTAGAAATGTGCCTTGGCGAATAATAATGATGATAAAACTAATATTCAAACTGGATAAACACTTCAACAATTCAACAACATTGCTGTTATCACTGTGTGTCCTTGGCGCTAAACCTCAAATAAAAATGAAAGATAGAAATAGCTTTCAATCTTGATTGTAAAGACTGTGCAATACCGAAGAACGCATAAATTACGCTGTCAGGTTAAAGTTTAGCGCACAGAATAGGATGTTATGTATACCCATTTTAAAGGAGAGTCCCTTGATCAGATGCTCGAGCCGATAGATTACAGCAACGCTAGTTTACTGACCGTGTTGGGCAAACAAAATATAAAGGGCCTTTCAAAATCCCAGCCCATATCCCACTTATATAAATATATGTATAAAATCATTTCGACCTTGGCTCACATCGAATATACAGTACCCATAAGAGTGCTAGCCAATCATAAATTTATTTTAGCCTCAACCGTGGTTAGAACTGGTTTACTGCCATATTCAGAACTCTTCGTCTACTTCACTTGGCCACCCCGGCTATATATTTATCGATGTAAATTACATATGATGACTATTTCGTATTGAAGAATTACAAGTTCTTTTCTGCCTTAGCATGAATATAAACGTTGCTAACAATGTCATCCAGCTTGTCTTACCGATAATAGTAGCAAAATCCTGCAGTTTTTGTCATCCGATTGTTGAAAACAATTTTGAGATCATTAGGTAGCTGTGGTGGAGAAAAAATTGAGAATATCAAACAAAGTGACATTGAAATGATGAAAAAGTTGAACCTGCAAAAATGCAAATAACACCAAAATAAAATCTACAAACAAAATTGTAACAGAGATATTGAGCGATGAATAGAAGTGGGACCTTAACAGCAAGACGTCTGGCATTTTAGAAACGTGATAGAGATTGATAGCACAGGGAAAATATCAAAAATCGTGATGGGGTTTTCTTGCAAGGAACGACCGAATTGGCGTACGTAGCAAATTCCAGCGAATAGAGAAAACCTCATTCAATTTATAAAAATTCATAGCACAAGTGATAAACCATCAAGAATAAGGTGCAAAAGAAAGAGATTGAGAACTTAAAATTTATTGTAAAAATACTGTTGTTATATACGTCTTTTGATATGTGTTGGCTATTTCCCGAAAGCAAATGAAATATATAAACCACCGCTTTTTATTGCTCTTCTATATAAATCTTGGTAAGACCATGTGACTATAATGCTGAAGGGCGCTGCTTCAAATCTAGACTTAAGCGATAAGGGTTGCAAATAATAAATTTCATTGGCCTTAATGTCATGTTTACAGCGCATAAAACAAATGGTATAGATGGTAATGATAGTATGACGCACCTGATTCTCGAACACCGTTTTATTAAACAAAGCAAACAGATCATCGGCTGTTTGATCCCTTAATTTCTTGTACTCTCTTTTATAGGCGGCACTTCCACTGGGAGTTTTTGGAACAGTCACTGAGCCAAGAATACTTGCTGCAGAAGAGGTAAAGGATCTGGTTTTTATGCATAAATGAAGAAAATTTGACTAAAGGTTCTTACTTGATTGTTAAACAATTTAAAAACTCATTACATGATTCAAAAAAGCCATTAAAAATTGACCTCCTTTAACAGAAAAACAATAAATAAGGTTTATTATGTTATTCACAGCGGACATGGGTATTTGGCCGTGGAATTCTCATTGTGGATAGGATATAGAATAGATTATTAATGAAAAGTGTGCTTATCAACAAACGACGCGTTTTACGCTAGAAAAAACCTTTTGCAGCTGACTCTGTTCAAATCCAATTATTGTAAATTAAATAGTCATGAAACATAGATATATGTCCCTTTCCTATCTTCTATAATTATATGTATAAAAGGCTCTTTTCTGATCCACTCGGGCAAGCGGGCCCGCGCTAGCGGGCTACTTGTTATATGTATAAAAGGCTCTCTCAGTAAATTACATCAAAACATAGATCACTGGTCAAAACACTTACGAGTGTATGGCTTTGATGTCGATGGAGTTTTGTACGCTATGGAAAATGAAGGTAACTCTTAAAAACATCATGAAAACCGGCAGATCGCCAAGTTAAACCTCATGCAAAACTATTTCGACAAACTATTTACTTTGACATATTCATTCCTCTACAATTCTACCAGCGTTTCCTGCTGATCTATCTTAACATCAAGGTAGGTGGTATATCAGGCTAAATTTCCTTCATTTTTTCGGCATTTTCAGCACCTATCCCCGCATATTGTTTGTTTTTACGTTCTCTTTTTCCTTCATTCCTGGTCCAATCATTTCTCAATCACCCTCCTTTCTGTTAACTCTCTTCCTTGCCATTTTTCGATTTCCACTCAATCATCGAATTTCATATTCTAGCATGGATTAGAGATGATACAAGCACACAGATTCGAAAGAAATCTGGTTCTAAGAACATTTCTATTTCGAAGATAATGGTAGCGAAGTTGATTGTCAACTCCCACAGTCGTTACAGAGATCGCGCTAAATATTCTTCAGTTAGCTGATTTACAAGGTTAGTATAATTTCCCATAAACTATTCCAGTGACACATGAACCAATTAACTGGTGAGTATCAATTATCATATTGATAACTATAAAGCTGAATTATCAATGCCACTATCGAGAATTTGACAGCAAGTAAGTCCTCCCACAAGATGTCTGTTATGAGTTTGCAGAGATGAGACTTTTATTGGTCCTTTCGCTGCCAGGAAAGCAAGACCATTTGCTTTAGCTCTGCTAAATGTGGTGAAATGAAGATCATCGAAAAGAATTGATGATTTCCACAACGGAAAGATTCAAATAGAGGTTTCGGCAGAGCTGTCACCAGTTAAAATAAATATATATATTCTAATGAATAAATGCGAGATACCCTGGTTCGAATGCAGGTGGCAACAGGTTTCAATTTTCTGGATTAATTTGAAAAATCAAATTGTTCCTGTTTGGACCGAAAAGGGATATATATTCACATATTGATGTTAAAGTCAATAAGTGTTTAAATATACTGATGAGCGCTTTGCAGCAAGGAAGACCTGCAACAAGAAACAGGTCCTGTTATGAGTTTGCAAAGATGATGATTTGATTTATCCTTTCACCGACAGGGAAGCAAGATTATTTACTTTTTTTCTGCAGCAACTGATGAATCGTGAAGTGCTGCACCTGTGTTCGTGTAGTATAGTGGATTGGTCATGTGATTCCGTATCTGGCGAACGCGGTTCGAGTCACGGTTTCGGCTGAGAAATATAACAATTGGGAAGCACCCTTATGGTAGGAATATATTCTCCATGTCAGCCTATGCCTTATTGTTAGTATATATATTTATATACATTCTGATATACAAGTCTTTGCAGAAACTTTTATACAAGTTATGATTTTTACATCATCTTCAAATTTACATATATGTATATGTATATCATTCTTAGTATATTGACTGCGAATCACTTTTTAACATTGAACGTTGATAAAATACTTACAAGTGTATGGTTTTGATGTCGATGGAGTTTTGTACGCTACGGAAAAGGAATGCAAAGTTAAAAAAACCCCATCGCGACCACCAGACCTCTCAAATGTTCTTAGACAGCCGCCAGTTCTTCCCTTAACTGCAACCTTATCACAGTCTTTATTCTAGTTCGTAAAAATTCAAACGAGTTCACATCTTTGACAAGAGATCTTTTACGATGTGTCTTTTATATTGATACTAAAAGCAACTTAGTATCTTCGAACTTAGGTACGAATAGCAACTTAGGTTCTTCTTTTCATGCTACCATTTTTTCAACGATCTGTATAGGGTATAGGATTCAGAAGTAAAAAAACTGAGACATAATGTTCCCTGGCTAAGTTAGAAATGTAAGAAAAAATATCACAATAAAGATGACTTTTAAATTTGAGATGCTGATCTATCTAGCATTGCTACTGTCAAAGACGTTTTAAACATGGCGTCATGAAATCTTAAGATTATATACGAGAATACTTTGCGGCTACCTCTCTATCATAGTATTAAGAAAAACAACCGTGAAAAGAATAGATGAAAAAACTACTTACGAGTAAAATTAATTGACCCTGAAAGGGTAGTTCGGGCTAAAAGAAAATAGAAATGACATGATGTAAAATGAGCAAACTAGCAGGCTGATTATAAATCAACGTGGTTGGTTTCATTCAATGGTCGAAACTATAACAATCTTGAAGGGCTCGGTGTCTTTGAAAGATATGATCGGATTCACTACTATCAAGTTAGTGCATCTTCAGTTTCCAGAGTAAAGTTCGAGTCCAAGTGCCAATCAACAGCATTTACCAGTTGTACTAAACAAGTGCCTATTTGCTAGTCACAAGCCTTTAATGTTGACACCTCTTAGAGCAGATGCCTCATAAAGTATACAAAGTATCTCCACAAACATCCCTACATGACGAAGGACAATAAAAATTTGCGCTGCGGTTTATCGACAAAAACAATTAATCCAAAATCGAAAAACTATTCCTTTTACTGCGTCAGACAGCAATTTGGAGTTTCTGCGCATCCACATCCAAAAACTTAATACTCTCTCTAGCTCTGAATTGTTTTGAGTAAAGAGAGGGAAGCTGTAGATAGAAGTGGCTAGTGTACCAAAACTTTTTGTCAGGGATTGCAGGCTTTTCATTGGTATGAATGTAATGGACAGGATGGCAACAATCTTTATCCTCCAATGAACAACCTGAACAAACATGTGCAATTACCGAGAAGTCGTGCTTGGGGCAAATTTTATATATTCATTCCTTCTTGCACAATGTAAAGTCTAGAAAATCTTTTAACCTTCTTCCAAACAAGAACATTCCAGAAGGCAAACCTTCCTCAAAAAATAAAAGAAAATAGGCATGGCTTGGGTGTGCTTATAGGAGTTTCCGTTGTTTTGCGTGGAAGCTCCTCTATCTAGTGACCGTAATGATTTTCTAACTCTGGTTCAATGATACAAGAAAATCATATTGGTTAGGAGTTTATGACATTTTGATATAAGATACACGAATTTCTTGCTTTTTTTGCGACAATTGCTGTTCTGCTATCCCTGCAACTGCTGCCAAATTATGCTGCAAAATTTTTGAGACTTTTCATGAAGAATCTAGATTGTTGAGTTTTACCTGTGGATTGCTTTAAGGTTCTACGGCCGCTGTAGCTGAAATGAATGTAAAAAAAATGTGAAAAAAAGAAAATGCCAAAAAAATTAGAAAATGAAAAATTCTAAAAAATTCATTTGAAAAATTGAAAGAAGTAAAGAATGGTAGCATCGAGAATTCCGAGCAGTAGATATGTAAAACACCCGCCAACAGATGTTATAGAAAATTTGTACGTTTCCCTGGAATTGGTCTACTTTTTGTTTCATTTCCAAATTTATTTTATTGCTAACGCCAACGTTGCATTAGCCCTTCTTGTTGGTTTCTTGAAGTTCTTTTCGCAACAAGTAAAGCCAACAATGATACAACTAGCTCCACTTGGGCTGGTGCTTAAACTGCAAAACTATTTTTATATAAATAAAGGAAACCGTAGGAAATTTAAAATCGAGACTGTTGAAGTATAAGTGCCGATGCAGCGAAAAGATTGACCTCCATAGGCCCACATTCCCATCACACAAGTAATAAAAGACAGTTCTTACTTTTACCTAGTTTTACTGCACTACTTTTAAATTCCTACGACTTTTAATTTCTTACCAATATGAAACTAGTGCATCCAAGCGTTTGTGGAAAGTTCTAATGAAATTGTTAGCAGATCAGGTCATTTCATTCATAAAGCTTGGGTTGAGTGTACGCATGGCTTTATAGGTTTTTCATTCATAAAGCATGGTTTCCTACAACAGTTGTTTTCAAGAAAAAGATTATGAAACTCTAACACGCTGTTTTTGAATGCTATGCATTGTTCTTTAATTTACCTTTTACGATCAATGTTTTGCCCTATTTTGCAAGTTCCCCAAGCAAACTGTCGAAAGCTTCAAAGCCATTTCTATTTAGTGTACCAATTAAACACTCTGCTACACTGGTTCTTTTAATTCGGCACATGTGCCTGTGTGGCGCAGAGGATTTGGCGTTAAATCACGGGCAATAATGTACCGTGTTGGTCGCTTGGAAATTAAAATTTCTTACTTTGTAAATGCTTTATTTTCTTCGTTCATGTCGCTGCAAAGTTTAGGCCTCGCCGCCATTGCTAGAAATCACATTCAAATGGTGCGCCTGCCAACGGTTACCTCATACGCAGCGCGCTCCTCGTTTTAGAAGTCCACTCACTTAAATATGACATATTTAAGCGACCGACACGGTGCATTATTGCCCGTGGTTAAATTTTGAAGCGAGCGAGGGCACAATCCCCACGGTCAACTCTAAAAATTTACAATTGGGCAGCACCCTTATTGTTAGTATTTAACTTTTGCCAACCATTGCCTAATTGATTTATAAATAAATATGATGCTTATATAAAAACTAGGCTCAAGATTTTAGTATGAATGAATACCTGTCTTCAGGGCCATCGTCCTCATCCGATGATGAAATTACTGCATATGTTTCCCTGGGGGTCTCCCAAGTCTTAGGATCTGAAAACAAAAAAAAAACTATATAGATGCACTATCATTTAAAAATGTTAAAGAATAAATAAAATGCTGTTCCAAGGGATGAATCACAAACCGGGAATCGGCCGGATAAAGCTGGATGGATCAAGGTACCCCCAAAATTATCAATTTTTTGTCATGCATCAACTAAATGCGGTAATAAATCAAGGTCAAAACTAGAATCACATTGAATGATGAAACACATGAATACCAAGCTTTGATCTATCTAAATTAACAAACTATCTAAATTTTACCAATGGCAAAAATTCACTTTGGCAATGTTGGGTACAAGTTGATGGATTTTGGGAAAATGTTCACCTTTCCCGGCAGATCGTGGAATCTAAGATAACCCTTTTGTGTCGTGTTGTCTTTGGTAAGATTTAGAGAGGGTTACCTTCAGCCTCCCAGCTTTTGGCCTGTTTTCTGACCAAAAACAATTAGATGGACATCTGCATATGTCAAGTACACCCCCCCCCCCTAGGAATTAGCTTTTAATGCAGATATGGTACAAGGTCGTAAGGTACTCACTGTTGACAACTACCTCAGAGTCATCGATGAAATCATCCATATCATCAAGCCTATAAATACAAATAATTTTAAAAAAGGAGAAGTTAGTATTGATAAAAAGATCGCATTCAGATTGCTATCTCAATCCTTTACCTAGGAAATGAAATAAGATAAAGTTCAAATACCCATAAACACCTACCTTCTGTTATTAATGACACTTTATACACTTACCTTATGTCATAACTGATACTGCTTACTTTGTAGCTTGCGCTGCAGACAGTGAATGTATGAAACCAATCTGTGGGCACTTTCACAAGCGCAGCAGATCAATCCAAACCCTATGCCTGGACATGTCACTTTTCCATGGAAATCAATCATCAGCGATATCAACTGACATTCAAATATCTCCTCCCTCATTTTAACCCTTTTCATCCATGGAAGGGCCAGTGTGGCCAAATGCTCTTCCGTGGGAAAGCTGTTTTTATACGAAACAAACAGCAACGGAGATATGACTTGAAAAAGTGCATCACAGGTCTTGTGCAATGTTTTTATATTACACAAGGGGGGGGGGGGATTGTCTACATGATCTTAAGATATGAATTTGTGGCCAATGCAAACATACTATACCAACTACATCTGGAGTGCATTGTAGCTATAAAGACTATGGGTGTAGAATTTAGGTCTATAAAGACTATGGAAAGCACGTTTAAGCTACACTCATTTCAAAAGTATTTGAAAAATCAGTGAAAACGCTCCAACCACGACGTTTACCTCCTTACGACGTTAATTGTTTTTGCCACTTAATGCTTTACAATTATAGTTCCGCGTCTGGAATGATGTGCTGGTGCAACATAGGTACAACACATCAATTCAAATAATATAGCAGGGAGAGCCGGGTGTTACTAATAAAGAAGTTTAATGTGATGGATGAACAGCGGTTAGATTTTTCCAGATATTTTGGCAAGGATTGTGGATAAATAGCTAAAAAGGCGGCTAGGCGAAGTTAAACGAGAAACGTAAATAAGATTACCTGCTGACGGGGAGCTAACGGAATTACACGGATGCCTCCTCCTCCCTAATTGCAGGCACTGTTCTGCCATATTTAAAAATCGTTTCAAGTCAACCGTTTTTAACAATTTTTAGAGCATTGATAGAATAAATCTTTAAAGAAAAAAGCTGCGCTGAATAGATGGACATAAATTGGTAGGTGAGACCAATTAGTATTCATTTTAAATAAAAATACATTAAGGTTTGTTAGGGTTAAAGTACGTTCTTCCTTTTACAATCGTTTCAAAATTTATTCTCACCGATCTTCTTCGTCTGATGAAATTAATACATGCGTGCTTCTTTTGGTAGACTTCACTTTGTTAACAACTAGGGAAAACAAACTTTATCATTTTCGTATTTGAAGAAGGTATCTAACCGAGAAAAAAGAGACTGGAGAACTTAACAATCTCATGAGATATGGAAGGTAAAATGAGTCGCCGAATTCAAAGACTTACATATTTTGTACGTTGAGGCAAATGGGTAGCGTCCCAACTACCACGAAGCGAGAGAAATGTATTATCAAAACACGAATTGCTGGAAAGAGCCAATGAAAAGAAGCGACGAAAAACAATGATCACCTGCGTCCTGGCTTGTCACAGCACTGTGATATATATACACAATACTGGCTTTGTCAAAGACATTAAGCAGAAGCAAGAAAAAACAGTCTCCCATGATGAGAGCTGTAAAGACCACATTGGAATTTCACGACTACTTCATGGTGCCTGTGTGGCGCAGTGGATTGGTGGTATGGTTTCAGTTGTGGCGAAGGCGGTTCAAATCACGGTTGGGGCTAAAAATTATTACAATTAGGAAGCTTTCTTATGGTACGAACACATTCTCCATGTCGGCAAATGCCTAATTGTTTACATACATATATATGTAAGTGTATGTGCGTGTGTGTATCTCAAAGTGCCTTGTATGTATTTAGCCTAGAACATTATAGAGCAGTCTAGCCAAGAAGCATTATATCAAGAACATAATCAGAAATCTAGAGATTTTCAAAGAACATTCCATATTGACAAGAATAGTAGTCGATGGAAATGCCTTAGATCGGAATGCTAGCAGTGTTTTTTTTTCGCTCACTGGCGCAAAATAATACAGTATGCTAGCATTAGAAGCTCATGAAAAAGCCACGAACTACTGATCATTGTTTGGATAAAATGTGTACCAACTCGTATGGTCTTTTCACTGCATTTTTTTCAAAGTTTGTTTTATCATCAACTTTAGCAACGAATACCCTATCTGCACTTCTTATATAATATGTGGTCTTTTCCCTGCACTGTTTTTTCCACGTTTGGTTTTATCATCAACTTTATCAACGAATACCCTATCGGTATAGGCTACTACTTATAGAATACAAATGATATATTTGATAAAAATCGAACCAAACCGTTACTGTTCTACCCAGGGACAGTGGTTTGGGAAGCTGTTTTCTTCGTGAGAATCCCTTCAGGCCTTTTTTAAACATTGTTACGATAGGGCTCATCCTTATGTAACGTGGAATCTGATTCCATATCTCGCCTTCAGAGCATTTATTTATTTTATTTTATTTTATTTTTTTTTCAAAGCGAGCTGAGTCAGAGACCCTGGTTCTTCTAACATCTGTCTGCCTACTTCACTTTAGCTTATTGGCCTTTTTTCGGAGTTTGCTATCAAAGAAAATTACATCTGTTCAAAATCATTTTATATTTCATTATATTTTCTGCTGTAGCTGATTTTATAATCACCGCAACCAGGTAAAACAAATAAGCTTTAAAAGCTGTTGAAGACATTGCCTTGTAAAGTATCAAACACCAAAATACAGGACAACTCTCTAAAGAATCATACATGCATCAAAACTATCATCATCTTCCTTGCTTTCATTAAGTTCATCTTCATATTTGGAGCTTGCTTCTTTAACAGATCTTTAAAAGAGAACAAAGTCATTTAGAGGATCATGGGTATTAAAGTATGCAATGCGCTGGACTTTATGCAAGCAACTGAAAATAGAAGTAATTGAAACAGTAGCATTGAAATACAATAGTCTGATGGGATGTAACAACAAGCAGTTATAGATACGGTGTTTAATTCTGTACTATTATATACCATCTTTAAGAAACTAAACTAGATATATGGTGGCAAGTCTAGGAAACAGAATCGCTTCATCAGTGGCAGCCACTAGAAAGATTGCTGGAGAGGAATGTAATTGCAAGGACAATCCACAATAATAATTATCTCAATAAGAGAGGTAAACAATTTTTAAGCAAGAACACAATATTAAAGTAATTCTAAACTCGCATTCACCGAGATGTTTCAATAGAAAAATATACTCGTATTTTCTCACTTTGTGAATTATCTAGCTTTGCTGCAGATGCATTTCTAAACCTGAAATCTCTGCACAACTCAGACGTACCTTAGTCAATTATCCATAAAATCATTTACCATTTCGTTTGCTTGTGCTTATGGGCTGAATATGAATCAATCATAAACTCTCTCTATTTCAATTAATCAGAAGATCTTTTGGTAAATCACATTAAAACACATTTATAAAACCATATACCTTAGAACTTGATATAAAAACAATATTTAACTTGATACTAAATTTTCGATTTAAATCTAAAGATAAAAGTAATTCAAAGTTTCGAAAAAGCCTCTGATGTTCCTTTTTTGAGCTTATCAAGGTACGATTCAACGATGTAAATAGCATATTGCTTGCGCATAACGAAAAAGTTTTCCAAAAAAGGCTACGTACTCATGATGATCAGAATTGTTGATTTCTACAAAAAAGAGTAGATATCAATCAAATTAATGGAATTAAGAATAAATCCTCAACCCCATCTAAATACTAGATTTGCTGGAAGCAATTGTTCTTGAACCAGTTCATAGCTTCCGTTAGATATCTCACCTTTGGTATATTGAAGCACCATTCAATGGAGCTGTTTCAACAAAAAGCATCTCTTTTATTATAACGAAAACGTTACTCTATATTCTATCAAAATCATAAAGATGCGCGCAAAAACCCTTTGAAAGGTGACGATATAGACAAAGTCACACAGAGAATGCCATGTATAAGATGTGAAGTAACAAGTTATGTAGAGAACGAAATTAGCAGGCTGCCTACTGGACTTTCGAGGCATGCTTGCAATGTCGAATGCAATAGTAAGCATAAATAACAGCACAAAGCGGTAAGAATGCAAAACACGTCCCGCAATTTATGGTTCACCCCGGCATACGAACTTCATAAATAAACTTTATACAATTTGTATATGATTGATCATAATCATGATTATATGATTGCCAGCCAATCTGAGAAAATCTCGATGCCTCCAAATTGTCGAAATGTACATTAGCAATCAGTTGCACCAACAAATTAATGTTGGATAAAAAGTGATTCGGGCAATTCTATTATGGAAAAGAAATAAATGCATTTTGTTACCTGCGTTTTCATTCTCCTCAAGATCATTATCGCTATTGACACAATCATCAGCATCATCATTGCTATCATCATTATAATCATCATTCCCATCATTATCATCATCATCATCGCCATCATCATTTTCATCAGAGGATGACCTAAAGGGAAAGATGCAATGGAGCTGAAAATAGCTAAAAAGGTGTAGGTTTTAAGATCATCAAAAAATTGCTGCAGAAAGCATACATTTTAATGGAACTGTTGGGTAAATTTCGTCTAGGCATAGCTTTTTTTGTGTGGAGGAGAAAAACGAGAACGTATGTTTAAATTTAATCGATGAGCAAATTACAGAAAGTTTAGAATGATAAGTGGTTCTTTTACAGTCGGGTTTGCATCTGGAAATTGACTTCGCTCACTTTTGGTATTCCTCGCATGGTTCCCACTCTTGGTTAGTTTCGAACAAAAAAGTATACTAAAAAACACCGTGCATCTTTTGTCAATGTAAAGTCTTTTGTCAATGTCCTCTCCCCTGTACAATGTTGTAATGTGATTATAAAATGAGTAGAAATGGAGATATGATTTTGATAAATGCATCATGGGTTTTGGAACATGGTCATCTCTCTCCTCAACATTTCTTAAGGGGGCAAGAGAGGCTGTCTCCTTAAAAAACGACATTAAAGCGGAAAATCAAAGTATGCGGCCAAAGAAAACCTACTGGTCCAACTACTTGTTGTGGATATTGTAGTTTTGGACGAAAATATACACTATGTACTATACATATGCCATGTCCCTTTTCTCTCGGAATTACATAATCTTGCAGTACTAAACAAGTGATTACTTACGAAGAGGAAACCTGCCGAACACAAACGGATCTGCGAGACCTTCGTCCTTTGCCACTTTCTGCAATAGTAGAAATATATAAGCTCTGCAATCGACAACACGCGAATGACATACAGTTCTTTGACACAAGGCATAAAGATTATTCAAACGTGCGTTTAGGCTGAAGTATTGCTGGTGGATAAATGGAAGACAATAATGGCAAGGGGAGATGCCCAACTTGGTGAAATATGAATGTTGCTACTGAGAAGAATTGAGATTGTAGCTTGTGAAAAGACTTTGTTCCTAGCAGCAAAATAAATTTGTTGACTATAAATTGATGTAAAATGAGTTAAGGTCCAGATAGCCAATGAACAAAGATCCTTGTGTTTTTGTGCTGTAAAGTAGCTAACAGCACCCTTCCCATGGATTAGCCCTCCCCCTACATCCCAGTGCACCATTTAAAGGCCGTAATTGCAAATAAAAGTCACGTGGTGGAGCACGTGAGTTGTACTAGAGCGGAATTATCTTGCTACTTATTGCCAAATACCTTTTGGTTATCAATTCGAAGATACAGAGGAGCGCTGGATAATCACGTACCTTCAGAATGCTTTATTATTTTGCTCCGGTAAATTTGGAAATGAAGAAGATTTAATACAAAACCGGTACGTGATTGGGTGAGAAATAGGTCGTGAAGAACCAAAAATTTACATCTAGGTTTGATAAGCTAACTTATAAATGAGTCTACACAAATAAACAACTTTTAAAATGCTGCATTGTACACAGACGTGTTGAATAAAATAACGAAGCAGCTGCTAATGGCTTCTATGAGGGATAGATAATGCAACTGGTTAAAAATGCTTCAGATTTTTGTACATACCTCCTATTTTTCTTTTCGCAATCTCATTATTCAACTTGTAATAAAAGGATAAGAGAAATGCTATTATCACATCACAAAATACAAGCGTTTAACAATGTCAAACTCAATGTCATTACTGCGTTTGTCGCTTCTGCTTCTTTTTATTGCAAATGACAAAAACGAAGTCAATTAAAAGATATGCCGTATATTCAACCATACATAGACATATAAGAACGAATTATTAATCCCTGTGTTGTTTAGGAAGTTTCCCACGTTTACAAGCGTTTTAAGTTTCCCCAAATACACTTGTAGATTTCTGCTGATAACCATGTGCTAGAAATGGTTGGTTCCTAATCGCTGTCTAGAATTGTAGTCAAACTGCAGACTATGAGCCTCAGTTTCGCTATCGACCTCACTTGCAGGATACGGAAAGCTGGATGTTCAGCAATTCAATCTAATAGCGAAATTTACGACCTATGTTACACTGCGTGGACTGTTAGATTTGTCATTGGTAATAACTTTGGAACAGCGCAGTTGCGGGAAATTGATAGATTCTAAATTCGTATGGGTTTTAAGGCTTCGACACTCGCCATTTTTCCTAGAACGCAAACAGTTCCCCTCCAAGAAAAATCTTTGCTCTAAATGTTTACCTTCTCTAGATATAATTTCAATAGTAAGCTATCCTCCCTCTCTATCCAGCCCTTTTTCGTGGCAAACTGTAGCAGTTTTTCCTGAAAAAGAAATAATATAGTTGAGCTTGCTAATAAGAAAGCTATCAATAAAGCAAAACATGATTTTAGCACATAATCTTAAACAGAACGGGAAAATGATTTGGTGGTGGAAGAAGTGTTAATTGTACATCCTAAAAAGGCACTGCTTGCATTTCTTTAGAAATTAATCAACCTCAGTTCTCAAACTTGCCAGTAACGACCAATAAAAGAAGCTTTCATCACTCTGCGGCAAATTTGTGGAATGAGTTACCTCTCCAAATAAGAAATAGCCTAACAATTTTCGAGTTTAAAAGAAAACTGGAAGCTTACTTTCCACACTAGCAAGTTTCCCAAGCACGATCTCTTGGAAGAGCAGCAATTTTTAACTTCTATATTAAGTATTTTCCTAAATTTTATTTGTATCTTTAAATTAACTTTATATGTAGAACGCTGATAGAGATTATGTGGTTGAAAAATTCTAAAAAAATAGATAATAAATAATAAATAAAATAAATAAACTGCCGTAAACAATTTTGTGTACTTAGATGTCAGGAAAAAGCTCTTCGCCATGAGGCAAAGAGCTAATTCTATTCAATTTTAACATAGGCACATGGGTTTCAAATTGAATCGAATATTAATATTCAATAGGTGCAAATAGGTAATGATGGATTACAAAAACGATAATTTTTGAACATAAGTAATATCATACATGAATAAAATATTTATTATCACGTCATATTTGCTTTGTACTCCTGTTGCGTTGATATTTCCTCATCCCTTTTACTTAGGCGCAAGTATTCATCGAAAATCCGATAGGCAGTCTGCTATTTTATTCGTTACTTTACTTGTTATACTTAAAGTATGTTTTACTCGCGGGCAGACGAGCAAGTTTGATGCAAAGAAAAGCGTTACTTTAAATAGAACAAGATCGTAAACTACCAGCGTTTAACAACATGTTTGCATCACACGTCGTGCAATATTGCTGGAAACGTTAAAGACAATCAACGCATACTTAATACAATCTGGGCGACATCCCCTTTCGAGCGCTTTCTTTTCCAATAACTGAATAAACCTTTACAGCAAGAATATGAGCAGTGAGAACGCATACATGTTAGTGACTATGAATTAAATACATCAAGATTAAAAGTAAATACAATTACATCATTTACAAGACAAGTGTACATTCGAGAAAGATATACAATATATAAGATACTATACAATATGCAAGATACTGGTTGTTCAAATAAGAGCATGACGAAACATCATCAATGCTAGCTCTGTATTATGATATCTTAGAGTCAGGGGCCGCGCAGCGGTCTTAAAGTGAAGGGGCTGATCGAGCCGCAGCGGTGGTCCAGGGGAATCCTTGGAAAAGTCATTTAGACCACACCCCTAAGAAGGTCGGAAAACGCCCCTTTCAAAAAAGGCTTTGCTTATTTACGTCCTTGCTTATATACAACAGTTCGGTTCAGAAAATATTTCAGTTGAAAATGCCATAATTGTAATAGCTTTTAGGACTATCTTTGAAAGTGGATGGGCTATAGCCCCTGCCAGCCCAATGGCTGTGCGGTGCCTACTTATAGTTCAACTTAACAGGAAAAAATCATCCGTTAATTTTACAGTCATACAATAAATATTCTAGTTCTCGAAAGCTTTACTCCAATTTGTCTTGTAATTCCCGTTACATTAGCTCTTTATTTCGTTGGTACGCCACTGTCTTCCCCTGGTCCACTTCCACCAGACCAAATTGATCTATTTTTACCAAAGGCTCTTTTTACATAATCATAAATGACTAGAATGATTTCAATCAATGACAAAAACGATGCTCCCAAAAACATTCCCATTTGTCCTCCAAAATCGCTGATTACTTTTTCAATCCCATACGCTTCTTCCTCGATAATTCTCGTTTCCAAAAGATCCGAATAATATATCGAAACAAGAATTAAATGTTTGCGCAACAATTCGATGTCTATATCACTTTCAGAGATGCCAGTGACATCTGACAAAATCGGTGCCAACTGCTTCACTTCCCATGATTGTGGCCATTTATTGTACGTCACTTGTGTTTCATACTTAACCTCTTGACACGGAAGGCGACAATCACATATTCTTGAATCAAAGTTTCTTCCCGCATCAAATATGCACATCAGCATGGCCTCTTCAGATGTATTGGATTTGTTCGGATACAGTGTCCTATTAATGAATGGTCCACCAAATCCACCAATAGTCCCACATTTGTTATAGTAGAAATTCAATTCACATGCCAATTTGCACTTATATACGGTATGTTTTCCTGGTAAGATCTTAACATATATGTTATCACTGTCTTCGTAACACTTTGATGAAAATGATCCTTTCAT
Source organism: Catostylus mosaicus (assembly GCA_964019065.1). Classification (NCBI taxonomy): domain Eukaryota; kingdom Metazoa; phylum Cnidaria; class Scyphozoa; order Rhizostomeae; family Catostylidae; genus Catostylus; species Catostylus mosaicus. The sequence continues at coordinate 11,714,075 of OZ025186.1, forward strand.
CCTCGACGAAGTCACTTTTTTGAGATTAATAAGGGTGTGAAAGCCCGGGGGTAATGAAATGCCTGACATTGAACGAATATATTCCACTGGGTCGTGTATATCAACATAAAGACCTGCTCGCCATTCCATCATATGACTATTTAGAACCGCAGTTTGACGATTACTTATATCTGTTTCGTTAAAAAATAGCATCATTCTTAGACCAGAGCCCTCACCTTCTTTTTCTAGACCAAGACTACCATCTTTATTCAATTGAAAACATGGCCAGTAATGTGGAACAAACGAAAAACTGTTTGGGAATCGTAAATCAAACTTATGGAGCTCATACATCATGGTGGCATTTCGAGACATTGCCATGAACATTTTGCAGGCGTTTTCAAAGAACAGCTTATTCACACTATTGGCAAATTCCTTTCCACTGTAATTTGCACATGTTGAAGGCAACTTCTGATTCTCTGGAGTGATGACATCCTCTGTTACATTGTTTTCATCTAGCATGATGTTTCTATTACAAAATGTCATTGCAGGAAGATTGAGGGATGGTACTGGAGTAACTTTCGTTGTCATGTATGTCTCTCTTTTACCATATACAGAAATTATTTGTTTTGCAAAACTGATGAACATACCAAATGATACACAGCATAAGACCAACCAAAATAACCTTCGACTTCTACAGGAAGTGGAAAAAACTTTAGGCCATCCGTGAACACTTAAGTCTTCCATGTTCTTCGTAAATTCCTTTTCCTTTCTGTTTGCCATCACTTAATCAGTACTGATCCTAACTGCACTGATATCGCAATAAAGTACGTTTTATTCATAGAATATAACCTTATTTAATTATAAACATCTAATGACATCGAACAAATGAATTGAAGTTCACCTAAAAGCAATTATAATTCTTATGACCTAAAAGCAAATAGGTTTTGGAAAAGTAAACATAACGACTTTAATTACAACTGACTTATTTTTTCCTAATTTGTATGATAATAAACTTTTAATTAATTCCGCTTATTAAATACTCATTTGTACATGTTGATTTATGTACCTTTATACACCTATTTGTACATGTAAACTTTGGAATGAAATACCATTGATGAATTTTTACCGACTGTAAACAAATCTTAACGGCCTTGATTGAAAACTCTCAAAATCAGTTCCCTGTTGCATGTAATAAAATATTGTAATTTTTGCTCCTCCCTAGTGATCTTCCTTTCAGCACATTAGTTTTGTCCAACAAGATAAAACACATGCAGAATATTGAAATCATAATTTCACTCAACGCAGATCTATTGTGAGGTTGTTCTATCTAGGCCATATTAGTAAAATAAGGCTGATGTTTTTAACCCACCGTTTCTTTCACTTTATGACATAAAAGTTCTAGTTAACATTGTCTCCGTCACAATTTTTAACCAGTTATCAGGCAGACATATTGCCATTGTGTTTATAGCAGATTTTTATGAAGCTAAGGCAATTTAATTTTTGGTTACAGTTGATATGAGAACGATGTATTTCAATAGACAACTGAAAATACGATACGATGACACCATTCGAATCATTAAAAAGACTGCCTCCAGCCACGCATGTTGTAAAAGGCTTTTTTGATGACTGATTATTACAAAACTATGATGATTACAGGCTTTTTATTCATTAGAAAACAAGCATTCTGCTTCAACTGGGGTGGATTATTTAGATATTCCGCCAGATGACCATTATCCATGCATAATGCAACCCCAAGTAAAAGTGCTTGAAAACGGTCTCAGTAGCGTTAATCGTGCCAAAGGTGAGACCACATCAGTCTCTGATGATATCAGTCACGGTAGCTGCAATCAACCGCACCGTTTAATAAAACCATGAAGATCTTTAATCATATGGCTAAATTTGTCAACAAATTGTGAATAAAGTTGATGAATACAATGAAGATTCCTTCAAGAAGGGGATTATATTTGATAAATTCAAAATCTCCCAGCAAACTAAAATAAAAATCTAAAAATCTCCAAGTGAAAAGAGCTTCTGAGAAGAATATAGACATTATGCACTTATCCACGTCCAAAAAAGAAAGTCGAAAGTGATACATCGGTGGAAGCTATATTACCGTTTAATGAAATCTAAGGTTAATTCTGTCAAATATCCAACTGCTCAAAGTCAAGAAATATGAAACATAAAGAATTTAATCCCATTCACCAGATAATGATGCCTTCATCAGTGGTTTGTTTTGCTGATAGGGTATTGTCTTGCACATTAGCATGTCCACTTCACATGTATTGGATTTGTTCGAATAAGGTGTCCTATTAATAAATGGTCCACCAAATCGACCAATAGTCCCACATTTGTTATAGTAGAAATTCAATTCGCATGCAAATTTGCACTTATATACAGTATGTTTTCCTGGTAAGATCTTAACATACATGTCATCACTGCCCTCGTAGCAATTTGATGAAAATGGGCCTTTCATCCTCGACGAAGTCACTTTTTTGAGATTAATAAGAGTATGAAAGCCCGAGGATAATTAAATACCCGTAATTGAACGAATATATACCACTGGATCGTGTATATCAACATAAAGTCCTGCTCGCCATTCCATCATATGACTATTTAGAACCGCAGTTGGACGACTACTTATATCTGTTTCGTTAAAAAATAGCATCATTCTTAGACCAGAGCCCTCATCTTCTTTTCCTAGACCAAGACTACCATCTTTATTCAATTGAAAACATGGCCAGTAATGTGGAACAAACGAAAAATTGTTTGGGAATCGTAAATCAAATAGATGGAGCTCATACATAATGGTGGCATTTCGAGACATTGCCATGAACATTTTGCAGGCGTTTTAAAAGAACAGCGTATTCACACTATTGGTAAATTGCTTTCCACTGTCATTTGCACTGATTCTTTGGAGTGATGACATCCTCTGTTACATTGTTTTCATCTAGCATGATATTTCTATTACAAAATGTCACTGCAGGAAAATTGAGGAATGGCACTGGAGTAACTTTCGTTGTCATGTATGTCTCTCTTTTACCATATACAGATATTATTTGCTTTGCAAAGCTGATGAAGAAACCAGATGATGCACAACATAAAATCAACCAAAATAACCGTCGACTTCTTGCGGATGTTGAGAAGACTCTTGGCCATCCGTGAGCACTTAAATCTTGCATGTTCTTTGTTAATTCCATGTCCTTTCTGTTGGCCATTTCTTCACTTAAGCAGTACCGATCCAAATTGCACTTGTATTGCAATAAAGCACGCTATATTTAAAGACTTGAACCGCATTTAACGACAAACATAAAAATACATAAAAAATTTCATATCGGAGCAATTTCAATTTTTTTGAATGCAAAGCAAAATAGGTTGTCGAAAAGCAAACATATCGCCTTTCATTACAACTGTCTTATTTTCTCATTATTTGTTTGATAATAAACGTTAATCTGCTTAATAAATGAAATCTGCTCAGGAAACACTAATTTGTACATGGCTATTTGATTAAAATTTGAAATGAAATACCATTGATGAATATACCGATTGTAAATAAATCTTCACTGCCTTAATTATATACGCTTAAATTAAGGGCTTGTTTACATGATCCCGCCTTGCCGGGATATCTCGCCTAGACGGGGCGTTTTTTTATTTGCATTTACAAGAGTAGCATTGCCGAAACGGGATGCAATTTGGCGCCTTTTTGACATAACATTTGGCGCTATTTTTAAAAAAAGTCTTTCATTAAATATGTGCAACAACGTACTTTCTGCTAAAGAATGGAAAAAGAACTTTCACTTATCTTTTCGTGAATGTGAAGTGTTTAGTCGACCAAATATGACCATTTATAGAGCAAAGCATGCGCATTGACGTCTATTTCATCCGGGCAAGGCGGGCTATCCAGTCCTTTACTGTTTATATGAAGAAAATCATCCCGGCCAGACGGGATATCTCGCCTTGCCGAGACGGGATAAAGGCATCCCGTCCAGACGAGACGGGATGAAACTCCCATGTAAACGCAAAGTCACAATTGTGTGTGTTTTTATAGGAAGTTGGGGTATCCCGGTGAAACGAGTTATCCCAGCTAGGCGGGATCATGTAAACAGGCCCGAAATTCCCCTTTGCATGTTATGAAATGTTGTCATTCAGGCTTATCCAGAGTAAACCTTCTTCCAGATTCATTAGACTTAGAGCCTGTTTTCAAAGAATCGAGTTTCTCGACTTGCCAACATTCTCGGCTGACCGAGTTTCCCAACATGTATAGGAAACCATCATTTTGACACTTCAAAGTTTACATGGACAACGGGAAACTCGGCTAGCCGGATTCCTAGCAGGTACAGGCGAGATCTCGCTTAACCGAGTTTCTCGGCCAACACATGTAGACGCAAGCTGCCTAGTTTCCCACCTGAACGGGATACATTTGTCCTGAATACGCATGCGTTTCGATGAACTGATGACATAGAGGCTTTATTGATACAGTTACTTAGTCACTAAAAAAGAGTTACGAACGCTACAGTTACGAATTTAACAACATACATTTTGATGCGGATAAGGCAGTTTTGTATTAAACACGTAGGGAATGAAATGGTTGAAGAAATTTCCAAACAAACACAAACAAGAGAGCAAAATCCATACCGATCAAATTATAGCAGACTAAAACATAAATTTAGCATAAAAATTTGTTCATTCATAATTTGTTAATTCATGTCAATATGCAGTGAGTGAATCTCATACTTTCACGGCTACATGGAAATACTTCCAGTCAATCAAAGCGCCTTTCATGGATTCTTCGCTATGAAGGTGATGAACACAATGAAGATTCAACGATGAATGGTACAATATTTCATAATTTGACAATCCATACGAAAAAGACATTTTACAATATTACAACAAGAAAATAACAATATCACAATACTGCAAGTGAAAAGAGCTTCTGAGAAGGATATAGACACTATACTGTTGTCCGCGTCTATAGTGGAAAATTAAAGTTGATACATGGGTGCAACCTATACACTGCTTTATCGTAGCCTTTAAAAGATTCCAGATTAAATCCTGCCATATATCCAACTGCTAAGGGTTCAAAAAGATTTAAACCACAAAAGATTCCATCCCATTTATCAGGTAACCATGCCTATATTAGTGGCTTACTTCGCTGGTGGGCCATTGTCTTCCCCCAATCCATTTCCGTCTCCTCCAATAGATCCACGTTTACCAAAGGCTTGTTTTAAAAAATCATAGAAGACCACAAAGATTTCAATCAATGACAAAAATGATGCTCCCAAAAACATTCCCATTTGTCCTCCAAAGTCGCTGATTACTTTTTCAATACCATACGCTTCTTCCTCAATTATTTTCGTTTCTAAAAGATCAGGATAATATATCGAAACTTGAATTAAATATTTGCGCAACAATTCAATGTCCACCTCACTTTCAGAGATTCCAGTGACATCTGACAAAATCGGCGCCAACTCCTTCACTTCCCATGATTGTGGCCATTTCCTGTAGGTCACTTGCGTTTCATACTTGACTTCTTGACACGGAATGCGGCAGTCACATGTTGTAGGATCCAGATTTTCCTTTTCATCAATATAGCACCTGATGACTTCTTCCTTGGATTTATTGGATATTCTAGGGTAATGTGTGTTGTCAGCAAATGCTCCACCAATTTCATCAATCGAACCACATCTTTCATAGTAGAACTTCAATTCGCATGCATGCTTGCACATTGATACAGTATGCTTTCCTGGCACAACCTTAACATACATGTTATCTTCATCGTCATAGCAATTTGATGATAATGAGCCTTTTTTCCTCAACAAAATGACTTTTTTTAGTTTTATAAGTGTATGAAACCCTGCCATCAATGAAATACCTTCTAACGAACCAATGTGTTCCGCTGGGTCGTGAATATCAACATAAAGCCCTGAACGATACTCAAGAAGATGATCGTTAGGAATCCTAATAGAAGGATCCCATTTTTCTGTTTCATTAAAAAATAATATCATCCTCAAACCAGAACTTTCTCCCTCTTTACCTAAAGCCAAATGACCATTATGATTCAGCTTAAAACATGGCCACGCATTTGGAACAAACGAAAAATTGCTTGGAAATCGTAAATCAAACTTGAAAAGATCGTGTTTAATAGTAGCTTTTCGAGACGTTGCCAAGAAGATTTTGCAACCATGATCAAAGAACTGCTTATTTAAAATATTTTTAAATTCTTTTCCGCTATAATTGTTGCATGTTGAAGGGAAATCCTGCATTACTGGAGCCAAAAAAGTCCCATTGATACTAGATTCATCCAAGAGGAGATTTCCGTTGCAAAATGTTATTGCAGGTAAATTCAGGTATGTTACTGGAGTTACTTTTGTTGTGACGTACGTCTCTCTTTTACCGTATACAGATATTATTTGTTTAGCAAAACGTATGAAGAAACCAAATGATACACAGCATAAAATCAACCAAAATAACCTTCGACTTCTACAGGAAGTTGAGAAGACTTTAGGCCATCCATGAACACTTAAATCTTGCAGGTTCTCCGTAAATTTAGTGTTCTTTGTGTTTGCCATTTCTTCACTCAAGCGGCACTCATCCTAATTGCACTGATATTGCAATAAAGCACGCTTTATTTATAGACTAGAGAACCTTATTTAACGACAAGCATAAGAATACAGTGAATAAATGAATTTAAGTTCATCTAAAATCAAACACAATTCTTATGACCACAAAGCAAAATAGGTTTTCGAAAAGCAAACATTGCGACTTTCAATGCAACTCTCTAATCATTTCCAAGTTTGTGTGATTACAGACTTTTTATGGATTCCGATTATTAAAAACTTATTCGTACATGTTTATCTTACCAAACCTCTTACATCAGAAAGAAATTTCATTGACGAATTTACCGACTGTAAACATTAACTCGCTGCTTTAATTGATCGCACTTAATAAGAATTCTTCACTGTATGTAATATTGATAAGCATTAATGCTCCTGCAAAGTGGTCTTTCTTTTAAATACATTGGACTCGATAAATAACAAAAAAAGTACCAAGAGATTCGACGCTATTATCCGATTCAACACTGACCTATTATGAATTAATTCCCATTAGACCACATCAGAGACTGATGCTGACCAATTCCCACCGTTTTTTCTACTTTGCGTCAGTAACATTTTTAGTAACTTTCCTCCATCAAAGGCAGCAATCACTTATCAAACAGGTATGTCCCTATTGCGTTAATGGGAAATTTAAATGAAGTTTCTGTTTCATTATTTTTATGTTAGTTCATATTAATGTTCTATTACCAATAAATACAACTGCGGCAACAGAATTACCTTAGGATTTAGTCAGGATATACGGTTAAGACTCGCACAAATTACAATTGTTTAAACAATAAAATTTGCGACTCAACAATAACATCGTATTGAAATGTATATATTATGCAATCAGTGTCAGCTAAAGTGATTTAAATTGTCTTCATCAAACTTCACATAATTATTCATTCATACATATCAATAATTAAACCAAGAAAGGTACAATAAATAATAAATTAATAATCCATTTGAGAATGAATAAACATCGTTATGATATATCTACAGTGATTCAAAATTTGATTATAAACCTTCATGATAAAATTTCTTAATATGAGATAGTAAATGAACTTAGAAAGATACACTATTTGATGAAGTGACAATCCATAAGATAAAGAAACAAGAAAACTACATATCTGCAAGTGAAAAGACCGTCTGAGAAGGACATGGACACTATACGGTAATCCACGTCTAAAGTAGATAATAATAATACATACATCGGTGCAAGATAGATAGTGCATTGTCGTAGCGTTTAAAAACAGCTAGATTAAATCCAGCCAAATATTCAACTGCTAAGGGTCTGATGAAAATTAAAGAAGAAAGATTTCATCCCATTTATCAGGCTATAATGCCAACATCAGTGGCTTACTTCGCTGGTGGGCCATTGTCTTCCCCCAATCCATTTCCGTCTCCTCCAATAGATCGACGTTTACCAAAGGCTCGTTTTACATAATCATAAATAACCAGAATGATTTCAATCAATGACAAAAACGATGCTCCCAAAAACATTCCCATTTGTCCTCCAAAGTCGCTGATTACTTTTTCAATACCATACGCTTCTTCCTCGATTATTTTCGTTTCTAAAAGATCAGGATAATATATCGAAACTTGAATTAAATATTTGCGCAACAATTCAATGTCCACCTCACTTTCAGAGATTCCAGTGACATCTGACAAAATCGGCGCCAACTCCTTCACTTCCCATGTTTGTGGCCATTTTCTGTACGTCACTTGTGTTTCATACTTGACTTCATGACACGGAATGCGACAGTCACATGATGTAGGATCCAGATTTGGCGTTTCATCAATATAGCACCTAATGACTTCTTCCTTGGATTTATTGGAAATTCTCGGGTAATGTTTGCTGTGAACAAATGTTCCACCTATTTCATCAATCGAACCACATCTTTCATAGAAGAACTTCAATTCGCATGCAAGCTTGCACATTGATACAGTATGCTTTCCTGGCACAACCTTAACATACATGTTATCATCATCATCATAGCAATTTGATGATAACGGGCCTTTCTTCCTTGACGAAATGATTTTTTTTAGTTTTATACGAGTCTGAAACCCGGGCATCAATGGAATACCTTCTAAGGAACCAATGTGCTCGGCTGGGTCGTGAATATCAACATAAAGCCCTGAACGATAATCAAGAAGATGATCGTTAGGAATCCTAATAGAAGGATCCCATTTTTCTGTTTCATTAAAAAATAATATCATCCTCAAACCAGAATTTTCTCCCTCTTTACCTAAAGCCAAATGACCATTATGATTCAGCTTAAAACATGGCCACGCATTTGGAACAAACGTAAAGTTCCTTGGAAATCGTAAATCAAACTTGACAATATCATATTTAATAGTAGCTTTTCGAGACATTGCCAAGAAGATTTTGCAACCATGATCAAAGAACTGCTTATTTAAAATATTTTTAAATTCTTTTCCGCTGTAATTGTTGCATGTTGAAGGCAAATCCTGCATTACTGGAGCCAAAAAAGTCCCATTGATACTAGATTCATCCAAGACGAGATTTCCGTTGCAAAATGTCATTGCAGGTAAATTCAGGGATGTTACTGGAGTTACTTTTGTTGTGACGTACGTCTCTCTTTTACCGTATACATATATTATTTGTTTGGCAAAACGTATGAAGAAACCAAATGATAAACAGCATAAAATCAACCAAAATCACCTTCGACTTCTACAGGAAGTTGAGAAGACTTTAGGCCATCCATGAACACTTAAATCTTGCAGGTTCTCCGTAAATTTAGTGTTCTTTGTGTTTGCCATTTCTTCACTCAAGCGGCACTCATCCTAATTGCACTGATATTGCAATAAAGCATGCTTTATTTATAGAATAGAACCTCAATAAACTAAATAAATGAATTGAAGTTGATCTGAAAGCAATTAAATTGAAGTTGATCTGAAAATTTTGTGAACACAAAGCAAAATATATTTTCGAAGAATGAAAATAGGGACTTTCATTACAACTGTCTCATTATTCCTAATTGGTGTTATTGTAAACCTTTTTATGAATTCCGATTATTAAACGCCTATTTTCACGGGTTTTTCTGACTAAGCATCTTGCATCAAAATGAAATTTCATTGACGAATGAACCGACTCTAAAAAACATTTCTAGTTTAATTGACTACAATTAAAATGACTTATTCAATTTCTATAATGATTGGCATTTAAGCTCCTCCGGAGTGGTCTTAAACTTGACCAATAACAAAAAACACCTTTTCTTTAATTTGTGTCATAAAAATTCTTTATAATTTTCCTCTATCACAAACTGCACTCACTTACTTGGCAGAGTGAGAAATATTGTGTACATGGGAAGTTTTGATGAAGTTTCTGTTTGACTTAATTCATATTATTTTATTTCATACATTATCAAAGAAATTGACTATAGCAACTAAATTACCATAGGTTTTGATAAAGATGTACGTGGATTATTCACATATTTTAACAATTGTGTAAAGAATAAATTTGGAACTGAAACAACATCGTACTGGAAGGTACATACAATGTAAAAGTGTAATCTACAGTAATTCACATTGTCTTCATCAAATTGAAACGTAATTATCTCGTAATATATCATGAAAAAGAAAGTTCCTTAACTACGCATTTTGAAATGAAACAACATCATTATGATGCTAATGTATATACAATGTATTCATTGTATTGATAAAAAATAGAAAAATAAAAGAGAAAAGGTACAATATTTCATAAATTAACAATTCATAAGACAGCAAAACAAACGTAATTCAAAAATCTCTAAGTGACAATAACTTTAGAGGAGAAAGACACTAAACAGTCATCCTTGTCTTAAATGGAAAATTAAATTAGAAACATCGGTATAAGCTGTAAAGTTCATTCCCAAAGCTCTGCAAAAACTAGATTGAATTCAGTCATTTATTCAACTGCCAAGTGGTCATAAACCGTAAGCCATAAAAAAATATCTATCTTATGAATCGAAGAAATCGTGTCTACATTAGATGCTTATTTCACAGGTAAGCTATTATCTTCATTTGATACACTTCCATCAGCTCGAATAGATCGCTGTTTACCACAGGCTCGTTTTACATAATCATAAATGACCAGAATGATTTCAATCAATGACAAAAACGATGCTCCCAAAAACATTCCCATTTGTCCTCCAAAGTCGCTGATTACTTTTTCAATACCATACGCTTCTTCCTCGATTATTTTCGTTTCTAAAAGATCGGAATAATATATGGAAACTAGAATTAAGTGTTTGCGCAACAAGTCAATGTCTATCTCACTTTGAGATATGCCGGTAACATCTGACAAAATCGGCGCCAACTCCTTCACTTCCCATGATTGTGGCCATTTCCTGTACGTCACTTGTGTTTCATACTTAACCTCTTGACACGGAAGGCGACAATCACATATTCCTGAATCAAAGTTTCTTCCTGCATCAAATATGCACATCAGCATGTCCTTTTCAGATTTATTGGATTTGTTCGGATAAAGTGTCCTATCAACAAATGGTCCACCGAATCCACCAATTGTCCCACATTTGTTATAGTAGAAATTCAATTCGCAAGCCAATTTGCACTTAAAAACAGTATGTTTTCCTGGTAAGATCTTAACATATATGTTATCACTGTCTTCGTAACACTTTGATGAAAATGGGCCTTTCATCCTCGACGAAGTCACTTTTTTGAGATTAATAAGAGTGTGAAAGCCCGGGGGTAATGAAATACCTGTAATTGAACGAATATATTCTACTGGGTCGTGCAAATCAACATAAATTCCAGCTCGCCATTCTTTCATATGACTATTTAGAACCGCAATCGGGCGATTACTTATATCTGTTTCGTTAAAAAATAGGATCATTCGAAAACCAGGGCCCTCGCCTTCTTTTCCGAGACCCAGATTACCATCTTTATTTATTTCAAAACATGGCCAGTAATGTGGAACAAACGAAAAATTGTTTGGGAATCGTAAATCAAACTTATAGAGCTCATACATAATGGTGGCATTTCGAGACATTGCCATGAACATTTTGCAGGCGTTTTCAAAGAACTGCTTGTTCACACTATTGGCGAATTGCTTTCCAGTGTAATTTGCACATGTTGAAGGCAAATTCTGATTCTCTGGAGTGATGACATTCTCTGTTACATTGTTTTCATCTAGCATTATGTTTCTATTACAAAATGTCATTGCAGGAAGATTGAGGAATGGTACTGGAGTAACTTTCGTTGTCATGTATGTCTCTCTTTTGCCATATACAGATACTATTTGCTTTGCAAAACTGATGAAGAAACCAGATGATACGCAGCATAAAATCAACCAAAATAACCGTCGACTTCTTGCGGATGTTGAAAAGACTCTAGGCCATCCGTGAACACTTAAATCTTGTATGTTCTTCGTAAATTCCAAATCCTCTCTGTTCGCCATTTCTTCAATTAAACAGTACTGACCGTAATTGCACTGGTATTGCAATAAAGCACGCTATATTTAAAGACTTGAACCGCATTTAACGACAAACATAAAAATACATAAAAAATTTCATATCGGAGCAATTTCAATTTTTTTGAATGCAAAGCAAAATAGGTTGTCGAAAAGCAAACATAGCGCCTTTCATTACAGCTGTCTTATTTTCTCATTATTTGTTTGAAAATAAACGTTTAATGAAATCCGCTCAGGGCACACTAATTTGTACATGACTATTTGATTAAAATTTGGAATGAAATACCATTGATGACTATACCGATTGTAAATAAATCTTTACTGTCTTAATTATATACGCTTAAAACTAAGTGCCTGTTTACATATTCCCGCCTAGCCGGGAGATCTCGCCTAGAAGGGACGTTTTTTTTATTTGCATTTACATGAGTAGAATTGCCGAGACGGGCTGAAATTTGGCGCTTTTTTGACATCACATTTGTCGCTTTTTTTTAAAAAAAAGTCCTTTTTCAAATGAGTGCAACAACGTACTTTCTGCTAAAGAATGGAAAAAGAACTTCCACTTATCTTTTCGTGAATGTGAAGTGTTTAGTTGATCAAATATGATCATTTCTAGAACAAGGCATGCGCATTGACGTCATTTTCTTACCGGCAAGGCGGGCTGTCCCGTCCATTTCTGTTTATATGGAGAAAATCATCCCGGTCAGATGGGACAGGATGAAACTCTCATGTAAGCACGAAGTGACATTGTGTGTGTTTTTATAGGAAGCTGGGGTATCCTGGTGAAATGAGAAATACCGGCAAGGAGGGATCATGTAAACAGGCCCTAAATTCCCCTTTGCATGTTATGAAATGTTGACCTTCTTCCAGATTCATTCGACTTATGGCCTGTTTAAATAGAATCGAGTTTCTCGGCTTGCCAACATTCTCGGCTAGCCGAGTTTCCCAGCTTGTATAGGAAACCACCATTTTGACACTTTAACATGGACAGCGTTAAACTCGGCTAGCCGGGTGCCTAGCAGGCACAGGCGAGATCTCGCTTAACCGAGCTTCCCCGCTTACTCATGTAAATGCAAGTTGCCCGGTTTTTCCCACCTGAACGGGATATGTTTGTCCCGCATACTCATGCGTTTCGGTGGACTGGTTACAAAGGCTATATTGATACAGTGCCTAAGTCACTAAAAAAGAAAATGTGAATTCAAGAACATACATTTTGTTGCACATAAGGTAGTTCTGTATTAAACACGTAGGGAAGAAATGGTTGAAGAATTTTCCGAACAAACACAAACAAGAGAGGAAAATCCATACCGATCAAATAATAGTAGAGCAAAACATAATTTATCATCAAAATTTGTCAAATTCTTGCAAATGCTCGTTGAGACCATCCAGATGCTAAAATTTTCTTTCTCGCCTTTAAATAGCACCAAACGCATATTAATTGATGTCGATATGCAGTAATTGAATCTCATCGTTTCCCGGCTAAATGGAAACACTGGCAGAATATTAAAGCGCCGTGCCTGGAAACTTTGTTGTGAAGGTGATGAACACAATGAAGATTAGACGAACAATGGTAAAAACTTTAATAAATTGACCATCTAAACGAAAAAACATTTTACAATATTACAACAAGAAAAAAAAACAACTCCACTGTTCTGCAAGTGGAAAGAGCTTCTGAGAAGGATATAGACCCTAAAAGGCTATCGACGTCCAAAGAAGAAAATTAAAATTGTTACTTGGGTGCAACAAATATAGTGTTTTATCGTAGTCTTCAAGAACAGCTGGATGAAATCCTGCCAAATACTCAACTGCTCAGGATAAAAAGGATTCAAACCACAAAAGATTTCATCCAATTCAAAATGCTATCATGCCTTCATCATTGGCTTATTTCGCTGGTAGGCCACTGTCTTCCCCCAATCTATTTCCATCTCCTCCAATTGACCGACGTTTACCTAAGGCTCGTTTTACATAATCATAAATAACCAAAATGATTTCAATCAATGACAAAAACGATGCTCCCAAAAACATTCCCATTTGTCCTCCAAAGTCGCTGATTACTTTTTCAATCCCATACGCTTCTTCCTCGATTATTTTCGTTTCTAAAAGATCAGGATAATATATCGAAACTTGAATTAAATATTTGCGCAACAATTCAATGTCTATCTCACTTTCAGAGATTCCGGTGACATCTGACAAAATCGGCGCCAACTCCTTCACTTCCCATGATTGTGGCCATTTCCTGTACGTCACTTGTGTTTCAAACTTGACTTCTTGACACGGAATGCGACAGTCACATGATGTAGGATCCAGATTTTGCGATTCATCAATAAAGCACCTGATGACTTCTTCCTTGGATTTATTGGTTAGTCTTGGGTAATGTGTCTTGTCAGCAAATGCTCCACCAATTTCATCAATAGAACCACATCTTTCATAGTAGAACTTCAATTCACAAGCCACCTTGCACATTGATACAGTATGCGTTCCTGGCACAACCTTAACATACATGTTATCATCATCTTCATAGCAATTTGATGATAATGAGCCTTTTTTCCTCAACAAAAGGACTTTTTTTAGTTTTATAAGGGTATGAAACCCTGCCATCAATGATATACCTTCTAACGAACCAATGTGTTCCGCTGGGTCGTGAATATCAACATAAAGCCCTGAACGATACTCAAGAAGATGATCGTTAGGAATCCTAATAGAAGGATCCCATTTTTCTGTTTCATTAAAAAATAATATCATCCTCAACCAGAACTTTCTCCCTCTTTACCTAAAGCCAAATGACCATCCTGATTCAGCTTAAAACATGGCCACGCATTTGGAACAAACGAAAAGTTCCTTGGAAATCGTAAATCAAACTTGAAAAGATCATATTTAATAGTTGCATTTCGAGACATTGCCAGGAACATTTTGCAACCATGATCAAAGAACTGCTTATTTAAAATATTTTTAAATTCTTTTCCGTTGTAATTGTTGCATGTTGAAGGCAAATCCTGCATCACTGGAGCCAAAATAGTCCCATTGATACTAGATTCATCCAAGAGGAGATTTCCGTTGCAAAATGTCATTGCAGGTAAATTCAGGGATGTTACTGGAGTTACTTTTGTTGTGACGTACGTTTCTCCTTTACCATATACAAATATTATTTGTTTGGCAAAACGTATGAAGAAACCAAATGATACGCAGCATAAAATCAACCAAAATAACCTTCGACTTCTACATGAAGTTGAGAAAACTTTAGGCCATCCATGAAGACTTAAATCTTGCACGTTCTTCGTAAATTCCGCGTCCACCGCGTTTGCCATTTCTTCACTTGAGCTGCACTCTTCTTTGTTGCACGGACATTGCAATAAAGCACGCTTTATTTAAAGACTAGAACCTCATTTAACGACAAGCATAAAAATACAGTGAATAAAAGAATTTAAGTTCATCTAAAATCAAACACAATTCTTATGACCACAAAGCAAAATAGGTTTTCGAAAAGCAAACATTGCGACTTTCATTGCAACTCTCTAATCATTTCCAAGTTTGTGTGATTACAGACTTTTTATGGATTCCGATTATTAAACGCGTATTTGTATATGTTTATCTAGACAAACTTCTTGCATCAGAAAGAAATTTCATTGACGAATTTACCGACTGTAAACATTAACTCACTGCTTTAATTGATTGCACTTAAAAGGAATTCTTCACTGTATGTAATATTGATCAGCATTAATGCTCCTGCAAAGTGGTCTTTCTTTTAAATACATTGGACTCGATAAATAACAAAAAAAGTACCAAGAGATTCGATACTATTATTCGATTTCAACACAACGATTGACCTATTGTGAATTATTTCCAGTTAGACCACATCAGTGACTGATGCTGACCAATTCCAACCGTTTTGTGTCAGTAACATTCTTAGTAACTTTCCTCCAACAAAGGCAGCAATCACTTATCAGACAGGTATATCCCTATTGCGCTAAAGGGAAATTTAGATGAAGTTCCCGTTTCATTATTTTCGAGTTAGTTCATGTTAATGTTCCATTACCAATAAATACAACTAGGGCCATGTCATGTCGTGGTTGTGCCATGTCTTCGCAGCGAGTAGACGTATTTTGGCAGCTCTGGTTATCTTAAATGTTCACGCCATTCTTTGCGTCAGAAGATGTGCTTTTGTCACTGGAGATGGCATCAGTGTTTCTTTTCACATGCAGGAAATCTTTATAGGGGAAACCTTTACATACTCATCACTGTTTTGCTGTTTAAATACCAGAAGAATTCACATTAGGCCCTCATCGAGAACACTGCTACTGCTATTGTTGTTAACATGTGGAGACATAGAAACATGCCCTGGACCTGGAACCATAGAAGAAATTACAAAGCCAAGAGGATTAAAGATCCTACACCAAAATTGTCGCGGTTTATTCAAACATCTGGACAATCTTGTAGCCTTATTTTCCGGGAAGAAAAACATCATTGTAACGCTTTCTGAAACACACATAGAATCTCAAAGCATATACGACAGAAATGGCTTGTATGAAGAACCGGGTTTCAGCTTTATCAAGAGAAATCGGAAAAATGGGAAAGGTGGTGAAGTTGCTATGTATAACCCTAATAATGTTATTTGGAACCACAGCGAAGATCTTGACAATGCAGAAATTGAGTGCAAATGGATGGAAATCTGTCCAAATATGGCGAAGAGTTTCCTAATAGGCTGAATTTACAGACCACCAGATAGCTTTTGTTATCTACCAAGAAACTGGAAAGATGCATTCAGTGATATGCTAACTAAAGTAAGCGAAAATTATTAGGAGACTATCCTGCTAGGAGATTTCAACGTAAATTACATCAAGAAAAATGACCATCGAGAGGAAAAAGATATTATTGCAAGCCATGGTTTCAAACAACTTATTAAAGATCCCACGAAAGTAACATCAGATTTAACCACATTAATTGACGTATTGCTGTCAAATAGCCGGTCAAATATCTCGAGAACGTCGGTAGTACCCTTAAGTATTAGTGATCACGATTGTATGCTTGTGTAAGAAAAATAAAGAACGCAAAATTCCCAGTAGAGAAGTAACTTCCCGCAATTACAAGATCTATGACCCGCACAAGTTCACACTTGATCTTCTTTCCTATGATTAGCAACAATTGTACACTTCTACGAATTTGAATGTCGCTTGGGGATATTGTGAACGCATTTTACAAGAAAACATAAACCTTCATGCACCGCTTGTGAAGAAAAGGGTTAAGGGCAGAGACTGTCCGTGGCTCTCTACAGAGGTAAAAGTAACTATTAACAACCGAGATAAAAATCTTAAGAAAGGCGAGATAAACTCGAAAAGAGGAAGACTGGCAAACTTATAGACACCTGAAAAATCGATTTAACAACTCGATCAGGCAAGCTAAAAGAAAATACTATGACAACCTCTTTAGAGAAAATAGTAAAACCCCTTCGAAATTTTGGAAAAAAATAAAGAAAATATTTCCAAAAGAAGAAAAGTCCAACGTTTCTTTTAACTTAATTAATAAAACAGACAAGCTGTCGAAGGCCAATTCATTCTGTAGTTTCTTTTCAACAATAGCAATAGCTATCAAGAAACCTGCGCTGCTTCTGAGAGGTTTTTCATGGAAGGCACCATTGAAGACAGAAAAATCAAATAAAGCTCCTTTTAAATTCAAACGTGTTTCAAAATCATATGTTGAAAACCAACTTAAGACCCTAAAGAGAAGAAAAGCTGTTGGTATTGACGAAATTCCAACAGGAATTCAAAGCTCAGTATAAAGGAGGGCGATAGGGATGATATGACAAACTACCGCCCTATATCGATTCTACCTGTGATCTCAAAGAGAGAGCCGTACACGAGCAACTAACGATATACCTAGAAGAGAATAAAGTTCTCTCAAAGACTCAGTTTGGATATAGAAAAGGACGATCCACTGAGCTGGCTACACTGTTTTTAACCGATGAAATAAGTAAGGAAATAGATAATGGAAAAATCGTTGGTGCTTTATTTATAGATCTATCAAAAGCATTTGATACTCTTAGCCATTCTATTCTTATTTCAAAAATGAGATCATTTGGATTAACGAGAGATGCACTACATTGGTTCATTGACTACCTGTTTGATCGCTCCATGATATGTGAATTGATGACCAACGCTCTGAGCCTCATCCCCTTACCTGTGGGGTGCCACAAGGATCCATATTGGGCCCTATCCTGTTTCTAATTTATTTCAATGACTTCGGAAAAGGCTTACAGCATTCGAAAGTTATCAACTTTGCAGATGATACTGTTGTCTATTTATCAAGAAAGAAACACAATGATATCGAGCAAGATCTAAATGAAGACCTACAAAAGATTGCGGAATGTTTTACCAGAAATGAGCTTGTTATTAATCTAAAACCAGGAAAAACAGAAGCTATGCTATTCAGTACTCAGAAAAAGCTGAGTCAAAATGGGGACTGTATTAGATTGCAGTATAATCACCAAACGGTAGCTCCCACAAAAGAGTACAAGTACTTAGGTACAATATTGGACCAAAAGCTCTCATTTAATACCATTTTTGATCGCGTGTATAAGAAAACGTCTCGAAAGCTGAGGCTGCTCTTCTCTCTGAAATCAAATATTTCTTCAGAAACTCGTGTTAAAATCTACAGAGGAATGTTGTTGCCAATTCTTCTATATGCCTGAACAACAAAATTAAGCCTAACAAATACACAACATTCAAAGCTATCATCTTTAGACAGAAGAATTGCAAGAATGACTACCAAAAGGCAAGCACCAATAGAAAATGAAATGAAAAAGCAAACAGTTTTATTGGTTAGGAAATGTCTTGATAAACAAATTTGTGAAAACTTTCCAAACTTTTTTACTGTCAGAGCACATGAGCAGAATACAAGACAAAATGGGGTTATGCTTGAAGATCCAAAAGTCAAATTACAAGTTTTCAAGTCTAGCTTCCGCTCGATGGGCGTTAAAATCTATAATGGCCTACCTATCCAAAGTCGTAAAACTGATAGCCTCTTAATATTTGAAGAACAGTTAAAAACACTTTAACATTTCGGCAGCCATTTTAATTTTCAATTTAAATTTAAAACTTTTAATTCTATTTTAATTGATAAGCTAATAGTAATTTGTAAGTAGCAAGTAATCGTTTATTTTAACAGGATACATACTGATAGCAATGTACCTAACACTGAAATGTACATCCTCTATAAAGATTTCGATTATTATTATCATTATTATTATTATTATTATTATTATTATTATTATTATTATTATTATTATTATTATTATCATTATTATTATTATTATACGTTGGTCGTAAATCAGTTGGATAGTCTCGCCCATACTTATCTCCGACGATGGCTGGAAATTCCGCCTCCAGGACATTATCAATAATTATGCTTTCAAAAAGCCAATTTGGCTCGGATATACATGACATCAGTACAAAATCCAAGCAGTGTCAGGTTGTATTGAGACAATGCCTTAAAAACTCAGAATACCAAGACATAAACCAATTGTATCATCTCCTCTCCAATGACAAAAGTAAGCAATACGATTCATTCAATACAACAAGAAACGTCCTTAAGCCAATAGGGGAGAATATGTCGGAGAAAGTGAAGAAAGATCTTACCACCCAGGGACTGGTAGCACGCCACGCATGGGATTTGACTTTGACAAGCACAAAATCCATTTGGTGTACGGTACAGAAATACATGCCAAAGAATATATTTAATTTTACCATAAGGTATTTGAATAACACGCTTTCAAATATGAGCAACATGCACATTTGGGGTTACTCTGAAAATAAACTGTGCGTTCTTTGTCATCAAGTCCAAACACTCGATCATGTTGTTGCTGGTTGTAATGTCTCTCTTCCTGATGGTCGTTATACTTGGAGGCATGACTCAGTACTTCAAGTGATAGCAAACTCGCTGACAAGATTCTGCAGTAATTTGTTTGTGGACTTACCGAGTTTTGCTTCTCCGTGTATTATAACTGGTGAGCAAGAGAGGCCCGATATTGTCATAGTCCCACAGAAAGCCGTTATGCTATTAGAGCTTACAATAGGTTTTGAAACTAATATGGAGCTTAATAGCACAAGGAAACGTGAAAAATACAAGGCTCTAGTTGACAGATTAAAGAAATCATATGACGATGTTGTGTATGCCAACATTTCAATGGGTGCCTGCGGTTTTATTGAAAAAGACAGCAAGAAGTTTCTCGACATTATGAATGGACCAAACCCGAACTTTTATCCTTTTGAAAAATAATTTTTAGAACTTTTATCACTTTTTATTAGCCTGTGTGAGTATGTAGTTAATGCCCTGTAATGGAGAGTTTACTACATAGCTTAGTTATACTTATCATTCCACTTTGTATGTATTTTAGGATATATGAATGAAAGTTTCCACAGTATTTAGCCATGATATACGTTTAAGACTCGCACAAAATACAATTGTTTAAACAATAACATTTGCGACTCAACAAAAACATCGTATTGAAATGTTAATATTATGCAATCAGTGTCAGCTAAAGTGATTTAAATTGTCTTCAACAAACTTCGCATAATTATTCATTCATGCATATCAATAATTAAACCAAATAAGGTACAATAATTAACAAATTAATAATCCATTCGAGAATAAATAAACATCGTTATGATATATAGATGCAATGCATTCAGTGTCAGCTATAATCTAAAGTGATTCAAATTTTTGATTAGCAACCTTCATGATAAAACTTCTTAATATAAGATAATAAATGAACTTAGAAAGATTTAATATTTGATGAAGTGACAATCCATAAGAAAAAGAAACAAGAAAACTACATATCTGCAAGTGAAAAGACCATCTGAGAAGGACATGGACACTATACGGTAATCCACGTCTAAAGTAGATAATAATAATACATACATTGGTGCAAGATAGATAGTGCATTGCCGTAGCGTTTAAAAACAGCTAGATTAAATCCTGCCAAAGATTAAACTGCTCAGGGTCAAAAAAAATTAAGAAGAGAGATTTAATCCCATTCACAATGTAATCATGCCTAAATCATTGGCTTATTTCGCTGGTAGGCCATTGTCTTCCCCCAATCCATTTCCATCTCTTTCGATTGACCGACGTTTACGAAAGGCTCGTTTTACATAATCATAAATGACCAGAATGATTTCAATCAATGACAAAAACGATGCTCCCAAAAACATTCCCATTTGTCCTCCAAAGTCGCTGATTACTTTTTCAATCCCATACGCTTCTTCCTCGATTATTTTCGTTTCTAATAGATTAGGATAATATATCGAAACTTGAATCAAATATTTGCGCAACAATTCAATGTCTATCTCACTTTCAGAGATGCCAGTGACATCTGACAACATTTGCGCCAACTCCTTCACTTCCCATGATTGTGGCCATTTCCTGTACGTCACTTGTGTCTTGTATTCAATCTGCTGACATGGAACGCGACAGTCACATGCTGCTGAATCGAAAGTATTTAGTGCGCCAATTACACACCTCCCTATTTCCTCGTTAGACTTATTTGATATTCTTCGATAACGTTCTCTGTCAATAAAAGGTGCACCGAGTCCACTAACTGCTCCGCATTTATTATACCGGAAATTAGTTTCACATGCAATCATACACTTAGCTACAGTATGCTTTCCTGGCACAACCTTAACATACATGTTATCATTATCATCATAGCAATTGGATGAAAATGGACCTCTCTTCCTAAGCGATATCACTTTTTTCAGTTCGATAAGAGTATGAAAACCTGGTACTAATGATATACCTGTAAGTGAACGAATGTACTCTGCTGGGTCATGAATATCTACGTACATTCCTCCTCGATACTCAGACATATGGTAATTAGGTACCAGCATAGAAAAGTCGTGTTTTTCAGATTCATTAAAAAATAGCATCATTCTTAAGGCAGATTCCTCGCCTTCTCTCCTTTGAACAACATGCCCGTCCATATTCAGCTTAAAACAAGGCCAATGGTTTGGAACGAATGAAAAGTTGTTTGGGAATCGTAAATCTAATTTGAATATGTCATGTTTCATAGTTACATTTCGTGACATTGCCATGAACGTTTTGCAGGCGTTATCAAAGAACTGCCTATTCACAATATTGGCAAATTCCACGCTACTATAGTTTACGCATGTTGAAGGCAAATCCTGTGCCACAGGGAAAATGACCTCTCCTTTCATATTGGTTTCGTCTTGTGCAAGATTTCTGTTGCAAAATGTTATTGCAGGTAACTTTAGGGATGTTACTGGAGTAACTTTTGTCGTCAAGTACGTCTCTCTTCTCCCATATACATATATTATTTGCTTTGCAAAACTGATGAAGAAACCACATGACACACAGCATAAAATCAACCACAATAACCTTCGACTTCTTGGGGATGTTGAAAAAACTCTAGGCCATCCATGGACACTTAAATCTTGCAGGTTCTCTGTAAATTTCGTGTTTTTTGTGCTTGCCATTTTTTCACTCAAGTGGCGCTAATCCTAATTGCACTGATATTGCAATAAAGCACGCTTTATTCATAGACTTGAACCTCATTTAACGACAAACATAAAAATGAATTGAATAAATGAATTATAAATTTGATGGACACAAAGCAAATCAAATTTTCGAAGAGCGAAAATAGGAACTTTCATTACAGCTGCCTCATAATTCCTAATTGGTTTGATTGTAAACTTTGTATGAATTTGTATGAATTATCAAACGCCTGTTTGCACATGTTTATATGAATAAGTCTCTTGCATCAAAATGAATTTTGATTGACGAATTTACCGACTGTAAACAAACACTTCTTGCTTTAATTGAATATACTACAAATAAATTCTTCGTTATTTGTAATATTGATCGGCATTTAAGCTCCTCCAAAGTGATCCTGAACTTGACAAATAACAAAAAACACGCTAAGAACGTCTATACTATAATCTGATTCACCCTGATGTATTGCCAACCATATCCATCTAGGCCACAAAAATTATATATATACGTATATCTCCTCCTGCCACTCCTTTGATTTGTTTTATAAAAATTCTTGGTAATTTTCCTCTACCACAAACTGCAATCTTTTACTTGGCAGAATGAGTGTTATAGTGTTCATGGGCATTATTGACGGAGTGTATGTTATAATATATTTATGTTAGTTCGTGTTGATGCATCATTGTAACAGAATACAACAATGGAAACAGAATTACCTTAGATTTTGGTCAAGATGTACGTTGATGATTTGCACATTTTGACCATTGTTCAAACAATTACACTTGGAACTGAAACAACATCGTATTGAAATGTAAAAAAAAATGCAATCAGTGTCAGCTATAAACTACAGTGATTGAAATTGATGCAAATAATTCTTAATACAACATAATGCAAAAACTAAAAAAAGGTACAATATTCCATAAATTAGCTATCTATTTGAGAATGAAAGAAAATCGTTATCATACTTATGTAGATCCAATGTTCTACTGTTAAAGTGTGTTCGTCAAACTTCAATTAAATATTTCTTAGCACAAAATAAAGTCAAAACAAAAAAGATACAATATTTCATGAATTAACAATCTAGTTGAGAATGGAAGATCATCGCTATGATATTTTTGCATTTACAATGTATTCAGGGTCAGCTATTTTTTTACAGTGTTTCGCAAACTTCAAGTAAATTTGTTTTTGGTACAAAATTAAAATCAAGACAAAATAGGTACAATATTTCATAAATTAACAATTGATAAGAAAAGAATACAAAAGTATTGACAAAATCTGAAAGTGACAATAACTTCTGAGAATGAGAAAGACTCTACCTATACGGTCATCGTCGTCTTAAGTTGAAAATTAAACTAGATACATCGATGAAAGCTATATAATGAATTATCGTAGCTCTGCAAAAAAAGTTTGGATTTAGTCATTAATTCAACTGCTAAGCGGTCAAAAACTGTAAGCTATGTAAAATCTTTATCGCATGCATCAAGTAAATCGTGCCTACAATAGATGCTTATTTCGTTGGTAGGCTATTGTTTTCATTTGATCCACTTCCATCAGCTCCAATAGATCGACGTTTACCAAAGGCTCTTTTTACATAATCATAAATGACCAGAATGATTTCAATCAATGACAAAAACGATGCTCCCAAAAACATTCCCATTTGTCCTCCAAAGTCGCTGATTACTTTTTCAATCCCATACGCTTCTTCCTCGATTATTTCCGTTTCTAATAGATTAGGATAATATATCGAAACTAGACTTAAATATTTGCGCAAAAATTCAATGTCTATATCACTTTCAGAGATGCCAGTGACATCTGACAACATTGGCGCTAACTGCTTCACTTCCCATGATTGTGGCCATTTCCTGTACGTTACATGTGTCTCGTATTCAATCTGTTGACATGGAACGCGACAGTCACATGCTGCTGAATCGAAAGTATCTAGTGCGTCAATTACACACTTCAGTATTTCCTCGTGAGATTTATTTGATACTCTTCGGGAGCGTTTCCTATCTTTAAAAGGTCCACCGAGTCCACCAACTGTTCCGCATTTATTATAACGGAAGTTTGTTTCACATGTAAGAATACAGTTAAGTACAGTATGCTTTCCTGGCACAACCTTAACATACATATTATCATTATCATCATAGCAATTGGATGAAAATGGACCTCTCTTCCTAAGCGATATCACTTTTTTCAGTTCGATAAGAGTATGAAAACCTGGTACTAATGATATACCTGTAAGTGAACGAATGTACTCTGCTGGGTCATGAATATCTACGTACATTCCTCCTCGATACTCAGACATATGGTAATTAGGTACCAGCATAGAAAAGTCGTGTTTTTCAGATTCATTAAAAAATAGCATCATTCTTAAGGCAGAGTCCTCACCTTCTCTCTTTTGAACAACATGTCCGTCCATGTTCAGTTTAAAACAAGGCCAATAGTTTGGAACGAATGAAAAATTGTTTGGAAATCGTAAATCGAATTTGAATAGGTCACGTTTCATAGTGACATTCCGTGACATTGCCATGAACATTTTGCAGGCGTTTTCAAAGAACTTCCTATTTACAATATTGGCAAATTCCTTGCCGCTATAGTTGGCACATGTTGATGGCAAATCTTGTGTCACCGGCATGATGATATCTTCTTTCAAATTTGATTCATCCAGTGCAAGATTTTTGTTGCAAAATGTCATTGCAGGTAGATTGAGAAATGGTACTGGAGTAACTTTTGATGTCATGAATGTTTCTCTTCTACCATATGCAGATATTATTTGTTTTGCAAAACTGAGGAAGACACCAAATGATGCAAAGCATAAAATCAACCAAAATAACCTTCTACCTCTGCATGAAGTTGAAAAAACTTTAGGCCATCCATGAACGCTTAACTCTTGCATGTTTTTAGTAAATTCCATTTCCTTTCTGTTCGCCATTTCTACACTTAAGCGAAACTGATCCTAACTGCACTTTTATTGCAATAAATGCTATGAGTAGGAGCTCAACTAATGGTAAATTAAAACACGCTAAAATCAAAGACTAGAAGCTCAATAAATGATAAATGTCTCAAAATGTCGAGGAAATCAACAGAAGTTTGTCAGAAGGTTATTGCAACTGTTTTGCTTTCTCAGCAAAAACAGTGACATTTAGTTCGACAGTGACATTAAGTAATTAGTAGGCTTATATTCCTTGGACAAATCTGAATAATTTATTATGTATTTGTACATACTTTAGAGCATCCAAGGACAATTATTCAATGTTCTTTGTCTTTTATAAACATTAGCTCTCAGTTTGAGAACATTGGTTAGGTCTTGCTTTAATTAACTTTGAAAAGTTTACACAGAGTAATTGAAATCAAACTTTTTATTTCTTTCTAGATTATGAAAAAGAAAACATACCAACTTTAAGTGAGAATGTTAAATGAGTAAATGATTGTTTAATTTTCAGCTTTCAATAGAAAAGAAGAGATTTGAGCATTTTGCTCTAATTTGCTTTTCAATCCAATAGGAAAGGTTGTTTAATTATAAGTTTTCCATGATCATATTAATTGCATACTTTTAAAATGATTTTCATCTTCAGAGCATTGAGATTGTGTAGTTTATAAACCTTAAAACCTATGGTTTGACAGCACAGTTATAGCCTCTTCGAATCCTTTTCAGCCAAACCAGTTGTCTATCATCCAAAAATAATGATCTTGGAATCAAATGGGATATCAAGTAGGCAGGGCACTGGCCTTGCTATAAGATCAACTGGTCTGATGAAGAGCAGCAGTCTAACAACAATGCAGTTGCTAGCCCCATGAAACATGCAGCATTATTGTGAAGCCTAAACTAAAAATTTACCCTGAGGTTTGCTTAGTAGGAAATCCACCATGAACTGATGGAGATTTATAATGAAACATTCAATTTGCTAAAACAAAAGGGTCAACACCACATAGAGGTTTGTGCCAATGAAACTATGTAGGATAATCATTGATCATGTCTAGTTTCGGGGTCATGAGTTTAGTAAACTAAGAATGATAGTTCTTCTGATCATAAATACAAGAATGTTATGCCCATGGCATTAATCAATGCCTAGACACATTATACCTCCTATGCCTACTACAATACTCTGGCAATCATTTTTTGCAGATACAACAGCTTGAGGCAATTGCCCCCTAACATGATCAAGTCAATATAATTGAAATAAGTGCCAAAGAAACCATAGACACATTGTGGAAGTTTCCCCAAGTTAATTCTCTGACATATGATCTTTGGGTTGGTATGAAATTTAAGGCCCTGATTCATAAGTAGAAAATTTTTTCAGGGATTAGGCAGACAGGTGGGTTGCATGACATTTGAAAGTAAAACCAAAAGCAAGCTAAAAGGAAGCTCAGTGCATCATCAGTTTAAAAGCAAAGCAATCATCACTCTTACAAGACTTCTAAACCAATACATTATTCTTTTTATTTTTTGTCATTTTCTAATATGGTACATCATGTGTAAATTAATGGAAATGCTGAAACAGTTTTGGCCATAGCCTGTCTATGTTGAGTCTGCAGATGTGTTAAAATCATTGGTGATTAAGAGACAAATACTGAAAAAGTTTCCATTAAGTAAAAAGTCCCATTTATGAGCACATTTCAATTTTGCGGTTGGAGAATGTGTACACTAACTGGACCATCCCTCATTAAATCTTCCATTTGGGACCAACTGGTTGTATGACAAATCAAAGTAGCAAGTGAAGTGAGCAGTGGTGTCGCCAGACAAAATCAACTGGGCCATGCCCTTCAAAAGAAACCTTCGCAACAACACCCTTTTAGAAGCTTGGATGATGAAGGCAACAATTTCTTCTGAACTAATTGTAAATAGGCATATATATTTCTGGAAATTTCACTTCATCATGGAAGTTCCTATTGTTGCTTTGTCAGCCAGATCTCTTTTGATGCTGAATTCTGTGAAGCTTTCTAAATGACCTTCCGACATGAAAACCCTGAAGTACATTTTTACAGGCTTTATTTTGCTGTGTGCTTTCTCACAATATGCTACAGTTGGAGAAAGTCTTTCTTCAAAAATGTTCTTTATTTCCATAAATTCATTTTTCATTGTAGCTGTGCTTCATAGTGTTTCATTTTCTTTGTTGTTGTCAGCAAGACTTTAACCCCCCCCCCCCCTCTCCAATTTTTCTCAACGGATTTACGAGAATTGGAAAAACAAACTCCAGGAAAACCCAAGTCCACCCCGTGGAAAAACCATTGGAAGTGAGTTTTTCATCTGATGTAGTTTTTCCTGGTCTTGGCTAACCTTTGAAAGTTGTTCTGTTTTGTTTATATTCTATTTTTCTAAATGGAGAAGTATTTTGCGAATTTGAAGACCAGCTCTATATACATTCATATAACACGTCCGATTAAGAAATTCGGGGGTGTGTCACGTGACGAACAACCCCACCCCCCCCCCCCCCCTTAGTATGTGTCCCTGAATCGGCGCGCTAAACCGAGCTAATGCTAAAGTAAATGGATAGTGAGAGTACTCTTTTCAGTTCACACAACTTTGCAAAGTGAGAATGCCCGTCCAGCGCACGATTGTCGAGTGTAAATAGGCAAGCGATTATTTCGATAAGGCCTAGTATTTGGCCACATGTTGCGTAGCATAAATTGGGAAAAATCAAATAAATTTTCGACACTAAACAAACAATGATGAAAGCAACACTTGAAAATTGAATGAATCATACAAAATACCTGC
Source organism: Catostylus mosaicus (assembly GCA_964019065.1). Taxonomy (NCBI): domain Eukaryota; kingdom Metazoa; phylum Cnidaria; class Scyphozoa; order Rhizostomeae; family Catostylidae; genus Catostylus; species Catostylus mosaicus. The sequence goes on from OZ025186.1 coordinate 11,742,285, forward strand.
ATAAACCTCCGTTGATCAGCCATATTAAACCAATTTGAAAAATGGGCCCACAGGAACAAGCTGGAAGTAAACCTCAAAATGAATTTAGGCGCGAACTGTTGTGTCATGCGCACTGTGAAACATTTAATTTCAATTCCGGAAAAGATTACAAACTTCCGATAAAAATTTCCTATTTCTGAGAAAAATAAGTTGCAAGTGTTTTTATTGGTTGAATAGGCAGTACTCGCGAATACGGAAGTTTTTAGGAAAGTGGTCTATGTATCGAAATCTTGATGAAACTGACTTCGATTGCTCCTTAATCTTGCCTGAAGAACATTATAAGGACTGAGTAATGGAACGTTGCTAGGATAACATTCAACTTGATTTATCCTTTCCTATTCTTAATGCGAAATTAATGATAACATTTGCTTTAAGTATGTGTGCAAATAGATGCCAGATTTCCCCTGCTACAACTTGAGGAAGACAATTTTGGTAAGAAATATTGACCTGTTGTGACTGAATTTGAAGGCGTTAGTCAGTCCCGCCCCCCGCCCCCACTTTAGATTTCCAGGGGTGATTTCCATGTGTCAGAAGTATTCGAAAGATGCGAAAAAAGGATTTAGAGAGGGCAGGAAACAAAATTGTGTACAGTCCTTTACTAGTTTTCCTCATATCATTGAAACTATTTTAAAACAATTTTTACTATACAATTAAAAACAATGCATTAGCAACTTAAATGGATATGTATAAATATGTTCCATGGTCATTATTCACAATGATATTTTACAATATTTGAATGCAAATAAAATAGCGTTCTATCATCTACCACACTTCGCATTTTACCTTCGGATTCATCTTCGCTACCTTAGGACAATTGAAGGCTTTTGTAAACTCCTTAGTATTGGATAATGTGCCAATCACCCTATCAAAACAAAGATTTTGGACATCAATATCAAGAAAAATGGGCTATCGCGCTTGAGGGTACATTACTTAACGGGAATATGGCCTAAACATTTACAAGAAAAATTCCAACTCGCGTTTAAGTCATCAAGGAGTGAGATTCAACTCCGTTCACGGCCTTTGCGAGATTGAGGGTGTCATTGTAGCGCTTGAGTTGGAAAGGTACCAGCACTGTTGTTCTCCAAAAAAGTCTTTTCCCATGTTAAGGAAATGCCAAAGTTGCAGAAGAAATGCACTCTAGCAGCTGTTTCCGTGGCAAAAGCCGGAATTTTTATTCTTGAAGTGGAGGGGGTACTTTCATAGTAGGCCGTTAGTAAGTAGGCGTAACATGAAATAAGCGATGGATCCATATATCATTAAGGACGCTACTGATCCTGTTTCCTTAACATTACCCGACGCTACCTTGGCACCCAAAAGAAGGACGGAATCTTTGCCATCGACCAACGGAGTTCCGTGGACTTGCAATGATTAGTTTAACTTGTTGTTCTACTAACGTGTCAAGCCATACAGCAAGTGATCAAATCCTTATCAATTTATATACATAAACTCCTGTAAAAACAGATAATGGACTTCCAAGAAGATGTAGTGAAGTAGAGCATCTATCGAAGGAATTTTGACAATCTGGTCTTTCATCGGTTTAAGAACTATAATTTTGACTGGCAAAAATCAGTTATCAAATATTGACCGAGAGACGAAACAATAAGGTGGGCTGCAGAACCCCTTAAATTATGAAGTAGTTTAATTTCTGTAACAAAAAACTGCGATCTTTGCAACCAAAGTATATCATGCTTCTCAGTAACAGTTTATAAAAAACTTTCCAAACTCAAAACGATATTTCAGGGGGTTCTCTTACCTGAATTTTGATGGTGCATGTATTTCACTTAACGTAGCAATATATTCTGTCTTTTGTCGTACGTTGGCGCAATACTCCTATAAAAAAAAAGGTAATTTATAAAAAATTAACCAACCATTAATTCAGCACTCCCTAGGTTGATAATGAAAAAACGGCCATTTCGTCTATACTGGCAAAAAAGCAAGCTTGTCTTAGTTTTGGTTCTGGGGGTGACTACCTGTTCCACAAGACTTCTCTTAGTTTCCATTTGGTGACCTTGAAATTCAAGTTTGGACAGTTTTTTGATAGAGTTTTAGACTGCGGTTTTGAGCCATGAATCTTATTAACAATTCGCTCAGATAAAATGTTTAGTTAAAACTCTATTTGCATTTTTAAGCAATCAACTAGTTCACTTGGATCAACATCGACAATCATTACAAGTCTTTGAGAACCATGTACACATCACATCACATCACATCACATCACATCACATCACATCACATCAATCACATCACATCACATCACATCACATCATCATGTTGCTTGGAAAGGTGCTTTCAACTAAACACTACGCCAATACTATTGACATTTTGCTTTGAGATCAAGCCCGTCGTTGGAAGAAGCTAAGTTTAATTGTGTATTGACTGTACAAGCTGAATTGTCATTGTTATTTGCTAGCGTTTATGTTTTTCAAAGTTAGCTAAAGTATTTTGGAGTGGTTTGTATATGGTGATATTGTGGATTTCTTGAAGTAACTCTGTTTCTCCACCGGCCATAAAGGACACTGGATCTTGCACCGTCCTTACGTAATTCCAGGGACTGCACTTAGCGTGTTTGATATATATATTTCAGAGTAGGGGTGTCGCTCTATGCGAAATATATATTAAGATGATAAATTGCTGCTTACCTGAGCATATCCAATGAAGAAAAGCTGCTCGTTGTTATATGGTAGATTGGGTAGCCTTGGCTCTGTGCCGCCGTTAATGTTCAACCAGTCCAGATATGCCTAAAAAAATCCCAAAGGAACCAACCTCGTACATTAACTGCAATTTACTTTAAGATTAGTTATAATACAACTAGACATTAAAGTACTTTCCCCACCAGAAACAGCTCGTTGATTAAAGAGCCTAAGACAGGACCTCCTCGATACTAAATCAGATATCAAAAGAAGTACTATCGACAAAAGGCTATCTAATACATTAGTAGGTATAAATACTATTGAAGAGTCTGCATGTGCAGGAATAATTACTTGATACAATACACAAGACAATGAACTGGTATTGATTGAAGGACAACAACAGAATACGGAAACAATGAAATATATAGATATATACAAGTAGAGCTTACATCATATGCTAATTTGGTTCCACCATTGTCAGCTATATTTTCACCCAAAGTAAGTTTGCCGCTAACCTTTAAGTGGAGAAAGCACCAATTAGGGTACATATTGTTTCATATTAGCTGTACACGGGCATTAGTCGATAAATGCAAGGAGTTGGAGTATCAGATTTTGTAAGGTATTGTTCTTCAGCGAGTTATAGTTTGCGAGGAGCCTTGCATTGAAACCCTCTATCTATTGAGTGAGAGACAAATTGGGCCAGTAACTTTGGGCGAGAATTTTTGATATCTCAGACGGGGAGTTATTTCAATAAAAGGATAATCCTCCAATGACGCATTTGTTAGGTTTGCAATTTGCAGAAATATGTTAGTTTTTTATGAAAAATCTATTACCCTTATTACTAGACGTGAAAGGGTTTATTTACACTTATAATTTTTAAAAAAAGGCAAAACTAAATATCAATGTTTATAAATTTACAGGTATCCGAAGCTCCTTTACACATTAAAGAATAAAATCTCCTTTTGGCTTTGAAAGCCTGCAGAGAAGATGCTTGCTTATTTAACTCTAACTTCTTGAAAATGTAGAGCCTATGTAGTGCGTGCTAATAGAAACTATTTCAACTTACAGGATATTTATCTTGTACTTTATATTTTGTATATTGCTTTTCGATACACTTTGCTCTTTTATGGAATTCCTTCAGTGCACTCTGTGACCACCATTCTTTAACAATGTCACCATTTTTGTCGAATTTTCTACCTGTAAGCATGAAAAAAGGAAATATCAAAGTAACGAACGACAAAGTCCACTTGATTTGGGTATGTGCAAGGAATAGCTGTAAATGTAGCATCCTTTCTGGTGCACGAACCCTAGGGAGACCAGCAAGTTTTTTTTTATTTCAGAACATAGATAGTTACTAGTCTGCAAATCAACCATTTGTTGGTATAATACACATTGATGCTTAAATAATGTAGATGAAAAGAAAATGACATGGCCAATGAGAAACTTTTGGCTCTTTTATCATCAGAAATAAAAAGAAATGATGTAGCGGTGCTTTCAATCACCTGCCAAGCACATTTGAAAGAGAGTAAGCTCTATTGGCTCAAATTTCACAAGACACATGAAAACCTTTTCTCTCTGTTTTTTATCAAAGCATTACCTTTTCTACCTTATATAGGTGTTATATTACGCTTGAATATCATACTCTTTCCCGATGCAAGGAAAAAACAGTAAAGCAGATACTGTACCGGCTAAAAACATACGTAGTTACCTGTGTTATCGAAGCCGTGTGTCAGCTCGTGACCAATAATAGAACCAATAGCACCATAACTTAGAGCTCTGTCAAAAGAGTTTGCTGTGAAATAGTGACATGTTTTCGTAGAAGATAGGTCAGGCTAAGTCAATTTTAACACCAATAATTTTCTGTGGACAACGACAATCCCCCTGTACACTGGGGTGGTTAAGGAAAATATTTGGTATTGAAAAATAAAATATTTGTAGCTTAAAGATCCCTGAGAGTTTTTATAACGATTTAGTTTCGGTCTGATTGAATGTTTTTCACCTGTGTCACAATCAGAAGAAGTACTGGAATTCCCAGTCATCGCAGGTTTCTGAAAATATAAGTCAAAGCGATGTTGTGCGATGTAAAGCTACGTGTGGACATCTACCAAGCATCCTGTTTTCTTTGGCCTTGTGTTGTTCCTTTGCTTACTACTATAAGAATTCTTCGAGTTAGGAAACGAGCAACTGTTCACCTAGCATGGCAACGCTACGTTGGGGACAATAAGGTATTGTTAGGTATTTGAATTATGGGGTTGAGCAACTTTCTTTGTTTGCAATTTAGCTTTTTAAATTGTAAATGAAAACCTTAAGATATTAAAACTCTCCCAAGGAAATAATCAGACTTTGACAAAGTTGAAGAACTCACCTGGGAACATCCCCTTCATAATAGAAAGGTGGTTGTAGAATTCCCGCAGGGATAACTGTAAATGTGCAAAATACGAAAATAATATGGTATTGAAAACAAAGTGCCAGGTAAAATAAGCTAAAATCAAAGTGCAAAAATCGCACGCATATATCCAACTTTTGAGCAAACAAAACATGAAAAACAGAACAAAACAAAACAAAACAAAACAAAACAAAACAAAACAAAAAAAAACAAAACAAAACAAAACAAAACACAGCATGACCCATACGCCATACATTTGAGTTACAATCAGTAAACTAGTATCCTACAAGCTATCCTATAATTTGTTTTCTTATGTTGTTCCGTTTTAGAGAAATGAGTTATGAATTATTTCCCTCTCAAAATGAAACATTATGAAGAATATCAAGGCTTGATAAAAATCAAATAGGGATCTGCAAATGATAGATTCAATAGATAAAAACTACACAAAAAGAGTTCTTACCTATTTCATTCTCGTAAAATTGATACATGGCATTGATCGTTTGTGGAAACATAGGCCATCTGAAAACGGTAAGGCATCATTTAGTGCTGGTTCAAATCATTATAAGTATCGATTTAATGATGCTTAATACATGCAAAATTTTCTAGATCTTACAATTTTATTTTCCCATGTGAGTTAGAACTTTCATCGTTTCAGGGAAGAGCAGCTACTATTCAGATACCCCCTTTACTTTCTTTTTCATTCTGGATTTAAACCTTAATTGTATATACCGTGCAAAAATAAATGCAGTTAGGATATTTAATTCTATACTTTAATATTTAGCTTAACAGCTGAATGGACTTTTTGAGGTAGGAATATAAGATGGAAATGAAATGAATTTCTGAAATAAGTTGCTGCTGGTTGTTACTCAGAGTTCCCCGCCACTGGCATTCATCAGAGAACCACGTAGTCAGTATCATGTTGCGATTGTGTGTGTAGAGCTTAGGTAGGTTGTTGCTAAATTCGTGCAAGCCTAAGCCTTAATGGCAGCCTACGATGCCTTGTTCCAAGGTTCCACAAGTTATGATATGAAGTTGAGTTTTGTTAAAACTTTAATCTCATTAGCTTTTGCATCAATCGGATTTATAGTAACTTCATTAGTTTTAAAAGTAATGCATATTGCAAAGCTATTTCTGTCGATTCTCGTATTTTTGCTAGGGCTCAGATATTGAAACGCAAAGACGGACTTTTGGGACAAACCTATGCCATCACGCAATATCTTTTGGGACATGCTTTTGTATTAAACAGGTCAAACGTGAATGCATTTTGAACTTTGCAAATCTGGGAATCTCTAAAATAACTACAACTTGCTCCTTAATTACAAAATCTTCCGCTTTCAAGCTTCTGTAACATCACCGATCACTCTCACTACCTTTTCAGGCCTAGGAATGACTTTAATTATTTTGGTTGCATAAAAATCATTTTATTAAATTAGAGCTAATGTTCCTTTGCACCTCATGCTTGCTACTACCCTACGATCGTAAAAAGTAATGTAGGTAAAGCAAATTTTGCAAGGCGTTTAGATAAGTTTAAAAGGCAGCCTTAATATTAAAGGTGATTTACGCCTCTGTTGAATATTGATGTGCACTGAGAATGTATCATTAAAAGTGCATAATACCATTTGCAAAAACTTACTTGGTTTTATCAACTGGCTTTCGAAGTTTTCCAAACAATCGCATTCTTATCCATTTATCGACGTTCAGATTGTTAACGAAGAAGTTATTACCAATGTCGAGCTGCAAAGCAAGTTTTCGAGAATAACTTGCAGATAACTTGCTAAGCAAGGTGGAGGGGGGTGTAGCAAACACCGATGCTTCATCATTGCACTGAAACATGCTGCCCGTTCTTGGGCTTTATTTTGTATGTTGGGTTGTTTCGTATCGTATCGTATCGTATCGTATCGTATCGTATCGTATCGTATCGTATCGTATCGTATCGTATCGTATCGTATCGTATCGTATCGTATCGTATCGTATCGTATCGTATCGTATCGTATCAATATGGCAACTCTTGATTGCAACAGTCTGCTTTTCTGCCGTCCTCAAAGCTAAACCATTGAAAATAATTCTAGCGAAATGTTGTAAATACTATATCACTCCTCGTGGAGCTTGACGATTTCTTTAAGCTCAACCGGAGGCTTATCAGAGAGGCGGCCTATTAAAAGGTTCACCAAGTAGATGGTGAAAATGATTAATGTTCTGCAATTCACCTAAATAAAATAACTAACTCTGGCAGTCTAATATGTCTACTAAAATGGTTTTGCGTCACATTTCAATGAAGACTTAGTGATAATTCCCTCGTCTTCATCAGAATCATTAATGTCATATGACAAGTTTGAAACATCTTCCAGGTAATCATCTCCACTTGGGGTAGCTTTCAAAGGGCCAAAACCAGCATCTCGTGGCCTTCTACAAAGGACAAAACAGTCCCCATATCGACCATGTTTGACGAGGGCTTATTAGAAAGCGCAAGATTTACAAAGAGGGAGTTAATAGGGCTTCTACAGTATAGTTAAGATATCATTAATTTAACGTTCTTTGGCATTCTTACAGTATTGTGTTGTCTTTTATCATTCTTATTCAGCTATATTGTCAATAGTGTTTATTATGACTCCAGTAATAAGCCTGCAAATCGATGTTGATACATTAATGGATCATAAAAGGGGAAACTACTTTACCATCTTGAATCTCTTATTCAGCTCTTCTGGCTGTAGTATATACGTTGCATATCCAACTTTTGCAACTAAGGCTTCGGTCTGTAAAATTCAGGAAAATATGGTGAGTGTGCAACTTGATAGAAGTTTTACATTTACATATTTATGACATGTGCTTGAAACCATACTGACAAATGCTGACTCGTACAAGTGCTTTTAACTATATAAATGTATGGCGCAGTGGATTGGTCGTTTGACTCCGAATGTGGCGAGCGTGGGTTTGACCCCCACAGTCGAGACTAAAGAAATTGCAATTGGGTAGCACCCTAATGGTTATTATTTATACTCCATGTCAGCCATTGCTTAACCGATTTAATGCATACATGCAAATACATTTAAATGCAATCTGATTTACAATGTTCCACACTTTTCTAAAAAGCGTAACTTTTTTATCAATGGCAAGAGTTCCATTAACCAACTTATTGTCAGTACAAAGTGCAATTTGTCAGATTCTTCCAACAACTTATTTCTATTTAAGAATATCCTTTAACCTAATCAGGTTCATTTCTGGCCCTGCACTCAATATCATGGGTTTATATCTGTAATTGTAATCTGCAACAGTGAAAGAAATTACAGGAAATCATAGTTGTAGGAGACAGATGGCTTTGAAGTACTACAATTAGATAGTTTGGCTTTGGCCTGTACCTCGGGGGGGGGGGGGGGACGATTGTACAACTTTAAGTTGTAGATATTGATTATTCACCTTTTGTTTGTCCCTGGCCTTTTTCATACAACTATTATTGGAGTTGTTTAAGTTGAATTTTAAGTGGGAATTTTAAGCGCCAGAAATGTGCTTTGTTTTCTAATTTCTAGCTTTTTTTCTTCTTAATCAAGAGCCCTAAACAATCCTCCCTAAAGAGCCTCACATTCCCGGCAACTTTAAGTTGGAATGAATCCAAATGTGAATTTTTTTTGTTGAATATTTGCAAAGTTTTTTCTCTTGTACTGAGTGATGAACAACTTTACTTTACCTTATCAAGAATTCCTTTTCTCGTTTTATCATCTATCCAATCATGTTTTTCTATCCTTTTAACAAATGCTTGGATAATTTCTTTTATCATTTCTTGCGTCTGAAATTGATACAGTATATAGTTTTCAGTGTTATAATGTAATGTAATGTAATGTCATGTAATGTCATGTAATGTAGGGAAGCATTAAAAATTGCAGTTTTTAATGAGAGAGATTTTTGTTTGTTGCTGGTTTGTTAAACCAACTGGAGTATTATCTTGAACAGAACGTTTTACACAACTGAAGTCAACATACCTTTTCTCTGGTTCTTTCTTCAAAATAATTTTCAACATATAAAGTACCTATTGGCACACCCATATTGTCGTTGGTAACACCAGTGCATGTTCGCCATCTGGGATCATTGTCTTTTACACCAGTCATTTTCTGGTTAAATGCTGCACGTGCTTTCCTAAACGGCTTAGACAAGAAGCTTATTTTATCGCGTAACATCTGCCACACTATGTATTTCGACAGTACCCTTGAATAAAGATAAAAGCCTTTGATTCAAGCATGGTTAGAAGCAATGAAAAGCATATAAAATTGCTTATATTAACAGGTTTATCATACAGATCATTTTGGAAAGCATTTTAACCTCTTCATCCACGGAAAGACCATTTGACTTTCAGCAGGAACTGATTATTTCTTAGAAAGGAGGACACCAATTCCTTTGAAATCGGGATACAACTGGACGTCACCAATTCTCTTTCCCCCCTTGAAATATTTTTGTGACACCCAGTAGATTTTTTGTCTAAGATACTTTTGTTTGGAATGCGCCAAATGAATTTTGTTTTGAAAGGTTGCAACCGAAACATATCGACTTAAGTGATTTCGAAACTTTCAAAAAATTCAAATTGACCATTTAATCTATTTTAAGATTTTGATAATCTAGGATAGCACCCATCTTAAACATCCAAAACATTTTGTGAACCCAGGATTGTGAATCCTAATCGGACACCTAATGGAATTCCTTGACATGTTTATGTAATTTTGCATTGTTTCTACAACCTTCTCCGTAAAAAACTTTGGAAATTGTAGAATACTTTGCTTATATTCCTAATCAATCATAGTATATGGATACGACATGGAATCTGAAATTTGTTTCCTTTTTAGTTACCTTTTAGGCGTATATTTAATCTTGTTGGCCACTTGGTATAAGTAAACAGGTGAAGTTGCAAGGATTACTTCTGCTTTATTTACTTTTGCTTCGCTTGAAAATATGTGCTTCAAATGACGAAACCATGGGAACTGTGAAAAAAAACTTCATTAAGAGAAAACTAGAATACTAGTTTCTTAGATAAACAATTTGGTTAAGCTTTTCTATGAAAAACACAATGCCCGAAAAACCAACATTTAGGCCACTTAAGACCTGTTAGGCCATCCATGGAGAACTAATCTCCTGTTGTCATGTTTTTCTAGCCTGTGTTGAATTCTAGCCATACGTGGTTAAATTTTCCTAGATTTGCTAGACTCTTTCAGCATTCCCCAGCCTTAATAACCAACCACAGTTCAACAACGATTTGTTCACAACTGTGGTCTCCCTACGGCAAAATCTACAAACCCTCCCAAATGTCTTGAAAGGCATTTTTGTCCTCCTTTAACCGCTGTTTATGGCTATCCTTTGACTGATAATTACCGTGATAAACTGCAAAAAAAGGTAAGGTATTGCTCCTTCAAACCAACATTGTTTTTCTGGGGGAGGGGGGTGATACCAGCGTTTTATGGCCGGAAACCAGAATGCAATCGTTAAGCATAACTTTCCAAAGGTTTCCCAACGGCTTATGGTAGGAGTTGTGGGTGTCCTGCCCTAATCAAAATCCTCATAATTTCGCTACTTTTGTCCTTAATTTTCTTTGTCGTGCTCGCTCGCCCAAGAGTGCCACAAAGCCGTGGAAGATTCTCTTCGGCTCACGAAGACCCGCAGCGAGTACGGATTGCGATGACATAGAATAAGGTCGAGACTCACGTGTGGTACTAGCGCAGCTAGAATCTTCACATTTATCCGTCTAAATGTCCCGGCCTGTTTTGCTTCAGCAGGTGTAGTGATCTATAAGAGATATTTTCGTGTGTAAAACGTTGTTTAAACTGAACTAACAACATGTTTAGTGGTCTAAATCTAAAAGCAATCGGACGAATATCCGAAAGAAATAATTAATGCTTTAATAAGCCAGCATTTTGCATCTTGCTCTGTTTATACCCAACACAATATTGAATGTCTTTATTTCTTGCAAGAGACAGAATCTGGTGTTTTATGTATGCCTTGTGTCTAAATAAGCTGATCAGATTTGTTTGAATTATTTAAAAATCATGAAGAGGATTCGAGCTATCTGGTGAAAAAAATCCTCAACAATCACAGACCATAGATGAATTTCTGAAAAAGAGCAGTATAGAATATTATGACATTGATATTGCATAATTTCCCACATCATCCTGTGGTCAACTTGGCAGTGTTCCTCAGCTTTCTGTGCGTTGCACAATATCTCCATCAAGCAATAGGTATCAAGATTTAGATACAGGAGGTACTAGCTTCTAACAAGTGGAAGTATTATCTAAGTTTCAAAATGGCGTATTGAACATTTTGCAAACAAAAAAACATAATATAAAATGGAATGAAAAGCCGATACAAACTTTTGCAAGAACTTTTTCAAATTCTATGATCTCTTTTACTTCTTCTGTAACGTTCTCACAATTGTATCCAAGTAATTTTACAATCTTAATCATGTAATCTTCATAATCTTCGACAATCTTTGAAAAAGAGAAGATTAATCTTTGAAAAAGAGAACATTCTCTTTCTAAAAGAAACAGTTGATTACTTGACTTGATTGGAATACATGTGCTGGGTCCGAGACCCAATTTTTTTAAGCTTTCGTTTTAAATTTGTGGCATTTTTGACCGGCTCCCCGAATCTGGCTGTCTGTGCGAAACTATATCCATCTTGCTGTGGTATTGGCACCTTGAATTTCCTGCACTGTATTCGAAACGGGGTACATTTATTAGGGTTAAATCTGATACTTCATTTCGACTACAAAATTTTCAGTTGCTGGATTTGCAATCTTGGCATACTAAAAGTGGTCTTCTTGCCCAATATACCTAAGAGTATGAAACTTCGGATAATGACGATACTGACACCCTTTTCATGTCATTTATGATCCAAAACTGACTATCTACTTCTGCTCATTGTTTGAGCACCATTCAGCGTTTTATACACTTGGCAGAGTCGAACGAAAAGAATGCATTTAGCAAGCATAGCAGTTATGTTTTTGTTCGTTAAATGTCGTAGGATTGCAGTATGAATCAATTATTCAGTTATCAATCGGTATCTAATAAAGTGCAGAAAAGATAGATACCTCTGGATGCTTAATATAGATTTCTCTTTGAAGACTTAGACCCGACTGATCAATCTACAACAGAAAATGAAGGTCATCTTAACATCATCATTCAAATTTAACTTATTCTAATAAATCAAGTAATACAAAAAGGATAAATCTTGTTAGGAAAACAAGGAAAACCAGACTATTTGCTTATCAATCCTGAGCTACCAAAAATTTCAAATTTTGAGTATTCACGTTGGTTCACGTAGAATTTTAATTTTATTCTGAAAAAAGCCCCTTTGCAAAGAGATTTGCTCGAAGTATATTGGTTAATTGCCGATTTTTGTTTTTACCCCATTCACCGCTGTCTTTTGATTGTCATCTTCTTAGTTATATGAGTAGCTTTTTGATTGGTTACCCTGTAAAATAATAATAATGGATGGAAAGGGTGGAGTAACCATACAGACCGATTTTGAAACTGATCATTCACATTCATTCGTCAATTATCTGCAATACCATCACATGTCAGAACAAAAAAACTGCCAAGTACCTACAAACGGTGTTCTAGTATTTGTTATGTGACGAAGACTATGATTGGCATACATTGAATCGGGAACAACGGGCTATGGCTGAGCGCATAAATGTGCATGTATAGCTTAGGGCAACCTTTTGGGCATTATCATTTTGACCTGTAGACGCCACGTATGGCGGCGGGAAAATATAGCCAACATATGAACTTTCACTACTGATAGCTAAACATGACGGCTTTTTCGCCATATTGAATGATTGATGATTGTACTTATATACCAATACGTACCTTTATTAAATGCCTTGTTGAGTTCAAATGATCATTTGTTACCTCGACAGTAAAGAATGGGGGAGCCGGGTAATACTTGCTTTGCACTTCTTTTAATACTTTGTAAACATCCCAATCCTTCTCATTCCATTTCTTATTTCCGCACATACTCCAGTCACCTATGCTTTTGATAAAGTCTAGCGCCGGCTCGGCTGCCTCTTTTTCGATTTTTTCCTCATCCATACACGAGGCAAAGAATTTCCTTGCTTTAACTAGAGCCTCACTCTCACCCGGTTTTGGACGCTGATTTAGGAGTATATGAGTTGCGTTTTCAATTTTTTTCGTCAGCTTAGTAAACGTTGTGATTTCATTTTCACTTTCAGGTATATTATTTCCCTTCTTCCAACCTCCACACGCAAATGTATAGAAATCATCGCAAGGATCAGCTGATTTATTCAGCGATTCTTTAATGTATTTAGATACTTTTTTGCACTCATCAGATCGGCAAACATTCGCTGTTTCTTCTGTGGTGTCGTTTTCTTCTGATGAACCATCTGCATAATTCTTTTCCTTCTCATCAGAAGCATCGCCTTTTATAAATCTGCTATCCTTTTCAAACTTCTTGGCATTAGCTAATATACTTTCATAAAATGCAAGGGCCTTTTCGATACTATTGTTATTCTGACCTAAATGTTTTTGAAGACCAGCTCCAGTCTGTGTGTTTTGATTTGATGCTTCATGTTGTGCAGTATTGGAAACCTCCTTATTGTAAACTTGTACTCCCGGCAACTCTTCGTTCTTACCGCTTCCTGCTTGGTTTGATGTAATAGTATTCGCAGTTGCTGCTTGCGGCAAAACATAAGCATTCTCGGCCGGTTTTGCATTGTCAGTTCTGTTAGCTATACGGTAATTGAAATACTTATACGAGACATCGTTGCTTTGTCCGCCTGTCTCCGATTTCTTTGCAAGATTTGAATCTTCTTTTTCGTCCACAATTGCTTCGTGTGTATCAGGCTTTAGCAATGTTGGGTCAGCTTCTGAAGCTCCTACCAAGCGCAAATTAAATCCTATATCTAGACTTAGTCTAAAAGCTAAAAAGAGAGCAAAGCAAGCCAAAAACCTGGCCATTTTCAGTACTTCTCTCCTAAATAAAAAACAAACAGTGCACTGGTAAAGCGTTAGGCATATTTTTCTACCGGCTGTACCACTTAATTCCAAACTTGCAGAAATCATTCAGAAGCCTGGGAAAAGACGCTTGTCACGCTTCGGTGATCTTGCGATCATTGCTAATACGAAGCACAAACAATAACATTCTTGAGAACAATAGATTCACAGGTGACCACTCCTCATATCGAGTCCAGCAGATGATCTTTAACCACAATCTAACACTATTTAGACAATATAATTGGATAGAGAAGCGGAAACACAAATCAGCAAACTGAAAGTACTTTTGTCCTCCTCCATAATCATCATTAACCAATGCCCAGTACATCAATGACTCAACCCAGAGAGGCTTTTCATGTAATTTATCCGCTGAACCTTCTTCCCAACACGGAGCCCGAACTAAGAGTAGCTCTTCTGGAGGAAGAAGACGAACAGTTTATTTGACTGGACAATGAAATTAGTTCACTGAAACTAATTCATTGCGTTCGCCAAACTGCGCTACGCAAATGTATATAACAACGATAGCAATTTTATAGATATATATATATAATAACAACGAGAAATTGGCTGTCATTGAGAGAATATGTTCTAACCTTTAGAGTGTTTCCCAATTGTCTTATTTTTAGCCTCAACCGTGGTCCGAACCACGGTCACAACATCAGGAATCACACGACCAATCCACTGCGCCAAACAAGCAATATTCATAACAGCAAAACAATATATGTAAAGCTAACGTTACACCATTGCAAAAGAGGCTTTTATAGAATGGTATTTAAATTCTATTAAAACCAAAGTATATAGTCCAAATTGGAATTAGTGGTGCTACCTCATGATTGGTAGGAAGGGGACCCATGCAATAATTTTTTTACCCAATGGAACAATTGTGAATCACAGCAGTTGGTATAATAACAGGCAATATAGCAAGGTTTGCAGCACATTGTGAGTATTAATTTTGCTGCAGGCGAAACATAATGGAAAACCTTCATTTCATATCATTTATATTCAATAGATAAAAAGCTTGCTTATTAGGTACTCTGTAAATGATTAGCCTGGTTAGCCTGGTTAATTGTAAACTTAGGATAATATAAAGAAAGATAAATAAAAAAAGGGTACAAAAATCGTGAAGAGAAATTGATAATTGTCAAAGGGGAAGCTACTTAGAATGAAAAGCTCAGTAAGTTTCCATATTTTATTACGACAGCAGAAGATGTAATAAGTGAATTTTATGAGGGTATTGGTGAGCTTGCTGGCAAGATAGTTTGTATGTTTGTTATCAAGATCAAGATTGTTGCACATGCCAAGAAAGGAGCTGCAAGCTATTGGAATAATAATGATAATAATCTTAATCTTTTAGACGCTACTGTATGAAGACATTTCGCAATGTGAAACGACATCAATTGCAACAGTATCCGCAAACATATGCTGCGCGCAAACGGAATGCAAATACACGCAAGACAGCCCTCGCTTTTTAGATAAGCTACTGAAATGGCTGTGGGTAGGAATCAGGGTCAGGGTGGCTTGAAGCCTTTCGATATGGAAACTGATTAACTACAACAAGCTTGCATCTAATACTGGAGATATGGAGGCAGCAAGAAAGTCACCAAGTTCTGGGTATAATGAAATAATTCACTTTACTGAAGGTTCAACTAATTAATTAGACGATATTTCTGAAAATAAAATTTAACTAATTTGAAGTCATGTCAATGAAAAATTGCTTATGATAAGTAGAAAACAGTTCCTTTTAACACTGCGTAAAATGTGAATTCAAAGGCAACGGTTACCAAGAGGCACCACAGGAACGCTAGAAACACTTTAGGGCAGGGGGTAGGATATCAAAATTTAGGATAAAAGATACCAAAAAGAGCAAGATTTATCTTCTTTTGAAGAGCAGATGAATAAACAACATCCCCCGTCCAACTGCAACCTCCATGTGTCAGGCGTTCCTAATGGTCATCTCAGTGAGAAATTTAGAAACCCTAGTTTAATATGACCTCATAATTTATTCCACTGCTTATTTTGATCGCGTTCATACGACACATCGAGCAATACTACAATAAATACAACGTCAGATGTCAGTGCTTTCAACTCAAACCGCTCCGAGGTGTGATTTTAGTGTTTAAATGAGAATCTTAGCTTTCAACAGTATTGATACTCTTCCATGCAAACACCACAAGAGCGTACATAGTCGTGTAGATAGAGTCTCAGCTCGTTTTAAAATCAGCGAAAATTTGTAGTACAATATAGTAGAGATTTTTTGGTTTAATTTTGTAAAAATGATGGGAATTCAGATTTTTGTCTGTGTCTTGGGGAATTATTCATATAGCCATCGAAAACCGCTGAATCAAAGACCAAAGGTTTTGAAACAACCAATAGTGAAGTAATAAAGGCAGCAGAAATCTTCAAATAATTGCAGGTAGAACGATAAAGTAACCGTAAAGTTGCCTAGATTCTGTTTTGGTGATGAAGGTTTAAGCACACCTTGGATATATAATGTGGCAACTAATTGCATCATATATAAAAGTCAAGGAGCTGACGAGAAAAGTCAAAAATAATGATAACGCATAAATATTCACGTTCTAAATAATTGCATTATGGCCCCGCAACGGTGCTCAAGTTCACGAACTAGGCTCAACACAGTGCGTTGTGTGTGGAAGGCACAACCACCTTCTAATAAGCAATGTCTTCTGCAACTGAAAGTCAAAGTATATCGATTTACTCGAGAAAGGCGCTTATTCGAAGAGGGGGCAACTGTAACCATTATACTCTTCCTGGTTGGGTTAGGGGTCTTTTATAAAGAGGAACCTTACGCAGGGATTTTCTACTGCGAAAAAACTGTCGGAAAACACTTATCTAAAAGAATAGACATTGTACATAATATATTCAAAACCGCAGGCAAGCGATTTAGTGTGCTCTGAGTGAACCCAGAAAGAGCTGTTTTTAAAAGAATTAATGGTCCAACTTGTAATCTCAGCTTTTCCAAAACTCACAAAAAGAATTATAAATTGCAAAACCATAATGCTACAGAAAATACTCCTCAAGTGTTTCCTGGCAGTATTTCCTGATAAGCAACCGCTGCTATCTAATTGAGTAAGTTTCTTATTTCTTTATGAATGTGACATAAAAAGTCAACATAGCTCATTTGTTGTGCGTGGAATCCTTTGTCTTCAACCAAATAATGCTTCAGCCATGGCTCTAACTTATCCCTCTGTCGTACCACTGTGAGCTGTTGAAGTTAAGATAATCATTAGTTTCTGTACTGTATATTTAATGAAAGGTTTAGCTTTTGATATAGCTGTACCATTGAATAACTTCTACGAATTGCAAACATTAAAATAACATGGAAAATTAAAAGATAATTTGAGATACTAAGAAGTACATTTTTGCCCTGTTTTCCACAGATCATGTAAATGTTGGAAAACCACCCTTAAGGCAAATGCTGACCATGCATTTGACCCGCCATAGGTCATTTACTTTTTCCTTCCTTATTGTCCTTGTCCGACTTTTGCATACTTCAAGGAATGTTAGAAGAATGCTCAGTACGCCAAATTATCCTACCGCTTTTCATACAATAGCGATTTGTTAAAGAATCAAAATGCAACTCACTTTCAGATATCTTTGCCTTTCCGCTTGAATTTCAGCAATGATTGCTCTTACGCGTTTGGACAGCGGCGTATCTAAGTCTGGAAGCTGAGTCTAAAAGAAAAGAAAATTCATTATAACTGACCAGCAAATTTTGGTATCATTTAGATTCAATTAAACCAGGTAATACAAAATTTAATTCACACAACTTGAACGTTTTTGCCCCACAAGAGCATCGAAAATGGATAGCTGTGATATAGCATTAAACAAAAAGTGAGAACAATAAGAACCTACCATTTCAATATCAACTTGGCCAATAGTATTCGCATGGAAGAGTTGTTGTAGTACCTCTGGACTTGCTTGTAAACCAATCCAGATAAACATTGATATGCCATTTTCTGCGCAAGAGATGAAAATGTAATATTCACTTTTCAACATCAAATACCCACCATCTACGACGCCGCTATGTAATGTGTTTCACAAAAATTTAGTTGCATATATCATGTATCAGAGATGAAAAAGGGAATTTACAAAAATTCGCATGTTCCCCATGCCGTCACCCTTTTACTTGTTATATGATAATCAAGGAAAGCTACAAGCTGACTAAATCAAATTATTCAGAACTCAAAGATTTGACAAGAACCCCAGAATCTGTTTAAGAATGCTAACTGACATCCCTCCGTTTGACAGTTTGACACTGCTTGATATAGTGTCCTTTGTTAAAGACTTTGATGTAAGAAAAAAAGATCAATATTTGCTGTTAAAAGCGGAAATGGCATTTATTGCTTCTAAAACTAACGATACGATGCATGTGTATAAATAGGTTTGATTCGTGGACTGGATTGGATTGTAAATATTTTATCATTATTACTGGCTGGCTTCAATTTGCTAGACATCCAATGATTAATAATATTGACAAAAATTGATTGTTATGCACATATCATGAAAGAAGACTTCATTTAAGTCATTGTAGAAACTAGAAAAACGCGTCTAAAAGACAAACGCCAATCACTCAAGTCATGCTTATTAGCATCATAAAAGCCTTACCTAGCAAATAAACCCCACTTTCTTCCATACGATCAATAGAACATCGTAGAATATCTGGCACCAGTTCCGTGTCGTGGTCTAAATCTATGTCATGCTAGAATGTAAATAAAAGAATGACTATTAAGGACAGTAACTTTAATAGCACAATGCTGTGCTAAGATATGTGTTACAAATGTAAAGCTGCAAATAGCATGGAGTTTTGACGCTGCACATAACAGTATCTGATATTCTCTCAAACAACTCTTTCATAAAGGTAGTGTTGCTATGCACCTGCTACTACACTTCACTTTACTAACTACCACGCTCGCAGGACGACCCAGAGTGAGATTAAACATGAAATTTAATACAAGGGCCTATTTTCTATCCGATCAACTTTGTCACGAGGAAATTTTCCTATCGACGTAACAAAACAGAGCGGGAAGAATCCATTGGGATGATACTACGCTTGCATTTCATAACAGTTATGAGCTTCTAACCTAAGCTTATTTAACAGCTGTATAAGTATATGTAAAGCGCGATGGGATTGTAGCAAATTTCAGCCTTGCTACCCAAACTTATATTGATAACCATAACAATATGCTAATTGCTAAGAAAGTCTCACCGCACCACAAATAGCAACACTGTGTTGGAAATATTGCAACAAAGAGGTTTTTCTTAATATATATACGTCTGTATATCTAGGCATACTTACCAAAGCATGAAGTCTTGGGTACAAATAAGGAACAGAGCCCTCTAGGTTTAATGAAAGCACAGCTTGCATCAGGAAAGCTCTGTCATCAGAACTCATTTCCGAGCCTAAAAATAAATTTCAACTCGCTACAGTCCTTCTAAAGATTAGCCTAATACTTGATTATTGCAATTCAAATATAATACTGATACCATCGAATCTAGCAAAGTTCTTATGCTGTTTGGAAAAGCTCCCGGCTCTAATGCGAGAACCACTTAAGATTGAATTTCAAAAGCAAAATTTAGATCAAGATGCGTAGGCTTTTCATATTTAAGTCTCTTGAAGCCGCTGTTGCCAGACCTCGCCTTTGCCAGGAACCGCCGTTACCAGACGCCGCCATATTAACCGTATCCTCAAAAAAAATGATTCGCAGGGGTACTGTATACATATAAAGCAGGAAACTAGGCTCTTTTGCCAGAGGGCGCAAAATTCAGGATCATAGACAGCTTTAAAAGAGTTGATAAAGTGATTGATAGATAGCGTTTGGTGCAATTGACGCACCTTTACTACTTCTTGGTACCAAGGTATGCAAAATCAATGAATTCTGCCAAAATCTTAGAGGATGGACACTTATTGCTCTAAAAGGGCACGGTCTCTCTCGGTTAAAATGTTTCGCTTTGGGAAATTCAATATGTGATCGGAGGAAAGGAGCAAAAGTAAAAAATCAATTTTACCTCCTGCAATGACATCTGATTTGATCAAACTGTTTACATACAGTGGTAACAATTTCATACATTCTGGCAGGATCAGTTGACCAGAGGTCGATGGTGTGGCACAGTTTTGTCTGTAGCATGACAACATTTGAGCAGATCGCTGAACAAGTGTGTCTTTTATTGCTTGCGGAGTCGAATTCAACACTTGTCTCAAGGCTGAAAAGAAATATCGATTATCTTATATGTAAATCAATTCTAGGGTTAAAAATATATATAGGTATGCTTTTGTTTCCCTATTGTCTATGTACTTCTGTCGCTCTCCCCCTAGAACATTGCTTCTATATTTACTTTCCTTTTTCCTATTGTTCTAATTGTGTTATTCATCTGCCCAATTGGATTCAATTACCCTTCTTAATTGCTTTTAATATCACTTGTAATACTTTGTCTTCTATTTTTGGCTTATTTTTTTAAGTTATAAAAGTGCGTTTCATTTGTTATGAAATTTTACTCTGATGAAGGCTCATGCCGAAAGGTTATAAAGTTGTTCTTTTTTCATTGAGTACCCATATGTATAGATACATATCTCTAGGATACATGAATCAATGAAAAGATATAGTCGAATTTGGGGCCTAAATGAGAGAATGGGCTCTGTAAATGGGCTCCATCCATTACCGGTGATAATACAGTTGGACAGTATCTTCAATTATCTACGCATTTGAATATTTCATTGTTTATTGACTTTATCATTAGGGTAAATATTACTCACAATGCTTGGTAAGGAAGTTCATCAGCGTATCAAGTTCACAGCAACGATACAAATCAGCTAATTGTGAGCAGCAATTGAACGCAAGATTGTGTATTCGCAGCCTTCTTTGTCCAGCCACACTTGTGTACAGCAAAGCACACTGCACAAATGCGACACCATCTTCTGGAATCTTATCGTCGTGTTTTATTTCTATGGCTATTGCCTGTAAATCGAAAGTTTGCAGATTAAAAGCTATTCAGTCAGAGGAACTGAGGCATTAATTCTAGGAGTACCTGTAATGATAACGCTTGATATGACTGACGAATGGGGTAAAAAGACCTAGCATGCAGATGAGAAACAAATACCTACAATTGGCAAATAATTTCAATTTTGAGCCCTCCACAAAATCAAGATTACAGTATAATCTATAGTAAAAAGGTCCTTTTATCAAGACGTAAGAGATCAATATTGCCTGAGTATTGGTTTATGAAATTCTATTAACCGAAACTTGAGGAATAGGCTCCATGCAGAAACGAACACCAGCACCCCTAGATGTTCTAGATTCATGGTGAGTAATGTTCACAGTCAAGATGTTCAAAAGCCCAGGTAAACAAACACAGCTTAAGACAAAACATCAAATTCTTCCTTTAAAAGCATTAAAAAGCACGAAATAACATAGGCATTATTAATGCTTTTGTAGAACTCAGGTTTATATGTACCTTGTTGCAATCAATTGATGCGAGTTCCACATCTGTTGCGTTGCTCATTAAAAAGCTTCCATAGAAATCAACTGGTCTCAGGCCTAAAACATCAAATTTGTATAATTTGGAGCTGTTGAAACACAAAGGAAAATGTGCCTGGAAAGGGTTGTAAATCAGTTCAAATAATGATAGTATGACTCTTTATTACCTCGTGAAAGTCCGTTTTCTGCAGCTATATATTATCATTTGACAATCGACCTTATTAGCATGCATCATTCGATGAAGCGAACGGCCTTTTATGGTTTGTAAATATTCAACTATCCTTCATAAATTATATGTACATGGGTATCTTTTTGAAAGCTTTAAATACGCATAAGAATCACTTAGTTGCATTACTGTTATTACCTGTACTGCAACGCAATCTCATGATTGCATCAAAACCAATATCCCTTTCCAAGTTCTTTTTAAGATCCTCAATAAACTGCTTTCCATGAGTGGCGTCCTAAAATAGAAAATAATATCCATGTCAACTCCTGTATGCCAGTAGGCTGTAAATAGACGTCCAGGGCTTCGTTCTTCATCTTGGAAATTATCTATAGGAAATTGTATCGATCTCTTAATATGCTCCCGCCTGCTTTTGATTTTTAACATAACTCATCAAGTGTCTTCTCCTGCCGTCGATCGGCTTTCTTCATTGAACAGAAGTTGTTCTGTCTTAATGTCGTAGTACCATTTGTTGAGGTGTTAACAACGTGTCAAGCTCTGCTAAACGATAAACGCAACAAAAATAAACCGGTAACCATCAATTGAATGACTCCTTGCTTGCTTATGATGAGCAGTAATGCTTACTTCTCTAGATTCAATACACAGAAACTGACCACGAAACCATATCAGGCCTGGTTCAAAGGCACATTATACATGCAAGCATAAATTTAACAATTAGTTACTTGATAGAAATGGTAACTGACTAAACTTAGCATGTTAATTTCGAATTCACGTGACTAGCCATGAAATACTGCCTCAACATTCAGCACATGATTTAGAAATTTTTTTGCATGTACCCCACTTACTGTGAAAGAGTTATTTATCATTTAGCCAAAGACGACGGCTTTCAGCTTTGCCCTTTTAGTACCAATAACACCCTCGTTTTCTTTCCTTCTACAATATTAATTACTTTTCTTCTATTTCAACCAGAGAAGACCGACCATTGAAAAGTAACTATCAAAGAGCATTTGATTTCAACTATCACACCCAATTTTAAAATCAATACCAAAATGGAATTCCAATTTGAAAAAGGTCAAATAAAACAAATGAATCAAACGCTGTGCATTACATTTTGCAATGCTCAAATACTATGATAGAAATAGTAACGATGCTTGACAACTAATGCTCCGTCCTAATCACGTTTTAACCAATAAAATTAACTAACCTTAAAATAGGAGTATCGATATACTTGTCCACCAGTCTGCGTTGCGAGCAACCCAATGGTTGCAACATCTACGTATGAATTAGGGAACAAGAAAAGATCAACTGAAACTCCGTTAGCAACACAATCTTTGGCAATATTGGTGTAAAACGGGCTCTGTGGTGCCAATATGGTCTGTGGAAGATGAAATATAGAAATATTATAAAATTAAAACTAAATTCTGTTAGACATAAAAATAAGGAGCCTGTAAAATGTATCAAATTCAAATTATCAAAGATTCAGTGAAGTCGCTTTGTTCGACAAAGCAACAACAAGCAATTGATGCACATCTTGTCACACCGTGCGTATAACAACCTTTGGGACAGTTGAACTTCAAAATCATAATACTTACGATTTATGTTCCATATTAATATCTATGGATGACAATTTGTTAACGATGTAAATTATAAACGCCGTTTTAACTGTTGATTGAAACTGACGATAAGGCTATTCATACCTTTTCCTTGTCTGTGGCTAGTAATTTTCTATCTTCTCTATTTTTCAATTTACCAGGTGCTTCAGCAATAGGTAAGGAAGAATGGAATATGAAAACTTTACCAGAAACATTGGCAGCCTGAAAAATATTAGATTTGAATTGATTATACAAAAAAAATACTTTCTGAATCCATGTATGAAACAGCAACTTGCTTTTACTTTACCTTTAAACTTGGATAATTGTTGTACACCATTGCAGTGGCCCCGTGCAATTATATTTATTGCAAAGAAAATCATTTGTTTTTGACATTACCTTAAAAGCTTCCATTCCTGCTTGCACAACGGGTCCAAGAATGACATCAGTTTCCCTAGTTTCACTGAATAAGTCGGGTATCATATCCAGCAAGCTGAAAAATTCAGATGGATCTATGTAAGTACCAATGTACCAAGCAAAATTATCATTTCATGAAGGTAAAGTGAGTACTCTTTCCTTCTCAAAAGTCCCTATCACTAAATACACAAAATCATTGCATTTATGAATGCATCTCTTGAACCACTGAGCAAAAAGTTAAAAACCAAACTTTACAAATCCAATTCTTTTAGTCAACTCAGAAACAAAGGTTTGGTTTCAGAGACAAAAGATATTCACAAACTTGCAACTATCCTTTGCCGCTTTGATTCAGCTCTTCCTTTTGAATGGCGTAGTTTACATGGAAACTTGACAAAAAAGAAGATAGCCAGCATAAAAAACATGGGAGAAGACACAATTACCTATCGACTATAACTTTCGCCTTTTTGACATCAACCAAGAAACCATCAACAAGTGGCACAAAAACATCATTTATGTCCGAGACAACCATCATTTGTGGCTGAGCAAGATTATCCTGTAAAATATTTGAAACGCACTAAGTTATGTATGCTCACAACATTTCTCTTCTAGAACGCAATATTTTGTTATCGCATCGCATATGCGCAAAAATTAGGCACAATTAAGATAAACTTGACAATATTCTTCGGCCTAAATGAATAAAGCTTATCTAAGCGAGGAATCATTGCTATGGAGCTTGTCAGCTATAAAGGCCTGATCATCGAAGCTACACCTTTTGACTAACACTGCAGCACAAAGTTCCTAAATCATAATCAAAATGATTTGCTCGCTGAAAAAAATACGATTCTACTCACCTTTACATTATAAAAATGGATATTGTTGCTATAGGTAACAAATCCAACTTTAATAAGGCTCTCTTCCATGCCAGCTTCTTTTGGTAAACTATCCAAAATCGAATGCAACTCTTTAGTCAACCGTTTAACCATTCCACTCTGCATACTTTGGTACGATACATCAATCATAAAGATGAAAGCAGGTGGCAATGGAAACTTTTCATCCTAAAACCACAAATACAAATTACTAACTATTATGGGGATACAGTACTGCAGTTTAAAGTGAGTTAAACAATATATATAGCTTAAGGCAAGCTTATGTCCGTCATGCAACTCAACATTTGTGAGCTGAACAAGCTACACTAAAAGAAGTGAGCTGAAATTCAGAATCGTCCATATAAAAGAAACAATTTTGAAACTGTCTCCTTTAAGGCTGCCAATGTCAGTTATAACCATTTGATGTGTGTTACAGTCTTGGAATGCAGACACTTAGTCTCAAAGAGAAAGTTTGAGAAATGCGTGTTTACGTTAAAGAGTGATGGGCAAAACACATCCACAAAATCATCAATAGTTTCATCAATCGTTTTGATACAATACCTTACAATAATCAGTTGTGGCAACAAATTCGTATGAACCAAAACAAAGTTCTGGTCTTTCATATACATCGACTCTTCTACCTTGATGATCCAAGTGGCAGAAATACTCTTGTGGCACTGAAATACAATTTATAATGCTAATCAAGATCAAGATGCTAAAAACCTTGGCAAGCTTGTTTCTACTCGGGTTTAACATAACTTCAATATGTCATCATATGCCTCAAAACATCTGTGTAAAAGTTAATGGCAACTGATTACGTCTGATTGGCATGTATTTCCGCAAACACTTTCCTATTGATTCTTCCTATCATATTAAGCATATATCTGCAAATTTTGATAGTTCGAAGGTATATCACACCAACTATTTGCAAGAAACCTCAAGCAACATACTTAAAATGAAGTGTCTATAGATATATGTAAACTGGTCAAAAACAATTAGCTTCATCCCAAGTTTTGAGGATTTTGACTTTGGTACACTTATACGTAAATCAAAGGAGGAAGGGAGATTATCCAATTATTTATTGTTTGAGGCAAATAAGGAGGCATTTGCATAAATTCTAAGGTACTTTATAGCAGCATGAAGTAAAACAAGCAATTCATAACATTTTGATGCTCAGCTTGTAGCTTCTCAGATTGTAGATAGTAGCAACTCTTTTAACTAATTGCTTAAGATGTTTGGGCCAAATGGACGAACACAGAAACCTTTTTAACATCTGTAATGTTGAAATATCTGTGACATTGACTGATTGCAAATGCAAGGCCAATATCCTTTAGGGAATAAGAGGTTTACGATTTCTGTTCATAATAGTGAGAAAGATCAAGTTCCAATGATATCCGGACTATAAATCTTACCTTCAGAAGAGTGGCTACAGATGTTGCACACAAATCTTCGTCCGCCATCAATAAATTGCATAAATGGGTTCATATATGCCTTGCATCTGTTGCATCTAACAGGTCCACTTGGACCATTGTCCACAATATAAAGTTTACCCTAAAACAGCAAAAGCAAATGGGTACAAATTAAACACAATTTCTCTCTACTTTCATAAAAAAAGTTTCCAGAAGCAGAGGTACCTAGTAGATTTCTGTCAATCATTTTGCCAAGGTCGATATAAATTTGAAAAATAAAGTTACCTCATCCTTTGGAATCCTCGCAAATGGTGTTGTGAGAACTGCCAATGGTATTTGACTTTCTTTCAACATATCTTGATTGCAGGGGACATTATACAAAGTTGATCTCATAAAACGAGGACTACAGTTTCCTGAAATATAATTATCAATATTAAATTGATTTTAAATTGGCTTCGTGAAGTTTTAATGCCAGTCACCATGATAATACTCTGCCCACAGCACGTTGCCATTAAGATTAAATGCCTTAAAAGAGTTACATCAATTGTTACAAGAAGAAAGGTCGCATTTCAGCCTTCGCAAAACCCATCACATGATAAGTCAGATGATAAGTCAATCAATTGCAGAGCATTTCTGGCTTCCACATTAGCTGAAAAGGGACCTTTAAGTTCTTGCTTACTTTGTGCACTTAAATGTTTTCTTACCCTTAGATAAAAAGTATAGTTATAACAAGAAGCATGCATACATGCACATGTGGTGACAGTTGGTTGTAGAAATACAACTACATTGACAATATTAAAGCCTCAAGGAACATAGCTATCTGGTTAATTAGACTAAGCAGTGCTAAAAATCAAATATTCTGATCAATTCTAATCTTTACACTGATAACAACTATGAGACAAATGTTGCAAATTCTAGCTAAATTTTCTTCACTTCAACTCAAACATGGTCCCTTGCAGGCATTGTACCACTGTTTTCAACGAAAAACTGGGAACCCTGGACGAAGGAATGCAATGTGTTGTGAAGTGAAATTTTTTTTGTTGCCAGGGAAAATGGGGTGGATGTGCTTGTGAGGTACCTGTATGCTAGTTCTTGAGTAGAAAGGCCAAAGGCTTATGACTAAAGGTAAATGTGAAAGCTAACATCTTTCCATCTCTATGCATTGCCAACTAGAATACTGGCTTCAATACAAGAACCTACCATCATCTTGCAATTTGCATGGGGTAGTAACTAAAGGAGGTAGTTTTCCACGAGTGCTTGTTTGGAAAAGATTATCCTTCCACTGATCCTGGTCATCACTCATCACTTGTATCTAAGTGAAAGAAAACTAAATTTAAAAACTAAATTTAATCTTGCAATGGATCAAAATCATCTGGTTGACATGAGAATTATCTTTCATTGAACTGCCAGTCATTTTTAAGTCCTAAACGGTAGACCTGTATCAGCAGTTATTATTTTGAATTTAAAGTGTGGTCTCATTAAGAAAATGACTTGAAATTAAAAAGTTCCAATAAATTTGAAGTTAAAAACATAATAAAGTCCAGATGTTGAAATAGCTTTTGTTTACAAATAGCAAGAGAGGCTTGGTGTAATGAGTAAGTAGATCGAGCAGCTTGGGAGAAACCAACAGGGAAGTTTTTTATTCACACTGGCGCAATAAATGTCGATCAGCCAGTTTGCAGATAATGACCAATCTTGAAAAGATCTTGGGGGCGCTAACAGTCCCATTCCTCAGGTGCGGGTGAGCTAAAATTGTACAAAAATCCTAAGGCCCCTATTCTATGGGTACCACTGCACAAATATAAAAACCTCAAAATCTGTGGGGCGCCCACACATGCTTTCTTTGGCACTTAAGAATTATCTTTGGTGTTCCATTGCCATACTCGCATTCTGGTCCATCAGGATTTCAGGTATGTACTGATAATATTTATGACCTTACCCCTTGTAGATTTCCCACCTTATAGTTAACCCTAACAGAAAAGGAGATAACATGAAAATAAGAACAGTTTTCACAACAAATCAAAAGCCTTACTGGATTGGGCATTTGGTCAGGATTGATTCTCTTTGGAGGTTGCTGCATAGGAGAGCTGATAGGCCCACTGCCAGGTCCTGGCTGCATCTGCATGCCGGGTCTTCCAGGCATTCCTCCAGGCCCAGGGGGGCCTGGCATCTGCCCAGGCATGTTTGTGAACTGTGGTTGACTGCTGGTTGGTTGACCTTGCATCATTGGTCCTTTAACAGACAAAAAAGCATAAACATCTGTTTGGTACAGCAAAACTTGAAAATGGCATGAAAAAGAGGAAACAAACTGATAGTTCAATTTTCACCAGACAGTACTTGTGACATGAAAACAGAAGATGGAGTTCAAGACATAAACAGGTATAAATAACCAGTTGTGCATAGAATATCGCATTGGAAGAAGAAGTAGCATATGTGGCTTGCTATTCATTTCAACCTTAAAGTTCATTCACCCTTTTCAGGTCAATTAACCAATACATATATGTTATTAAGCTGTGTTAAGTGCAGTTGTGCCAATATTACAAAATAGTATTCATCACTTTTTTAACAACTTATTTATTTTACAACAATCAACATATATACATAATATATAGCAATAGTATGTAGTTTCCAGGAGTTGCAAGTCAGCAGAAACACTTACAGAAAGATCAGAAAAACTATATAGTATGAAGAAAGAGTTTTATTTCAACTTTTTTGCTAGTATGAAGGCAATCATTTTGGTGAAGTCAAAAAAATTAAAAACTATGTCTACCTTGTCCTGGAAACTGCTGCCTTTGCTGGAAGTGCCCTGGTGCTTGTCCCTGCCTTCCAGTAACATCTAAAGTGGGTGGTTGGCTAGAAACTGGTGGCCCAGAAAGACTACTTGCAGACATGAATTGGTTTTGGCTACTTTGGCTCACAAACTGAGGCCTCATTGAGCTGGGTGGCATAGAGGGACCATTGAATTGACTTGTCTAGAAAAAATGTTTTGATTCAAAATAAAAACTGCTCAGGTTGCTAACCAAACATTTAATATTGCATCCTGTAATCACATTTTGACTTTGAAAAATCAAAATCAAAGGGCACATCAAAGGTTGCTGCTGTTTTGTCATTGTAGTTGTAGTGTTATTGCTGCGGTTTTTTGTGTTGCTGTTAGTGTGGTGTGGTGAGATGAAAATCTTTCTCTGTGTTTGTGAGTTCAATTCACTTTTCTTTAAAAATTCTACTTCTCATAAAATCAAAGACCTAGATTGAATACACATACTAATAGCAAACACAAACCACTTTACAAACCAGATTGACTACAATAATTCAAAATAAAAAGAAAATTATATAACAACAAAACTTTCTAAGGTGGAGCTCTCTCAGGCTAATCAAGAAAAGAGCACCCTCTCTGTCAATGAGCATTGAAAGCTGTGAACTCCTTCCACATTTATAAAAATTTTGACACTTCTGTAGCTTGTAAGTAGCAGACTATTATAACTTTTTAGGTATAGATTTGCTTCATGAAGACAACTTTTACAGGGGTTAAAGACTAAAATGGAAAAAACAACACAAAGGAGTGCTCACCATTGGATGAGTTGATGATGGTGGCACATTTGAAGTCTGTGAACCTGGCTGAAACATTTGTGGTCCTGAAGGTGGTCCAGATGGTGGTCTAGATGGTGGTCCAGATGGTGGACCAGAAGATTGTCCTGAAAATGGTGGTCTAGCTGTGTGGCCTCCAAAGCCCCCAGGTGGTGGCCCTGATGGTTGACCAGATGGTGGTCCAGATGGTGGTCCTGATGGAGGTCCAGATGGTGGTCCTGCTGATCTAGCCCCTGGTCCAAATGGCATTCCAGATGGGGCACTTGAAGGTGGACCTGGTTGCATTCCAGTTGAAGTTGGTGCACCTGGCCTCATACCTGGTCTCATACCAGCCATTGGTCCACCTGAAGAGCCTGGTGGTACAAATGGCTGCATTTGTGGTCCTTTTTGGGGCCCATGTGGGCCTGTTTGGCTTGGTGGCATACCCTGAAACATAAAATAGAAAACTTTTACCTTTCTTACATCAAAATTATGAAGTAAAATTTGAATATACAAAAAGACAAAAAAAACAAATTTGCTACACATGCCTGTGCCATTTTCTGAGTTAATTAATTCTACCACAATTCATGATTTTCATTGGAAATCAATTATTCTTTAAATAGAACATTAAATGTAACTTGAGAGTAATTAATCTATGCCATCTCAACAAAAGATTGTTCCCCACCTAAGGTAATAGCCTAGGTGGTTGACATTCCTAGCAAGAAATTTCTAATGTATGGGAGTTAATCACATTGATAATATTGTTCCAATCTTTGCGCACATTCAAATGTCTTTGATCCAGAAAAAACTTATTATCATAGACATTCCTTTATGCAACATGTCCATGTTTATTTACAATAGGAGAAACATGTCCATCTCAAAATGGAGATTGCAAAATAAATCTTTCTAGAAGCCCATGTTCAGTTCAGTCAGTTAAATTAAATTAGATTTGAAATTCCACAACATGCAAACAATTTAAAATACATACAATGTTGCTACAACAGTAAACTACAACAGAAGTTGAATAACAACAAATATTTCAGACAGAGTACACAAAATTTTTCTTAAGATGAGCTCTCTCAGAAGGTTAACTAATCAAGGAGAGAGCACCCCTTGTGCTAAAAATCTTACATTCAAAATATGTTTTCTTTTGGTTTTTAAAATCGAAAATCTTGTTAACTTACCAAGGAACACAAGATTAGTAATTGGTTGAGCAGATGTGTAATTTTAAATCTTGACAGACATTATGGAGGAAGGCTGTTTGATACTGGATGGAATTATCATTACAGGATTTAGCACCTGCATATATAATTGATCTAAATCCATATTGCACAATATTCTTACCTGTCACAAAAATATCCCCCTGTGAGCCTGTGATGATCTGGTCATGAGGATGATCTGCCAGGTACTATAAGTTCTAAATCACTTCCTCCCCCTACCTCAACAAAAAATTTTTTATTGTAAGAAAAATGGCAATACATACCTGACCCCCAGGAAACTGTCTTTGATTGATTTGCATCCCAGACATTTGTTTATTCACCTGTGATCATATGAAAAAATTAATGCAATTGTAATTGGTATTATTGAAGTTAAATTTAATTCCAATCAATATTGTGTGTAGTAAAGCACCACAGCAAACTAAGCTCATCATTATTTCTAACGTTCTCAGAAAACACTAGCATCAAATCAAAGGAAATTTTTTGTACATTATAACGCTTTACTCCTCTGTAGTGTTAAACATCTTCATATCGCCTGTTTCAGATAAAGTTTGATACAAATGCAGATTTTGATACACTTCAAAGAATGTCATATTATGCTTTCTGTAGATTTAGAGTTTTTAATGCTAAAAACTAGGGTGAATAGGGAACCAGGCAGCTAATAATTGAGGTGAATCTAAAAGAAATGGCAATAAGGGATTCAGAGAACTAAATGCTATGATCAACATGCTAAACAATTAGCAAGCCGATCTTACCATCAAGAGAAATGAAGTAATATTGGCTTGTTTGATACATATAATGAAAATATAAATTCTAGAAATTTAATGAATGATGTGTACAATCAAAAGTGTTACCCTTGCATCAGCTGCTCTTCATACACTTTCGATTTCAGTATTGCCTCAGGCAGTTGCAAAAAACAAAATTAAGACAGAAGAACTTTACTCAATTTCTTCGGCTACTTTTTTAAATCTAACATTACCTTATCCATCTGTTGCTGCTTCATTGCGTTGCCATAAGCTGATGGGTTGCTCAGTGTTGGATTCAGAGAAGATGGTGGGGTAACATTGCCATTTTGAGAACTGAACATCGGAATATTCTGCATCATTGGAGGCCCGGTTGAAGAATTAGGTTGACCCATCGGTGCACTGGATGGCATGAATTGACTAGGTTGTTGTCCAGGCTGATAACCATAATTCGTGCCTTGCCCCGTTGGCATCCATGGCTGCCTGGGATTAGGCCCATTTTGTTGATGCTGTGGATTTATGTTCATAGCGGCTTTTTGACTTTTAAAAGCTATTAATACTAAAGAGCAAACCAATTAATATGGTGGATGAATCGCAACAAGAAGTCTTCACGTCAGGTTATTCCGTTATTTTCACATAAATAGAAAATAATTTTTTCACAACATACACGTCAATCCGTCCACCATCTTGAATTTGACAACGGAAGTGTTTACTCCATATAAACCCTGTGTCTTTTGCCACGTTGTTGGAATTGAGGGTTCCCGGATGAAGAAAATAAATCTGGTCAAGAGATCGATTATCGATAAATAAATGATAAGGGAACTGTTAAAAGAAAGCGAAAGAAAATATGCTGAGAGACTCTAGCAACCAGGATTTAAGGCTTCGTGGTCTAAAACAGGGGTGGCGCCAGGATTTGCCCGCCGTGTGTGTGTGGGGGGGGGGGGGGGGGGGAGGTGGGTTTCGCAAAAGGGGGCTAAATAACAGAATAGAGGGTATATTTCAATGCCTTTGAACACAATTTTCCTTCAAAATTCCCCAATAGACACGAAATTTTTCCCCGACGGGAGGGGGGCTAATAATTTCCCGATCCCCCTGCCCCCCTTTGGCGCCACCCCTGGTCTACAATGACCACTCTTGAATTCAAGTCTCTGCAAGAAAACGATATTTTCATAGAGCTATCCCCTCCCCCCAAACCTCCCTAAATTGACGCCTCTGTTTATTTCAAGGCATGAATAACAATCTTTAATCATATCAACCATGCTGATCACTATCTCAATAATTGTACTAGAATGTAGCTAAAAAGACACATCGGTAATGAGCGCTGCCCTAAACAGGGCGGAAATTCGCCTGAAGATTAAAAGCGGACAACGGACACTCCCTGAAGAGCAAATGAATTGCGTTGTATAACATCAATGAGGGCAGATACGTCTATTTTAAACTCGCATATGCTTTGCTTACCAAAAAACTCAAATAAGCACCATATTGAAATCTTGGTGAAGCTTGAGCCTTGCATTATTATTTAATGCATATTTAATTTCAGCGGTTTTGAGGCATAATATTCTTATCTACAACATTCTTATGAAAAAGTGTGTAACTTTATACATACATTCGAAGATTAGGGTGGGAACAAGTTTGGGGGGAGGGGGTTAATGTATTCTGCGTCTTGCTGACAACGACATAAAAATGAAACATTGTGTGACATTTCATGGTAATTTGGAAAAAAAATTCTTGCAGAGAGAGCGTAGCCTACATCCTCCAAGCTTTTAAAGGGCGTTGTTGCAAAAATTTCCCTTACATACTCGTCCGCACCAGTTTATTTTGTCTGGCGACGCCACTGCTTGGAATTGGCATCCAATGTGCTATACAGGTGCCTACAATTGGAAACAATCAATCGCATTGACTGACAGGCAGAAAATATGGAAACGACAGGTGACTGCATATTGTAATATGTAACTGTCCCGCTATGGTCGTAGAAAAAGATATTGAAGACTTGAATCTATAAACAGGGTATTCTCATAATAACAAGAAAGGCGCTTGGGAGATATACAAGCTGGGATGGAGCTTTCTTATAGTCAGCTTTATATCCACTGGTCATTCAACTACAAGAAATACTTGTACCAATATACAATCCCTTTTAAAAATTGTGGAACATTGACCATTATTCTTGTCATCTATCTGCAGCTTCTCCCTCTCCCTCTCAATACAATGTTGCTCAAATACATTTCGTGCCTACTCATTGACTGAAATCGATTGCAAACAATAGTTCAATTGTTGTTCTGTTCAACGAGCATTGTTTTATCTAGGGGGAGAGGGCAAGACAAGTGTTATAACACCAGAAACTTTAGAGCAATCAGCAAAGCATGACTTTCATAGGTGTTTCAACGACTTTTAAAAGGGGTTGCAGAAATATTGCTATCCAGGCTTCATACCAATAATGCTATGTTACAAGAATTGCCTTGCACTATAAGTTTCTTAATTATTATTATTATTATTATTATTAAATATAAACCAACGCTTTTCTGTCAGTATTTCTCACAATGAAATTAAGCATTTGCTGAAGACCGCTGCTGTTTTTGATTTTAAAACGAATGTTAAATGAAAGTTGTTTGATATTTCTATTCTGTATGTTGTATTATTTGATACAAATATTAGGTTTCTAAAGTTTAATCATAATAGGTAATCATTTGTTTAAAATCTAGAATAACCCATTCAAGGGGAAATTCATTCTGCTTGCAAATAAGGTTCTTTGTGAACATATAATGTTTATAGAATAGGTACATTTCAAAACTTCTTTCTCGTTTCAGCTGTATCTATTTTCCTGAATCATCACACAATATTGAAACTTTTTGGGAACATTAACTCAAGGAACAAAGGAATAAACGAACAGGCAGCAACAATAAAGTCTCATGCTTCGGCCATTTCCTGAGTTTTGTATAGGCATTGCAATGAAGCACATGAGACTGCTCTAATGTGAGTTTTATGCAAGATGTTCCAGAATACGTGTGTACAATAATTGGCTATGTGAAACAAAGCCCTAATGTGGCAGTATGTTGTCTCAATCAAAGTGCCACAGGGCCAAAAGGCATGGTACCATGTATGTATAGTTACTGATTATTAAAGATATACACCTATTTAATCGAATCTCTAAAAGTTTGGGATTTCCATTGCAGGCAAGGTGCACCCAAGGCAACTTGCTGGCATTTGTTATCGATGTTTTTACTGCTTTTGCGTTTTATTGGATGTCCTCAGGGGCGGAATTGAAATAGGACTGGACACTAATATCCATCATACTACTTTATGCTAATTATGTTTATTTGACTATTGTATATTTCCTTTTGTAAATCGTTTTATGAATCAGTCAGTGTTTTATCTCGAAACTAGTAGCACGTCATTGCTTCAGTTTTCACGCATACAAGTACTGAACTACTCAATATAACAGGACAACATTACATATTCACAACCTGTTATAGTTGGTGGAGGGGGGGGGGGGGTTCCAGGTTTCCAGAAACCCCCACTTTGCCATTGTAATATTCATTTGGATAGTATTTCAAGTCTCTGACAGAAAATTATTGTGTTTCTTGTCTTTCATAGCAATACCAAAAGTATATAGTTGGAATCCTAAATCATATTCAGGCCTCGAAAAATGCCAAATCTCTGGGGCTTCTGGGGGCTTTGCCCCTTTGCATCCCCACTGGGATCCCACCTTGAACCTGCTGGGGGTCTTAAAACGGTCCTACACCCCCAGTTCAAAAGCTACGGTTTTTCGAATTTCGAATCTGAATTTGGGAACCCCCTCTAAATTTCTAGATCCACCAGTGGTTCTCTAGTAACCTTGTTACTGGGTCAATGAGACCAGAGCTATCCACAAGCAAGTCAATGTTATTCGAAACATAATCAAAATCAATCTTGTTATTGGTGTTTAAGGTGGGACGCATGTTTTTCTCTGGCATAAAAATTGCATGGCTCTTCCAATTCGTTTTCAAAAAAAAGTAATTCCAAGCGGCACAGTTTTGTGCAACAGAAGGTAAAATTTTGTGAAATGGTGGCACCATTTTTCAAAGCAACTGGCAAAATTTAATGAAATATAGGGTACCATAAATCAAAGGGTACGCCATAGATATAGGACGACTATATTCGAAGTTATAGGGTATCATACTGTAAACTATAGGGTACAATTCGAAATTATAACAAGGACCGATGTTTGGCGTTAGCGGGACTACATGCGACGTGATATTGCATGCAAGATATAAAATGGTAAACAATTTCATTGTCTAAGATGTGCCTCTATTTAAAAGTAAAACGCTCACCATTTAACTGAAACGAAATAATACTAGTGATTCCCAATCCCCATTTCCAGGCAGGTACGTACAATTGTATATATTTTTTTATTCTATGAAATGTAACATTTGATTGCACAAAAGGGTAAATTTATTGACACCCGCTTAATGAATTTCAAAATTTCCCTGTAGAATCATCGCTGCAGATACCTTCAATTATTGACCTTTCTGTACAGCTCTTTTTAATGTTCTCTATTTTAATCTTTGCATGCCGATCTTTATTCTTAGAACATTTCCTGACTGCTTTCCTTTACGATAATTCTTGCATTTGCTAAGTGTCATTTAATATATCAGTTTATTGTTACAACAACTGTAATTTCACAGATCTTCCACATTCTCATTCACTTGGTTAATGAGATATTTTTCAACTTCTTTCCCAACATTGCGAGTGATGATTTAGTTATGACATTGAAACTCCTGATTTCTGAATATCCATTCTCTGACGTTTATATACAGTGTGACCAATCATAAAAGCGGTGACAATGAGGGGGATTCCTCATTGGTCATGAATATGATACTTCAAAAGTCAAACACGTTGGACAAACAATTGGTTTTGGCTAGCAAGCACGACGTGGTATAGATGCGCTGTTACGGGAAAGATGAGGGCTTTTCATACAATTGCAGCTGGTAAGAACAATTTTCTTCTTGCACTACTGTTGTTCAGAGCCATGTCTGCTGTGGGTTGAGGGGTGCTACACTCTTTAGGTGAATGAATTCATTTTGTTTCAAAAACAATGCGGTTATGGCCATGAAGGGGTATTTGGTCGGCAAATTCTGCTAACTTGTCGGCAAATAAAGAATGGTGCGCCTATTTTACCGGCAAATGCAGATAATTCTTCCTGCCTCATTCCATTAGAAGCTGTTCCTGATGCTAGCATGCCTCTGAATTGTTGTTCAAGGCCTTATTCAATTTTTCAAGCCATTTGATTCAAGCGTTTTAAGCGTGAATAGGGTTTCGCAAAAGGGTTGAAAAATCTAAAAATTTGATGCAGTTTGTGTATTACTGTCTTAGATTAGCTTCTTTTAAACGCTTCAATATAATCCACTGTGGAAACTTGTTATCTGTTACCACATTTGGTTCAAAATGGGACATTACAACTATTGATATCATTGTATTGAAAATCTTCAATAATTTGGTGGGAGAATTGCAAAAATAATCATTTAAACTTGGAGGGTTGCAAAAAGACAGAACACAAATAGCGTACTACTGAGGATCATTGAAGTTTCGGTTCTCTTGCAAATTGATATTTTAAGCAAAAAGTAATGAAAACGCCTTGCAGGAGTATTTTCTGGTAATCCGTTTATTGTCAAAATTGTTCCTGGTTGATGACGAACCGAAGCGATTGGCTGAAAGTGTTTGCTGGATTTCAGTAACTAAGGATCGAATTCCAATCAAACGCAAACAAATGATCCTACCGCTTTGACAAACCTAGAACTGTGTAGGAAATTTCGCAAGCAGGAACTTCTCAAGTATTTTTCTGACTACGTTTGCTGACTATAAAGAAGCAAAACTTGATTTCCATTACTCTACTTGTTAATGATTGGCCTATCCTTCTTACCAAACTATCTTACTTCTTGCATTTGTTAACTATAGAGTTGAAATTATCTATTCTATCAATACAAGTTTTCATATATCTAACTCGCTTATACATAAATAGTTTAAACTTCCTTCACAAGGAGGTGTGCAATCAAGGGGTGGCGCTGCAGGCCAAAACATTGTACATCGACAAGAGCAATAGAGCTAGCGTGACGTCGATTTAAGAAAAATCCCTTAAAAGATTAAGATTTAAGACGCATGGCATTCAAGACTTGATTTTGCGCAAAATTTCATATTTTATATAACTACAGTACTATAAATTCCTGACGATTAAAGGGGTAGAGCTGTTAACTTTTCTCAAAAACCATTTAGCAGAGAATGTTTGTTCACTGGAGCCACTCCCAACTTTTTTAATAAATAAACATAAACATAATTTGGAAAGGCATAATTTCTTCTGTAAATTACGAAAATGAAGTTCTTCCCCTAGTTTTGGTTCTGCTATCTTTGGCATATTCATCCGGTGCTGAAAACGATGTTAATGTTGCCTGTGTTGAGGTAAGTCAGTTTGATGAATTTTCCGGGGTGTTGTCAATAGCAATATGAGTAAAAAGACTTTCTCTTTAACCTGTCTCTTTACCTATTGCAAGTTCAGGGGGTTACCAACAGGATGCAGCCCCTTGGTGCAGTTTCACCCAAGCACCGACCCTGTCGGAAAGTTTGGCCATTTTACTAATTTGTCGGATTTTTTTCCAGACTCTTTGGATAAATTCGCTAGGTCACGTTTTCCTTCACAGTTGAAACAAAATTATTATGTAACCAAATTTTCTAGTTTCTTTTCGAATAAGCTCATGCGATAAAAATTGGGTCCATGCATTTTAAAATTTTAAAGTTAGCTAGAGTGCCGGACTAGTACACTTTTTGTCAGTGGTGGAACTTGTTTTAGAGATGAGATGAAGATATTTGAGAAACTTCCAAATGGCCAAATTATCTGGCTGCTACACTGACATCTATTTTTCCTTTTAGTTTGATGAAATATGGAGGGGGGAGGAGGAAGCAGATGCCCGTCCTCAAAATCTTATTCAAAGCTGCCTGTAGAAACAAAGATTATAGAGAATATCATTTTTGCTGCCTATATGGTAATCCACCAACTTGCAAGCAAGGAGAATAACCAGTGTGTAAACTTTGGGTTCACCTTGTGTCGTAAGAAATGGAAACAACTGAATTTAAGTTCAAATTTAACTTGAGACTCTTGTTTAGAACTGCAAACACCAAGGTGTCATTTTACAGACATGGACACGTGTGGTATTAAATTTTAGGCAAGAAGTAAAAATTCGCATTCCATTGATCGACATCAATAATCATGAACAATCAGTACGAGGCTCTTTAGAGCGGTTGCAATTAAGACTTTTTTCATTTTTGGAAAAAATTTTTCAAGACATCCTGACAGACAATCTATGTTTTAGCGCCCCTAAAACTCTAGCACCTACTGCACTCCTGGTTGCCAGGTAGCTAGGATTGCTGCAGCCTTTCGCTCATGCTTACCAAATATGTTGATGGGTGTGTTTGCTGATAAAGACCTGGCACCGTGGACCATTCAGTCGAAAGAGAATCATTTTTAGGGGATCGTGGAGAAATCTTTAGAAACATAAAGACAGAACTATAACGATCCAAAGCATAAATCATCTTTTGACAAATATTAACGCAAAAAAAGGATGAAAAAGAATTTTGGACAGAGCAAAATGTACCGCCGGACCCTTTTCGTTCCTTCTTACGTTGTTATGCTATTTTGTTGGAATAGCACACTATCCCCCTTTATCTCTTCGGACCTTCCCCTCTCTACTCTATCCAATTTCAACATTTCTTTTGTTTCATTTTCATTTTTCAACAATCTATTTAATTTTACAATTTTAAGCGTAACTACAATTTATCAAAGACAATTACAATAGTGCAAGACGTTAACTACGTGAAAAGCTACATTACAAGATTGAATACTAAGGAGAGGCTCTCTAAATAGATAGAGTAATCGATCGCGAGCCCCCCCCCCCCTCCTTATAAAAAGAAAAATTTTAAGTTCATAAAAACAAGAAATATATGTAAACAATATAAGCCTTGTCTGATTAACTATTCAGGTATACGAATTTATGTAATAAGCTTTCAATTTAGCACGAAAATTGGTAATAGACCCAGCTATCGGGAATAGACCCGAATGTAAAGCGGAAGAGTAGTCCATTAGTTAGAGCCACAATATTGTACAGTTTTATGGACATAGAGCGTCTTTCGTCTCAAGAAAGAGAAAAGATCTCCTGTAGTAGACTGACGAGTTCCAAACCTGTAGACGGAAGAAATCAAGATGAAATAGTTTTGGAAATAGACTGGCGACTGCTTGTTTATAGCTTTGTAAACAAATGTTAGGACATTTAAGTGTAATATATCTTCAAGTTTTGCTATCTTGAATTGAATAAAGGTGCAGACGGGGCTATAGATGATGGAAATCTCGTGCATCTAGGGATTTTCTTTGGAAAAGAAATAGTGGAGTCAGGTGGATGTCAAAATGATGAAAAAAAGAATAATAGAAACAGAGAAGAGTTGGTAGAGGAATCCAGCACCTTAATATGAAGAAAAGTCCAGTTGCTCTCGAGACTTATTTTGCGAAGTTTACATTTTTCCAGGAAAGGTGCTCGTCAACTAGGACACCATATAACTTCACATACTTTGCCTTTTTATGCAATTTTTCCCAAATTTGAGAGAAACCAGATCAGCTAGTTTCCTTTGCGGTGATTGGAACAATACAAAGCTGGTTTTGTCAATATTTAATGCAAGTCTATTACAATCTAATCAAGTTTTAACCTCCCTAAAATCTTTATTGATAATAAATATTAGGTTTCAAAATAAATATTAGTGTCATCCGCAAATAAAAAAAAATTTACAGCTCAGATGAGTATGGTAGGTCATTTATACAAATTAGAAATAGCAAGAGACCCCCTCCATTCTTATCACCATCCTCTTCTAAATAAAACTTGGATTTTTTATCATTTGTAGCGGCTTTCATCAGACACTTCAAGAGACATGAATACAATCGTGAAGCAATGTCGAGACGAGAAGGATCAAAATTCACCCAATGACGAGGGACCGGCAGAAGATGCGCCTTCATACGAAGAAGACGAATTCAATGCTCCCGAAATTGCACTGGATGGAGAAGAAGATCCAGATGGTGAGGTCGAAAGGTCGGAGCTCGACCGTCCAAAGAATACCCCTTGGGGAAGGCGAAGATCAGGATCGAGACGAAGATCGGTATGGAGACGAAGATCGGGACGAAGGCGACGATCGGTATGGAGACGAAGATCGGGACAAAGACGACGATCGGTATGGAGACGAAGGTCCACGACCCGACGAAGATCGTTTTGGAGACGAAGATGGGGACGGAGACGAAGATGTGGACAAAGATTTCGAACACATATTGGTAAGTCTCTATCTGCAAAAGCAGTACACAGCCATTCAACTTATACTATAGCAGAAGATACGCCATAAGTAAGTACGATATATACAGGGTGCCCTCTTGATGTTAAAGGACGTTATAATCGAGAACTATGTATGCCTTTTTAATGATAACAAGGTGCAAAATTATCTGACGGCTTCGGGCTCTCTTTCGTAATCCTCCGTAGCGACAAGCCTATGATAAAATATAACTCTAGTTGAGTGTCATTATTCTAGTTGAAATGCCATTATGCTGGCTAATATAGTATAAACTTTTAATTTTCTGTTCTAAACTGTGAACTTGATTTCCTCTAGGTGGGAAGTTCAGACCAAATGGATGCAGCATACCATATGGTTTGCCTTTCCCGTTCAAGAAGGCATTCACCCCGGCATGCAATTCCCATGACTACTGCTATCATTACGTAAGTTTGTTACAAAAATTTAACCCGTTGCCAATGTTGTAGGTCTGCAATGAGTGAAAGGGTGGCAGGGAGGGGGGGGGGGGCTTCTGACGAAACCATTTAAGATCAACATAATACAATAGTATAAAATTCTATCCTTTGACTCAAAAAGCAGGGGGCACAGATCTCTGAAACCGCTCCAAGATCTACATCTCTAGTTATCATATCTGCTGGGTCAACCTACTGTATCTCTTTGTAAACAATCGGAGAGGGAGAAATTTTATTTAGTTAGACAGTTGCTGTTGCCAGAACTAAGTATTGCCAAGTTTCGCTATTCGTTTTCCATATCAAATGGAAAGTGTTTCCAATCCTACTTTTTCCATGCAAAAAAATTTAACAGTGACTAAGGATTTTTGCCAAAACCTTACGTAAAGGGTCATTTTAGCCAATGCAAGCCTCCAAAGTCCATCGGACCGATGTCAATCCAAATCCCAGGCAAAACTTTTCAGTTCCAGCCTGTCCCAGATCCATCCTTCGCTGATGCTTACTATCTTCTTCTCCTCCCATGTATTTATCTATTAACTTTGTCTGGAATTATATCGTCTTGTCGACTAGTTCCTTTGCTTCGATACTTTTCAGCTTCTCATATTCTATAATGTAATCTATCTTTTCTAGAAATGGAAGTCAAGACTGGGTTGTGACAATGTTTTTCTCCAAAACATGCATCATATTTGCAAATGTAGAGCAAAGAGGTTTCTTGGTACTTTAACCTACCTAAGTTGTGTAAAATATGCCGGAGTGTATTACACAGCTGTGAGAGTAAAAGGCGGGTCTCACTACGGATAAAGAAAGCAGTGGACTTGCATTTGCTGCATTTTGACATTAATTGAAAACGACGCAGAATATAACTGTAGTTCGAAAGTTTAACTCAAGTTCTGAATTTAGTATTGAAACCTTTGACAAAGAGACTTTTGCAAGGATTGTAGAAGTGATGATTGTAGTGGCTTATGTTGATTCTCGATTTTGTTTTTCATTGCCAAACACTTATCTCATGTGGATTTATTTCAACAGGGTGAAATGAATTCATTTGATATTATTAAACCTTATTTTACCCTCTGCCCAGCTTGAAAATATGATAAGCCTAATTTATGCATGGCATTCAGAATTTACCACCATTTTATCCATGTTGATCAGAAGATAGAGACAAAGCCACGGTTTCTCGTCTGGAAATCTTGAAACGATGATGGCTTCGAAGATTTTGGCTTCCCCAATCCGACGAATCTTTGATTTTATTTTTTAATAAATTTCTTTCATATCGCAACAATCAACAGAAATTTAGGATCGAAATCTTTTAGGCGCGAGCGCTGTTCAAGGAAATTTTTCATCGAAATAAGACTAGCGATTCGATACTGCGATGAGATATCATCATTTATCAAAGAAATAGCCTCTAAGTTAAGGTTTGTTACGATGCAACTCTTCCTGTGCCACAATGCATTCTCCCTCCCCAGTTAATGTCAATGTTCAGGCTTGTCTTTCGACCCATAATTGCACAGAATCTTAAAGTTTTATTCTGCCGTCACCAAATGCTGGGCGCCATATATTAAATCTGAGAGAGAGAGAGACACATGATAGAGACACATTGCACTTTAAGTTTATTATTAATTCAAAATGCCCAATTACTTAGGCAAATCGATAGGCGCGGAGCCCTTATTACAGATCTAAGGGTAATATACTGACAGGGAAATATAAAACTGCAGAGAAAATAACATTCGAATATACACATAATTTCCCTATATAGAAACGCATCTTTAGACGAAAGTTTGGAATAACCCCTTTACCTCTTGCCTTATTCACTATCCTCATTATAAACAACAAACTTAAAGACCAGTGAATAAGTGATGCGTTTTTCAAGGTTTCCTTTAAAAAAATAATAATCAAGAGGGTGAAGCGGAGAGGATTTCGGCATTCTTAGTTTTCCTAGGCAAGCCTCTTAACTCTTCGAGTGTTTTTATTTCAAGTATTGATTTTTTTTAAAAGTGGGATCGGAAGGATTCTTCGCTTCAACATAATAATTTCTTGTACTCCCTTGCATTATCAGCAGATTCTTTTGAATTTACTATACAGTTGTTATAATCACTGGGGGTGAAGAGCAACGACAGCAAGTAAAAAATCTATGAGAATGATTCAGATTTGAAAAAGGCAATATGCTTAAGAGTGCAAAGATGACAAAAATATTCCAAAAGTGTTGAGTATCATGCGAGAATATGTGGGAAAAATTGTTTACAAGTCTATACCAAATACTGCGAAATACAGTCTTGTATCCTTACTATTGCTGTAACAGCTATCATATTGGAACGGGCAACAAACAGGGTTCCAAGATTAGAAACCAAGATCCCTTGTTTGTCCACACTCTATTTTTTCAAATGTCGCCAT
Source organism: Catostylus mosaicus (assembly GCA_964019065.1). NCBI lineage: Eukaryota > Metazoa > Cnidaria > Scyphozoa > Rhizostomeae > Catostylidae > Catostylus > Catostylus mosaicus. Next base: position 11,785,991 of record OZ025186.1, read on the forward strand.
GGTTACAAATGCCTATAACAGGTAACACCGAAACCTGAAATCTTAATTTACGGTGAATGCAAATGAATACAATACTATTAATCAAGTTTTTAAGAACGATGAAGAGCTTGTTGCAATAGCATAAAATCCAGAGAAGAACGTGGCCCAGAGAAGTGGGCTTCAGACATTGGTCCTGTTGGTGGCCCACACAATGGCCCAGATGGGGGACCAGGTAGTGGTCCAGATGGTGGTCCAGGTAAGGGTCCAGATGGTGGTCCAGGTAGTGGTCCAGAAGGTGATGCTAATTGTGAAACAGTTGGAGGACCAGGTGGATCCGATTTTATACCATGACCTATACCTTTTCTCAGCCCAGACATATTTCCACCTGAAAAGGCTGGTGGCAGATCAGGCTGCATCTGCGGTCCCTTTTGCTGCCCATATGGGTCTGGCCGGTTTTGTGCCATATCCTGGAACAAATATTGATGCCTTGTAACTCACATTTATTGGATGCAATAGCGTATTTGGGGGACATAAACAATGTATGTAATGCACTGTTTATCATGCAGTAATGTTAAGCTATCAGATAACGACTAGGGCATGATGGCAGATGTTTTGGGGGTGTTACATCTCGTCAGAGCCCCGCGCGCCTCTCCATACTCACTTGCGCCCCCGATTGGCATTAAAGGTAAGATCGTACAAATGTGCGCATATAGAACCCAGCGTAAATTAGTAGCTTCGTGGCACCAAACAAAGTTTGAGTGCAACCTTTGAAACCTTTTGAGGCTGGTGACTAAGTTTTGATTGTGGTTTGTGACTTTCCACTTTATTTCATTTTAGCCCTGTGGTTTTAAGAGCCCCTGTAATAGACCCCCTGTCATAGATTTTGTTTAGAACCAGAACCGCCGTTGCTAAGGGCATGCGACGTAACTACTAATGAACTCTATTATTATTGATGGTAATTGGCCGAGTTCTTCTGGTAGTGATTTAATTCCCAAGCAAGCCAAGTCAGTGGGGCGAGGATTACTCCCACTCCTGCCCATGGTATTTACTAAACTGACTTATTTTTATGTTATCTTGGTCTTACATTTCTATTGATTACTACATTGTCCTAAAAAGATTTATTCGTCCCTAATTAATCCAGCAATATTCTCAGTCATCCTGTTTTGCTCAACCAATTTTATTTCAATGTCGATGATGCATACAGCGTACATCAGAAGCACAAATAACAGACACAAACATGACTTTATATTGACGTTTTCCACAGATAAAAGTCAAGCATTAAGAAGCATATCATTCTCTAACAAAATATCAGCATTTATGATAAAATTTAAAGATCATACCTCTGTTCCTTCTATCTGTAATTTCTATGTACCTCCTTTCTCTAAAGCTGTTTTTCCAATCTGAGAGATTCCACGAAGGATTTCTTTAAATACCAACTCACGCATTTCAACTCGCGTAAGTCTTCCTTGTTTTTGACAATTTCGTGGGTCGATGCACGTACGTGTAGCTATAGTCGACACATAAACTTTACAAAACTAGATCCGCGTTCACATTTTACGCACGCAGTTCTGACGCATCAGCCGCATTTTCAGGGACGTGCTTGAATTTTCGTATCCAATATCATTAAACAACCACTGATGCTTAGCGTACCTCCATAATAACAGACAGTTTAAAATCGAGTTTGCTACATGACAGGCACTTTAGATAGAGCCGTTGACTTGCTTTCAGTCTATTTCGTGGACAATCAGAGTTCAGAGTTCTGATATATGTGATATGAATCATTGTTTATACACGAAAATCAACCCCACACCGCACAGTATATAATAAAGCATAGATACAATCTTATTACAAACAGAAGTAAAACAAAAGGGAAACGGCAAGTAAATTATTAGTATTGCTGTTCTTCCAGGGAGCTGTGTTTTAGGTTAGCGTTTTTGATGAGCAAGGAAGTGCCAGTGGCATAGCTACGATTTTTGGTGAGGTGGCGAAACCTGAAAATATTCCGCAAAAATCCGATAAACTTTAGAAATTTTGGTAAATTTTTCCGATCAACCCCTTTTTGAAGCTTGATTAGAGGGGGGCGTTTTCCCCTCTGCTAAAATTGCAGAAGATTTAAAAAAGTATGCTGGAAGAATCACAAATATCATCATAAAACGCAAAAGAATCACAAATCATGAAAATTAAGTAAAATCAAAGAAAAATTAGAGAAAAATAATAAAATGTCCTTCATTTGAATAGGTGATTTACTTCTCTCTTGTCTCACTCAAAAAAACTAGCTGCCCTTTTATTCTTTCTCTTCAGATTGTAGACGGACTTTTAATCAAAAGAAAGGTGAATATAACAATGAAATTAGAATAGGAGACAACGTATCCTTCTTATCTTGAGGTATAAATTTCACTTTTTCTATTCCCGTCTGATTTCAAGCAACTGGAAAGACTTTCTACTCAACTGCATCTTATGTAAAATGGTAAACAAGCCGTACGAAACTAGTGACGTAACTATAGCCAATGTGCAAAGCCTAAGCAGTATGTCGGCACAAATAAAGAAGAGCTCCGTATTTGCCCAAGAAGTTTATCAGTTCAGTCATATATTGCATTAGCTTTGCTGTGAAAACTCTTGCACACTCTAAAAGTACAGTCCAATGCAACACATTGCTAACGTGCCACCTTGCATCTAGATGTCATGCACTCCCCAAGAACATTTAGGTGCTTGACTTCACGCTGTTTTTGGAAAGTAATGGCAACTTTGCCCTGCCGAAACAGTAAAAATTGCTTATTTTGTAGCAGGTAACAGGTACTTTCATAATTCAAACTTTCTTGGCAATCCCACGATATCAGTACTCGAATATTCTCATGATCTCCCTATCAAATTAATAACTATTTCCTATCCAATTACCTTAAGTATTTTCAAGTATTGCAAACCCTCCTTTGATAAAATCTTGGTCAAAAATTGAGAAAGTTTTGTAGACAAAAATTTAACTTTATATTGACGGTATAGATCTTATTAGAATGGAAAATAAGTAATCAACATCATACCATTAGCCATTAAAAATCATGTCAGCTGTATGCAGTGGTGAGGTTCTATTTCAAAATTATATCAAAGAAAAAAATCAGGTTTGATCAGTCAATGTGATGAAAGAGAGAAAGTCTATGAGGAAATATTCATGTGTGTCAGGAAAAATTATATTTGGAAAGCTTTTATCCGATATTCAGCAAAAACTAAAGAAAATAGTAAGGTTTTAGCAATGATTGAGCACTTAAGCAAGATAACTGACATACCACTGCATGGGAAGCTGAGGATAGAAATTATACAAGTGAAATAATGATAGGTTATTGTGTGAGATTACCTAATTGTTTTTTTTGTAGCTAATCAGCTATTCAGCTCATTTGCACAGAGTAAGCATTTATTTATTCTGAAAAGTAAAACCAAACATGAAATTCATGAATTCGGTTATATTTTTTCTTAGCTCTAAGAAAATTAGTTTAAAATATGACTGCAACTATAACGATGATTTTTGATAAAAAGGCAAATAATGTTTGGTAAACATCAACCGACAACTAATAACCTGTTCGTGGATGGAATGATCAGTCCTTGTCATTTCTGCTCATAATAATCGTCTGACTAGAAATTTTTTCTCATTTTATGTAGATTATACAATCTATTCGCTTCATTAAGGTCCTCCTTGCCTATCTTGCATTAACACCTTCTAAACGCATAGAAAGAAACAATTCACTTGCGATAAAAATAGACTGAAATAGGCCTAAATTCTATTAAAAATCTTTCGGTATATTGAGCTTCATGTTTGGTCATGAATATCAGAATGAAACGTGCAATGTTATTGTCAACTTAAAAGATATTGAAACATTTTCAAATTAGCGATGTTGTTTAAAGAGAGTTGTTTAGAATGAGGTTTTCGATGCATTCTTTCATACCCGTTAAGTAAAGAAAAAAAATAGTTTACCATCATTGAATATATATGAATTGTTGACAGAAGACATGAAAAAGTTTTACGATCACTTTCGTAATCGATTTTTTGCGATTGTGCAAACGGGAGTACACCCAGTAGCTTATAGATGTTCTCACCTTGAAACCCTTTCTTCTCCCTTCCTTGCTCCAATACCTTTCAATTTATGAATCGCTTTCTTGAGACTGTTGTCTCCCTTGTATTGAAACCTGGTTAAAGCTCTGATACTATCGCTCAAACAGACAAATGATGAGAAGATCTCTAATTAAATGCTTTTGTCTTGTTTACAAAGCACCGTCGAGCTGTTTTCCAGTAATCATATATTGTGTCAAAAAGAAGAAGATCGAGAGCATAAATTTCAGAATTGGAGGAAAGTCAGCAAATTTTTGCAGCTCTGGAGGCTGGTACAAATCACAAATTTAGAAAAGTCTTGTATACAATCTTGAGAAATACTGCTGCCCCTTTCACCATCACGTCATCATGCCTTTTGTCTAAGAACCTGCAACATATTGAGTCTTAAAGTGACTCGATTAATAGGCTGCAACAATCCACACCAATTGGACGACAATATCGTCTGCCACCTGAGTCTATATAGAAATTATACGCCAGAGGAATCCAACGTTATAATTATCCATGTGGGTAGAACTCAAATAACACGCGGCCATATTGAAAATTTATCCAACAGTATTTGCTCTCTATCTTCTGACACGTAAATATAGCTTGTTTGCATGATACGTTCTTTCTTAAATAACCTGTATAATTTCCACCATTTCAATTGAAATCTCACAGGCTTGGGCATGTCTTGACCTTTTTATTGACTTCTAAGGAGCACCAACATGAACTTGAGTGACCACGCCCAATTTTCAAAGCCCTCTCACTCGAGAATATGCTCCGGCGTCCCTGACTTTGTCTTCCGTTAAATTTAAACAAATCTTAATCAGAGAATAATCGTCAGGAAGCAAATTTCATTCTAAATCCAGTCAAAAAATTTTTACCAAAATATGACATTCATTAGTAGGGAAAACATACGAAAATAACGTACATTAGATAAGATAATGTCAGAGTTAGTCTTTCTTTCCTCGTTTGGTACCAGGTGGATTTTGCAGCTGGAATTGCGGAGTTTTAGAAGACGAAATGAAGTCACCAAAAGAAGACCCTATTAATGAAGACCCTAGTGAGAGCGACGTGCCTGCCCCACGGCTTGATAATCCTGAAAACGACAAGCTTCTACTTAATCCAGTTGTTCCAAAACATCTAGATTTTGATGTTGATGTTTGTCCAATTGTGGTGGCACCGATTGCTCCAACCAAAGCTGAACTCTGTGTTCCTTTAATAGAAAAAAGACAAATAAACACGGAAAATCCAAATACATCAGAACTTTAAGGAAAGAGCATTAATGTTTGGGTTTCGCCATTGGGTTTGTCCAATCACAGCATAGACGATATAAATAGAAATTTTGTTAATAGACAGAGACATTTTGTTTACGCCGACCCTAATATAAAGTGTTGCATTTATCTGCAGATGTGATGATAACAGAGACTGTAGCAGAATAAACGAAACAAGTTGAATTGGCAATCGTTTGTCATATTATAAGGTTCAATTTGTGCATGACATAAATCATATACTAGCATTGGAAAATGCTCTGATTTATCTTACGATATTATAGCCCGTTGCAAATACAAGCTTCTAGCACAAATCTCTTAAGACACCTGTTGCGGAAATTTTTTTAGTTTTTATTTCATTTTATTTCATTTCATTTCATATAAAATGAAACAGAAGGATTGCTCTTCAGCTTAGCTGATTTTCAAGAGGGCTTCCGCTAAAAACGTACATATCAAATAAAAACAGCTTAAATACATAATTAAAAATAAAATTAATAAAAAATTAATATATAAATCTTTAAGTAAAAAATTCCTAAAAACAATCTTTAAAGTCAAAAACAGAGGGTGCCTTCTTTATCTCGGCAAGGGGGTTATTCCAGAGTTTAGCACCACAAATAGAGAAAGATTTCTAGCCACTGGTAGTCCTAAACGCTTAAAAAAACAAATAGTGCGAACAACAAACTTCGAACGAAAATGAAAGCTAACATGCAGGGAAAGAAATGTACTAATCAATGTTATTGCTAAGAAAATACAAACAACTCAAGTTAATAAAACCAGCAGCTATACAAGCATATGAACTAAGCGGTATGAACGCGTACCTAGGTGTGCAGCATGTTTAAACAACTGTCGGGCGATAGTCAGCGCTATTTCAAACCGACAGGGTGCGATTCTACTGGAAACAGAGCAACATCTATTAAAAGTTTAAATATTGCGAAATCTTAAGAAGTTCTGATCAATGGAGCCAACTTCGAGAAAAATCAATTTCGTAAGGTTGGATGATAGTGAAAAGAGAAAGCGGAAAAACTGGTTATGAGATAAAATAGCCAATAACAGATAAGATAACCAGGTAGTACTAGATTCCTTTCCAGTAGCCAGTGAAATATTAATCGAGGTAAGAGATGAAATTTAAATCAAAACAGATGTAAACTATTCCTTATTGTACAATTTAAAACATACATAAACCGCTGTCCAATTGAAGAAAATAGCTTGAAGACCTTTAAATTGTGTTGTATGTTTAAGCAAGGTATATAACATTGAATATAAATATTTCACACGATTAGGAGTAACTTATGTATGATGCAATGAAAAGAAGCGCAATGAAAATCAGAATGAAATGAATTATAAATTAAAAATTCATACGGAATACGAAAAAATTGTTTTTTAACACATATGGGGCATTTAATGCATTGAGAAAGACCAAGAGGCACATAGGAAGAAAGGCAGAGTGGTGGCGAACAGGCGGGCAGGTAGGCGGGAAAATAGGTAGGCGGCTAGACAGATAGGTAGCCAGGTTGGCAGAGGGGCAGATGGATAGTCTGATAAATCGAGAAAGAAGATGAAAAAGGGTTGAAAAACAGCTACGTGGCTAACAAAGAGCGAACAATTTCAAAACATTATCATAGTTGGTTGAATGAAGTCAATAGCAATCAGTGTAGGAAAAGCTAAAAAGCAGTCATTCGGGAAAAATTAGAGAATTTTACGCAGATTCCTTTAAATTTTTTAGGGATTTGCTGGTGATTTGTAAAGGCTGAAAGCATAACAGCAACTATAAATCTACAAGCTGCAAACTGCGATAAAACGATCTCTGGTCATATTTTTTGCAGATGAAGCTGGATAATTGATGGTAATAATATGAAGCTTAATAGTTTTTGATTACCTGTTATTGATTGGTTTAGAGCAGCAGCCATGGCAACAGCTGATGGTCCAGTCAAACCAATAAATGGTGATGGTCCACTGCCTTTGATACCAGCTATTGAAGCAAATAAAAGTATGAAACATCCTTGAGTAAAAACACAGTGAGAGGTTAATTATTTTCTAAAAGCTTGAGAATATTACCAAGAAATATTGACAGATCTTATGGAAAAATGAAAAAACATTAATGACTTATACGCGTAGTGAAAGTCTCAAGCATTGAATGAAAATCCATTGGATCAATCCGGCAGCATTCTGAAGAAGTAAAAATTAAGCCTAAGTTCATGAACAAGTATCACAATTTTATATGACAATTTTCTTTGCTCGTGTAGATGGCCAACCAGTTTCATTGGACAATTTTTTAAACACAAATATATTTGCTCGAGTAAACCGGCAGCAGATGTCTTTTGTAATCTTTAATTTCCTATTGACCGGCAGTATTAGAAATCTAGCTTCGTTCTGTGGCAAAATAGACAAGTCTGAAGATGCTCTTAATTATACGTATACTAGAGGCATATGACTGACGAAGTTGATGCATAAACATAAAAAAGAAAAGGATAAACAACGATTGGCGCAAAAAAGGCAACCCTGGTAGAAGATGCGAGAGTTTGAGGGTCTGCGATTTACTTAAAATTGTCAATGAAGTCCAGGCCATTTACACGAACAACTTTCACATGTTGCAAGTTTTTATATGACTTTCACACAGACTTGTAATTCTCGGTTTTGCGCAGCAACAGCAACAGATATTCATCCAATCAGGTACATAACAAGTGTCAATGTTTGCAATGTTCTTAAACTGCCAATCAGGCAGGCTTAAAGAGGGAAAGAGTCCTATTGCCACCTGCCACGTTCTGGTCTGTTGACAATCTTTTGTTCTTCCTCCCATATCATTCCTCCCTTGCCGTTTTCTCTTTCGCTATCGCGCATCAGTGCTCTGACGTGGCAAAACTGAGACGAACCAAGACAAACCTAGCACCAGAGTTGTTTAAAGAATGATAGCATCAATGGAAAATAAAATCTTACATTCTCTGTCCCGAGTGCTCGATTTGTTGTTTGCAAAGGCATCTGTATTATCATTCAAAACAACGGCCCTATACCGCAGATACTTTGATTTCAAAGCCTACGAAAAATTAAAAAACCCACAAATAAGAAAAGCTAGGTTTTCTTATCGTCAGTTAGCCTGTATTGGTTCTAATTTTTGTGATGCATCTCTAAAATAATAGTGCAAGCTCTTAACATGAAAAAAGCAAGTAACTTGTAATCTAAGAACCTAAAAGTTTGCACACTACCACTTACAAAGACACAGGGCTATGGGCAACAACATTGTCCCTTAGAAGGGGATTCTGTGGAACCCTTGATGATAGTATAAACAATCTGTTACATTAATGTAAAGACAGCTGTCGCTTAGAAATGAACCATTGCTTGTGGCCCTCAAAAGAGGATCAAAGACGCGACTAATGACATACGCACCAATGAAATATGCTGAAAATACTTTCATAAAATATATTTTTCTTCTCAAAAGGTGGGTTTTTATAAGTTTCTTCTTAATAACTATTGTGAAATACCAACATAAATATGGATTGAATGAAATGAAAAATATGAAATTAAATGAAAATGGTTGCTCGTTTTGTGTTGATTAAAACTATTCAAATTGATTTGGCTTAAGTTTTAGAGCACAAGAAAGTCAGACGGAAACCTCGACATTATTTCCTGAAAACAAGACGTTAAGGGCTATAAGTTGAAGTTTCAGGCACTTGCTGTTAATCGCTTAGTAAAATAAACAGTTAAATGATGAACGCTAAATTTGTGAAACTGTCAGCGATAACTTACAGCGTTTTGTTCCAAAGGTTGGAACACACACTGAATGTAACTGCTTGCGCTTTGACTGATAAATCAGTCAGATATGTCAATTCAATGAATCACACATGTTGTTTCTACTATACTTGACTAAGAACCTAAAAAACGTTTGCGTTTCGGGACCATTCTCTACAAAACTTTTCAGCCAACCAAGCTGTCCACCCTCCCGAGATTGGTAAATGGGTATTATGATGGTAATTAGATGGTTCTGAGAGCAAAGGCCTTAGTATCTCATGCCCACATGAGCTTGATAGCTGTCAGGAATCAAGCTTACCATCCTATGAGTATGCAGTTAGAAAATGGCACTTGTGTTGTCCTTCTATAGTTGGTTATCTTCATTTAACAATTGCTAATGTATGCATTTCTACAGCAACCCTCATGATAGGATCTAAATCAGTTTTGGCAGTTTTTATGTGGAGGGTGGTAAAAACTCAGTAAAATTACCTGAATGGCTTCGTGTATCCCATGTAATTGGGACGCTAGTGCAAGAAACGAGTCGTTCAGCTGCCGAAGAACATTGAAGAGATCTGCAAGAAAATAAAAGCCATGCTTAAGTAGCCTTTTGGAGCAAGATATTATCACATATAATGAAGCATCTGTATTGTTTGGTACTATGGCAGCTAAAAAAGCATGAAAAACTCAATTCTTCTTGAAGTAAAGATAGTTATCATGAGATAGCAACATAAAAGCCACCAACAAAGATTGAACTTAAATAGGACACAACGCTAAAAAAATGAGAATGAGAGTTAAGAAACAAAGAAAGAAAGGTAAAGAGAAAGAAAAGAGTTGAAAAGGAAGGAAGGAAGGAAGGAAGGAAGGAAGGAAGGAAGGAAGGAAGGAAGGAAGGAAGGAAGGAAGGAAGGAAGGAAGGAAGGAAGGAAGGAAGGAAGGAAGGAAGGAAGGAAGGAAGGAAGGAAGGAAGGAAGGAAGGAAGGAAGGAAGGAAGGAAGGAAGGAAGGAAGGAAGGAAGGAAGGAAGGAAGGAAGGAAGGAAGGAAGGAAGGAAGGGAAGGAAGGATATCACACCACTTAATCATTTAATTACCTTGGGGACTAAAGTTTTGCATTTGGGTAGGAGCAGATAAATACATTTCAAGTTCATCTAATTGTTGCCTGTAGGTTTTGATTCTTGACTCAAAAGTGATAACAAGTAAATGGAAGTATTCCAGAGGAGCTGTATAGTCATGATGCAGACTTGCTGGAACATCATGCAGTCTTCTTGCTATCTCTGCAAAATTGAGCTCCTTGAAAATAAAGTTTGTTAGCAACATTCTTGCACAATAAAAAGAATCGAACACAAGAGGAAAATTTTTTGAGGAGATGAATTACTCCTCCCATTGTTTTCGTCATTTGTTTTGTGGCTTTTTTGTGCGCCAATCAGCAGAGGGGCTCCAGATTGCATGTGCAGTGTGCATTTATCTCTTTCCTTTTATCATTCCAAATACATTGAATCTTTACCCATCGGGTTGCCTGCTCGAGATTTTCAAACTTGACCTTTCCCTGCTTTAGAATTAAAATTTGTTGTTCTTGTTTATTTCTACTGCCGGCCATCTGAATAGATATTTGATGGGATTTAAACTTTAATCAGAAAGCTTCTTGTGAGCATCCTGGAATGATAGTAGTGAATAAAACATTGCAAATTTGGTAACAATTGCTTGTTAACGCTCTCCTTCTTTCCCTGACATTGCCCTTGAATCTCTCTTTGCAGCAACAAATCTTGTTTGTCCCATTAGCGGTTGAGTAAACTGTAACTGCGCATGCGATCTGGAGCCCTTTCTTGGGGATTCCTCTAGGCTCACAGCTTAGCCGCTTAATATCCCGAACAAAAAATACAATACAAAATTTGTGTATCTTATATTTCTAAAGTATTACATCAAAACACATTATGTCATATTATACTACATTGCATTGCAATATATTAAATTAAATTATGCTACATAAAATTGCAATACAGTACATTACATCATAAAAATTATTAAAAGCAAATGAATATTAACACCAAACAACAATAACTATTCTTGACAGTTATACAGATTCATTTCTTAAAAAGGCCTTTAAATATTTGCTCTGTTTTAAATAAATTCTAAGACCAACGATTTCACAAGGATTGCAAAAGGAGGTAGGTGCTAGATAGCAGGTCCACACCATCCAGTGCTGCCATAGTCTTTAACCCATTTCAACATTTATGCATGTGTATAATAAAAAGTTGACAAGGTAGTGAAAATTGTTTACCTGCGTAATATCACCTTTGAGAGTATCAACACCAACAGCATCTCTTTGCATTCCATTTGACACTTCTGATAAAAGCTAAAGCAATAGGTTAATTCCTCAAAACAAAATATTGATCATGTAGAAATGATGCTTTTACAAAACGTGCTACAGCATACTTATTATGTACAATTTGCAAATAATATGTCTGAATTCAGTAAAGATTTATCAGAAAGGTCAGATTTACACAATAAAGGTTACAGGGTGTGCTCCCTGCTGAAAAAGATGAAGCCTTTGGAAGATCACCCCTTTTTATAAATTAGTGCGAACAGATAACTAAGGACCTGTTTCAATGAGGCTATCTCTTCATTTGCCTTGAAAATAAGCTTTGCAGAATATCTTGTTATTTCGTCCTTTTTTGCTCTTTGTTCTTTTATGTGTTTGCTGTAAAATAAGAACAATCTTGATAAAATTTAATCAAAAACCAGGCCTTGACCAGAGAAAAAATAAGGTGCTTTAGAAATTGAGTTCCTTGCTTAATTTCGGAAATCTTTCACACCCCAACAAAAAACGTTTCTTAAATAGAAAAAAGGCATTTTAAAAGCAAGATTACAGAGGCAGTCCAATCAAGGAAAATTTGATATCCTTATATACTGTTGCCATAATTGTTATAAATGAAAACATTCTGTTTCTTATGGACCAGCTTCATTTTCATGATGTAAAATGAAAGAAGCAGGTAATCCTTTAAGTCTGGTTATTAGGCTGATAACAAGTTAATTTTGGAGCTAGTAGAGGCTGGCTATTGTCATGGAAAATTTTTTTTCACCAGTTATGAAAAATGACTCAAAACATTAATATCTGCTGATTACTCTTGAACAGACGCCTTTTCTATGGATTAGCTCTACAAAACAACTACATGAAATTGAGTAAAGATAAATGCCTCCTTATGTTTTTCAGTAATAAGACCAATTTGTTGATAAGAAGTTCCAACAAAGTAATCACTGATGGTTTAGAAGAAAATTTACTGGGTATTATATTAGATAAGATTATAAGACGTTTCAGGATAGAAACCATATGTCTAGGGGGGAAATTATGGCAAAATTTGTCCACAGAAACAAAAGAGTCATCAAATCCTGCCCAGTTTAAAACTCCCATAAAAAAATTGAAAGGGGAAGTTTGTCATTTTAACTTATGTGGATGCTACATAGCTCAGGTTGAATTCCTTGGCTAGAGAATAATAATAATTGTCATTTTGGTGTCATCACAAAAATTCTTGCAAATTTAGAATAGGCTTTTGTAAAATGAGGTACCATCTTCATTATAAATTTACTCATTTTTAAAGCTCCTCCTTAAGCCAGCAGATAAAAATCAAATACTGTATTTTCTAAAATAGTGAATAATCTGGGGGTTGGTCATAAGAAATAAGAAATAAATAATAAATGTAAAAGTTGACAACTTTCATAATTATATACTCCAGGAATAAGTGATGCACGAAATACCAAAATGGATTAGCAAAGCCAAGTTCTTGAACTTACATCTAGATTATTTACCAGGATTGAAACATTGCAAAAGTGCTTTTATGCAATATATCATTAATTTACAAAAAGACAACACCTTTTTGTTTATTCTTAAAGCATCAATGTATGACTGTTCCCTGTGGTAAATATGCAGGTTCTTAAAGTTTTTTATCATAGCAAATGTTATTTGTGGAGAAATAATAATTTTTAGTGTTATTCAAGAAGAAATGCTGAACAAAAAGGCTGCAAGGAAATGAGGTTAAAAAATAATAAGAAATACATCAACCCAGGGTTTATTTTTTGGCAGTCAAATTTATGTCTTTAATAATATAGAAATTCAAATTTGGCATATTGCCGAATTATGTGTCTTGTAAAAAGCAAGTGAATACAACTCTCTTTGTCTCTGTGGATCTAAGAAATGCAGAGGACATTGAGACATCATTTGAGAATTTTGCAGATTACACATAACAGAAGAAACTGTGAGGCATTCGTCTGTAAAAGGTTTTGTAGATAAACCTGTAGTTGCACAATATACATTTATCATCTTCTACTCCACTTCAATCATGTTATCCTTCAAATGTGTATTAAAGAATAGAGCCATTAAGGTACTGCTTGTTTACCTTACTTCTTGATACACTTGCATTAAAGGCTGTGCTACTTGTGCATCTTTTGGATTCTCTGGAACTTTCTGCCTACAAGAAAGATGTATTTACTGTTTAACACATCAAATGGTGGGGGGTGATTAAAAGCTTTTGGATACCTTTGCAATTAAGGGTCCACTAATTTTTAATAGAATGTCAGCTAACGTTATGAATGAAACTCGTCTTCTATACTTTAAATGATATGAGGATGAGATGAGATGAGATGAAGACTTGAACTTTGAATAACATCAGTTCTTGTAAACTTTGAAATCGTTTATTTTTTAAGCAAAACTTTCTAATTGCAAGAAAAGGCAGAGAAAAAGTTTAACATCCTGAAGGGCACTTAGTTTGGCCAACACTCCTCAGAGAATGAAAACATTTGGTAATGACACAAAGCTACCAAATGGAAATGACCATGGGCAGACTAATCAGTGCTCACTAATCCTGCTCTTGATTGAAGAATGCAAATGATGAGACAAACTATATATAGTTCTTTCTACAAAAGTCAGAGTTTTTGGTAGCTTATAATGTAGGCCACCTTGGATGCCCATAATCTGAAAATTGTTGTTAGTAAATGCTGGTAGGTATCACCTTAACAACAAAACTGAGATTTTGAGGAAAAAAGTGGTTGAATTCTGGGATTTTCCATAACTGGAAAATGGCCAGTGGATACCAACCAGACATATTTCTCTGAAAGGGCACAATGTTGATTTGATTAATGGTCTGGATTTAGTGACAAGCTTTGATGAGATCACTAGTGTGCACAAATGACTGGAGGGATAAGAGTACCAGTTTCTATAAGTTTACACTCCTGGGTTAATGCATTAAGTTTCTGTATAAAACTATGTTGGGGAATATTATTTGAAACAATAGGAATGAAAGATTTTATGCCCTTTGAAGCTGCATGGGTCATCCTATTGACTACTGCAGTTATAGGGTAAAGATGAAACCTCTTTAGTCTGGCCTGGTGCCAGTTTGCAGAGTATGGTTGATCTTGACAAGATCTTGGCTGCGACAACAGTCCCACCCCTCAGTGCGGGTGCGCAAAAACCATTAAAAATGTCCTAAGGTGCGCCACTATACAATGGGTACCACTGTCTGTGGGGGGCCCAGGTGCGCTATTTTAGGCATTCAAAAATTGTCTTGGGTGCGCAATTGCCATACATTGCATTCTGGGCCTGGTGTAAAGAACAGTGCTGTCTTAAATGCAGTTTCTTTACATGGATCATGACATTCAAGTTTTAATCTTTGTACTGTGGCCATACCCAAAGCCTGAATGCTCCAAAATCAGGAATGTAAGAGTCTATTTCAATTCTTTTAAAATAACTCTTATGAGTGCCATTGTCATGAAATCCAGACCTACCTGTGACTAAAATCTTGCTTCATGCCTAGAAAAGACAATAATTTTGTTCTTACCCTGTGGCTGATGTCTTTGTAGAAGAGGACACTGGTTGGGCAGCAGCCAAACTCCCGGTGTTACCAAATAGTGATAGGCCCTGAGTTCCACTTGAAGTAGATTGCAACTGAAATGGTGTTGCTGTTGAGGAACTTGAGGTTGATTTGGCGCCAAATAAATTAGAACCAAACAAACTTGAACTTGTCGTAGTAGCTGTAGCAGATAGAGAGCCAAACCCTGACGGTTGAGATGAAGGTGTTGCGGCCGAGAATGCGCTCACAGACGCTGATGGTTTCGCTCCAAAAGAAGCTAGGCCAAAACCAGTAGTGGGAGCGGGCGCTTGAGATGTATTTCCGAAGGAAAAGCCCGGTTTGTTTATAGTTGTTGCAAGTTTTGCAGCTCCAACACTAAATCCAGTTGCAGCTGGTTGTGTTGCTGCGCTTGATGTTCCAAATGCAGGTGTTCCAGCGAGTGCATTCCCAAATAAGCTGGTTGAAGTTCCAAAAGCTGTGCTCGATGCGGTAGCCATTTTGATATTATCAACAGTGAGGTTATTAACTAGTACTCCATGTAATTATGTATTGTATAAAAAGATTCTAAACACACGATCTCTGCACTAAATCGTGGTATCCTGTGGCTCTACCGAGAGAACAATTAAGTCTCTTTCTCTATGGAATCAGTAAAATGGTTGATTGGATGTTTATGGTACGTTGTCATTAGATTCCACCTTATCTATATAAGAAAGTTTGAAGTGTTACAAGTTCTCGAACTTTGTTAGACATCCTATGACTTATGAAACTTTTTAAATCCTTCTCAAAAAAATAAAATAGGATACAATTTACTTTTTTATGACGTTTGAAGACTAGGATTGAACACATTCTATCTTTCTTGGAGTTAAATACTATTTTCTTATGAACCACTTTCCAGGGAGTTTAGAACACTTCAGTGTAAGGGAACAAAGCATCAAAAACATGGACAAACAATATCAAAATTAATTCCTTTGATTTTTAAGGGCAGGATGGAAATTAACCCTGATGCGCCCTGCTGTTGGCATCCTCTACTTTTCAAGATGAAATAAATATATTGTATTGCGAAGCAAATGTGCCCTTTACTGGTCAGGAACGATTGAGAATACTGCCTGCACCGGGTGATCAAATCGAAACTGGTGATATTCCTGGAAAATTTGTCAAAACAAGTGGGGTCTTAAAGTCCAAAACTAATGAGGTTCAAAAGAAACAAAATCAGAGAGTAGTCCAGGTAATAAGAAGTTGATAAAACAAGAGCTGTTGATTTTAGATTATCTTTGCTAGAATACTGCAAGGAAAACAAACATTTCAAAGGGGGAATATTTGGTTACATATCAAAAAGGGAAAAAAGACGCGTTAATGGAGAAGTTGCTTCTTGTCCGAGCAACTTATAGTTAAGTCTCCATTACAAAGTTCGAGGTCAAAATGTTCCAAAAAACGAGTAGCAATCGTTAGGATCAATCAAATGAAATGCAGTCGAAGCATTCAAATTATGTACAGGATGGCAAGTGGAAAACACAAAATACAATTAAACTTCAAAGAGAAGGTTCTCGTGGGAGAAAATTGACTAGCTGAAGAGGTATGTTTGCTTTTCAAACCACAAGATACTGCAACTTTATTTAGCTGCGTCAAAATATCAGAGAAACAATCTACGTAGGTCCCAAGTGGAAAAAAGTAAAAAGGCTTTACCCAAGGGTTTATTCAAATAAAGGACGTTAATGTTGCGAAAAGATTTTAGGTAATGGCAACAGAGAAACACAAGGAAAGTTGAAAAAAGGCTTCGGCAAACATAAAAACAACTTCTAAAGACACAAAGAGATCACGAAAACTATTCATTTATGCCCATATACCGACTTAACTTCTGCCACGATTCTGCCACTGAACCTCTGAACGCTAGCAATAGACAGCAAGCGAGAAGGTATAACAATATCGCATAGAAGAAGTGGGTTGAGATTAGGCACCCTGAAAAAGAAGAATTTAACCTGACCACTAAGTCTTATACAAAGGTTGAATTCACGCGAGCTTGGCACAACAGGAAAAATTGAACGATTTAATTAGGTAAGTAGAAGTACAAGCTTCACCCAGCATGAAAACATTGGGGCTTCTAATAACTCCGCTAGACTGAGAATATTTTGATAAAATCTTGAAGTCTTAATTCATATTACTCTTTTAAAACATTTTTTACCCCAACAATTCTTCGAAAAGGATCAAATTTCCAAAATTTTATCAACACACAAATCGTTTGCGAAACGATTTGACACCCAGATACCTACTCGAATACTGATTTCACAAACCTATTCTTCATGTTTTCTGACAGATCAGAAGGAACAAGTAAAAAGTGAACAATACTTTTTAGATCACTGATGTCAATTAAACTAGACACCACAGTTAAAGATGAAATATATTTTTAACAATAAACTAAACACTGAATTATTATGAAATCTAGACTACTAAGAGAATATTATCGTGTTGCAATGTGGAGAGCATTCAAAAAAATTTATATTAGTGTATGAGTATCTGTCACTCTTTGCAATAGCAAAACTTTCGAAGATGAGGGTATTTATTTTGAACGCATCTTGCTTGATCACCGTATCTATTTATTCTGCTAATTTCTGGATGCACGTGAATCAATTCATCTTTATAAACGTGCAAAGTAGCTTCAAAAAGTCCTCCACTGGGTGCCACTTTTATTGTAACCTCATAAAGAATATCGTGAAAAGTGTTTGTCTGTGTTTCCACGATTTTACAAGTTGCGCATTTGCTATCAGACGCAGAAAAAAAGTATTTCTGTACCTTTCGGTTCGGTATTTTTTTCTTGATACTGATTAGACTATCCAAGCTTAGCTGCGTGCAAATGCTCTTTGCTTCCTCGACCTTAGAGAGCTGCTCGTTTATAAAGCTTACTGCTTTCTTTGCAAGCTTACCTGACAAGGGATCGGAAATGTTCACTTCCTCAAATGTCAGGCAAGGGCACCACCTCTCTTCAACGCCAATTTTTTCACACGTTCTCTCCGTCTCATTCAAATGCGTAAAAAGGCTGTTACCAAATTTGATACCATCGGGTAATGATGGATAGCTAAGTGTATGCTTCAAAGTGGCATAAAGGTCAAAATGAGACGTTAAAAGATTTGTGTTTCGCTTTAGATTTTTTACCAAGTCTGGAAAATCTTTGATTATTCTCTGTGGCAGTGTGATACTCAAAAACGGCAGCCTCTCTTCGATCTTCCCTTGGATACTTTCACGCAGTGGTCCAAATCGAGAACCATGATCACCAAGAATAATCAAAATGGTGTCATCCAGTAGACCACCGCCTTGCGTTTGTTTTAAAACGTCAACTATATCACCATCAGCATATTGGATTCCATTAAACTCATCGTGGCAAATGTGCGAGGACAAAATAAAGCTGAACTTCTTGCGATCTCGATTTGTTTTGTACAGGCTTAATAAATAATCCATGTTAATTCGATGCAAAAATTTGTCACCGATACATGAGAAAGGGCGAAGGTATGAGGGAGTCTTCCCCATAGCAGCCAGCCAATATGGCCTACCGTAATGGGTGGTGGGTTGGGCAAGGAAGCCCCAGAGTCTTAGGTTAAAAGCTCCTATTATTGGGTCATCCTCTGCCATTTGCGTTATATAACCATGGTCATGAAGCTCTTTGAATATGAAAGGCCAGCGATCAATATAGTAAGTATTAGGCATTGATCTTCTGCCTTCTGGTAAATCTGTAATCCTATTTCCAGTCAACATCGCTACCACTTGTGGTGTTGTTGCGTCACCAACAATTGTATTACCTTTAAAAATGAAAGACTTGTCATCTTTGTCTAAGAAATTCATCGTCTCTGGCAAAAGACGTCGAAAATTTGCAGCAGACTGAGAATCTAATAGCATTATAGCTATATTTGCCTTAAGTTTATTCTTCTCATTCTTTACTTTCACTTCGGGTAGTTTTTCAGCAGGAACTGTTGCAGCATGTAAATGAAATTCTACATGAAGGGTGTTATTGGCAAATAGAACCATTAGTTTCATATTGTCGTTGGTAACTGGACTTGAAGCCTTCACATCTAATATAAAACAAGATTGTGTTACTGATAAGCGATATTTAGAGGGCAGTGAAGCGTATACGTTGCCGAAGTAAGATGCCTAATGGATGGAGTCTAAAACTACGATATAAAACTAAGACATTTGTTTCCTATTTTTGAATGCAACATTGTAATGATAAAGATGTCTCAACTAAACATTCTTTGCTCTGCCGAGGTAGAGGTTTAATACCCATAAAGAAAGATTTTTTCCCATTGCAATCAATACTTTACCACGTATAGCCTTTGAGCAAGATTTAAAAACATTTAGATATAGTGTAGGAAAACGTAGGGTAAATCATATAAGACATAATTGCTGCTTTACCAAGGGATCATGTTGTTTGGGCCCTGTAGGTTCAGAAGATATGTTCTGAGTCTGTTTTGAAACGAGCGAGCGTTTCGTTTTCTCGTATGTTGTCAGGTATATCATGGTCGGAAATATATTCTGATTTGTGTAGATAGAAAGAGTTCGATAAAAAAGCGAAAAAGGTAAATTGAATTCCAGGTGGATAACAATTCAAAATTATTATGTTTTGAAGAAATTGTGATAATATCCGCAGCAAATGTATGAAAGCGAGATTGATTATCATCATACATATGCAGCAGGCGTCCAGATGTTAAAGTGATGAGCGCACGTGTTATCAAAGGCTCACTTTTAACTTAGGTGTGTGACTTAGGTGTGAAGCAATGAGCCCTTTTAAACTGTAACCATGGCGTCCTTTTCAGAGAGCTTTTCTCCCCTTTCAGTAGTAACGCATCACAACATTTCAAGTCATTGCATGTTTTTCCAATGGCAGCACAAGGGCTGGTACCATTTAGTACCACTTCTTAAGATGGAACTCATCCTTGCCAATCAATTAGTTCGTATTGCTAATTTAAGGATATAATATATCTCAAGATCTCTTTCAGATACATACCATTTATCTCTATGTTTTCTATTGGATGTTATACATAATCTCGTTGGCAGTTATGAAGTATGAGGATCAGCATCTTATGCTTTTGCCTTTAGTGGCACTTCTTTCTATTTTGTTATTTGACTACTTCTCCAAGGTGTAAATGTAAATGAAGATAGTAAGAGGAAATTAGGAGAAACGCCCGATAAGGAACACTGTTGCAATGAAAGTTTTCTTACGACCTGTGCCCTGTAACTCCGAAGATGGTTGTTTTCTCAGCATGTCAGCTTGTTTGTGCAACTTCGAAACATCAAAATACATTCGTTTTCCGAAGGATCATCCTTCAACGTTTTACCACAATAATGAGATACCATTCAAGAAATAACACCTCACAAATGTTCTCTTCAAAAAGCGATGATGAACATGAGGCTTTGGTATCTAAATAGAACTGACAACTTATGAACAAAATACATGAAATAAATTCATCACCTTCTACTAATGGCTCCAGCAAGAAAAATTTCGACCTTTCCGACGAACAGTTGTTAGACAAAGTAAGGGATCTGAGATCCGTGTTTTTCTCTGTCTCGTTAGATACATGTAAGCATAACCCTGTTGCCTTGTGTTTGATATTTCCATCTGCGGTGAGTTGAAATTCGGATTCTGCTGAGCTACAGTTTGTATTAAGCTCTAATTTGTCCTTTTCTTTCGACTCTTAAACGAAACAAGAAACATGAAATTAAGCTTTAAAAAGAGAAGTTGAAAACAAGATGCAATGATCTTTATGTTAGAGGTGAGAAGCAAGAAATTAGCTAGCAACTACATAGAATTAAATAGAAAAAGAGCATCAATTCTCAGGTTAAGTTTGGTTGAAGATTTTCGACAGGAAGAGCGGAGACGGACATTCAGGGGATGGTTCTAAATTCAATCCTTTCGATTGGGGACCACAAAACAAAAACTGGTCACAATGAATCCATTGAATACTTAAGTGATAGCAAAACTGAGAACACTTATGACCTTCTTATTCATGTAAGTCTTTTAATTCTTCGTGATCATCTCTCTCTTAATTCCCAGCATTACTCTTTTCCCATTGTACTATCCTGAACTTGTTTACTCTCTATGCTTCCTTATACTTCCTAACATATCCTCACCCCCTATTGGTGCACTTTTTGCTTCCACTAATCCTAATCTCTTATTGGTAATCTGATAGTTCGATCCCTCATTGTCTTCTACGTTATAATTTTCGCTCTCATTACTACTGTTTTGCTGAAGATTACTCTAGTTAGTGTCGAACATTCTGTTTGTCTGTAATAATATGGCCTAGTCAATGAATTTTCAACATGGTATAGTCAAAAAGTCAAACACTGCTTGTCTTAATTTTTTGTTCATCCACTTGTTGTTGATATGTCGAGTATTTCATACTCATACAACTCCAGAAAAGCTTATAATTTTCTCGGAATGTATTATTACACTTTCCTATTTTCTAGCCTTCTAGCCGAATCACCATCCTTAGTTCCTCTAGCACTTTGAAAATATGTCTTGAAATAAATCTACCTATAGAGGATGGCAACTTACAGTGTTCGTGTCTGATGTTTTCAATCATGTTCTTACCTAAATAGGTGATACATGTGTTCTTCTCAACAATCATAATACGACCATCGCCAGTAAAATTGAAATAATCTTGCACATTGCACTGCTTGTTGGTAACTTTCAGTTCTTGATTAACATGACCATTATCGGCATTACCAATGCAACCAATTAAATGTTTTGCTAAGAAAACAAATAAAATTACTTTCAATAAAGCAAAATTGCATTTAGATTTCTTTGAACATCATCGCAGGGGCGATCGGGTGTCATAATCACAGGCTGGCAAGCAAACTCACAAGAGTGTAGGGCTTGCCAGAAGATTTGAGCCACGCCAATTCAAGTAATCAGCAGTATTGCAAGTGTTCTCCAGAAAGGCTTCGACCAATGTCTGTGAGACACGTGTG